>CM055073.1:10430899-10640312 GCA_029204045.2 Tillandsia leiboldiana
GTAATGGCCATAATGAGTTTGAATGCGTGTTCGGTATATCCTTATTTTGGACGATAACCTGGTGTATTGCGACGCCTCACAATCCGCCCCGCTACCCCAACCGTGACGCCCCAACTTCCCGGAGGGTCACCCGTCCTAGAACTATTCTAGCTCTAGCACGCTAAACTCTCATAACCTCTTGGATCTTGCTACCATCCAAAATGCTATAGCCGGGTTGCGAGACAAACCCCGAAGGCGTCGTCGCTCCGGTTGTGTTCGAATAGGTCTTCTACCTAAGGTGGGGGGTATTGTTCTATGCTATGGCCCTACCCATTCCCGATCGATGATGCACAGGCGTAGCCCCACCCCCTCACAACTACAGTACGTCAACTCCTATGGCGGGACTTGGGCGGAGAAAAGAGGAACGACAAGGGAGAGCGGGGAGTCGTAAGGTATAACCCAAAAGGCAAAAGGAACTAAAAGGGGTCGGACCAGAAAGGACTGCTCCGGTTCGACGGGTGTTCCCGACTAGTAGAAAGTAGTTTAGGTATTACCTGCTATCTCCCATTTTGGGACATTGCGTGTAGTGATCCGGCCTTTCGGGGTATTTTTGACTTACGTATAGTCATTTAAGCCTTTAAGTGAAATAAAATTATTCAATTCTTGAAATTGGCCATTGTGAGATGCTAGTATTTTTCTGCGATAGAGCGCGGAAAAAGAAAGCCGACGGCGCGATCAGATCTGAAATCCGATATCGGGAACCCCCTGAACGGGATCCAAAGTGATATGGTAATTAGTCGTGCATCGGAATCCGTGCAAAATATCTTGCACCCGTTAGAGATAAGGTGGTTTATCTCATGGGGGATAATTAATTAGTTAATTAATTATCCCAGACGGAAAATTAATTAATCCTCTTACGTACGAATTAAAGAGGAATTAATTAAAGGTAAAGTACGACTATATAAGGGATCCCGAGTATCGGAAAGGAAAAGAAAAGAAAATAAAAACCCTAATCGGAGAGAAGGGAAAAAAAGGAAAAGACGGAACCCTAGCCGGAAGAAAGGGAAAGGAGAAAGAGAAGGAGCCCGATCTTCCCGGACACCGAACCGAAGGCAAGAACGCGACCGGACAACCTTCCCGTCGATCTTCGGTTAGTAAAATAATTTATTTAAATTATTTGGGATTTTTCCGTCATCTCTTTCGTTGAGTTCTTGGTGGTTTTTAATCGGGTTCTTGTTATCGGACCTCCGATCGACGTTTTGGTTGTTCGTCGATCGTTGGTTTAGCCATTAGAATTATCGTGTATTTATTCGAAAATTTTTGGGGATGCCCCATTGGAACGTAGTGGGTTAACGGGAGGCCGCCGCCGCCGTTGTGAAACGGGAGGCCGCCGCCGTCGTTACCATGGTCGCGGGGTCTTCGCCGGAGTCGCACGGGAGCGAAAACGGAGAAGAAATCGCGAAACGGGAGCGAAAACGGAGAAGAAAACCAAAAAAAGGGCATTACTGTTCACCCCGTACGGGTTCCTCAGCCCGCGGTCCACGGGCCAGAGCGTGCACCCGGCGCACGCCCCAAGGCGCGGAAACCGCAGACCCGGCGCACGCTTTCGTGCGCCGGCCAAGCCCGCTCAGGCGCGGTGCACGCAGCAGCGTGCACCCGGTGTGTGCCGGAGGCCCGTGCGGCCGTGAGCCCGGTGCGCGCTCGTGTCGTGCACCGGCCCGGCCCAGAATGCGCGGTGCACGCTTCCTGCATGCACCCGGCGCATTCCACGCGGCCGCCGATGCTGTAAACCCGGTCCGCCCCTGCCCTGTGCACCACCCGACAGCTCAAAGTTCGGTGGCTCCGTTTGGGTCCGTTTTTCCACCGTTTTGAGCGCCGTTTTCGCCGTTGGGATCGTTATTTCCGTGGCTTCCTTGGCATGGCCACTTGGGACCTTCTTGGTCATTATTTTATCGGGTGCTAATTTCGTCGACGCTCCGCGCCTCGACGAAATCGTCGGGGGCGCGCCGTCGGGTCTCTTTTCTCATCATTTCCGCCGTTGGGGCCTTCTTGGTCTAACCAGGGACGCCCCGAGTGGGCTACCGATTGAGGATTGAGTTTTGTTGGACTTTTCCGTCGAAAAGAGTAAAGTGGGTCTTGTGTTTTCGGATGTTAGTACACGCTTTTGACTATAGTTATCCGTGCGGACTTTCTTTAGGTCCAGACGCGCAGCGGGGGTGCGCGAAAGATTCGGGTGTTCCGATCTCTCTCCAAATAGGTGGGTACGGTTGCTGTAAATACAGCCAGTGCAGTAAGTGCATCTATCGTCATTAAAGTGCTCTCAATTTATCTAACAAAGTAGATGGACAGTTTAACCTTTCGCATAATCGTGTTTTTATCTAACAATTGAAGCGGCTGCGGTCGCAATGCTCATGACACGCCGATCTCGGCAAATCCGTTTTGGGATGCTCCACGTACACAGGCGGATTGGCCTCCGCATGGGTGTACTTTTCCGAAAGAGTGGTCTCTTATGACCCGTGATCCTCACAAAAGTGTGGGTGCCGTGAGGACCCCTTCGCGCCCGCTGGGAATAGCACACCAGCACCGCGAAAGGGGTAAATGCATCAAAGTAGGTGTTTGCGCACGAGGGGAGACTTTAGTCTCTCCGACAAATGTTTTGGGGTTGGTGCCCAAATTAATATGTGCAGGGTTTTAGCGAAATGGTTCTGGTGTTATCGGTTTGCTCCTTATTCCTTATTGCTTTTAGACATCTACTTGTTTGTCACTGACATTACCCACTCCGTGACAGGCGCTACGAGGGGCGTTAGCCGGGAGATTGTTGAGACTGCATCGCGAGGCCCGTAGTCAGAACACTTGGTTATTGTTATTATCTCAGTTCTCTTACGCTTATTTTAGTTAATTTGCTTGCGGGTAGTAATATTCGTGGACATGTAGTATTTAGCACTGTGGATGAGTTGTACTTTTATAGTTTGGTTCTTTTGATGATGTTTCTTATGCGGCATGTTTTCATGATAAACCAAATGATTTCGAAAAGGGTTTTCCCAAAACGAAGTGCCGTGTGGGCACGGGTTTTGCAATTGCTGGCTTTATCCTTTCTAAACATTGATGCCGCTTTAATATTCCGCTTGATGTTGAATGTCTATTGTATGGTTGATGGTTGATGATTGTTGTATGTGGTTGTAAGTGAGAAGCCGTGCATATACAAAGGAGACTCTGTCCGCGGACAGGAAGAATTTGTGTATGTGGCGGTCTGGCACGCACCGGGGATGAGGTTTAAATTACCTTGTTAAGAAGAAAAAAAAAAGATACACACGATTTTCCGCTTTGATAGACTCAAAAACCCCCGGGGGCGTGACAGATTAAATGGTATCAGAGAAAAACAACCATAACCATAGTAGACGAGATCCACATCCACAGTGTAGGGTAGCACAAGCAAATTAGACATGAGATAACCAAGGTATAAGTGCGTAGTACGTGAGAGTACGGGGAATAGGGGAACGTAATGTAGGTATAATCGTAAGGCAGGGTATTAGGGTTATAACCTTAGGGTTAACGTGGTTTCTTTGTCTATAGCGGACGATGGCCCGGACTAGATCGTCCACCGAGAATGCGGACGCGGACAGAGTGGCCCCGACCACCGCAGAGAACCAGCTCCTCCCTCAACAACTGCGGGAAATGGCCGGGCAATTAGCGACGCTGACGGAGCAGGTTCGTCACCTGGCACAGCGACAAGCAACCGCGCCAGCCGAGCGCAATCCAACCCCTCCGCCCGGAACCACCGCACCCACTACGGGACCGCAAGGGACGGGTGGTACGACGACGGAACAGCCTCCATCTCCAAGGGACGCACCTACTCCGACGACCACGGGGCCCGTGATGGGAGCTACAACAGGGAAGGCAGGAACGACCCCTACCCTCGGGGGGTCCGCCGCTGTAGGAGGGGTCACGGAGCAACGAACGACGCGAGAAAGGGTCAGGACGAATTTGGCTGGGTTCAAGAAGCATGACCCTCCCACTTTTGAGGGAGAGACGACCGACCCATGGGTCGTCGAAAAATGGGTGGATACCATGGAAAAACTCTTCGAGGACCTACTGATGGAGGAACACGAGCGAGTTCCATTAGCCGTCCACTTCCTCGAAGGGAATGCACGCATCTGGTGGAAAACGGTACGCCCGGATCCAACTACAAACGACCCGCTACCGACATGGACGGCCTTTAGAGAGGAACTTTTTGACGCTTTCTTCTCCGATAGCGTCAAGCGGCAACTGGAAGACAACCTGAAGAACATTAGACAAGGGAACCGCTCGGTCATGGAATATCAAAGGGAGTTTGTAAGATTGGTTAATTGCGTCCCGTTTGTTATACGAGATGAACCCCACAAGGCCCGTCTTTTTGTGGACGGGTTACGGAGCGACATCTTCGAGATGGTTCAGGCAGCGGACCTGCGAACGTTCAGGGAAGTGGTGGATAGGGCCACCATAGTGGAGCGGGGGTTCGCTATCACCCGAGCTCGACGGGAGGGATCAGAAAATAACCGGGAGAGGAAGCGGACACAGACTTACCCGGGAGGGGGTCCGTCTGGTGGGAGCCGACCCCCAAAGTACCCCAAGACGCAACAAGGAAGCAAGAGTGCACCTATTGGAAAGCCGCGACCAGCAAACAAGCCATGCGTTATTTGCGGAGCATCGCATCCAGTGACGGAATGCCCTAAGAGACAGGACCACTGTTACCGCTGCGGCAAACCAGGGCATCTCCGATTCAACGGTCCCCTGAACACTGGAGCGGCATCTTCCACAGCCTCCACCCCAACGGCACAGCCACCAGGACGGGGTAGAGCATCAACGGGGATGCCCCCACACCCTCCGGCGCCAAGGGCAGAAGGAGAATCGCGACCACAACCAGGAGGGAGGCTCTACTCCATGGGCCAACATGGAGCGACACTGCAAGAGGAGGCGGTCGCAGGTATTACCTCCGTTTCTAATTTCCGGGCACGAACCCTGTTTGACACCGGGGCGACTCGCTCCTTTATTTCCCGCACTTTTGCACAAACACATCTGCTAGAAAGTAGTCCCCTTGATGTCTTACTGACCGTCCAGACCCCCGGGGGGCCAATCGCGGCAACTGGCCTAGTACCCTCTTGTTCAATAAGACTGGGAAGGTTGTCGTGCCCCTGGGACCTGGTGGTCATACCGCTAAAGGAATACGACGTGGTTTTGGGCATGGGCTGGCTTACCGAGTATCAGGCGGTCATCGACTGCGAGAAGCGCCAGGTGCAACTACAGAAGCCGGGATTTCCAGAAAATGTGTACTTGCTATGTAAAAGCACTTCCTTTTTGGCTATCATCTCCGCGTCGCGAGCTAGGAAGTTAATGGAGGGCGGGTGCGTGGCCTATCTAGCCTTAGTAGATTTAGCCACCCGACCCGTTCCCTCGCCTTCCGAAATTCCCGTGGTAAGGGAATTTCTGGACGTATTTCCGGCAAAGCTCCCCGGAGCGCCGCCGGAACGAGAAGTCGACTTTCCCATTGAACTACTTCCCGGCACCAAACCCATCACCAAGGCACCGTACAGGATGGCCTTCGCGGAGTTGAAGGAACTCAAGGCACAGTTGGAGGACCTTTTGGATAAGGGCTTCATCAGACCTAGCGCGTCCCCCTGGGGCGCGCCCGTCCTATTTGTGAGAAAGAAGGACGGAAGTCTCCGATTGTGTATCGACTACCGGGAGATAAATAAGGTCACCGTTAAGAACAAGTACCCCCTGCCAAGGATCGACGACCTCTTCGACCAATTACAGGGGGCGACGGTGTTTTCAAAGATTGACCTGCAGTCGGGCTATCATCAGGTCCAAGTAAAGGGGGAGGACATCCCCAAAACGGCTTTTCGGACTCGCTACGGTCATTACGAATTTACTGTAATGCCGTTCGGGCTCACGAATGCCCCGGCAGTGTTCATGGACATGATGAACAGGGTGTTCAAACCCTTCCTGGATTTATTCGTGGTGGTCTTCATCGACGATATCCTCATCTATTCCCGTACAGATGAGGAACATGAAGAACATCTGCGCACAGTCCTCCAGACCCTACGGGAACAGAAACTCTACGCCAAACTCAAAAAGTGTGAGTTTTGGCTCCGAGAGGTTGGCTTCTTGGGACATGTAATCTCGGCGGCTGGGGTCGCAGTCGATCCGAAGAAGATAGATTCGGTGACGGACTGGACCCAACCGACGACGGTAACGGAGATTCGAAGCTTCCTGCGGTTAGCCGGGTACTACCGGCGCTTCGTGAAGGATTTCTCTAGGATAGCCGCCCCCTTAAACCGCTTGACTAAAAAGGGGGAAAAGTTCATCTGGACGGACAAATGTCAGAGGAGCTTCGAGGAGCTCAAGGATAGATTGACGCGGGCTCCGATTCTCGCCCTGCCGGAACCAGGGGAGGATTATGAAGTGTATTGCGATGCGTCGCGAAACGGACTGGGAGGAGTGCTCATGCAACGGGGGAAGGTTATAGCCTATGCGTCAAGGCAGCTCAAAGAATACGAGCGAAACTACCCCGTGCACGATTTGGAACTCGCAGCGGTTGTGTTCGTCCTCAAGCTTTGGAGACACTACCTGTACGGGGCACACTGCAATGTGTACTCAGACCATAAAAGTCTTAAGTATCTTTTCACCCAAAAGGAGTTAAATTTGCGACAAAGACGGTGGCTCGAGCTATTGAAGGATTACGATTTAACGATCCACTACCACCCGGGAAAGGCAAATGTGGTGGCCGACGCCCTGAGCCGTAAGGGGCAGGCCGAGAAAGCAGGGGTAGGTGCCATCACCCAACAAGATAGTCTGATTGCGAAATTTTCGCAACTAAGACTAGAGGTAGTGCCGGCGGGTACAATCGAACGACTTCTGACACTTGTGGTCAGACCTACCCTGCTTGACAGAATTCTCGAGGGGCAGTCAACTGATGACCAACTCCAGCTGGTGCGAAGTAGAGTGACTGCCGACCAAGGAGGTGTCTTCGCGGTAAACTCCGACGGCACGATACGATTTCGGGGACGAATCTGCGTGCCGGATCTACCGGAACTCAAAGAGGAAATCCTGCGGGAGGCGCATACCGCTCCATATACAGCGCATCCCGGGGGAACGAAGATGTACAAGGACGTCAAACAGACCTTCTGGTGGCCCAAAATGAAGGGAGACGTGACCCGGTTCGTGGCACACTGCCTGGTGTGCCAACGAGTGAAGGCCGAGCACCAGCGTCCAGCAGGAAAATTGCAACCCTTACCGGTGCCCGTGTGGAAGTGGGACATGATTACCATGGATTTTGTGACCGGGTTCCCGAGATCGTCACAGGGACACGATGCAATATGGGTAATCGTGGACCGTCTGACGAAATCGGCCCACTTTCTGCCCATACACACGACGTGGGCGCGGGAACGACTGGCGCAAACCTACATCAACGAGATAGTAAGGTTGCATGGGGTGCCGACGTCCATCACGTCGGACAGGGACACACGATTTGTGTCAACCTTTTGGCAGAGCCTGCAGCGAGCAATGGGAACCAAGTTGCACTTCAGTACGGCTTTTCACCCGCAGACCGACGGACAATCAGAGCGGGTGATACAAATTGTGGAGGACATGCTTCGGGCATGCGTTTTAGACCTGGGCGAAGAATGGGCACGGTGTTTGCCCCTAGTGGAATTTGCCTACAATAACAGTTACCTGGCCAGCATTCAGATGGCACCATACGAGGCCCTGTACGGGCGCCGCTGTCGGTCTCCAATATGCTGGGACGACCTGGGTGAGCGTAAGTTTCTGGGGCCAGATTTGGTGGAGGAGACCGAAGCAAAGGTGCGGTTGATTAGACAAAGACTACAGACCGCCCAGAGCAGACAGAAAAGCTACGCGGACAACAGACGCAGAGACTTAGAGTTCATGGTGGGTGAACATGCGATGCTTCGAGTTTCGCCCTCCAAGGGGAACCGACGCTTCGGCATAAAAGGAAAGTTAAGCCCGAGGTACGTAGGACCGTTCGAGATCCTAGAACGCATAGGACCGGTGGCGTACCGATTAGCTCTGCCGCCGAATCTCGAACGAGTCCATAACGTATTCTATGTCTCAATGCTCCGGAAATACCTAGCTGATCCCTCTCATGCCTTGGATGCCTCCACCATCGAGTTGCGAGAGGATTTAAGCGTCGAGGAGACGCCGGTGCGGATTTTGGCGAGAGAGGACCAGAAGTTGCGCAATCGAACTATCCCCTATGTGAAGGTCCAGTGGAGCAACCACGAAGAGCGCGAGGCGACATGGGAATTGGAATCGAAGATGAGGGAATGTTTTCCCGAATTGATTAGTGGGGTTTGTACTTAAGTTTCGGGACGAAACTTTTTATAAAGTGTGAGTGGTGTAGTGATCCGGCCTTTCGGGGTATTTTTGACTTACATATAGTCATTTAAGCCTTTAAGTGAAATAAAATTATTCAATTCTTGAAATTGGCCATTGTGAGATGCTAGTATTTTTCTGCGATAGAGCGCGGAAAAAGAAAGCCGACGGCGCGATCGGATCTGAAATCCGATATCGGGAACCCCCTGAACGGGATCCAAAGTGATATGGTAATTAGTCGTGCATCGGAATCCGTGCTAAATATCTTGCACCCGTTAGAGATAAGGTGGTTTATCTCGTGGGGGATAATTAATTAGTTAATTAATTATCCCAGACGGAAAATTAATTAATCCTCTTACGTACGAATTAAAGAGGAATTAATTAAAGGTAAAGTACGACTATATAAGGGATCCCGAGTATCGGAAAGGAAAAGAAAACAAAATAAAAACCCTAATCGGAGAAAAGGGAAAAAAAAGGAAAAGACGGAACCCTAGCCGGAAGAAAGGGAAAGGAGAAAGAGAAGGAGCCCGATCTTCCCGGACACCGAACCGAAGGCAAGAACGCGACCGGACAACCTTCCCGTCGATCTTCGGTTAGTAAAATAATTTATTTAAATTATTTGGGATTTTTCCGTCATCTCTTTCGTTGAGTTCTTGGTGGTTTTTAATCGGGTTCTTGTTATCGGACCTCCGATCGACGTTTTGGTTGTTCGTCGATCGTTGGTTTAGCCATTAGAATTATCGTGTATTTATTCGGAAATTTTTGGGGATGTCCCATTGGAACGTAGTGGGTTAACGGGAGGCCGCCGCCGCCGTTGTGAAACGGGAGGCCGCCGCCGTCGTTACCATGGTCGCGGGGTCTTCGCCGGAGTCGCACGGGAGCGAAAACGGAGAAGAAATCGCGAAACGGGAGCGAAAACGGAGAAGAAAACCAAAAAAAGGGGCATTACTGTTCACCCCGTACGGGTTCCTCAGCCCGCGGTCCACGGGCCAGAGCGTGCACCCGGCGCACGCCCCAAGGCGCGGAAGCCGCAGACCCGGCGCACGCTTTCGTGCGCCGGCCCAGCCCGCTCAGGCGCGGTGCACGCAACAGCGTGCACCCGGTGTGTGCCGGAGGCCCGTGCGGCCGTGAGCCCGGTGCGCGCTCGTGTCGTGCACCGGCCCGGCCCAGAATGCGCGGTGCACGCTTCCTGCGTGCACCCGGCGCATTCCGCGCGGCCGCCGATGCTGTAAACCCGGTCCGCGCCTGCCCTGTGCACCACCCGACAGCTCAAAGTTCGGTGGCTCCGTTTGGGTCCGTTTTTCCACCGTTTTGAGCGCCGTTTTCGCCGTTGGGATCGTTATTTCCGTGGCTTCCTTGGCATGGCCACTTGGGACCTTCTTGGTCATTATTTTATCAGGTGCTAATTTCGCCGACGCTCCGCGCCTCGACGAAATCGTCGGGGGCGCGCCGTCGGGTCTCTTTTCTCATCATTTCCGCCGTCGGGGCCTTCTTGGTCTAACCAGGGACACCCCGAGTGGGCTACCGATTGAGGATTGAGTTTTGTTGGACTTTCCCGTCGAAAAGAGTAAAGTGGGTCTTGTGTTTTCAGATGTTAGTACACGCTTTTGACTATAGTTATCCGTGCGGACTTTCTTTAGGTCCAGACGCGCAGCGGGGGTGCGCGAAAGATTCGGGTGTTCCGATCTCTCTCCAAATAGGTGGGTACGGTTGCTGTAAATACAGCCAGTGCAGTAAGTGCATCTATCATCATTAAAGTGCTCTCAATTTATCTAACAGAGTAGATGGACAGTTTAACCTTTCGCATAATCGTGTTTTTATCTAACAATTGAAGCGGCTGCGGTCGCAATGCTCATGACACGCCGATCTCGGCAAATCCGTTTTGGGATGCTCCACGTACACAGGCGGATTGGCCTCCGCATGGGTGTACTTTTTCGGAAGAGTGGTCTCTTATGACCCGTGATCCTCACAAAAGTGTGGGCGCCGTGAGGACCCCTTTGCGCCCGCTGGGAATAGCACACCAGCACCGCGAAAGGGGTAAATGCATCAAAGTAGGTGTTTGCGCACGAGGGGAGACTTTAGTCTCTCCGACAAATGTTTTGGGGTTGGTGCCCAAATTAATATGTGCAGGGTTTTAGCGAAATGGTTCTGGTGTTATCGGTTTGCTCCTTATTCCTTATTGCTTTTAGACATCTACTTTGTTTGTCAGTGACATTACCCACTCCGTGACAGGCGCTACGAGGGGCGTTAGCCGGGAGATTGTTGAGACTGCGTCGCGAGGCCCGTAGTCAGAACACTTGGTTATTGTTATTATCTCAGTTCTCTTACGCTTATTTTAGTTAATTTGCTTGCGGGTAGTAATATTCGTGGACATGTAGTATTTAGCACTGTGGATGAGTTGTACTTTTATAGTTTGGTTCTTTTGATGATGTTTCTTATGCGGCATGTTTTCATGATAAACCAAATGATTTCGAAAAGGATTTTCCCAAAATGAAGTGCCGTGTGGGCACGGGTTTTGCAATTGCTGGCTTTATCCTTTCTAAACATTGATGCCGCTTTAATATTCCGCTTGATGTTGAATGTCTATTGTATGGTTGATGGTTGATGATTGTTGTATGTGGTTGTAAGTGAGACGCCGTGCATATACAAAGGAGACTCTGTCCGCGGACAGGGAGAATTTGTGTATGTGGCGGTCTGGCACGCACCGGGGATGAGGTTTAAATTACCTTGTTAAGAAGAAAAAAAAAAGATACACACGATTTTCCGCTTTGATAGACTCAAAAACCCCCGGGGCGTGACATTGCGTCATCCAGTGGGGCGGTTGGGGGAGTCCGCCCACACCCTTTGGGCTAGCGGCGCACGGCGTGGCCGGGTAGGGAGGTGGCGTCGTAGGGGTCTGTCGCGCGTGGGTCGTCGGGTCGGTCCCCCTGTGGGTCGGGGACCGCAGTATCTTCTCGTCCTCTCGGCTTCGGCGCGGCGGCCGTAGCGGGTAGTTCTTGCGGGCAAGAAATGCGGGTGTGATCCGGCTTGCCGCATCTGTTGCAGTGGGAGTACCTCCAAAGGCAGTTAGTCCCTCGATGTGCCTTTCCGCAAATAACACACGGTCCCCGTGACGATTCCTGGCCTCCTGTTGGCACCTGCCCGCCTTTCTGTACTCTCTTCGGGCGTCGATTTGCCCTGCTTCCTGAGTTGGGGCTCCCTGGTGGGGTGAGGGTGGCAGCTCTCTTCGTTCCGTCGGGTCGCGGCGCCGGTGGTCTAGTGACAGCCGGTTTCCGGGGGCATGTGTAACGTGTGTGGCCCGGCTTGCCACATCGGAAGGAGTGTTCGTTCCGCCAAGGGCAGCCCATCATTGGGTGCGCGCCACCACATATGACACACGGTTTCGGAGGTTCAGGTCCTTCTTTCAGCGTTTGTTCAGATCCCTGTCCTGTCTTCGGGCGTTTCGTCGCCCGGCCCTTCTGATAGAAGTCCCCTGCCGAACCGGGGTAGGGGTTCCCCAGGCCCTGCTGCATCCCGGGGTGCCCCCACCGAGCACGAGCCTCAGCAAGTTCATGCTCTGCCCGCACGGCCAAGTCGACCGCCTCTTGATAAGTGGGAAAACCTGCCGGTGGCATTCCATGAAAGGCGTCGTCCCTGACGCTGCGCTGAAAACGGTCGACACTCTCGAGCTCTCGTGTCAGTATGCTCAAGCGTTCAGTGAGGGTCAGTAGCTGCCCGGTCATCTCGCGCAGTTGGTTGCGTAGTAAGCGATTCGCCTCGGCTACAGTGTCCATTCCCGTTGACCGTTGCTCACTAAGCCGGACTGTTATCTGTACATGCAAAGAAATCACATCAATTCTATTGCGTTTAGAAAATCACGGCACCTTGACCTTCTATCCATGGGACTCGATCCCCCTAATTTCCCGCGCTCACGCTCGTACGTGACACGCCTATACTTTGGTTATCAACTTTGTTAGTCACTTGTGTCATTACATTCTGTGGATGTTAGTCATGATCTCCTTGGTTAAAGCCGTTTTCTCTGATACCATAAAATCTGTCACGCCCCGGAGGTTCTAAAGGAGCGGAAAATGTACCTATTTTTTTTTTTTTTAAATAATTGCATGAACCTTGCCTCCGGTGCGTATCAGACCCGCCGCATATACAAATTCACTCCCCAAACGGGCGGAGTCTCCTTTGTACATGCACGGCGTCACCAACAAGTCCAATACTTTAACCATTCCAATCATGACATGCAACGAGGAGAGGATATAGTACATCAAACCATCACCGCTATCTTATACAACCTATAGCATAAACCCATGGGTTTTGAAAATCGGTGCCCACACGACACCCAGTTTTCCAAATCATTTTCGCAAACTCTTTGTGCGGCCATTAACTTGAAAGGATAAATCCACGGGTTTTAAAATCGGTGCCCACACGGCACTTGCTTTGAAATCATCTTTGAAACCGGTTTGTATTTGAAAACAAGCCACAATTACACATCCTATCATTCACCACTTAATTATAAGAAAGTCCTCCTCCCAACATCCATCAGAAACCACAGTATATGAAACACAGTTGAACTAAACATAGTTATGCCATAACCAAAAATAACTAAAATAAAGTATCGTTTTACTAGCCCTCTTGGCTAGTGTCCTCTAACTGATGCCTCACCGTCGTCCCGAATTCCACCCCTACTCGAACCTGTCACAGTGTGGGTTGTCAGTGACTGATAAAGTAAAAAGCATGCAAGTAAACGCAATAATAGAATGAACACACCGAACCACCGGAGCATTTACTTTTCCCCTCCCCCTCATGTATCGCCAAATCCCTGTTGAAAGTCCCGCTGGGCACCTACCCCAGCTTTCAGAATATTTTGGGCACCAACCCCGATACCGTACTCATCTTCTTGGTGCCTCCAACCCCTCGACTGCCCAAGTAGCAGCCGCCTCCCCTTGAGGGGTCCCCACTAACCTCCCCTTGTGGGGTACACGGGTAAATGACTTACCATCTTTCCAGAAAATACACCCTCTGCAGTGGCCAAACTGCAGGTGTGCGTGTAAGCAATATGAGTGTTTTAAGGCCTTGCGACCTCAGCCGCTATAACCAGAGAAGTATAACGCACCTGCGACCGCAACCGCTATAACCAGAAAAGTATACCGCACCTGCGACCGCAGCCGCTTGATTGAAATAGTAAAAGGGATTCACATGCTAGGGGGTTAGTCAAATTATAACCGTATCTACTTTATCAAAATGAGTATTTGGAAACGACACCTCACCGGTAATAACCAACACCTACCCACCTTGATTATGCGAACCGCGTATTTCAGAGACTGAACCTTTCTCTCTGTTGTCGCCCGGACCTAGAAGTAGTCCCCAAAAGAGCCATGGTCAGATCAACAATATAGTAGTGGATACAACGAGCCCAAACGACTCAAAACACTAAGGACAACGTGACCCGGCGGTGGCGCCCGTGCGAGTGGAGCGACGCGGCCGTCCCCGCGATGTCACGGGTCGTACGGCCGCGCGGGCACCAGCCCCGCGCGGCGTTTGCCGCGACTGCGCGGTGCAAGCCGCGGCCGCACGGGCACCAACACCGTGCGGCACCTTCCGTGGTCGTGCCGACCTCGGCCTTGCATGGCGCAAATCCGCGGCCGCGCGGGCACCGGCCCCGCGCGGGCACCAACCCCGCGTGCCGCAACCGCCGCCGCTTCGCGTACACCCGCCCGCGCACTACAAGCTGCAGCCGCGCGGGCAAGGCCCCGCGCGGCATGCAATGCGGCCGCCGCGCGGGCACCCGCCCCGCGGGGCACGCGCCGCGGCCGCCGCGTGTGCATGGCCCGCGCGGCATGCGACGCCGCCGCCGCGCGGGCACCCGCCGCGCGTGGGACGCGCCGCGGCCGCCGCGCGGCGTGCGATGCTGCCGCCACGGGGGCACCAGCCCCGCGCGGCACACGTCGCGGCCGCCGCGCGGGCAACCGCCCCGCACGGCACACGCCGCGGCCGCCACGCGAGCATGGCCCGCGCGGCGTGCGGTGCCGCCGCCGCGCGGGCACCCGCCCGGCGCGGCACACACTGCGGCCGCCGCGCGGCATGGCCCGCGCAGCATGCGAAGCCGCCGCCGCGTGGGCACCCGCCCCGCGCGGCACGCGCCGCGGTAGCCGCGCGGGCGCCCGTCCCGCGCGGCGTTTACCCTAGCCGCGGCCACGTGGGGAGATCGATCCCGCGCGGTGTTTACCCTAGCCGCGGCCGCGCGGGGAGATCGGTCCCGCGCGGCTCTAGCCGCGGCCGCGCGGGCACCGTCCCCGCGCGGCGCGCATTACGGTCGCGCGGCGTCGCCCTTGGGCTTCGCGGCGCGACGCGTTGGGTAGCAAACGACTACTCCTAAACCTCATGAAAGACCGATACCCAAAAACCGAGCGAAACTATACCAAAATAAAATTAGTTTACTTCTAATCGTAGGGGACGGCTATCCTTTCTCGCTCTCGGTTTTGGCGCGTTCGTCGGGAGGGTTTGGATCCTTTAGTTTTCACCTTCTTCACCACCGTTCTCTTTCGATTAGGGTTTCGCCTTTCTTCTTGTTTCCTCCGGTTAGGGTTTCGCCTTTCTTTTTCTTTTGGGAGGAGATAACGAAATATCTTTTCGTACGACATAACCACTTTGGGTATTTAAAATTCCCAATTAATTAAGTCCTTAATTAATTAATCCCCCGGTTCGTTAATTCTCCAATTAATTAATTCTCCAATTAATTAATTCCGCATTGTAGATTCTTCAGGATAATTCCTTAAAGATAATTCTATCCCTTTTCCTCGGAAAGCGTGCCAAATCACTTACGTGGATTTCGATGCACCCCTAGCCATTGCGATCACTTTCTACCCCTTTCCGGGAGCTCCGTAAGTCGGAATCCGGATCCGATCGTACTGCCATTCACCGTTTTCCGAGCTCTATCGCAGAAAAACACCAGCACTTCCGAATTAACGACTTAAGTAAACCCGTTACATTAAATACATTAACCGGAAACTTTATTAGTAGGAGGTGTTAAGTGTTACAAAATCTATGATATTACACCACTTACCTCTTAAAAGAAGTTTCGTCCTCGAAACTTAAACTCACTCCTCACTAAATAACTCGGGGTAACACTCTCTCATTTTTGTCTCAAGTTCCCACGTCGCCTCGCGCTCCTCGTGGTTACTCCATTGCACCTTTACGTAGGGGATCGTCCGGTTCCGAAGGTTCTTTTCTTCTCTTGCCAAGATCCGCATCGGCGTTTCTTCGAAGCTCAAGTCCTCCTGCAGCTCAACGGCCGAGGCGTCGAGGATGTGCGACGGATCGGACAAGTATTTCCGGAGCATCGAAACGTTGAACACGTTATGCACCCGTTCAAGATTTGGCGGTAAGGCCAACCGGTATGCCACTGGCCCCACGCGCTCCAGGATTTCGAACGGTCCAACATACCGTGGGCTTAACTTCCCTCTTATGCCAAACCGTCTTGTCCCCTTAGACGGTGACACGCGTAGCAACACATGATCCCCTACCGAGAATTCCAGCTCCCGTCGCCTCCGGTCCGCGTAACTTTTCTGCCGGCTCTGGGCGGTCAGCAACCGCTACCTGATACGGCGCACCTTTGTTTCTGTTTCCTCTACGAGGTCTGGCCCCAGGAGTTTCCGTTCTCCCAAATCGTCCCAGCAAATGGGCGATCGACACCGGCGTCCGTACAAGGCTTCGTACGGGGCCATCCGTATACTAGCCTGATAGCTATTATTGTAAGCAAATTCCACGAGGGGTAGGTAACGCGACCACCCCTCCCCCAGGCTTAGCACACAAGCTCGAAGCATATCCTCAAGAATCTGGATTACTCGTTCCGATTGCCCGTCCGTCTGCGGGTGAAAAGCCGCGCTAAACTGCAACTTGGTCCCCAACGCCTGCTGCAGACTCCGCCAAAAGTTTGACACGAAGCGCGTGTCCCTGTCCGAGGTTATGGATGATGGTACTCCATGCAACCTCACCACCTCGTCGATATTGGTCTGCGCCAGCTGATCCCCAGTCCACGATGACCCGTATCGCGTCGTGTCCTTGTTGCGATCGCGGAAAACCGGTCACAAAATCCATGGTGATCCGTTCCCATTTCCACTCCGGTATGGGCAATGGTTGTAGTTTTCCCGCCGGTCGTTGGTGTCCCGCCTTCACCTGTGGGCACACCAAACTTCGTTCTTTAGTTCAGGCCACCAAACGGTCTGTCTTAGGTATCTGTAAATTTTTGTACCTCCAGGATGCGCGGTGTAGGGGGCGTTATGCGCTTCCGCCAGAATTTCTCTCCTTAGTTCCGGCACGTCAGGTATGTAGACTCGTCCCCGGAACCTCAACACGTCGCCGACGCCGATCACAAAACCCCCACCTGGTTCCGAGGATAACCTGTCCCACACTTGCTGTAATTGTGGGTCCGTCGCTTGGCCTTCTGCGATCCTCCCTATCAGCGTAGGCTTGATTTCCAAGGACATAAATTTCGCAACTGCTCCTGCTGGCACCACCTCCAGTCTCAGTTGCGAGAATTGTGCAATTAGACGATCCTGTTGGGTAAGGGTGCACAGTGTCGTCTCCCCCGCCTGTCCCTTCCGGCTCAAGGCATCGGCCACCATGTTTGCTTTTCCGGGGTGGTAATGGATGGACAAATCGTAGTCCTTCAGTAGTTCCACCCACCTCCATTGCCGCAAGTTCAACTCCTTTTGCGCAAACAAATATTTGAGGCTCTGGTGGTCGGAGTACACCTTACAGTGTGCCCCATAGAGGTAGTGCCTCCAGAGCTTCCACGCAAACACGACTGCCGCGAGTTCCAAGTCGTGTGTAGGGTAGTTCCGCTCATAATCCTTGAGCTGTCTTGACGCGTATGCGATGATTTTCCCTTGTTGCATCAACACACTTCCCAGTCCACTTCGGGACGTGTCACAGAAGATCTCGTAATCCTCACCGGGCAGTGGCAACGTGAGTACCGGTGCCCGCGTGAGTCTGTCCTTAAGCTCCTCGAAGCTCTTCTGGCATTGATCCGTCCAGACAAACTTCTCCCCTCTCCGGGTTAGTCGAGTAAGGGGAGTGGCTATCTTTGAAAAGCCTTCCACAAAGCGTCGGTAATATCCTGCTAGCCCGAGGAAGCTTCGGATTTCCGTCACCGTGGTCGGGCGAGCCCAGTCGGTCACCGCTTCTATCTTCCTTGGATCCACCGCAATTCCCGTGGCCGAGACAATATGTCCCAGGAAATCGACCTCACGGAGCCAAAACTCACACTTTTTGAGTTTGGCATTCAGCTTTTGATCCCTTAGGGTCTGGAGGACCACCCGGAGGTGCTCCTCGTGCTCCCTATTTGGGCGGGGCTGGAAGTAGATATTCTGAGTACACGCCACTACAAATGGGTCCAGGAATGGTTTAATAATCCTGTTTATTATGCCCATAAATACTGCTGGGGCATCGGTTAGCCCAAACGACTTCACCGTGAACTCGTAATGGCCATAATGAGTTCTGAACGCCGTGTTCGGTATATCCTTATTTTGGACTATAACCTGGTGTATTGCGACGCCTCACAATCCGCCCCGCTACCCCAACCGTTACGCCCCAACTTCCTGGAGGGTCACCCGTCCTAGAACTATTCTAGCTCTAGCACGCTAAACTCTCATAACCTCTTGGATCTTGCTACCATCCAAAATGCTATAGCCGGTTTGCGAGACAACCCCCGAAGGCGTCGTCGCTCCGGTTGTTGTTCGAATAGGTCTTCAACCTAAGGTGGGGGGTATTGTTCTATGCTATGGCCCTACCCATTCCCGATCGATGATGCACAGGCGTAGCCCCACCCCCCTCACAACTACAGTACGTCAACTCCTATGGCGGGACTTGGGCGGAGAAAAGAGGAACGACAAGGGAGAGCGGGGAGTCGTAAGGTATAACCCAAAAGGCAAAAGGAACTAAAAGGGGTCGGACCAGAAAGGACTGCTCCTGTTCGACGGGTGTTCCCGACTAGTAGAAAGTAGTTTAGGTATTACCTGCTATCTCCCATTTTGGGACATTGCGTCGTCCAGTGGGGCGGTTGGGGGAGTCCGCCCACACCCTTTGGGCTAGCGGCGCACGGCGTGGCCGGGTAGGGAGGTGGCGTCGTAGGGGTCTGTCGCGCGTGGGTCGTCGGGTCGGTCCCCCTGTGGGTCGGGGACCGCAGTATCTTCTCGTCCTCTCGGCTGCGGCGCGGCGGCCGTAGCGGGTAGTTCCTGCGGGCAAGAAACGCGGGTGTGATCCGGCTTGCCGCATCTGTTGCAGTGGGAGTACCTCCAAAGGGAGTTAGTCACTCGATGTGCCTTTCCGCAAATAACACAGGGTCCCCGTGACGATTCCTGGCCTCATGTTGGCACCTGCCCGCCTTTCTGTACTCTCTTCGGGCGTCGATTTGCCCTGCTTCCTGAGTTGGGGCTTCCTAGTGGGGTGAGGGTGGCAGCTCCCTTCGTTCCGTCGGGTCGCGGCGCCGGGGGTCTAGTGACAGCCGGTTTCCGGGGGCATGTGTAACGTGTGTGGCCCGGCCTGCCACATCGGAAGCAGTGTTCGTTCCGCCAAGGGCAACCCATCATTGGGTGCGTGCCACCACATATGACACACGGTTTCGGAGGTTCAGGTCCTTCTTTCAGCGTTTGTTCAGATCCCTGTCCTGTCTTCGGGCGTTTCGTCGCCCGGCCCTTCTGATAGAAGTCCCCTGCCGAACCGGGGTAGGGGTTCCCCAGGCCCTGCTGCATCCCGGGGTGCCCCCACCGAGCACGAGCCTCAGCAAGTTCATGCTCTGCTCGCACGGCCAAGTCGACCGCCTCTTGATAGGTGGGAAAACCTGCCGGTGGCATTCCACGAAAGGCGTCGTCCCTGACGATGCGCTGAAAACGGTCGACACTCTCGAGCTCTCGTGTCAGTATGCTTAAGCGTTCAATGAGGGTCAGTAGCTGCCCGGTCACCTCGCGCAGCTGGTTGCGTAGTAAGCGATTCGCCTCGGCTACAGTGTCCATTCCCGTTGACCGTTGCTCACTAAGCCGGACTGTTATCTGTACATGCAAAGAAATCACATCAATTCTATTGCGTCTAGAAAATCACGGCACCTTGACCTTCTATCCATGGGACTCGATCCCCCTAATTCCCCGCGCTCACGCTCGTACGTTACACGCCTATACTTTGGTTATCAACTTTGTTAGTCACTTGTGTCATTACATTCTGTGGATGTTAGTCATGATCTCCTTGGTTAAAGCCGTTTTCTCTGATACCATAAAATCTGTCACGCCCCGAAGGTTCTAAAGGAGCGGAAAACGTACCTTTTTTTTTTTTTTTAAATAATTGCATGAACCTTGCCTCCGATGCGTATCAGACCCGCCGCATATACAAATTCACTCCCCAAACGGGCGGAGTCTCCTTTGTACATGCACGGCGTCACCAACAAGTCCAATACTTTAACCATTCCAATCATGACATGCAACGAGGAGAGGATATAGTACATCAAACCATCACCGCTATCTTATACAACCTATAGCATAAACCCATGGGTTTTGAAAATCGGTGCCCACACGACAGCCAGTTTTCCAAATCATTTTCGCAAACTCTTTGTGCGGCCATTAACTTGAAAGGATAAATCCACGGGTTTTAAAATCGGTGCCCACACGGCACTTGCTTTGAAATCATCTCTGAAACCGGTTTGTATTTGAAAATAAGCCACAATTACACATCCTATCATTCACCAGTTAATTATAAGAAAGTCCTCCTCCCAACATCCATCAGAAACCACAGTATATGAAACACAGTTGAACTAAACATAGTTATGCCATAACCAAAAATAACTAAAATAAAGTATCGTTTTACTAGCCCTCTTGGCAAGTGTCCTCTAACTGATGCCTCACCGTCGTCCCGAATTCCACCCCTACTCGAACCTGTCACAGTGTGGGTTGTCAGTGACTGATAAAGTAAAAAGCATGCAAGCAAACGCAATAATAGAATGAACACACCGAACCACCGGAGCATTTACTTTTCCCCTCCCCCTCATGTATCACCAAATCCCTGTAGAAAGTCCAGCTGGGCACCTACCCCAACTTTCAGAATATTTTGGGCACCAACCCCGATACCGTACTCATCTTCTTGGTGCCTCCAACCCCTCGACTGCCCAAGTAGCAGCCGCCTCCCCTTGAGGGGTCCCCACTAACCTCCCCTTGTGGGGTACACGGGTAAATGACTTACCATCTTTCCGGAAAATACACCCTCTGCAGTGGCCAAACTGCAGGTGTGCGTGTAAGCAATATGAGTGTTTTAATGCCTTGCGACCGCAACCGCTATAACCAGAAAAGTATACCGCACCTGCGACCGCAGCCGCTTGATTGAAATAGTAAAAGAGATTCACATGCTAGGGGGTTAGTCAAATTATAACCGTATCTACTTTATCAAAACGAGTATTCGGAAACGACACCTCACCGGAAATAACCAACACCTACCCACCTTGATTATGCGAACCGCGTATTCCGGAGACTGAACCTTTCTCTCTGTTGTCGCCCGGACCTAGAAGAAGAACCCCAAAAGAGCCATGGTCAGATCAACAATATAGTAGTGGATACACCCAGCCCAAACGACTCAAAACACTAAGGACAACGTGACCCGGCGGTGGCGCCCGTGCGCGTGGAGCGACGCGGCCTCCCACGCGATGTCACGGGTCGTACGGCCGCGCGGGCACCATCCCCGCGCGGCGTTTGCCGCGACTGCGCGGTGCAAGCCGCGGCCGCACGGGTACCAACCCCGTGCGGCACCTTTCGCGGTCGTGCGGACCTTGGCCTCGCATGGCGCAAATCCGTGGCCGCGCAGGCACCGGCCCCGCGCGGTAACCGCCGCGGCCGCGCGGGCACCAACTCCGCGTGCCGCAACCGCCGCCGCCGCGCGGGCACCCGCCCGCGCGGCACAAGCTGCAGCCGCGCGGGCATGGCCCCGCGCGGCATGCAATACCGCCGCCGCGCGGGCACCCGCCCCGCGCGGGCATTGCCCGCGCGGCATGCGACGCCGCCGCCGAGCGGGCACCCGCCCCGCGCGGCACGCGCCGCGGTTGCCGCGCGGGCATGGCCGCGATCGGCGTGCGATGCTGCCGCCGCGCGGGCACCCGCCCTGCGCGGCACACGCCGCGGCCGCCGCGCGGGCATGGCCCGCGCGGCGTGCGGTACCGCCGCCGCGCTGGCACCTGCCCCGCGCGGCACACGCCGCGGCCGCCGCGCGGCATGCGACACCGCCGCCGCGCGGGCACCCTCCCCGCGCGGCACGTGCCGCGGCCGCCCCGCGGGCATGGCCCGTGTGGCTTGCGACGCCGCCGCCGCGCGGGCACCCGTCCCGTGCGGCGTTTACCGTAGCCGCGGCCACGCGGGGAGATCGATCCCGCGAGGTGTTTACCCTAGCCGCGGCCACGCGGGGAGATCGGTCCCGCGCGGCTCTAGCCGCGGCCGCGCGGGCACCGTCCCCGCGCGGCGCGCATTACGGTCGCGAGGCGACGCCCTAGGGCTTCGCGGCGCGACGCGTTGGGTAGGAAACGGCTACTCCTAAACCTCATGAAAGACCGATACCCAAAAACCGAGCGAAACTATACCAAAATAAAATTAGTTTACTTCTAATCGTAGGGGACGGCTATCCTTTCTCGCTCCCGGTTTTGGCGCGTTCGTCGGGAGGGTTTGGATCCTTTAGTTTTCACCTTCTTCACCACCGTTCTCTTTCGATTAGGGTTTCGCCTTTCTTTTTGTTTCCTCCGGTTAGGGTTTCGTCTTTCTTTTTCTTTTGGGAGGAGATAACGAAATATCTTTTCGTACGACATAACCACTTTGGGTATTTAAAATTCCCAATTAATTAATTCCTTAATTAATTAATCCCCCGGTTCGTTAATTCTCCAATTAATTAATTCTCCAATTAATTAATTCCGCATTGTAGATTCTTCAGGATAATTCCTTAAAGATCATTCAATCCTTTTTCCTCGGAAAGCGTGCCAAATCACTTACGCGGATTTCGATGCACCCCTGGCCATTGCGATCACTTTCTACCCCTTTCTGGGAGCTCCGTAAGTCGGAATCCGGATCCGATCGCACTGCCATTCACCGTTTTTCGAGCTCTATCGCAGAAAAATACTCGCACTTCCGAATTAACGACTTAAGTAAACCCGTTACATTAAATACATTAACTGGAAACTTTATTACCAGGAGGTATTAAGTGTTACAAAATCTATGATATTACAACCAGCCCGCGCGGCGCCCTCCTGCAGGCAACGCCCGCGCGGCGCGCTTGTCGCGCTGCGCGTTTGCCGCGCGGCGCCCTGCCTGCAGGCGGCCCGCGCGGCAAGTGCTCGCGCGGCGCCCCGCCTGCAGGCGGCCCGCGCGGCACCTGTCCGCTCGGCGCCCGCCTACGGCGGTGCCCGTACAGCGCGCATGCCGCGCGGCGCCCGCCTGCGGGCGGTGCCCGCGCAGCGCGCCTGCCGCGCGGGGCCCCGTGTGCAGGCGGCCCGCGCGGCACCTGCCCGCGCGGCGCGCCTACCGCGCGGCGCGCCTGCCGCGCGGCCCGCCTGCCGCGCGGCACGCCTGCCGCGCGAAGCCCCGCCTGCAGGCGGCCCGCGCGGCACCTGCCCGCGCGGCGCCCGCCTGCGGGCGGCGCCCGCGCAGCGCGCCTCCCGCGCGGCGCGCCACTTGCGGGCGGCCCGCGTGGCACTTGCCCGCGCGGCGCCCGCCTGCGGGCAGCGCCCGTGCGGCGCGCTTGCCATGCGGCGCCCCGCCTACAGGCGGCCCGCCCCACAGGGATGATCCCGACGCACCCTCGAACCCCAAAAATTAAAGACTCACCTTTGATTCGCCGATGGAGAAGAAGGAGAAGGGGATCTTCCTCCCGTTGCCCGATCGGTCCCGCGAGCGAGAGGGTTCCTGACTCAACCGCCCAGATCACTGTCGCCCCCTTTTGCACCGTAAAGGGAGAGGAATGGGGATCTCGTTTTCCCCCTTCTTTTCCCTCGATCGTCTCCTGCCTGCCCTACGCTACGAGAGGAAAAAAAAGCGAAAAACCCTAAGTCCGAAGTGCCCTAGCCCATCAGGTAACGTTAGGGTTTCAGATTACCTCAAAAGTCGTGCAGATCACCAGCACGGATCCCGGAGCGCCTACGAGGGGGTCGAAACATCGAAAAAATTATTCTGGGAGAACCGGGAGTCGGAATCCGAAACCGATCGCGTCACCGTTCTCCGTTTCGCGAGCTCTACTGCCTAAAACTGCCTGCGAGCCCCGACAGATTATCCGGAAAAACACAATAAAATTAATCCCTCTGTCGGACCGCCCCAAGTGAAATAAAAAGGAATCGCCAAAATAAAGGTCGGGTCTTACAGCTAGGCTCCCTATGGCTACTAGCAAAAGATCCGCGCCGTCAAGACGATCAAAATCCTTTTTTCCCACACCTCAATTCTTCTTCTTCTTCTCCTTCTTCCATTTCTTCTCATTCCTCTGTTTGAGGAAAAATCCTCTGTTCTTGTTTTGGAGGAGACGATGACATGGCAAGGTGCTAATTAGTGCTAATTTGAGGTGCTTGGTGCATGGTGCATGGTGCATGGTGCATGGTGAACAAGAAACCCAACACTCTCTCCAAACACCAACACCAACACTAATTCTATACACCCTCTTAATTCCTCTTTCTTTTTTTACTCTTTCTTTCTCTAATTTCCCTCTCTCAGACAATATAATCAACTTAATTAATTAATTAAATAATCAATCTTAAGCCACTCCAACTCACTTTTTGCCCTCGGGGCCTCCGCATCAGTCCGGAACTTCCCGAACTTCACTGTAAATTGAAAATACACATGTTCCAAACCTTTTCCAATTTTATTTTTTTTTTTGCATACAACAGCGGAGTCGAGGCTCAAACAAACCAGTCCTCTAACGGCGCACAAAGCCCGAAAAACTCCGATTCAAGCTGGGGCTTCCGCGTCGACCCGAGTCAACCCGAAATCATCTGCAAACAAATATGGAACACGTCCGAGGCGATTTCTCCGCACCACGCCATCTTACGAGGTCGGTACACTCCACCAAGTCCCGGTACTCTATAGAGGCACTCTTTCTGCCTTCCGATCCGAGTCTGATCTCGAAAATCTGAAATCTCCAATGCGACCGTCGCATCGAATCGAGTGAAAAAGGTATAGACCAATTGTTGATCCGACGGTCGGATCGCCCTGAAAGCAGTAGGGAAACTAGTGGGACCCGCGACTTAAGTGAATAGTGAAGTGAATAGTAACACCCTGATTTGACTCCCTCGCTGGCCGACGTCGGCCGATCGACCGTCTGAAGTCCGAATCCGACGATCCAGGTAGTCGATTTAAATGGCATCATCGTTCTGAGCGCAGTGGTGCCGAGCAAATTTTCGCTTGGCGAGCCTGAAGCATCGTAAAGCGTGCTGAACTGTTTAAACTACCATATAAGATGGATTTTAGAATTATCAAAGTTCGTCTTCAGTGAACCAAAGTCGATACTCAAAAGGTTTCGTCGAGCCGGACGTGGTAGTAGTGTCCGTTTTTCAGTTTGACGACCCAGTGGTCTCGAAAAGCGTGAAGAACGGCGAAAAACGGTGTTTTTGCATAAGAGTCCCCACATTTTATATGCGGAATCCAATGAGATCCTTTGGAGAGGGGCCAAGGTGCGAGATAAAGTTCCTGTGTCACACCCCGGAGGTTCTGAAAGAGCAAAAAACGTACCCATTTTTTTTTTGAAATAGACCTCGCCCCCGGCGCGTATCAGACCCGCCACATATACAAATTCACTCCCCAAACGGGCGGAGTCTCCTTTGTATATGCACGGCGTTACCAACAGAGTACATACTTTAACCATTCCAACCATGACAGACAAAGAGGTAAGAACACAATAAATCATACCATCACCGCTATCTCCTATAGCCTATAGCATAAACCCATGGGTTTTGTAAATCGGTGCCCACTCGACACCCAGCTTTTCCAAAACGTTTTCGCAAACTCTTTGGGCGGCCATTAACTTGAAAGGATAAATCCACGGGTTTTAAAATCGGTGCCCACACGGCACCTGCTTTGAAAACACTTTTGAAACCGGGTTTGCATTTGAAAACTAGCCGCAAATACACATCCTACATTTACCAATTAGTTATAGCAGAACATCATTCCAACATCCATCAGCAACTACAGTATCTGTATCACAGTTTAACTAACCATAGTATGACGAAATAACAAAAAGTAAAGAAAATAACGTATCGTTTACTAGCCCTCACGGCTAGGGTCCTCTAACGGATGCCTCCCCGTCGTCCCGAACCCCACCCCTATTCGAACCTGTCACAGAGTGGGTTGTCAGTGACTGATAAAGTAGAGAAACATATAAGTAAACGCAATAACAGAAAGAACACACCGAAATACTGGAGCATTTACTTCCCTCCCCTCCCACTCTCATATATCGCTAAATCACTGTCGAAAGTCACACTGGGCACCTACCCCAGCTTTCAGAATGTTTTGGGCTCAAACCCCAATACCGTACTGATCTCCTTGGTGCCCCCAACCCCTCCACTGCCCAAGTAGCAGTCGCCTCTCCTTGAGGGGTCCCCACTAACCTCCCCTTGTGGGGTACACGGGTAAAGTAACTTACCATCTTTCCAAAAAAATACACCCTGTGCAGTGGCCAAACTGCCGGTGTGCGTGTAAGCAATATGAGTGTCATAATAGCGTTGCGACCTCAGCCGCTTTAGTCAGAATGGTCTGACGATTCTGCGACCGCAGCCGCTTAGATTAACATGATAACGATCTCGCGACCGCAGCCGCTTTGATTAACACGATAAAAGGGATTCACATGCTATGGGGTTAGTCAAAATACCAACAGTATCTACTTTATCAAAACGAATATTCGGGTACGACACCACGCCGATAATAACCAAAAACTACCCACCTCGATTATGCGAAGCCTGCACTCCGGAGACCGAACTTTGCTCTATGTTGACGCCCGGACCTAGAAGTAGTCCCCAAAAGAGCCGCGGTCAGATCAGAAATATAACAGCATATAAACCAAGCCCAAAAACTCAAAAACACTAATGACAACTTGACCCGGCGGTGGCGCCCGTATGCGTCGAGCGACGCGGCCGCCCCCCACCCCCCCCGCGGCGTTGCGGTCGTACGGCCGTGCGGGCCCCAGCCCCGCGCGGCACTTGCCGTGACCGCGCGGGCCCTAGCTCCGCGCGGTGCAAGCCGCGGGCGCGAGGGCACCAACCCCACGCGGTACCCTCCGCAACCGTGCGGGCCTTAGCCCCGCACGGTGCGAGCCGCGGCCGCGCGGGCACCGGCCCCACGCGGCACTTGCCGTGGCTGCGCGGGCACCGTCCCCGCGCGGCACGCGCAGCAACCGCGCGGGCACCCGCCCGCGCGGCACCAATTGCAGCCGCGCGGGCATGGCCCCGAGCGGCATGCACCGCCGCCGCCGCGCGGGCGCCCGCCCGCACGGCACGAAGCGCAGCCGCGCGGGCATGGCCCCGCGCGCCACTCGCTGCCGCCGCCGCACGGGGGCCCGCCCGCGCGGCACGAAGCGTAGCCGCGCGGGCATGGCCCCGCGCTGCCGCCGCTGCATGTGCGCCAGTCTGCGTGGTACGAAGCGCAGCCGCGCGGGCATGGCCCCGCGTGGCACGGGCTGCCGCCGCCGCGCGGGCGCCGGCTCGCGCGGCACGAAGCGCAGCCGCGCGGGCATGGCCCCCGCGCGGCTCGTGCTGGCGCCGCCGCGCGGGCGCCCTCCCGCGCGGCACGAAGCGCAGCCGCGCGGGCATGGCCCTCGCGCGGGCACCCGCCCGCGCGGCATCGGTTGCGGCCGCGCGGGCATGCGCCCCGCGCGGCGCGCTCCTCGGCCGCGCGGGGGCCCGCCCGCGCAGCACTCGCTGTGGCCGCGCGGGCACCGGCCCGCGCGGCGCTTACTTCATCCGCGGCCACACGGGGACCTTGGTCCCGCGCGGCACCGGTCGCGGCCGCGCGGGTACCGTCCCGCGCGGCGCGTATCACGGTCGCGGCGGCGATCGCCCTAAGGCTTCGCGGCGGGGACGCGTAGGGTAGCAAACGGCTACCCTATGACTCCGTAAAAGACCCAACCGAAATACCGAGCGAAACTATACGAAAATTAAAACTAGCTTACCTCTAATCGTCGGTGATGGTGACCCGTTCACGCTCCCGGCTTCGGCACGCTCGTCGGGAGGGTTTGTGGTCCTTTCGCCTTCTCCTTCTTTCCCACCGTTTCCTTCCGATTTGGGTTTCACCTTTTCCTTTTTCTTTCGCTCGTTCCCTCCTCTCGTTTCCTTCCGGTTAGGGTTTAGCCATTTTCTTTTTTTTTTTCTTTCTTTCGGGAGAAGTCACAGATTAATCTTTTTCTACGACAAATCCACTTCGGGTATTTTAAAATCCTAATTAATTAATTGCTTAATTAATTAAATCCTCAGATAAAATCCTTCGGGATAATTATTTAAGGACAAATCCCTCCTGTTTTCTCGGAAAGCGTGCCAAATCACTTATGCGGATTTCGATGCACCCCCTGGCCATTACGATCACTTTCTACCCCTTTCCGGGAGTTCCATAAGTCGGAATCCGGATCCGATCGCACCACCGTTCTCCATTTTCCGAGCTCTATCGCAGAAAAATACCCGTACCTCCAAATTATCGACTTAAGTAAAACCCGTTACATTCATTACTTTAAACAGAATCTTTATTAGCAGGAGGTATAAAGTGTTACAAAAATCTATGATATTACACCACTCACCCCTTAAAAGAAGTTTCGTCCTCGAAACTTAACTTCAACCCTCGCTAAATAACTCGAGGTAACACTCTCTCATTTTCATTTCAAGTTCCCACGTCGCCTCGCGCTCCTCGTGGTTACTCCATTGCACCTTTACGTAGGGAATCGTCCGGTTTCGAAGGTTCTTTTCTTCTTTTGCCAAGATCCGCATCGGCGTTTCCTCGAAGCTCAAATCCTCCCGCAGTTCAACGGCCGAGGCGTCGAGGACGTGCGACGGGTCGGATAAGTACTTCCTGAGCATCGAAACGTGGAAAATGTTGTGCACCCGTTCAAGGTTTGGCGGTAAGGCCAATCGGTAAGCCACCGCGCCCACGCGCTCTAAAATCTCGAACGGTCCCACATACTGTGGGCTCAACTTCCCTCATATGCCGAACCATCTTGTCCCCTTAGACGGTGACACGCGTAGCAACACATGATCCCCTACCGCAAATTCCAATTCCCATCGCCTCTGGTCCGCGTAACTTTTCTGCCGGCTCTGGGCGGTCAACAACCGCTGCCTGATAAGGCGCACCTTTGATTCCGTTTCCTCTACGAGGTCTGGCCCCAAGAGCTTCCGCTCTCCTAAGTCGTCCCAGCAAATAGGCGATCGACATCGGCGTCCGTACAGGGCTTCGTACGGGGCCATCCGAATACTAGCTTGATAGCTATTATTGTAGGCAAATTCCACAAGGGGTAGGTAACGCGACCATCCCTCCCCCAGGTCTAGCACACAAGCTCGAAGCATATCTTCGAGAATCTGGATCACTCGTTCCGATTGCCCGTCCGTCTGCGGGTGAAAAGCCGTGCTAAACTGCAGTTTGGTTCCCAGTGCCTGATGCAAGCTCCGCTAGAAGTTTGACACAAAGCGTGTGTCCCTGTCCGAGGTTATGGATGATGGTACTCCATGCAACCTCACCACCTCGTCGATATAGGTCTGCGCCAGCCGATCCCTACTCCACGTCGTGTGAATCGGTATAAAATGGGCCGATTTCGTCAAACGGTCCACAATGACCCATATCGCGTCATGTCCTTGTTGGGATCGCAGAAATCCGGTCACAAAATCCATGGTGATCCATTCCCATTTCCACTCCGGTATGGGTAATGGTTGTAGTTTTCCCGCCGGTCGCTGATGTTCCGCCTTCACCTGTTGGCACACCAAGCATCATGCCAGGAACTGCGTCACATCATTCTTTAATTTAGGCCACCAGAAGGTCTGCCTCAGGTCTTTGTACATTTTTGTACCTCCGGGATGCGCAGTGTAAGGGGCATTATGCGTTTCTGCCAGAATTTCTTTCCTCAATTCCGGTATCTCGGGCACGCAGACCCGTCCCCGGAACCTCAACACACCGTCCGCACCGATCACGAAATCCCCACTTGACTCCGAGGGTAACCTGTCCCTTACTTGCTGTAGTTGTGTGTCCGTCGCTTGGCCTTCCGCGATCCTCTCCATCAGCGTAGGCTTAATTACTAAGGACAGGAATTTCGCAACCGCTCCTGCTGGCACTACCTCCAGTCTTAGTTGCGAGAATTGTGCAATTAGCCGATTCTGTTGGGTGAGGGCGCTCAGTGCCGTTTCCCCCGCCTGTCCCTTCCGACTCAAGGCATCGTCCACCACGTTTGCCTTTCCGGGGTGGTAGTGGATGGACAAATCGTAGTCCTTCAGTAGTTCCAACCACCGCCGTTGCCGTAAGTTCAATTCCTTTTGCGTAAACAAATATTTGAGGCTCAGGTGGTCGGAGTACACATTACAGTGCGCCCCGTAGAGGTAGTGCCTCCAGAGCTTTAACGCAAACACGACTACCGCGAGCTCCAGGTCGTGTGTAGGATAGTTCTGCTCATAATCCTAGAGCTGTCTTGATGCATATGCTATGACTTTCCCCTGTTGCATCAATACGCTTCCCAGTCCGCTTCGAGATGCATCGCAATAAATCTCGTAGTCCTCACCGGGCTATGGCAACGTGAGTACCGGTGCCCGCGTGAGTCTGTCCTTCAGCTCCTCGAAGCTCTTCTGGAATTGAGTCGTCCAGACGAATTTCTCCCCTCTCCGGGTTAGTCGAGTAAGGGGAGTGGCAATCTTTGAAAAACCTTCCACAAAGCGTCTGTAGTATCCTGCTAGCCCGAGAAAACTTCGGATTTCCGTCACCGTGGTCGGGCGAGCCCAGTTGGTCACCGATTCTATCTTCCTTGGATCCACCGCAATTCCCGTGGCCGAGACAATATGTCCTAGAAAATCGACCTCACGGAGCCAAAACTCACACTTTTTGAGTTTGGCATACAGTTTCTGATCCCTTAGGGTCTGGAGGATCACTCGGGAGGTGTTCCTCATGCTCTCTATCCGTGCGGGAATAGATGAGGATATCATCGATAAAGACCACCACAAATTGGTCCAGGAACGGTTTAAAAATCCGGTTCATCATGTCCATAAACACCGCTGGGGCGTTGGTAAGCCCAAACGGCATCACCGTGAACTCGTAATGGCCATAACGAGTTCGGAACACCGTCTTCGGTACATCCTCACCCCTGATTCTGAGTTGGTGGTAGCCTGACTGGAGGTCGATTTTCGAGAACACCGTCGCCCCTTGGTGTTGATCAAACAGGTCATCAATACGTGGCAAGGGGTATTTGTTCTTCACCGTGACCTTGTTTATTTCCCGGTAGTCTATGCATAAACGTAATCCCGTCCTTCTTCCTTACGAAGAGCACAGGCGCTCCCCATGGTGACACACTCGGTCGGATGAACCCTTCGTGCAGGAGGTCCTCAAGTTGCGCCTTCAGTTCCTTGAGTTCGGCGAAGGCCATTCGGTATGGCGCCTTCGTGATGGGTTTTGCCCCGGGATTAGCTCGATAGAGAAGTCAACCTCGCGTCCAGGCGGCATCCCCGGAAGTTTGGACAGAAAAACATCCGGGAAATCCCTTACGACTGCGATGTCGGACAGTGGGGTGGTGGGTCGGGTTGCCAGATCTACAGAGGCTAAGTACGCCACGCATCCACTCTCCATCATTTTCCTCGCCCGGGTTGCGGAGATGACTGTCGAAAAGAAGGTACTCTTACACGCGAGGTAAACGTTTTTCGGGAATCTCGGTTCCCGCAGTCGTACCTGACGTTTGTCACAATCGATCTCCGCCTGGTAGTTGGTGAGCCAATCCATTCCCAGAACTACGTCGAATTCCTTCAGTGAAATGACCACCAGGTCTCCGGGGCAGTCTAACCTTCCCAACCTTATTGGGCAGGAAGGCACATAGTTGACGGCCTCGATAGGCCCCCCAGGAGTCCGGACGGTAAGGGAAAGGCATAGGGGTTTCATTACCAAGTCATGAGTATGGGCAAAAGTACTAGATACAAAGGAGTGCGATGCCCCAGTGTCGAATAATGTTCTGGCTCGAGAGTCTGAGATTAGAGTAGTACCTGCCACTACGCCCTCCGGTGGATCAGCCCCTTGGTGGGTCATCGAGTAGATCCTCCCTCCTGATTGCGGACGCGTCTCCCCCTCCTGTCGGCTGGGCGGAGGGCGTGCCGTGGGTCCCGTGGGGGTCCTTCCCCTCCCTGACTGTTGCGACGGTGGGGCGGAGGCTGCGGATGAGGCTGTTCACGGGTTTGTGGGGCAGTTGAAACGGAAGTGGCCCTGCTTGCCGCAACGGAAGCAGTGGTCATGCCTCTTCGCGCACTTCGTAACTTTGTGGGCTCCATTGCAGATAACACAGAGTCTGTCCCCTAGCCTTTGACTACCTGCAGGCGCGCTCCTAGCCCCGTGGCGCGACTTTGGGTGCTTAGGGGGCCGACTCCCGCTGGTTGGTCCCCCTCCTGTGAAGGACTGCGGTCGTTTCTTGTCTCTGTTGAAATATGAGTCTTCTCGCCGAGCGCGCGTCACTGCGAAACCGCACTCTACAATGGTAGCCCTATCCACCACCCTCTGAAAGGTGTGAAGGTCCGCTGCTTGCACCACCTCGAAGATGTTGCTTCGTAATCCGTCAACGAAGAGGTGGGCTTTATGAGCTTCGTCCCTTATGAGAAAGGGGACGCAATTAGCCAACCTCACAAACTCTCATTGATACTCCATGACGGATCTGTTTCCCTGCCGAATGTGCTTCAGATCGTCCTCCATCTGTTGTTTCACACTGTTGGTGAAGAACGCTCCGAAAAGCTTTTCTCTGAACTCGGTCCATGTCGGTAAGGCGTCGCCCTTCGTGGAGTTCGGGCGCACCGTTTTCCACCACATCCGAGCGTTTCCCTCAAGACAATGAACCGCTAGGGGAACTCTTTCATGTTCTTCCATCATCAAATCCTCGAATAACTTTTCCATCGTGTCCACCCTCTTCTCCACGACCCAAGGGTCGGTCGTCTCGCCCTCGAATACTGGCAGGTCGTGTTTCTTGAACTCGGCCAGGTTCGCTCTCACCCGGTCCCGTTCCGTCCGTTGGGTGGAGGCTTCGCCCGTAACGGGTCCCGAAGCCGTTGGGCTGGGTGCGGCCGATGGCGCCGTCGGTTGGTCCATCGACACGCCGGTGGTCGCCGTCTGGGGAGGAGCGGCCGTTGTTTCTTCATGAGTTCCAGATGGTCCTGCCGCGGGCGCGCTTGCTTCAGGTGGCGGAACCCGGGCGCTCTCCCCAGGCACGACCTGCTGCTGCTGCGTCAATTGACGCACGTGCTCTGTGAGGGTCGACAGTTGTCCGGCCATCTCACGTAGCTGTTGTCGAATTAGTTCATTCTCCGCAGTTGCTGGAGCCGCATTATCGGCTCCTGCATTCTCAGTCGACGATCTTGTACGAGCCATTCTCCACTGTGAGCAAAGAAAAATCATTAATCATAATTCGATCGGTCTAGCACCTTGACCTACTAACCCTGGGACTCTCTCCCTTATTTCCCCGTGCTCACGCTCGTACGTGACACACCTATACTTTGGTTATCAACTTGGTTAGACACTCGTGATAATGCATTCTGTGGATGTTGGTTACTGGCCATAGTGGTTAAAGTCGTTTTCTCTGATACCATATAATCTGTCATGCCCCGGAGGTTCTGAAAGAGCGGAAAACGTACCCATTTTTTTTTTGAAATAGACCTCGCCCCCGGCGCGTATCAGACCCGCCATATATACAAATTCACACCCCAAACGGGCGGAGTCTCCTTTGTATATGCACGACGTTACCAATAGAGTACATACTTTAACCATTCCAACCATGATAGACAAAGAGGTAAGAACACAATAAATCATACCATCACCGCTATCTCCTACAGCCTATAGCATAAACCCATGGGTTTTGTAAATCGGTGCCCACTCGACACCCAGCTTTTCCAAAACATTTTCGCAAACTCTTTGGACGGCCATTAACTTGAAAGGATAAATCCACGGGTTTTAAAATCGGTGCCCACACGGCACCTGCTTTGAAAACACTTTTGAAACCGGGTTTGCATTTGAAAACTAGCCGCAAATACACATCCTACATTTACCAATTAGTTATAGCAGAACATCATTCCAACATCCATCAGCAACCACAGTATCTGTATCACAGTTTAACTAACCATAGTATGACGAAATAACCAAAAGTAAAGAAAATAACGTATCGTTTACTAGCCCTCATGGCTAGGGTCCACTAACGGATGCCTCCCCGTCGTCCCGAACCCCACCCCTATTCGAACCTGTCACAGAGTGGGTTGTCAGTGACTGATAAAGTAGAGAAACATATAAGTAAATGCAATAACAGAAAGAACACACCGAAACACTGGAGCATTTACTTCCCTCCCCTCCCCCTCTCATGTATCGCTAAATCCCTGTCGAAAGTCACACTGGGCACCTACCCCAGCTTTCAGAATGTTTTGGGCCCCAGCCCTAATACCGTACTCATCTACTTGGTGCCCCCAACCCCTCAACTGCCCAAGTAGCAGTCGGCTCTCCTTGAGGGGTCCCCACTAACCTCCCCTTGTGGGGTACACGGGTAAAGTAACTTACCATCTTTCCGAAAAAATACATCCTGTGCAGTGGCCAAACTGCCGGTGTGCGTGTAAGCAATATGAGTGTCATAATAGCGTTGCGACCTCAGCCGCTTTAGTTAGAATGGTCTGACGATCCTGCGACCGCAGCCGCTTTGATTAACATGATAACGATCTCGCGACCGCAACCGCTTTGATTAACACGATAAAAGGGATTCACATGTTATGGGGTTAGTCAAAATACCAACTGTATCTACTTTATCAAAACGAATATTCGGGAACGACACCACGCCGGTAATAACCAAAAACTACCCACCTCGATTATGCAAAGCCTGCACTCCGGAGACCGAACTTTGCTCTTTGTTGACGCCCGGACAAAGAAGTAGTCCCCAAAAGAGCCGCGGACAGATCAGAAATATAACAGCATATAAACCGAGCCCAAAAACTCAAAAACACTAATGACAACTCGACCCGGCGGTGGCGACCGCGCGCGTCGAGCGACGCGGCCGCCCCCCGCCCCTGCGGCGTTGCGGTCGTACGGCCGCGCGGCACTTGCCGTGACCGCGCGGGCCCTAACTCCGCGCGGTGCAAGCCGCGGCCGCGCGGGCACCAACCCCGCGCGGCACTCTCCGCAACCGGGCGGGCCTTAGCCCTGCATGGTGCGAGCTGCGGCCGCGCGGGCACCGGCCCCGCGCGGCACTTGCCGCGGCCGCGCGGGCACCGTCCCCGCGCGGCACGAGCCGCGGCCCGCGCGGCACTTGCCGCGGCCGCGCGGGCACCGTCCCCGCGCGGCACGAGCCGCAACCGCGCGGGCGCCCGGCCGCGCGGCACCAATCGTAGCGGCGCGGGCATGGCCCCGCGAGACATGCGCTGCCGCCGCCGTGCGGACGCCCGTCCGCGCGGCACGAATCGCAGCCGCGTGGGCATGGCCCCGCGCGGCACGCGCTGCCACCGCCGCGCGGGCGCCCGCCCGCACGGCACGAAGCGCAGCCGCGTGGGCATGGCCCCGCGCGGCACGCGCTGCCGCCGCCGCGCGGGCGCCCGCCCGCGCGGCATGAAGCGCAGCCGCGCGGGCTTGGCCCCGCGTGGATCGCGCTCCCGCTGCCACATGGGCGCCTGTCCGCGCGGCACGAAGCGCTGCCGCGCGGGCATGGCCCCGCGAGGCACGCGCTGCCGCCGCCGCGCGGGCGCCGACTCGCGCGGCACGACGCGCAGCCGCGCGGGCATGGCCCCCGCGCGGCACGCGCTGCCGCCACCGTGCGGGCGCCCGCCCCCGCGGCATGAAGTGCAGCCGCGCGGGCACCGGCCCGCGCGGCACCGGTTGCGCCCGCGCGGGCAGGCTCCCCGCGTGGCGCGAGCCTCGGCCGTGCGGGCACCGGCCCGCGTGGCGCTTAGTCCATCCGCGGCCACGCGGGGACCTTGGTCCCGCGCGGCACCGGTCGCGGCCGCGTGGGTACCGTCCCGCGCGGCGCGTATCACGGTCGCGGCGGCGATCGCCCTAAGGCTTCGCGGCGGCGACGCGTAGGGTAGCAAACGGCTACCCTAAGACTCCATAAAAGACCCAACCGAAAAACCGAGCGAAACTATACGGAAAATAAAACTAGCTTACCTCTAATCGTCGGAGATGGTGACCCGTTCACGCTCCCGGCTTTGGCACGCTCGTCGGTAGGGTTTGGGGTCCTTTCGCCTTCTCCTTCTTTCCCACCGTTTCCTTCCGATTAGGGTTTCACCTTTTCCCTTTTCTTTCTCTCGTTCCCTCCTCTCGTTTCCTTCCGATTAGGGTTTAGCCCTTTTCTTTTTTTTTTCTTTCTTTCGGGAGAAGTCACAAATTAATCTTTTTGTACGACAAATCCACTTCGGGTATTTCAAAATCCTAATTAATTAATTCCTCAATTTATTAATTCCTCAGATAAAATCCTTCGGGGTAATTCTTTAAAGATAAATCTCTCCTTTTTCCTCGGGAAGCGTGCCAAATCACTTACGCAGATTTCGATGCACCCCCTGGCCATTGCGATCACTTTCTACCCCTTTCTGGGAGTTCCGTAAGTCGGAATCCGGATCCGATCGCACCGCCGTTCTTCGTTTTCCGAGCTCTATCGCAGAAAAATACCCGCACCTCCAAATTATCAACTTAAGTAAAACCCGTTACATTCATTACTTTAAACGAAAACTTTATTAGCAGGAGGTATAAAGTGTTACAAAAATCTATGATATTACATCCTGCGAGGGACCCGACTCTAAATAATGCTAGATGAGGGACTTATTAGCATTTTGTGACAGTCACGCCCCGGGGGTTTAAACGCGCGGAAGAAGAGCCACCGATGCTCCCAAACTCACAATATTATTATTATTATTATTATTTTTCCTCTTCCCCAGTGCGTGCCCAGACCCGCCGCATATACAAATTTACTCTGCAAATGGCCAGAGTCTCCTTTGTATATGCACGACGTCCTGACTACAAAGTCCATATCATTCGACCTTTAACCACATTAGATCAAGCATCAAACAAATACAATCAGTCACTAAACACATGCCGCTATTTTTCACATGTGATAAAGAGGCCGACTGTTTTTGAAAGGACAAAGCCACAGGGTTTTGAAAGCGGTGTCCACCTGACACCGAGATTTTATAAAACCATTTCGAATTCGCATAAATCCACAGGGTTTAAAAACGGTGCCCACACGACACCGAGGTTTTATAAAACAAATTTCGCAATCGCATAAATCCACAGGGGTTTGAAACGGTGCCCACACGACACCCAGATTTTATAAAGCTATTTTCGCAATGTTTTCCTTTTTTCTTGTTGTTGCAGTTTGAAAGCGGCCAATCAAAAGATATAAAAACAAGTACTTATCCAGAAAGGTATGAACAACAGACCAACAACCACGTCGACCCCACGGCGGTATCGCAATCCACAAAACCGACTACTGAGTAATAAAATGAACAGGGAATAAAGAAAAGGTCAACATCTGCAGCCTCGAAGGGCCAGAAGGTCACTCGCACGGCCTCACCAACGCCCTAGCACCCGCCCCTGGACGAACCTGTCACGGAGTGGGAAGTCAGTGACCAGAAATGAAAATGAAAGCAATAAGGGCTAAAAGTAAGGCAAACCACGGTAAAACCAGAGCAACCACCCTCCTCAACGTGCAACCAACAATGAAGAACCCTGTGCAAACCAAACCGGGCACCTCCCCCGGCAACCACACCGAGCACTTGCCTCGGAAACCCCGCCGAGCACCTACCTCGGCCACCGAGCACCCACCTCGGCATCACCGCTCACACCCCCCACCCACGAGGGCCCCTATTACGTCACCATCACATGGGGTACACGGGTCAACGTCCCACTTTTCTGAAAATGCACACCCTTGCGGTGGCCAAACCGCTGGTTTGCGTTTAGCAATCACGAGCCTCATAATCAATTATATAAACAACCAGTGTAAACAGGGTTAGCATTATAAACAAGTAATCACTTTATTTTTCACCTTTGCCCAAACACGCAATATATATCACCTACACCATTTCCCAACTGACCCTGGAAATTGTACCCACCTTGTGTGACCACCGGCGTTCAAACCGTCCGCGACCGCGTGCCTGCCGAGTCTGCCACGTCCCGCGCCCCTAGAGGAACAATAATGGCTAAGACTAGATGACCAAAACGCCAACGTTGACTCAAAATAGGAGACGGAAAAGCGCACGCGACCTCAAAACTCCGTGCGGCGAAGTTCCCCGCACCGCACCAACCCGTGCGGTTCGCACACCTCCTGCGAACGGCCCCGCGCGGCCCCAACCCGCGCGGCGCCGCTCGACTGCGGGCGGACCCGCGCGGCGCGCTGCCTGTGGGGAGCCCCGCGCGGCGGTCCCTGCCACGCGGTGGCCCTTGCCGCGCGGCGGTCTGCCTGCAGGCAGCCCCGCGCGGCGCCCTTGCGGCGCGGCGCGCTGCCTGCAGGTAGCCCGCGCGGCGCTCCTGCAGGCAGCCCCACGCGGCGGCCCCTGCCGCGCGGCGCACTGCCTGCAGGCAGCCCGCGCGGCACCAGCCCGCGCGGCGCTCCTGCAGGCAGCCCAGCGCGGCGGCCCCTGCCGCGCGGCGCGCTGCCTGCAGGCAGCCCGCGTGGCACCAGCCCACGTCTGCCCTAGCAATGGAGGAACCCACATAGGCAGACAATTAAAATCCAAGTCCCCCGGATCACAACTTAACCCAATCGAATTCCAACAAAAGGTGTAGGTTACCTCGAAAGACGTGCTGGTCGCCAGCACGAAATCTGGCGCGTCCAAACCGATCGCAAACTTCAAAATTAAATTCCGGGAGATCCCGGAATCGGAATTTGAATCCGATCGCGCCGCCGTTCCCCGTTTCGCGAGCTCCAGCACCTAAAAATACCCGCGAGCCCCGACGGTCTGCCCAGAAATAAACAAACTATTTAACCCCCGCCGGAACCCTAAACAGTAACAAAAAAAATAATTTAAAAATACAAAATAAGAGGGCGGGTATTACATCACTCACCTCTAAAAACAAGTTTCGTCCCCGAAACTTAATATTGGTCCACAACGAATAGATCTGGATAGTGCTCCCTCATCTTCGACTCCGGTTCCCACGTCGCTTCACGTTCTTCCTGGTTACTCGAAAGCACCTTCACATAGGGGATCGTCCGGTTGCGCAACTTTTTGTCTTCCCATGCTAGGATCCGCACCGGTATTTCCTCAAAGCTCAGGTCCTCTCTAAGCTCGACCGCGGTGACGTCGAGTACACGTGATGGGTCAGGGAGATATCTTCGAAGCATGGAAACATGGAACACGTCGTGAATTCGGTCGAGATTTGGCGGTAGGGCTAGGCGATAGGCCACCGGGCCGATGCGCTCCAAGATCTCAAATGGCCCCACGAACTATGGGCTTAACTTGCCTCTCAGCCCGAACCGCTTAATCCTTTTGGACGGCGAGACTCGCAATAGCACGTGCTCCCCCACCTGAAACTCCATGTCGCGGCATCTCTGGTCTGCGTAGCTCTTTTGTCGACTCTGGGCGGTCAACAACCGCTGCCTGATGAGGCGCACCTTTTCCTCGGTCTCCTCTACCAAGTCTGGCCCCAAGAACTTTCGCTCCCCCAGGTCGTCCCAACAGATCAGGGACCAGCGTCGGCCGTATAAAGCTTCGTACGGCGCCATCTGGATGCAAGCCTGGTAGCTGTTATTGTAGGCGAACTCCACGAGAGGTAGGTAGCGCGACCATCCATCCCCTAAATCAAGTACACAGGCCCGAAGCATGTCCTCGAGGATCTGGATCACCCGTTTGGGCCCAACGAGTTATTATTGCTAGTGGGCCGGGTCGTTATATATGGTATCAGAGACAATAACCAGCCGGAAGTGTGCGGCGAGTCTCGGCTGAGCCTGGGTCTAGATGACAGGGCTAGCGAGACAAGTCTCACATCGCCTGGTGATCTTGGGCTGCTGTGTGTGTGTTTGGGCTGACGAGGACGTCAGGCCTAAACGGGGGGAGTCTGTGACGCCCCCAATAGTCCCACATCGGATGTGGATGGAATTGTGATTGGGTTTATATGAGACATGGACACTAGTAATAATAACTGGGCTTAAGCATTTTGGGCTGTGGTGTGGGCCCAACGAGTTATTATTGCTAGTGGGCCGGGTCGTTATAGAAAGGTTGTGCTGAAGTGCAGTTTGGTCCCCAACGCTCGCTGTAGACTCTGCCAGAAGTTCGAGACAAACCGCGTGTCTCTGTCTGAAGTGATCGATGCCGGCACCCTATGCAACCTCACGATCTCACTGATGTAGATCTGAGCCAGCCGATCACGTGTCCACGTCGTGTGAATGGGTAGGAAGTGAACTGACTTCGTTAACCGATCTACGATGACCCAGATGGTGTCGTGCCCCTGCTGCGAACGAGAAAACCCGGTGACAAAATCCATGGTGATTCGCTCCCATTTCCACTCTGGCACAGGTAGTGGTTGTAATTTCCCCGCCGGCCGCTGGTGTTCGGCCTTTATCTGTTGACAGATCAAACAATGCGCTACGAACCGTGTTACCTCCCCTTTCAGCTTCGGCCACCAGAAGGTCTGCTTGAGGTCCCTGTACATTTTTGTGCCCCCAGGATGCACCGCATAGGGAGCGCAATGTGCTTCAGTCAAGATTTCCCTCTTCAGGTCTGGCAAATCGGGCACACAAATCCGCCCTCGAAACCGGAGTGTGCCATCTATCCCTACTGAAAAGTCCCCCTTCTGGTCCGGGGAAGTCCTGTCCCGCACAAGCTGTAACTGTGGATCGGTACCTTGGCCTTCTCGGATCCTCTCGAACAAGGTAGGCATGACTATTAAAGACATTAGTCGCTCGACTGTCCCTGCCGGTACCACTTCTAACCTCAATCGCGAGAACTCCGCGATCAAGTCATCCTGCTGATGTCCCCTCTATCTGTCCCTTTCTGCTCAAAGCATCCGCTACCACATTTGCTTTTCTGGGGTGGTATTGAATGGTTAGGTCGTAGTCCTTTAGCAACTCCAACCACCGTCTTTATCGCAGGTTCAGCTCCTTCTGGGTGAAAAGGTACTTCAGGCTTTGGTGGTCTGAGAACACATTACAGTGGACACCAAAGAGATAGTGCCTCCAAAGTTTTAGAACGAAGACGACTGCGGCCAGCTCCAGGTCGTGTGTCGGGTAATTCCGTTCATATTCCTTGAGTTGTCTCGAGGCATAGGCTATGACTTTGCCTGCTGCATCAGTACACCCCCCAATCCGATCCGTGATGCATCACAGTAAACCTCGTAGTCCTCTCCGGGCGTCGGTAGCGCAAGTACAGGTGCTCTTGTTAGCCTCTTCTTGAGTTCTTTAAAACTCTCTTGGCATTGGGCCGTCCAGATAAATTTTTCTCCTTTCCGGGTCAAGCGGTTTAGTGGGGTCGCAATCTTCGAGAAGCCCTCGATGAAGCATCTGTAGTATCCTGCTAGGCCCAGGAAGCTGCGGACTTCCGTGACTGTAGTCGGTTGGGCCAAGTCGGTCACCGACTCCACCTTCTTGGGATCCACTGCGATTCCCATTGCTGAAATTATGTGCCCCAAAAAGCTCACCTCACGAAGCCAAAACTCGCACTTCTTAAGTTTGGCAAACAACTTCTGATCCCTGAGGTTCTTCAGAATGATCCCCTGTGGGCGAGTAGATCAGGATGTCGTCGATAAAGACCACTACGAACTGATCCAAGAAGGGCCTGAAGATTCTGTTCATCATATCCATAAACACCGCTGGGGCGTTGGTAAGCCCGAACGACATTACAGTGAACTCGTAGTGGTCGTACCGAGTCCGGAAAGCCGTCTTCGGAATGTCCTCATCTTGAACTCGGAGCTGATGGTAGACTGACTGTAAATCTATCTTTGAAAAAATCGTTGCTCCCCGTAGCTGATCAAAGAGGTCATCAATCCTGGGTAAGGGGTACTTGTTTTTCACTGCGACCTTGTTTATCTCCCTGTAGTTGATGCACAGCCGCAGGCTTCTGTCCTTCTTTCGCACGAAGAGCACCGGCGCGCCCCAAGGCGACACACTCGGCCTGATGAACACTTTATCCAGAAGATCTTCGAGCTGTGCCTTAAGTTCCTTCAGTTCTTCAAAGGCCATTCTGTAGGGTGCCTTCGTGATCGGTCAGGTGCCGGGTAGAAGCTCGATCGGGAAAACAACCTCCCGCTCGGGGGGGCATTCCTGGCAGTTCGGCAGGAAAGACGTCTGGGAAGTCCCTCACAATCGGAATGTCGGAGAGTGTCGCAGAGGGCCGAGTGGCCAGGACCACCGACGCCAAGTAGGCCACGCACCCTCCCTCTATCAGTCTTCTGGCTCGCGATGCTGGAATGATGGTGGAAAAGGAGATGCTCTTGCATGCCAGGTACACATTCTCTGGAAACCCTGGGTACTGTAGTCGCACCTGACGCTTCTCGCAGTCGATTACCGCTTGATACTTAGTGAACCAGTCCATTCCCAATACCACATCATACTCCTTTAATGGAATGACTACCAAGTCCCAAGGGCAAGAAACCCTCCCCAACCTTATTGGGCAGGAGGGTACAAGGTTGCGGGCCTCCAAGGGTCCCCCCGCGGTTTGGACTGACAACAAACTTAGTAGGGGTCTCTCCTCAAAACCATGTGACAATACAAAGTCGCAAGACATGAAAGAGTGGGTTGCTCCGGTATCGAAAAGAGTTCTAGCACGGTAAACTGAAATTAAAGTGATACCTGCTACGACGTCCTCCAGCGGGTCCGCCTCCTGGTGGGTCATCGAATAGACCCTCCCCCCTGGTTGTGGTGGCTTTTCCCCCGCCGATCGTGATGCTGGGAGTCTAGTGGTCGATCCTATCGGGGCTTTCCCCCGTCCCGCATGCTGTGGTGCTGGCGTGGAAGCTGCTGAAGATGCTGCTCCTTGGTTCATGGGGCAGTTGAAGCGGAAATGCCCCTGCTTGCCACATCGGAAACAGTGATCTTGCCTCCTGGAACACTCTGTCACCCAGTGCGCCCCGCCACAGATAACACAAGGCCTATCATCCGACCTCTGTCCTCCCATTGATGCGCTCCTGGTTCTCTGTTGGGATCTCCACCGTTTAGAGGGTCGACTCCCGCTGGAAGAGCCTCCCCCGGAGTAAGGCTGAGATCGCTTCCTATCTTCCTGCTGAGTAGGGCCTCCACCTCGAGCGCGTGTAACGACGAAACCGCGCTCCACAATGGTGGCCCGATCGACCACCTTCTGGAAGGTGTGCAAGTCCGCCGCTTGCACCACCAGGAAAATGTCGCTGCGCAACCCGTCAACGAAGAGTTGGGCTTTGTGCGACTCGTCCCGAATGACAAAAGGGACGCAGTTTGCCAGCCGCACGAACTCTCGCTGGTACTCCATGACGGTTCGGCTCCCCTGCTTGATATGATTCAGATCATCTTCCAGCAGTCGCTTGACGCTATTGGAGAAGAATGCTCCGAACAGCTCTTGCTTAAAAGTGGTCCACGACGGGAGGGCGGTACCCCTCGAGGAGTCAGGGCGTACCGTCTTCCACCACATGCGGGCGTTCCCCTCGAGGAAATGGATGGCTAAGGGAACCCGCTCGTACTCCTCCATCAGCAAGTCCTCAAACAGCTTCTCCATCGTGTCAACCCACTTCTCCATGACCCAGGGGTCTGTCGTCTCCCCCTCGAACACCGGCGGATCGTACTTTCTGAAATCAGCTAGGTTGGCTCGCACGCGGTCCCGCTCGGTCGGCGGAACAGACCCTTCCCCCGTGGCAGTGGCGGCCACAACGGAAAAAGGCGTCACCACCGTCTCCACTGAAGTACTTCTGGCAGTAATCCCCGGCATCGGTCTCGCAGCTGCTGTCGTAGGGGCTACTTCAGGCACCGTCGGTTGGGCTAACGGCACCTCGGGTGCTGCAGCCCGGGTAGGGGCAGCCCCCGTCTCGGCCTCCGTCATCGGCGGTCCCGCCGCAGGTGCAGCTGGCCCCGGAGGAGGGCCCTGGGCGACCACCACCGTTGCAGCTGGCTGCTGCTGCTGCTGCTGCTGTTGCGTCAATTGGCGCACATGATCCGTGAGGGTCGCCAATTGATCCGCCATCTCCCGTAGTTGCTGCCGCAGGAACTGGTTCTCTGCGGTCGCCGACGCTGCTGCGTCCGCCCCTGCATCCTTAGTGGAGGATCTAGTTCTGGCCATGATCTGAACACATGCACAACACAAGTCATTTCTAGACTTAGCTAAAGTAGCAACTCAAACACTAACAAGAAAAGGGATACTCATATCCCCCCCCCCCCCCCCCCCCCCCCGACCACTTGCGTTCTACGCATCTATACAATGTTCATCTCATTAATCAGTAGCTAAGGCATTACGTTCCGTGGATGTTGGGCTTCGTCTACTGTGGCTAAAGTTTTTTTCCTCTGATACCATCTTAATCTGTCACGCCCCGGGGGTTTAAACGCGCGGAAGAAGAGCCACCGATGCTCCCAAACTCAGAATATATTTACTTTTTTTTTTTTTCCTCTTCCCCAGTGCGTGCCCAGACCCGCCGCATATACAAATTTACTCCGCAAACGGGCAGAGTCTCCTTTGTATATGCACGGCGTCCTGACTACAAAGTCCATATCATTCGACCTTTAACCACATTAGATCAAGCATCAAACACATACAACCAGTCACTAAACACATACCGCTATTTTTCACAAGTGATAAAGGGGCCGACTGTTTTCGAAAGGATAAAGCCACAGGGTTTTGAAAGTGGTGTCCACCCGACACCGAGATTTTATAAAACCATTTCGAATTTGCATAAATCCACAGGGTGTAAAAACGGTGCCCACATGACACCCAGGTTTTATAAAACTAATTTCGCAATCGCATAAATCCACAGGGGTTTGAAACGGTGCCCACACGACACCCAGGTTTTATAAAGCTATTTTCGCAATGTTTTCTCTTTTTCTTGTTTTTGCAGTTTGAAAGCGGCCAATCAAGAGATTTAAAAACAAGTACTTATCCAGAAAGGTATTAACAACAGACCAACATCCACGTCGATCCCACGGGGGTATCGCAATCCACAAGACCGACTACTAAGTAATAAAATGAACAGGGAATAAAGAAAAGGTCAACATCTGCAGCCTCGAAGGGCCAGAAGGTCACTGGCACGGCCTCACCAACGCCTTAGCACCCACCCCTGGACGAACCTGCCACGGAGTGGGAAGTCAGTGACCAGAAATGAAAATGAAAGCAATAAGGGCTAAAAGTAAGGCAAACCACGGTAAAACCAGAGCAACCACCTTCTTCAACGTGCAACCAACAGTGAAGAACCCTGTGCAAACCAAACCGGGCACCACCAACACGTGGGGTACACGGGTCAACGTACCACTTTTTCAGAAAAGCACACCCTTGCGGTGGCCAAACCGCTGGTGTGCGTGTAGCAATCACGAGCCTCATAATTAATTATATAAATAACCAGTGTAAACAGGGTTACCATTATAAACAAGTAATCACTTTATTTTTCACCTTTGCCCAAACATGCAATATGTCACGCCCCGGGGTCGAAACTGCGACCCGGGCCCGCCAAACAGATCCGCCACCTATGCCAACCCGAATAGGCGAAGCGTCCTACCTGCAAGAAAAGTACTATAACTAAACAGATATCAGAGCTATAAATGAAAATCTGCTGTAACTAAAATCCATCACTGTACAACTGGAAATGAAACAACACCGTCTGCCTCCCAAAAATAATAATAATACAATATCCTCAAGTACAAGCTCTAAACCCAACCGGGAGGTAACCCCAATATACAACAGTGTACAGTCTCTCAATACAAAATATCCTCACTACAATAGTCTCTCAAAAGAGGAAAAAGAAACAACTAAACTACAGATGATCTCCTCTGAAGGGTACCGCTACTCTCCAACGCCGGGTAGGGATCTAGCTCGCGACTCCCTCGCCACGATCAACAACCGCAGAGCCGGCCACACCTGCTAAGACTCTGCACAACCAAAGAGAGGAGAGAAAAAGGGGGGGAAAACCCCCAAAGGGTGTGAGAACTACTCCAAAAAGGGAGTTCTCAGTGGGTACCACCGCCAGACCCGACGGTCTGCCCACCAAGTCCTCAAGAGACAAAAACTAACCCAAGTCATAAGACTGAAATGAGTAAGTTGGAGACTATCAACAGCTACCCTGCCCCTAACTAAAGGCTAAAAGGGGGAGAACCAAACAGTGGTATGCAACCACTAGCACATGAAGTGCACCATCGACCCAATCGAGCTGACTGCCACACCTGGTCCAGTCAAACCTGCGCCCACCTACAACCACCTCCCGCTGACGGGCAGGAATTACGTAGGGTGTCCAAACGGACTAACTCGCTATCGAGTAGAGGATCATGCAGGCTATGGTCAAAATCCACGCTCTCTCTCAGAACGGATAGAATCATGATGCTCAACCTCTCACACAGTGGTCAAAGTACTCGCAACAACACGGGACCACCGTCAACCAGACGGCTCTCAACAATACAAGCACTGATCTAAACTCAACTACCAGTCTGCACTCGGCCCCCAGGCACGAGTGTAACAATAAAAGTATTTGACCGAAATAAACTCAATCGAATGAACCGGTATAAAACCCGGTACTGCCTGCTCTGTCACCAATCTCTCGAACTCAGTATATCCACTGTCCAAATGACCGGAACCCAACACGGTCTGACCGGCACCCGACACGGTCTGACCGGAACCCAACACGGTCTGACCGGAACCCAACACGGTCTGAAGCCTACTCCGGAGCGGCACTCGAGGGGAGCTACCCACACGAGTAAAGCATCTCAGTCATCAACATCAACAGTATCTCGAAACAGCAGGACTTGATCATCAATCAGATCAAAGTGGGAAAACTCAACCACCAAGGAAAGACCCGACCTCAATCGGATGCAACTAAACGATAAGTGGGAAACTCCATCCACTAGGGAAAACCGACACCCAAATCTGGTGCATAGAGAAACATCCGGTCAACCGCCCAATATCCGCGGTTGCCGCAAAGCCCCGCAACTAAACCAACCTGTCCCAAACACGAAGTCCCGACTACACTACCCAGACCCCCTGCTCGAACCCGAGCAACACTGACCACCTGACTAACAAGAAGGAGAAGGGAAAAGCATGGTTTCTCCTAAGTCAAGTTCCAATAAGTAGTGCAGCAGTAAAAGATGGCCTAACTACATGACCATACAAGCATGCAATGTCCTCAAGGAAATAAAGGGGGTAAAGCATAATAACAGTTCCTTTAGGAATAAGCAACATGCCGGAATCCCAAAACTAGATCTGTCCACAACTCAGGGTTCATTAATAGAATGATCATAATAACTCCTCAGAGTACAAATCCGCACATAGCTACGAAATCCTGTCCCAAATCATAATCCAACCACAAGAAAGGCTATGTGCTAACATGGCATGTTATATAATTTCATAGGGTAACATTATCCTAGGTAAGCTTACACTAGTCATCACATAGATGTCCAAGTCATGCAAGTCCTCAGTATACCTCATAAATACTATTCTTGCAATCATTTATACCAATATCAATAACAAGCTTACCTACTTACCAATATAAACTATGTACCCTACACATGCATGCATCAGTCATAGAGGGGTGACATCCCCACAAGTGGACTTATACTTGCCACCACATAAACATTGCCTTAAACAATTACTGATAATAAGCTCACCCACCTGAAGCGCTTAACCCAAGGCAAACCTGAAGTCGGTGAAGTGGGTAGATACCCGCGGTCCAAAATCTGCCAACAAAACACCCTCGGTACAAGTCGCGCAAGCCTTGGCTCCAAACAGCTGAAAACACCCCTGAGTACAACAATAAGGCTTAACATTACACTTTTATTCCAAAATTAACCAAACATACACCATCTGAAAACCAGTCCCAAAGCCGCGCATATTTCACCTGCTGCAAGTGCCCAGAAAAATCCAATAAAAATACCACAATAATCCTCACGTCGATACCTTCGAAACGAGTACCTGCACGTCCAATTCCGAGCTTCCTACACTGAGAAACAATTCCGACAAGGGAACCACCCCGAATCAAACTACACTCAAAAACTGTAGCAACAATTACTGTTCACAGATAATCTTCACCTTCGAGAAATATTCAGAAAATTCCAAGAAAATTTGGGCATATTCCTCGTGAAGTGTAGATGCAAATCGCCTCTTGAATCGCCCCAATCCGATGCCTGTGCGCGAAGATATCACCAAAACACCGCGCCGCTGTCCCAGAACTCCGCCCAGAAAAAGGGGTTACAAGATGATCCGAAAGACCCATGAAAAACTCGGAATGGGAAAGACCAGTAAACATGGGAAACATAGCCCTACCTGTCGTGAAGCCAACGGCGCAAGAATCACTGAAAAAGGTGCTCGGGGTAAGCCGGGGGAGTCCTCGCACCAAAACGCGACGAAGAAGACCACAAACGAACGAGCGTCGCGCCGCGCCGTAAAAATAGAAACCTCGATAAGCGTGCCACCAAAAATCCCAAAACTTTGCAGAAAGATGCAGCCAAACTAGGGGATCAACTTTGCTGAAGGCACCCCAGCGAGAAGAGGCTCGGAAATGGCGGAAAAAGGGAGAAGAAGAGAGCTCGGATCGCCTTTTATAAGTTGCAGAAACAAATGGGAAAATACCGGTTATGTCCCAATTTCCGGGCGCATGCCACTTTCGGGCGCGTACTGTAGCAGCCCGAAAATCCCAAAGGCGCGCACTGTAGCAGCCCGGAAGTCCCCTGGGCCTCCACGTCGCCCGCCAAACAGGCGACAGCCGCACCCGCCGCACGCGTCGCGCCACGTGGCCACCCGCGGACGACGACACGTGGCACGCTCCCCGGTCAACGCCCGCCTGCCGCGCCCACGTGCCCGCCTGACGCCGCCGCCTGCCACCCTGCCGCGCACAGTAGACCCACCAATAGGAGAACGCCACGTGTCATGCCACTTCCTAGTGAACCCGGTGCACGAAATCATGTGGACCGAACCAATGCAAACCTGCCACGTGTCCAAGCCCGGTGCACCGTAAACCCTGAGCCATCCCGAAACTGCGTAGACCAACCGCCGTGAACCCACCTCTAGGATGATGCCACGTGTCACCCCCGGTCCACCGTGCGCCCCGCACTCCCCCGTAGACCGCGCCCCGCGGACCGGCCCACTCCTGAGCCGCCACGCGTCCAGCCCCCGGTGCACGCCTGCCGCGTGGACCGGGCGGCCCGCGCCTCCGTCCGCCGCGCTGCCGGCGGCCGCTCCGCCGCTGCCGCCGCCGCCGGAAACACTGTTCCGGCGTGAACAGTGTCCGGTGCTCAAAAATGACAAGTGGGTAGTCCGTTTTAACCGTTTTCGCGCGCTGAATCCGAATTTGATGTCCATTTCGCCAAATTCCAACTCCAAAATTTGCCGAAGGCATCCGGAAAGGTAATCCTTGGTCCAAACTTCGCGCTGAGTCCAAATTTAATATCCACTTCGCGCGAAACCACTTCTAACGATCCGACGGAGTCCAATGATCACCCACGTGATCCATTAAACACACTGAGCCCAACACTAATGTCCAATTGGGGCACAAATCCCACCAACACGCCACATAGGCCTCCGGGAGCTGTAGATGATCCAGTAATCTCGACGTGGGGATCCAGGTCCTCACATCCTCCCCCACTAAGAAAAGTTTCGTCCTCGAAACTAACTCAAATCCCCCAAGGGTCCCACATACCACGGGTAGGTATCCATCAATAACGCCTCCAGCTCCCGAAACATCGCTCACTCCCCGTGATTACTTCCCAACAACAACAACAACAAGTACGGCATGGCCCGACATGCGATTTTCTCATCTCTCGAGCCAGAAATCGCAACGGGCGTCCCTCGTACTCCAACAATCACAGATCTCGGAAGGGGCAAGTCAATCACGGGCGAGGGATCCAAAAGCAAAACACTCCTGAGCTGAGACGTGAAACAATACAGAGGCCCCCCCCCTCAAGAGCCGGGGGGGAAAACAGAATAATCAACAGCGCAACACGTCCCAAACCACCTCCTGGTGTCTACTCAACCAGGATCACCCGAAGTATACCCACAGATTCATCTTATGAGGAAAAGGATCCAATAAGCTGGGGCCTTCACTCGGTCACTTCCGATCCAAAATCACCCGAGTGGCCTACTCAACCACGAGCTACCCTCAAAAGGGATCCTCATGAGACACAATCTCAAGCCACGGTTGGACACTCAACAAGCCAACATAACTCCAACAGACCCACGGGTCGAAAAGATGCCCTGACGGGGACCAAACCGTCAGTGAACGGGAGGGGAAACTGGCTCGAAAGGCGATCAAAATGCGGAGGCTCAAACTCGCGGTCAAAAATCCCAAATCAGCAACAACAATCCGCGAAAATCCCACTCAAGATGCTGAGTAATCAGAACAGATAGCCAAGCAGGCATGGCCTACGCCCAGGTATAACAATCCAAGCTGGAAATAAAGGACGTACTGAAAGGCTCAACTGTGGAATCCAAGCTGCCTGCAAAACAGCGGTTCATCTTGCCCCAACTCTCATAGGGTTGGACTAAAGAAGTGTGGACCGAAGATCCACCCACGGTAACTCTACCGCCGCAATGGGAGGCATCACCAAAACACACAATTCCATCTCCCAACACAGGAAACACTAGCATTGGCGCTAATACCAGTCACATTATCCATTGGCCATGCCCCCCCCGGCACCGCCAAGTCTAGAAGCTTCTCACCTCAAGAATGAAAGTTGGTCTCAGTCAACTTGAATAACATCCACTTGGTCGGGTTCCACCGCCGTCCCTACGGCTCAAACAAAGCGACCCAAGAAGGTATGCTTCTGCAGCTACCACTTGTACTTCAATAACTTGGCATACCGCTTCATCCACACGGGCATGATAGCACATCCACAAAGCGCTCCTCGTACTCCAAGTCACTCTGGGAGCAAATCAAAATATCATCGGGAAAACACCACTCCCAGTCCGTCCAAGTACAACTGGGACCTACTATTCCTCAGATCTTGAAATCCACAGGGCAATCGTCATTCCATTGGCCTCACTAACAACTCATAATGCCCCCACCGCGTCCAAAACGCCTCCTAGGCGAAGTCCTCAGCTGTCTAACACCAAGTGGGTACTCGCATCATACACCAACTGCCGGAGTACAACTCCATCATAAGGTCCTAGATACCCTAAAAGGACCCTCACATTCGTGTATCAACGATGTGGCATCACCACCGTATACCAACGGCGTGGCACTAGGTCAAACAGACCCCTCGATCCATCGGACCCTGCAACAGTGCCAAGGCTCTCTCTCAGCTCTACCGGCGATATCCAATGAGGTGCCGTCCAGGGTGGCGCGGTTCCTCGAACCACGTCAAACGCAATCTCTATCTCCCTAACCGGCGGCATTACCAACGACTAAGGTGAAATCACACCCGGGATCTCATGGGAAGCAGAGATATCCATGAGTCCCGGTGCCGCCGTAAGCACCTCTCACTCTCCCGCTAAAACCAGAGTGCTCTAACAACCTCAACGAGCAAGCCTCCAATTGCCCGCCTTGCCGAAGATCAAAAGTCCTCTCTTGCCGCAGTCGAACATCCGGTGGCATAGTGCCCAACAATCTCTAGCATAAGGTCAAAACACCTAATTGCTATAATTTCCAATAATTCTGCCGGTAACTCGCGGTCTCGGCCGCACTGGACATGATCCAAAAGCCTCCTCCACGTGCACAACAACAACAGGAACCTGTACCTCTAGTGCACGTGGTAACAAATCTGCCTCTAACCCATGTAAGAGTGGAACATGCTCTAACTCCGACTACCGTGGTGAAATCCCACCTGCGACACTCAATCCACTACCGTGGCACCCTCACACCGGGCGGCACAGATTCATCCGCTCAAAGCAAGTGGTTGTCGCTCAATCTGCCTGAAAATCAGGGCTATCACTAGGAAACACGACCTCTGTCTCTGATCACATTGAGGCGACGAACAAAATCCTCCGCAGATAACAAATCCACGCCATCGCTGCGCCACTCAAATAAAATACCGACGTCGCCTTCGGGGTCCACCCGACCTCTGACATCTCGGGAATTCGTCATCCAAGAAAAGAAAATTAGTCATGCCCCTGCCGGCCAATCTGTCCTCCATCATCCGGCGCCAAGCGCCAAAATCCAGAACTCACCTCTGGCGGCAGATCTCTGCCCAAAGGAACTGCAATGCCACGCTCCATACAAAATGCCTGCTCCAACGAGGCGTCTAAATCTACAATGGAGGGACTGAATAACAGAAAGGTGTCCTGGCGCAATCCACTCCCAGTCTCATATATCCTATGCGCCTCGTCCCTAGAATCTGGAGCGCGCAGTTCAACAACTGCATACACTCACAAGCACAGGGAGGCTCTCAATTAATCACTCCATCACCACCAGCCGCGACTCTGCCTCCAAAGGCTCCAAACTCAATCTTACGAGTCGGGGTGGTTCATCTGCCAAATATGGCTCAATAAGTCGATCATGTCCTACAGCTCACCAGCTGTCAACCATCCACCCTGCCTCGGTGTCTCGACACTAAACCTTGGCACAGAGGGGGCTACTCAGTGCTCCGGCAACTGTGTCACCAAGACCAGCTGCTCCCACAGCCGCTGATAAGCCTCTGACAATCCTGTCATCTGGGTCCGGGGTTCTCTGACCTCAATCCAGGTATCCGGCCCAAAACCAACTGCTCAAGCTCAACCGCTATGACAGGATGCACACGGGTCAAAACCCAGCGTCGGGGAGACACCGCTCGCCACGACGAAACAACAAAACAGCACACAACAACACTCGACCCAATCCAGCGAAAGTCTAAAGCATGTCACCCGTTCCACAGCATTATGTTGTCTGCAGCCAACATAATTACTTAGGAGAATAAACATGCCAATCACTCCTCCCGTCCCCTGGGAGAGGTATAAAACTCAATCAGGACTCTCGCAAAATCACGACTCTCACAAAGTCAACCAAGGGTCAAACCATAAGCCTAGGGTTTCTAAGTCCACCATGACCTACAACCTAGGCTCTGATACCACTCTAATCTGTCACGCCCCGGGGTCGAAACTGCGACCCGGGCCCGCCAAACAGATCCGCCACCTATGCCAACCCGCATAGGCGAAGCGTCCTACCTGCAAGAAAAGTACTATAACTAAACAGATATCAGAGCTATAAATGAAAATCTGCTGTAACTAAAATCCATCACTGTACAACTGGAAATGAAACAACACCGTCTGCCTCCCAAAAATAATAATAATACAATATCCTCAAGTACAAGCTCTAAACCCAACCGGGAGGTAACCCCAATATACAACAGTGTACAGTCTCTCAATACAAAATATCCTCACTACAATAGTCTCTCAAAAGAGGAAAAAGAAACAACTAAACTACAGATGATCTCCTCTGAAGGGTACCGCTACTCTCCAACGCCGGGTAGGGATCTAGCTCGCGACTCCCTCGCCACGATCAACAACCGCAGAGCCGGCCACACCTGCTAAGACTCTGCACAACCAAAGAGAGGAGAGAAAAAGGGGGGAAAACCCCCAAAGGGTGTGAGAACTACTCCAAAAAGGGAGTTCTCAGTGGGTACCACCGCCAGACCCGACGGTCTGCCCACCAAGTCCTCAAGAGACAAAAACTAACCCAAGTCATAAGACTGAAATGAGTAAGTTGGAGACTATCAACAGCTACCCTGCCCCTAACTAAAGGCTAAAAGGGGGAGAACCAAACAGTGGTATGCAACCACTAGCACATGAAGTGCACCGTCGACCCAATCGAGCTGACTGCCACACCTGGTCCAGTCAAACCTGCGCCCACCTACAACCACCTCCCGCTGACGGGCAGGAATTACGTAGGGTGTCCAAACGGACTAACTCGCTATCGAGTAGAGGATCATGCAGGCTATGGTCAAAATCCACGCTCTCTCTCAGAACGGATAGAATCATGATGCTCAACCTCTCACACAGCGGTCAAAGTACTCGCAACAATACGGGACCACCGTCAACCAGACGGCTCTCAACAATACAAGCACTGATCTAAACTCAACTACCAGTCTGCACTCGGCCCCCAGGCACGAGTGTAACAATAAAAGTATTTGACCGAAATAAACTCAATCGAATGAACCGGTATAAAACCCGGTACTGCCTGCTCTGTCACCAATCTCTCGAACTCAGTATATCCACTGTCCAAATGACCGGAACCCAACACGGTCTGACCGGCACCCGACACGGTCTGACCGGAACCCAACACGGTCTGACCGGAACCCAACACGGTCTGAAGCCTACTCCGGAGCGGCACTCGAGGGGAGCTACCCACACGAGTAAAGCATCTCAGTCATCAACATCAACAGTATCTCGAAACAGCAGGACTTGATCATCAATCAGATCAAAGTGGGAAAACTCAACCACCAAGGAAAGACCCGACCTCAATCGGATGCAACTAAACGATAAGTGGGAAACTCCATCCACTAGGGAAAACCGACACCCAAATCTGGTGCATAGAGAAACATCCGGTCAACCGCCCAATATCCGCGGTTGCCGCAAAGCCCCGCAACTAAACCAACCTGTCCCAGACACGAAGTCCTGACTACACTACCCAGACCCCCTGCTCGAACCCGAGCAACACTGACCACCTGACTAACAAGAAGGAGAAGGGAAAAGCATGGTTTCTCCTAAGTCAAGTTCCAATAAGTAGTGCAGCAGTAAAAGATGGCCTAACTACATGACCATACAAGCATGCAATGTCCTCAAGGAAATAAAGGGGGTAAAGCATAATAACAGTTCCTTTAGGAATAAGCAACATGCCGGAATCCCAAAACTAGATCTGTCCACAACTCAGGGTTCATTAATAGAATGATCATAATAACTCCCCAGAGTACAAATCCGCACATAGCTACGAAATCCTGTCCCAAATCATAATCCAACCACAAGAAAGGCTATGTGCTAACATGGCATGTTATATAATTTCATAGGGTAACATTATCCTAGGTAAGCTTACACTAGTCATCACATAGATGTCCAAGTCATGCAAGTCCTCAGTATACCTCATAAATACTATTCTTGCAATCATTTATACCAATATCAATAACAAGCTTACCTTCTTACCAATATAAACTATGTACCCTACACATGCATGCATCAGTCATAGAGGGGTGACATCCCCACAAGTGGACTTATACTTGCCACCACATAAACATTGCCTTAAACAATTACTGATAATAAGCTCACCCACCTGAAGCGCTTAACCCAAGGCAAACCTGAAGTCGGTGAAGTGGGTAGACGCCCGCGGTCCAAAATCTGCCAACAAAACACCCTCGGTACAAGTCGCGCAAGCCTTGGCTCCAAACAGCTGAAAACACCCCTGAGTACAACAATAAGGCTTAACATTACACTTTTATTCCAAAATTAACCAAACATACACCATCTGAAAACCAGTCCCAAAGCCGCGCATATTTCACCTGCTGCAAGTGCCCAGAAAAATCCAATAAAAATACCACAGTAATCCTCACGTCGATACCTTCGAAACGAGTACCTGCACGTCCAATTCCGAGCTTCCTACACTGAGAAACAATTCCGACAAGGGAACCACCCCGAATCAAACTACACTCAAAAACTGTAGCAACAATTACTGTTCACAGATAATCTTCACCTTCGAGAAATATTCAGAAAATTCCAAGAAAATTTGGGCATATTCCTCGTGAAGTGTAGATGCAAATCGCCTCTTGAATCGTCCCAATCCGATGCCTGTGCGCGAAGATATCACCAAAACACCGCGCCGCTGTCCCAAAACTCCGCCCAGAAAAAGGGGTTACAAGATGATCCGAAAGACCCATGAAAAACTCGGAATGGGAAAGACTAGTAAACATGGGAAACATAGCCCTACCTGTCGTGAAGCCAACGGCGCAAGAATCACTGAAAAAGGTGCTCGGGGTAAGCCGGGGGAGTCCTCGCACCAAAACGCGACGAAGAAGACCACAAATGAACGAGCGTCGCGCCGCGCCGTAAAAATAGAAACCTCGATAAGCGTGCCACCAAAAATCCCAAAACTTTGCAGAAAGATGCAGCCAAACTAGGGGATCAACTTTGCTGAAGGCACCCCAGCGAGAAGAGGCTCGGAAATGGCGGAAAAAGGGAGAAGAAGAGAGCTCGGATCGCCTTTTATAGGCTGCAGAAACAAATGGGAAAATACCGGTTATGTCCCAATTTCCGGGCGCATGCCACTTTCGGGTAAGTACTGTAGCAGCCCGAAAATCCCAAAGGCGCGCACTGTAGCAGCCCGGAAGTCCCCTGGGCCTCCACGTCGCCCGCCAAAAAGGCGACAGCCGCACCCGCCGCACGCGTCGCGCCACGTGGCCACCTGCGGACGACGACACGTGGCACGCTCCCCGGTCAACGCCCGCCTGCCGCGCCCACGTGCCCGCCTGACGCCGCCGCCTGCCACCCTGCCGCGCACAGTAGACCCACCAATAGGAGAACGCCACGTGTCATGCCACTTCCTAGTGAACCCGGTGCACGAAATCATGTGGACCGAACCAATGCAAACCTGCCACGTGTCCAAGCCCGGTGCACCGTAAACCCTGAGCCATCCCGAAACTGCGTAGACCAACCGCCGTGAACCCACCTCTAGGATGATGTCACGTGTCACCCCCGGTCCACCGTGCGCCCCGCACTCCCCCGTAGACCGCGCCCCGCGGACCGGCCCACTCCTGAGCCGCCACGCGTCCAGCCCCCGGTGCACGCCTGCCGCGTGGACCGGGCGGCCCGCGCCTCCGTCCGCCGCGCTGCCGGCGGCCGCTCCGCCGCTGCCGCCGCCGCCGGAAACACTGTTCCGGCGTGAACAGTGTCCGGTGCTCAAAAATGACAAGTGGGTAGTCCGTTTTAACCGTTTTCGCGCGCTGAATCCGGATTTGATGTCCATTTCGCCAAATTCCAACTCCAAAATTTGCCGAAGGCATCCGGAAAGGTAATCCTTGGTCCAAACTTCGCGCTGAGTCCAAATTTAATATCCACTTCGCGCGAAACCACTTCTAACGATCCGACGGAGTCCAATGATCACCCACGTGATCCATTAAACACACTGAGCCCAACACTAATGTCCAATTGGGGCACAAATCCCACCAACACGCCACATAGGCCTCCGGGAGCTGTAGATGATCCAGTAATCTCGACGTGGGGATCCAGGTCCTCACACAATATATATCACCTACACCCTTTCCCAACTGACCCAGGAAATTGTACCCACCTTGTGTGACCACCGGCGTTCAAACCGTCCGCGACCGCGTGCCTGCCGAGTCTACCACATCCCGCGCCCCTGGAGGAACAATAATTGCTAAGACTAGATGACCAAAACGCCAACGTCGACTCAAAACAGGTGACGGAAAAACCCACGCGACCTCAAACCTCCGCGCGGCGATGTTCCCCGCACGGCACCAACCCGTGCGGCGCGCACACCTCCTGCGAACGGCCCCGCGCGGCCCTAACCCGCGCGTCGTGGCTCGACTGCGGGTGGCCCCGCGCGGTGGGCCTGCCGCGAGGCGCGTTGCCTGCAGGCAGCCCCGCGCGCGCGCCCTGTCACGTGGCGCGCTGCCTGCGGGCAGCCCTGCGCGGCGCGCTGCCCGCAGGCAGCCCCGCGCTGCCTCCGGGCGCTCCTGCGGGCAGCCCCGCCCGGCGGCCCCTGCCGCATGGCGCGCTGCATGCAGGCAGCCCGCGCAGCACCAGCCCGCGTTTGCCCTAGCAATGGAGGAGCCCAGATAGGCGGACAATTAAAATCCAAGTCCCCCTTATCACAACTTAACCCAATCGAATTCCAACAAAAGGTCCAGGTTACCTCGAAAGACGTGCAGGTCACCAACATGAAATCTGGCGCGTCCAAACCGATCGCAAACTTCAAAATTAAATTCCGGGAGATGTCGGAATCGGAATTTGAATCCGATCACGCCACCGTTCCCCGTTTCGCGAGCTCTAGCACCTAAAAATACCCGCGAGCCCCGACGGTCTGCCCAGAAATAAACAAACTATTTAACCCCCGCCAGAACCCTAAACAGTAACAAAAAAAACAATTTAAAAATACAAAATAAGAGGGCGGGTATTACAGTGACAATGCATATAAGTAGACCCGAGGTGCCCTAGCCTCGGATCCATCGCACCTAGCCGCGCCAGAGAAGGCTTCTCGACTCCCTCTGCTCCTGCTCCAACGGGTGCACCCGCGGCTTCGCCGGCCGCCACCATCCCTCGCCGGAAAAGCAAGAAGGAAAGCAAGATCTACTCTTGTGTTAAGGAATTTATTTTGGCGTATTTCGTGAAAGTGGTTAAGTCTTGAAGATTGAAGATGAAGAAGCTTGAATCATATACCTCAATCTCAAGCAAGAAGAATTCAAAAGGATCAGGTATGTTTAACTAAATAATTTTGGTGATCCGAATACTTCTTATACTGTAGAAACACTTGGATGGATTTTTAATCGCATAAAAATAAAAAACTGGACATATTATATGTTCAGGATCTGGAACAGGCAACCACAGTCCGGACCCCGAACATAGGGTAATTCATGCACAATCCAGTCCGGAACACACCTGGTTTTGTTCCGGACCCCGAATGTGGGTTTTGCTGAAAATGCATGAACAGTCCGGACCGTGGCATTTCGTTCCGGACCCCGAACGTGTGTTTTTCTGGAAATAGTCTGTTTAGCCATGACAGTCCGGACCGTCGTCCTGAAAAATTCCAGATAAGGTTAGTTTTTGATTCTTATCCTCTTCCAATGGTTTCTAACCTATAAATAAACCCTACGATTCATTTTTTAGGGTAATCCAAAATACGGTCGAAAAAGAGAAATCCACCTATAGAGAAGAAAGGAAATAACTAGATTTAATTCTATGTTTCTTCATCTATATTAATTAATTTGATTCTAGGTTTTCATACTCAAATTTTGAGTAGAATCAAATTAATGAATACTTAGATGGTATTTCTGATCTATTTCTAATCTAAGTATTCGGCGGATCATCACCATCCAAAAACAACGATTTTCCCAAAATCGGCGCGTGGACTCGCGTGGCCTTGTGGATTCAAGGTGTTACCGCTCTCGTGGATTCGGAGCGAGGTATGTTCGTGGATTCGAGACGTACTACTGGGTGAAGACCGTGGATTCGGTCAGACGTCGTGGATTCGACGTTGGACGCCGTGGATACGGCGTTGGACGCTAATCGTGGATTCGAGGAGCGTTGCGGAGCGAGCGGAGAAGATCTACTAGGAGCGTATGGAAAAAGGTCGAGTCGTCTGTGAGTACGGTACATCACCTTTGTAAGTGTTTTAATTTTAGTGGATTTCGCCATGTTATCGGTCCCGTGGTTTTTTACTCCGGTTTTGGAGTTTTCCACGTAAAAATCTTGCGTATTTTTTTTTTCATTTTCGAATTGGGTTTTATTGCGTAACGATTTTTGAGTGTTTAGTGTTTACACCTACTCACCCCCCCTCTTGGTATTTTTTCCCCTATTTAGATCCATATTATACATAACCTATCAATTAGTATCAGAGCGGGAATAGGGTTGTAAACAATGGTTGAAGGTGGAAACATCAACAGACCCCCGTTCTTCGATGGAACAAACTATGCCTACTGGAAAGAACTAATGAAAGCATTTTTAATTTCCATCGACGAACGGGTGTGGCAATCTATCAAGTTAGGATGGTCAAATCCAACTAAAGTTATTGTTGATGTTCACATCATCAAACCTAGGTCGAAATGGACCAAGGAAGAGATTGACTCATCTTCTTACAATGGCAAAGGAATTAACGCCTTATTTAATGCTTTGTCTCAAACGGAGTTCTCTCGCGTCTCGGCATGTGAGACTGCGAAAGAAATCTGGGATGTTCTTCAAGTTACACATAAGGGAACTAACCTTGTGAAGATTCAGAAACTGCAAATGCTTACGAGCAAGTTTGACTCTATTTTTATGGCCGAAAATGAATCTTTCACAGATTATTATACGCGATTGCAAGACATCGTGAATTCATGTGCTAACTTGGGAGAGAAAATTCCAGAATTTAAAATTGTAAGAAAGATTTTAAGGACTCTTCCTGAAAGATTTCGTTCCAAGGTTACGGCCATTGAAACAATTAAACACCCGAATGAAATCCGTGTAGAAGAATTAGTTGGTTCATTACAAACTTATGAAATGACATTTCCTACTAACTATTCTTCTGGAAAGGCATCCTCTTCTAAGTCTTCAGGTTTTGCGTTGAAAACAACAAAAGAAGAAGACGCGGATTCATCCTCCTCAGACGATGACGAGAACCTATCTATGAAGGATTTTGAGAAGCAACTTGCTCTCTTGACAAGAAAATTTTGCCGAAACTTTCGAAGGGGTAATTCAAGTAAAACTTCATCCTTCGTAAAATCAAAGAAAGGCAAAGGTTTTTCAAGCTACAAGTCAAGAGAGCAAGAGAGCTTTTCAAAGGATAAGAAAAGCTCGGAGGGACAAGTCCAATGCTTCAAGTGCCGAGGATACGGCCATATCTCAACGGAGTGTCCCAATAAGAATCTGTCGAAGAAGAAAGCGATGCAAGCCGTCACTTGGGATGACACCTCAACGTCAAATGAGTCATCTTCAAGTGATGAAGAAAATAACGCAACGACATTCCACGCGTCCACCACTTCACCTTTTGTGTGCTTTATGGCAAGTACATCCGATTCCTTGTCCAACTCCTCCCAAGTTGAAAAGAATGCCACGGACGACGAATCGAGTAATTCCGAAGGTGAAGACTTTGCTTTTGCCTACCATAAACTTTTGAGGGATTCAAAGATACTGGCAAAGCAAAACAAGGGGTTGAGAAGGAGATTGCAGGATCTCGAAGAAGAAGTAAAAAGGGCAACTTCTCTCTCGACCGGTCTTGAAGTGGAAAGGGATAACTTGATCAAAGCAAATGCTTCACTTCAAGAGAAAAATGAGCATTTCGAGAAGGAACATGTAAAAATGGTTGATAAAGCTGGTTACTTCTTGAAGCTCTACTCCGAGGCTCGACAGGAAAAAATGGAGATGACGAAGACCATTTTCGAGCTTAAAGATGATTTAAAGAGATTTTCTTCTGGAAGGAGCAAGTTGGATAAGATGCTTGGTCTTGGTCAAACGAACCGTTTCGGCCTTGGATACAATCGAACTGAAGACAATCCTAGTTCGGTTGGGACAGTTTTTGTGCCTCAGTCGATAACTCCTCCTCCGACGACGGAATTCACTGCAATCAACGACAACAACCTTACCTCACCTACTTCGGGATCGTCAAGTACAAAGTTATGTTTTCGTTGTGGTTTTGCAGGGCACATAAGAAGAAATTGCAAGATTGGAGCAAAACGATCAAATCAAGCACCTCTTGCAGCAACTACCAAAAAGGTGATTCCCCGAAAATCAAAAGAAAACTTTTCAAAGGAAAAGAGCTTTGGTAGTTCACCGCACAAGACGATGTCAAGCAATCAATCAAACAAGACGCTTTCACCAAGGAGAATAACTTCACGAACATTGCCAACGCAGTCCAAAAAGGTTTGGGTGCGCAAAGATGAAATCTTCCCTTGTCTTGTTGTTCATACTTCTTTGCATGCTTATGATAACTCGTCGTGGTATCTGGATAGTGGATGTTCCCGTCACATGACCGGTGACAAAAACAGTTTTCAAACTTTAGAGAAAATCTCCGCAGGACATGTTGTTTTCGGAGACGGTCGTTCTTCTAAAATTATTGGAAAAGGAACAATTGCTATTCCAGAAGGCCCGGTTTTGAACAATGTCTTATTTGTTGAAGGCCTTAAGACTAACCTCATTAGCATTAGTCAACTTTGTGACAATAGTTTTTCAGTTAATTTTTCTTCTACGGAATGTGTTGTAACTGATAAGGACCATGTATTCTTTTTAAAAGGGGTTAGATCTGAAAACAATTGCTATATTGTTTCGAACAAAATTTCTAAAAAGTGTAACCTAGTTTCTTTAGACATTGAAACTCTTTGGCATGAAAGACTAGGTCACATAAACTTTAAAGAACTAGCAAGGATTTCTAATAAAGACATGGTTAAGGGGGTTCCTAAACTTTCATTTAAAGATAACATTGTGTGTGGAGGTTGTCAAAAGGGAAAACAATCAAGGGCTGCACACAAGAACTTGAACCACGTTGGCACCAAACGGCCTTTAGAATTACTGCACATGGACTTAATGGGGCCACTCGTCAACCATCTTTGGGAGGTAAATGGTACATTTTTCTTTTAGTTGATGATTTCTCTAAATATTCATGGGTAACATTTTTAAAAGAGAAAGCAGATACTTTCGACTCTTTTCATGAGGTTTGTCATCGTATTATGATTGAAAGAAATGAAAAGATCGTTCGTGTTCGAAGTGATAGAGGTGGAGAATTCATAAATTCTAAATTCATTGATTTTTGCACTTCCAACGGCATAAAACATGAATTCTCAGCACCCTATACACCTCAGCAGAATGGTGTAGTCGAGCGCAAAAACAGGGTTGCACAAGAGATGGCTCGTGTTATGCTTCATAGCCGGAATTTATCGTTATATTTTTGGGCTGAAGCTGTGAACACCGCTGTCTATGTAATTAATCGAGTGTATTTGCGCCAGGGAACTTTAAATACACCATATGAGCTATGGTTCTGTAGAAAACCGAATATCAAATATTTTCGTATCTTTGGGAGTCGTTGTTATATTTTGCGTGATCGCAAAAATCTTGGTAAGTTCGACTCTCGAAGTGACGAAGGGATTTTCATGGGTTATTCTACAAACAGTAGAGCATATCGAGTATTTAACTTAGAATCTAAAACGATGGTAGAATCTATAAATGTTAAAGTAGATGAAGCTTTCCATTTTGCATCTAATAAATCTACCCCTGATATGTCTCTAGATGATGATACTCCTGTAAATGCATCTTCTCGTAATAACTCTTTTGATAAAGTTGATGCACCTAATGGTTCTTCTAGTTTATCTGAAATGCAGGAATCATCTCACGTACCTCCGAGTACTCCGTTACCTCAAACGCTACGCATCTCCAAGGATCATCCGGAATCGAACATTATTGGAGACCCACAAGGAGTCAGGACTCGGAGACAGTTGGTTTGTGGAGTCGCATGTTACGTCTCCATGGTAGAACCAAAGAACATAGATGAAGCTCTTAAGGATGACTACTGGATTGAAGCAATGCAGGAAGAGCTCCATCAGTTCGAACGAAACAAAGTCTGGGAATTAACGAAGCCTCCGAAGCAACACAACGTGATTGGTACTAAATGGATTTTCAAGAACAAGAAAAACGAGGATGGTACCATCATCAGGAACAAAGCACGCCTAGTTGCTCAGGGCTATTCACAAATAGAAGGAATAGACTTTGATGAAACGTTCGCCCCGGTAGCTAGACTCGAGTCAATTCGTATCTTATTCGCAATTGCTTGTCATTTTAAAATCAAACTCTTTCAAATGGACGTTAAGAGCGCATTTTTAAATGGGTTTTTAAACGAGGAAGTTTATGTGGCTCAACCGAAAGGTTTTGTAGACTATAAACAACCTAACCATGTTTTTCGTTTGAAAAAGGCTCTTTACGGTCTAAAACAAGCACCGCGAGCATGGTACGAAAGGCTAACAAAGCACCTATTGGAAAAGGGCTACACTCGAGGGGGAGCAGACCGGACTCTCTCTTTGTGAAGCATTATCAGGATAACTTCATTGTGGCACAAATCTATGTCGATGACATTGTATTTGGGGCAACAAGAGACAATGATGCTTCCAAATTCGCGGAAACTATAGAAAGCGAATTTGAGATGTCTATGATGGGCGAACTGACATACTTTCTTGGATTGCAAGTGAAACAAAATGATGAAGGCATCCATTTGTGTCAATCCAAGTATGCAAGGGAGTTGGTGAAGAAATTCGATTTAGAAAACTCTAAAGATTTTCCGACTCCTATGGGAACTAGCAATAAGGGTTTAGGAAGTGAATCTCTTAGTGAAAGTGTAGATGAGAAGCTTTATCGGAGCATGATTGGAAGTCTACTCTATCTCACGGCTAGTCGCCCGGACATATCCTTTAGTGTTGGGATCTGCGTGAGATATCAATCAGCACTAAAGGAGATTCACCTGAAAGTGGTGAAAAGGATCATCCGGTACGTCAAAGGAACACTGAATTTCGGAATTTGTTATCCTATGGGAACAACGCTTGACATTATAGGATATTCAGATGCCGATTGGGCAGGATCTGTGGATGATCGGAAGAGTATGAGTGGTGCATGTTTTTATCTTGGCCACTGCCTTGTTGCATGGCATAGTAAAAAGCAAAACTGCATTGCACTCTCGACTGCCGAAGCGGAATATATCTTAGCGGGTAGTTGTTCAACTCAACTCATTTGGATGAAAAGCGTGTTGAGCGACTTCCGAATTTCAGCAACTTCGGTAACAATTCTTTGTGACAACACAAGTGCTATAAATATTTCTAAAAATCCTGTGTTGCTCTCAAGAACAAAACACATTGAACTTAGATATCATTTTCTAAGAGAGCTAGTTGAATCAAATATTCCTCAACTTTCCTACATTTCAACTGAGGATCAATTAGCTAACATTTTAACAAAACCTTTGGATCAAAAACGATTTATTCATTTGCGTAAGGCAATTGGAATGCTTTCCTTGAAATAATTTCTTTTTGAAACCATTGCTTAGGTTAGGTTTTGCTTTGTGTTTTTGTTCATTATCTATGTTTGTACATAGAACATTAATTGAGCATTAGTACTATTGACTTTAACTGCATCCTTTTATATAATTTGAAATTTATTATGCTTTGGATATCATAATAATTCATTTGATGCAATGATCATTTATGTCAATTAAGTCATCTTTGTTTTTGATCAAAGTCAATTTCTCTCTCAAATGATCTCTTGGTATAGTTTTTATCCTATTTGACAATTTAGTCGAGTATGAAATCGAGATCAATCTTTGGTTGAATATTTTATATTTTAAATAATTGATAGCCAATTAAGGGGGAGTTAATGCAAATTGTTATGCTCAAAAGATGTGGAAAGAGTTACATCCCAATGAGGAGTGTGAAAACTACCACTGTGAGGACCTAGATCCCCACGATGTGATTACTGGTTGACCAGCAGCTTCTGGAGGCCTATATGGCGCGTCGGTGGTGTTTGTGCACCAATTGGACACTAGAGATGGACTCAGAGTGTTTAATGGATCATGAGAGTAGTCAGATGACCCCGTCGAGTGCTTAGAAGTGGTCTTGCGCGCAACGGATATTAAAATTGGGCTCAGCGCGAAGTTTGGACAAAAGAACATCTTTCCGGATGCCTTCAGTAATTTTTAGGGTTGGAATTTGGCAAAACGGACATCGGATTTGGATTCAGCGCGCGAAAACGATGAAATTGGGCTATTTACTTGATTTTTACGCCACTGGTTACTGTTCACGCCGGAACAGTAACTCTGGCACCGGCGGGCAGCGCCGGCGACGGCGGAGGGCGGCGGCGCGACGGCGGGCAGGCACGGGAGCGACGGCGGGCAGGCGCGCAGCGCGCGGGCAGGCGCGCGGGCAGGCACGCGGGCAGGTGCGCGGTCCACCGCGCCGTCGTGCACCGAGGGCAGGCCACGTGGCATGGCGGGATTGGTTGGCTCTGCAGTCTTGGTCCACGGAATAGATCGTGGGTGTACGGTGGACCAGTGGGTGATACGTGGCAGAGTATCATTGGTGCGGTTCTGTGCGCCGGGTCCACAGAGCCGGTGCAGATCGCCTCGGGGCGCGTGCGTGCAGAGGCGGCAGGCGGTGGCGCATGCGCGCACATGGCCGCTGTCGGCCTCTCCCGCGCTCGGGCGCGCCACGTGTCGACACTACGGCGGGCCACGAGGCGGCAGGCTAGCGGCGGGTTTCGGTGTTATGTGTTCGGCGGGCCACGTGGCGCGATACTAGCGGGTGGCTTCGGTGTTCGGTGTTTGGCGGGCTACGTGGAGGCCCGATAAGAATTCGGGCCCGCACAGTGTTGGGCCGGGCCCAACACTGTAGCGGCCCGAAAGAAATCGGGCGCCCGGAACTTAGGACATGACCGTCATTTTCGGATTTATTTTCTGGGCCTATTTAAGCGACCCGAGCTGCTTCTTCTCCCCTTTTTCCGCCATTTCCGAGCTTCAAACCAACTTGAGGCCTTCAGCAAAGTTGATCCACACCCTGTGCTGCATCCATCTGCAGAGTTTAGAGATTTTTGGTGGCATGCTTATCGAGGTTTCCATTTTTACGGCGCGGTGCGACGCTCGTCCATTTGTGTTTCCCTTCGTCGCGTTTCGGTGCACGAGCTCCCCCGGCCTACTCCGACCTCTGTTTCTAGCGATTCTTGCGCCGTTGGATCCGCGACAGACAGAGATACGATCTTGGTATTTTCTACTTCCTCTAGTTTCACGCTTTTCAAGGAGTTTTTCCATGCTTACTGGGACCCCTTTTTCTGATGGAATTTCTGGACAGCTACACCTTACCGGATTTTTATCTCCGCAACCGAGCATCGGTTAGAGACATGCCTATACACTTTTTTCATCTACTCAAAGCGAGGATTATCACCGTATTTTTATTGGATTTTTCTGAGGCCTTTCCGGAGGTAGATTTTTCTTCCTTTATCTGTGCATGGAAATACAGATGTATGGTTGTGTGTTTGTGAGCGCCCTGTGTTGTGGAATTTGTAACTCGGCCTACGGGGCTCGAAATTTGGCGTGCAGGTACTCGTTTCGAAGGTATCGACGTGAGGAACGCGATAGTATTTTTGTTGGATTTTTTTGGGTTCTTGCTGCAGGTGAAAAATCCGCATCTTTGGGACTGTTCCAACAGAATTGTACGTACTTGGATATTTTGGAATAAAAATGTAATCTTGAACCTTGTTGTTGTACCCAGGAAGGTTCGCGACTGTTTCTGAACCTGTTGGAACTGGGGAAAATTGGAGTTAGTGAATTTTGGGTGTTTTCAGCTGTTTGGAGCCGAGGCTCGCGCAACATATACCGAGGGAGCAGTTTTAGCAGATTTTGGACTGAGAGCGTCTACACTCTTCGCCGACCCCAGGTTTGCCTTGGATTGAGCACTTCAGGTGGGTAAGCTTAATTTGGTAACTGTATAAGTTTTTTATAACATGGTAAACGTAAGTGCACATGTAGGGATATCACCCCTCTATGATTTATAACAGGCATATTATTGTACAACCGATATGAGCAAGGTAAGCAAGGAATGACCTACTTGGGAGAGATTGGTACACCATAGTAGGAATATTTTAGCATGCTTTACTAATATATGTTTCACCCACTTTTATTGTTTCCGAGGACAAAGCATGCTTGCATGGACATGTAGTTAGGCCACCTTTTTCTGCTACACTATCATGCTGGAACTGACTTAGGAGAAACCATGTTTTTTATTTCCCTTTCCAGTTACCTAGGCATAGGGGATATTATGCTCAGGTTAGAGCAGGGGCTGGGATAGTGTAGTCAGTCGTTGGGGATTTGGGACAGGCAGGCTTGAGGGCAGGGTATTTGCGGCGATCGCGGATTTTGGGCGGTTGACCGGATAGTTGTTATTGCATCAGATCGGGGAGAGGATTTGGGCTTCTTGTAGTGGATGGTTACTTTTTCCATTTGATCAGTGTCATGATCCAGTCCTGCTGACTTATTCTACTATGATACTCGTTACTCAGACTTTGAGTCCTTGAGACTCCTATCCCCTATCGGCGTTATGAGTAGGCTGGCATACCCGATTTGGCAGGCACCTTTGAGTCCTTGAGACTCCTATCCCCCATCGGTGTTATGTGTAGGCTGGAATACCCGATTTGGCAGGTACCTTTGAGTCCTTGAGACTCCTATCCCCTATCGGTGTTATGCGTTGGCCCGCATACCCGATTTGGCAGGCACAGCAGGCAGTATCAGTTTTACTAGTGGCACTAGGTTGAGGTCATGACAGGCATAGCAGGCAGGCATAGCAGGCAGGCAGGCATAGCGGGCATGGCAGGTATAGTAGGCATAGCAGGCAAGCAGGCATAGCAGGCATGGCAGGCATGGCAGGCATAGCAGGCAGGGCAGGCATAGTAGGCATAGCAGGCATGGCAGGCATAGTAGGCATAGCAGGCAGGCAGGCATAGCGGGCATGGCAGGTATAGTAGGCATAGCAGGCAGGCAGGCATAGCAGGCATAGCAGGCATGGCAGGCATGGCAGGCATAGCAGGCAGGGCAGGCATAGTAGGCATAGCAGGCAGGCATAGCAGGCATGGCAGGCATAGTAGGCATAGCAGGCAGGCAGGCATAGCGGGCATGGCAGGTATAGTAGGCATAGCAGGCAGGCAGGTATAGTAGGCATAGCAGGCAGGCAGGCATAGCAGGCAGGCATAGCAGGCATGGCAGGCATAGCAGGCATAGTAGGTAGTGCCAGTGATTACTGGTCTATCGATTGGGTTGATTGTGCATTTTATGTGCTAGTGGTTGCATACCATTCCTTGGTTCTCCTATCTTGGGCTTTTAGATAGAGGCATGTTAGCTGTTGAGAGTCTCCAGCTTCCTTATTTCAGTATTTACGGCTTTGGTTAGTTTTTGTCTCTTGAGGACTTGGTGGGCAGACCGTCGGGCCTGACGGTGGTACCCACTGAGAACTCCCTTTTTGGTGTAGTTCTCACACCCATTGGGGGTTTTTCCCCCCTCTCTTTCTTTCCTCTCCTTTGTTTTGCAGAGTCTTAGCAGGCGTTGCTATTTCTGCGGTCGTTGATCGAGGCGAGGGAGTCGCGAGCAAGATCCCTACCCATGATTGGAGAGTAGCGGTACCCCCTTCCGAGGAGATCTTCTGTAGCTTAGTTGTTTTATTTTCCTCTTTTGAGGGACAGATGTAGTGAGGATATATTATGTATCGAGAGACTGTACACTGATGTATATATTGGAGATACCTCCCGGTTGGGTTTAGAGCTTGTATATGTGGATATTGTATTATTATTTTTGGGAGACAGACTTATTGTATTATTTCCAGTTGTACAGTGATTGATTTTAGTTATACAGCAGATCTTTTATTTATAGCTCTGATATTTTGTTTAGCTGTAGTACTTGACTTGCAGGTAGGACGCTTCGCCTATGCAGGTTGGCATAGGTGGCGGGTCTGTTGGCGAGCCCGGGGCGCAGTTTCGACCCCGGGGCGTGACAACCACCACATGGAGGAAAGAGCTACCACCTCGGTCGTCCGAGTAATGTGTGTTGGGTTATGTATAATTGGATCTAAATAGGGGAAAAAACACACCTAGAGGGGGGTGAATAGGTGTAAACAATAAACACTCAAAAATTTTTGCGATATAAAACCCAATGCGGAAAAATAAATAACACGCAGAGATTTTTACGTGGAAAACTCCAAACCGGAGTAAAAAACCACGGGACCGATAACACGGTGAAATCCACTAGAATTATAACATGTACAAAGGTGATATACCGTACTCATAGACGACTCAACCGTTTTCCATACGCTCCTAGTTGATCTTCTCCGCTCGCTCCGCAACGCTTCTCGAATCCACGATCTGCGTCCAACGCCGAGTCCACGACGTCCAACGTCGACTCCACGACGTCCGACCGAATCCACAGTCTTCACCCAGTAGCACGTCTCGAATCCACGAACGTACCTCGCTTTGAATCCACGAGAGCGGTAGCACCTTGAATCCACAAGGCCACGCGAGTCCACGCGCCGATTTGGGGGAAATCGTTGTTTTTGGGTGGTGATGATCCGCCGAATACTTAGATTAGAAATAGATCGGAAATACCATCTAAGTATTCATTAATTTGATTCTACTCAAAATCTGAGTTCTGAAAACCTAGAATCAAATTAATAAAATAGATGAAGAAACATAGAATTAAATCTAGTATTTCCTTTCTTCTCTATATGTGGATCTATCTATTTCGGTCGTATTTTTCCCTTTTTCGTCGTTACACTAAAAGATGAATCATAGGGTCTATTTATAGGTTAGAAACCATTGGAAGAGGATAAGAATAAAAAACTAACCTTTTTTGGAATTTTTCAGGACGGCGATCCGGATCGGATTTCGGCGATCCGGATTGCAGTAACGAGACAGACAGTTTCCAGAAAAACAAAGGTTCGGGATCCGGATCGAAGTGCCTGATCCAGATCGTTCATACAATTCACCAAACACCAATGTTCGGGATACGGATTGAAATGCCTGATCCGGATCATTCATATATTATGGTAAAAACCAGTGTTCGGGATCCGGATCAAAGGAGGCTACGATCCGGGTTGAATTTGCGTATGAACTAACACCCTTCGGGATCCGGATTGGAATGTCTGATCTGGATCCTGAACATGTCCCATGTCCAGTTTTTGATTTTTATGCAATTAAAAATTCATCCAAGTGTTTCTACACTATAAGAAGTATTCGGATCACCAAAGATAATTAGTTAAACATACCTGATCCTTTTGAATTCTTCTTTCTTGAGATTGAGTTATATGATCCAACCTTCTTTATCTTCAATCTTCAAGACTTAACCGAATTCACGAAATACGCCAACTCAAATTCCGTAACAATCTCCCCCTTTGGCGGTTTCGTGACAAAACACAAATCCACTCAAGAAAATTCAAAAAGATATTTTTGTTGATATCACCATACAACAAAAATTTACAATGAGATCCAAATAAAGATAGATACATGAGTTAAACTCCTAAAACAGACTCTAGACTTAGACATCTGTACTCTCTGCAAAAGAAATTATTCTTGACAAAAGAAATCGTTAGATACCTCAAGAATTTTATGTCATTCAAAAACCACACACAGAGATGAAGTTTATACTCATTTATACTTACCATGACATTTATACATTCAGATATGTAATTGGATCATAGTTAAAAACCAACATATCTTCTATGCAATCAAAATCCAAATGTCACAAAATTGTTAGTGAACATCAACTTGTTAGTTATATTACATGCCCAAATAGTTAATCGAATAGTTTGTCGAGGCATGCATGTAATCTCAAATGAAAACCAAAAGTTGAAGTTATACTTACCTTCATGGTTCACAACTGGACAATCGAGCATAGTTTCATTGTTCAACTTAGTCTCATTGTTCAACTGTTCTAATATTCTCTCCCCCTTTTTGTCACAAAGTAAGCCAAAATTGCAAAATAAGGAGAGTTAACAAGTCCAAAAATTGAAGGAAAAATAAGAACTAAAACTAACAACCTGCACAAGAAAAGAAAAGTTAGAGGAAATCAATCATCAGATTCAGAGTCTTCAGAGCTCGTGCAGCCCATCTTAGAGAACATCTTTTTCACCAGCTTGTTCATTGAATTGACCTTCTTAGTTATGGTAATATGAGCTGCCGTGATGAGCTCAAGCTCATTGAAAATTCTCTTCTGTTCCTTCGAAATCTGTTCCTGCTCAAAGGATAATCGTTGTTGTTCTTTGTAGATGGATGAGACTGATGCTTCATCTGCTGGTGCGGGTGCTGGTTGTGATGGTGATGCGGAAGTGCCGGTACTGGGTTTCGTTCCGCATGGAGGAACTGGAGTGACATGGGGCAATTTGTGAAGGGACTTGACAATGGTGGACTCATCGATCATGCCCAAGCAGTGATGATAAGTTGTTGAACTAATATCAACCTGAAATTTCTTTAAGATCCTCATTATAATCAATGGAAATGGGATTCTTTCAGTGGGATGAGGATGCTCAACATATCTCGTCATTCTATTCCAAATAATGTATGGAATGTTTATATTTAATCCCATTGCCTCTGACGGATGTCCTAAGAGATACAAAAACAGCATTCGATCCCATCTCAAGACTTTTGTCTGCATATTTGGAAGGATATTGTAACATGTGATGAAGTTTAGGAACCGGTACTCAAGACGAAGTTCTTTGGATTTGACAGATTTCTCCGTTGATTGAGTTCCTTCCAAACATATTCCCTTTATAACCATTTGCCACATCGTGTTTGTCAAACTCTTTCCCTTCAAGTAATTAACTCCTGTCTTGCTGGCTTGCATTCCCAAAACCTCGCCAATCAATTGTGGAGTAATTTTAAACCTTGTGCCTTGGATATTCGTGTAAAACTCCATCGGACCATTTTCATTTTCTCGAAGGTGCCGTGCATTTGTATAGAAGGTCCTCACGTGATGCAGACAGTATCCAAGCATTTCTGGGAATCGGCATACTTGAATAAGGTTTGCTTGTTCAATCAGAACACCAAACTCAGGGGAGTGGTCTCGTAGAGCCTCAATATTAACATGCCTCTCGCCAATGCATTCACGATTCTCAAATGCCCTTTATCCTAGCAGAGCTGATAAAGTCTTGTGGAGGAGGCTGGCTAGCAACTGGTTCCTCAATGGAAATTCCTCGAGCACTCCCTCTCTTGCGGGCAACACTTTTTCTTTTTGTTTTCACAGAAGTTTCTTCCATTGGAGCTTTTCCCTTTTCAGCAGCAGTAGGTGGAGCCTTTGATGTTTCTGCAGGCGCTTTTCCTTTTAAAGCAGTGGGTGTAGTTGCTTCAACTTGCAGCTCATCCCAATCGATCGATTCCGTCTCAGAGTCAGTATCGGAATCATCCTTTGTTTTCTTCGCCTTCTTAGCCTTCTTGGGCTCGATAGTATCTCTTGTATGAACCATAGCAGCCAGAAGAAAAATGATCCAGGTGATCACCATTGCTACTAGTTTCTTGTGAGAAATAAGGTCCTGTGGGAAACAACTCAAGAACACGAAAAATTGTTAATTTTCAAAAATTTGAAAAATTGTACCCAAAGAATCATTATCGTGTAGAGAGACTAAGAATCAAATTAGTTTTGCAAAAGGAATTTTAAAAATAGATCAATCGCATGATTTTGGAAAATTCCCATTATATGCCCTAAAACCGAAATTTTTGAAATCGAAGGCCAAAAATCCGTTTATCATGAGAATATCTAGCAGATAATCAAAACTAATCTACCCAGAGTTCTTATTTCAAAAGAAATTTGATCAAAAACCATCCACAAACGAAAAAGATACAGAAATTTCATCACGTTTTGAGGAAGAACATGAAAAATTGTGAAAAACCGAGATTTTGATCAATAAAACTTACTCAGAATCGAAGAACTTGAGTTTGAAAGCTTCCAAGATGGATGAATTCTAGAGAGAGAAGCTCTGGAGACTTTGGAACAAAAGATTGAAGTAAAAAGAAATCAAAACCCTTTTGTTCTATATAAAACCCTAGCCGCGATCCGGATCAGTTCGTGATTCCGATCCGGATCGGCTACCCGCAGAGAATATCTCCGTTCGGGATCCGGATCGGGTTGTCCAATCCGGATCGGCTCCAACTTTTTCTTCAGAAAAATTCAGAAAAATTCTAGAAAATCCAGAAAAAGATTGTAAGCACTTTTGTGTATCAACTTTAAATAAAAAATCATCATTTCATATCAAAAGAAATAGATTATACTAAATCTATCAATAATAGCCAAATAATGAAATGAAGATTTATAAAAAAATTAAATCCCTTAAAGTTGAACAACTTCAATTACATCTAACTTGATCTTATGAGTAATGCCTTTATCAAATCATCAATTCGGTAAAGAAAATGAAATACCAAGATCAATAGATGTCTGAAATCCCAGATAAGTTAGATAATATATCTAGTCAATTTATTGAAGATAGTGGCTCTTTGAGCATCTTTCATTAAAATTTCCACCTTATACCAACCTTGAAATTTTGACAGAGTCAAGTATTTCAACATTCATTTTATTTAATCAAACTTGAAAAACCTTGCTTGGTATACATGTGGTAGCTGCACACAGTACTCGGACGACCGAGGTGGTAGCTCTTTCCTCCATGTGGTGGTAGTTTTCACACTCCTCATTGGGATGTAACTCTTTCCACATCTTTTGAGCATAACACTTCTTTGACTCCCCCTCAATTGGCTATCAATTATTTAAGATATACAGTATTCAACCAAATATTGATCTCGATTTCATACTCGACTAAATAGTCAAATAAGATAAAAACTATACCAAGAGATCATCGAGAGAGAAATTGACTTTGATCAAAACAAAGATGATTTAATTCACATAAATGATCATTGCATCAAATAAATTATTATGATATCCAAAGCATAATAAATTTCTAAACATATAAAAGGATGCAGTTAAAGTCAATAAAACTAATGCTCAATTAATGTTCTATGTCTAAGCATAGATAATGAACAAAAAACACAAAAACAAAACCTAACCTAAAAAAGAGTTTCAAAAAGAGGTTATTTCAAGGAAAGCATTCCAATTGCTTTACGTAAATGAATAAAACGTTTTTGATCCAAAGGTTTTGTTAAAAAGTCAGCTAATTGATCTTCAGTTGAAATGTAGGAAATTTGAAGAATATTTGATTCAACTAGCTCTCTAAGAAAATGATATCTAAGTTCAATGTGTTTTGTTCTTGAGTGCAACACAGGGTTTTTTGAAATGTTTACAGCACTAGTGTTGTCACATAAAACAGTTACCGAAGTTGCTGAAATCCGGAAGTCGCTCAAAACGCTTTTCATCCAAATGAGTTGAGTTGAACAACTACCCGCTGAGATATATTCCGCTTCGGCAGTCGAGAGTGCAATGCAGTTTTGCTTTTTACTATGCCATGCAACAAGGCAATGGCCAAGATAAAAACATGCACCACTCGTACTTTTCCGATCATCCACTGATCCTGCCCAATCGGCATCTGAATATCCTATAATGTCAAGACTTGTTCCCATAGGATACCAAATTCCGAAGTTTACTGTCACGCCCCGGGTGTAAACCAGAACCCGAGCCCGTCTACAGATCCGCCGTGCACACGGTATTTCCCGTGTACACGACGCGCCAAACCTGCTCAGATATAAGAGATAATAATAAAAGAGCAATAAAAACAGAGCTGAACTAAAACTAATACATCTCAGACTGAAGTTGGAAATAAAATACAATACATCTGTATAAATGATACATCAGTCTCTCCCAGCTCACCAAAATAAATACAACCTGCTGGCAAAAGCCAGTCCCAAATGTAAAAGTACAACCGTCTGAGGAAACCTGGGTACACCAACAGTCCAGCTAACACGCTCATCCTGCCTCCAGATCTACCTACTCAGCCGTCCTCTCTCCTCGACCCGCCGCTGAAAGCCCAGCAGCACCCGCAGAAGACACTGCAAAACAAGGAAGAAGAAAAAGAGGAAAGAAGAATGGGGGTGAGAACTACTAGTAAACCAGTAGCCTCCCCTAGTGGGTAAAACCTCAAACTCTGACACACCCACTAGGCCTACCAGAGGCAAAAAGGAAAGAAGAGTGGTAAGAAATGAAACCGCTGCAAAAGGGAAATCTACCACTACAATGCCTCTAAAATGCAGTCCTAGACTGGACTAACCGTATGCAACAATAACCAACCGTCCCAGATGAACCCAATTTGTACCGCCCTCATCATCGGGCAAGAAAGCCGCGCCGATGTGATAGCAAAGTTCCTGCTGCCGCCCTCATCATCGGGCAAATAAGCCGCGCCGATGTGATAGCAAAACTGTCCATAACTGTCTGGCCCCCGGCCTCCGGAGGGGAACTCGAGGGGAGCGACCCACACGAGGAAAGCATCACCGGGCAATAACCGCGCCGGTGTGATAAAAGCCTCACCGGGCAATCACCGCGCCGGTGTGATAAAAGCAGGATTGGATCACAACTAAAAAGCCCCAGTGGAACACAACCCTCCACTAAAAGAAAACTGATTCCCAATCAGATGCAAAAGTAACCATCCGGTCAATCGCCCAATATCCGCGATTGCCGCAATACCCCACAATCAACAACCAAGTCTCACAACCGACCTCCAGTCAACCGCCCAATATCCGCGGTCGCCGGAATAACCCACAATCACAATCATGTCCCGCATCCGACATCTGGTCAACCGCCTACTATCCGCGGTTGCCACAAAACACTCTAGTCCATAATCATGCCCTATCACCGATGTCCTATAACCGACATCCGGTCAACCGCCCAATATCCGCGGTCGCCGCCAAAACCCATGATCCATAATCCAGGCCCCGGCTACACTATCCCAAACCCCTGCTCAAACCCGAGCAAACCCACCTGACTAACGAAAAGGAGAAAGAAGCAAACAAGGTTTCTCCTAAGTCAAGTTCCAGCATGAAAGTGTAGCAATAAAAGATGGCCTATCTAGATGTCCAAACAAGCATGCAAGTGTTCTCAAGGAAATAAAGGAAAAGGCGACCAATAGTGGTTCCACATGTGTAACAATTAATAACTCCGCAAAGATATAACCATCATGCTAAAACATTATCCAACCACACATGTCTATAATCCATGATAAAGCATCACTATCCACCTATGCATGTCATAAAGTCCTCAAATAGTACCAACCACTAACAAGATAATCATAAAGCCCATGATAAATAATCCAATCCACATGCAAGGTTAAGCACTAACATTCCATCCATACCAACATGTATAAGTCCAAACCACTATCAAATATCCACAATAGTAATTTCCATAGGAAAGGCTCACAATTTTATATCACTTAAGCATGCATGTCCAAATAAAGGGATCACTCTAATATTCCTAGTGAGCATGTCAAATAGAGGTAAACAACAACCACCCACCTCGATCGCTAATTCCAAGTCCAAAAAGTGCTCTCGCCCAAACCGATAAGCCGCCGCGATCGCTGTACAAAATTCCCAAAAGAACATACATAATTAACATACAATGCTCACACAAATCTGTCCCAAACACAACAGTCCACAGTTTCCCTGTTTTTACCTGCGAGAAGTGCCCGGAAAATTCCAAGAAAAATACTGTCACGATCCTCGCGACGAACCCGTCGAAACGACTACCTGCACGCTCAAATCCGAGTTTCCTACACTGAGAAACAAATCCGACAAGGGAACCACCCCGAAATAAACTACTCTCAAAAACTGAACCACAAGGTTCTGTAAACAGGGATATTCACCTTCGGGGAAAAATTAAGAAAATTCTAAGAAAATTTGGAGATATTCCTCGTGACGTGTAGATGCAAAACGACTTTTGAATCGCCCCAATCCGATGCCTGTGCGCGAAGATATCGCCAAAATACCGCACCGCTGTCCCAAAACTCAGCCCAAGAAAATGAGGTCACAAGATGATCCGAAAAACCCATGGAAAGCTCGGAATGGGAAAAACCAGTAAACATTGGAAACGTAACCCTACCTGTCGTGAAGCCAACGGCGCAAGAATCACAGAAATCGGTGCACGGGGTAAGCCGGGGGAGTCCTCGCACCAAAACGCGACGAAGAAGACCACAAACGAACGAGCATCGTGCCGCGCCGTAAAAATGCAAACCTCGGGATGCGTGCCGCCAAAAAATCCTAGAATCTGCAGATGGAATCGCCACAGGGAGAGGAGGATTTCTTGTGAAGGTTGCACAGTGAAAGGATGAACAGGGAAGAAGCTCTCTGCAAAGGAACTCGGCCTTTTATAGCTGGAAGAAACAAATCCGAAAATACCCAACCTGTCCAAAAATTTCCGGGCGCTCCCACTTTCGGGCGGCTACAGTGTTGGGCCCGGCCCAACACTGTGCGCGCCCGAAAGCCTCCCGGGCCTCCACGTCGCCCCCGAACAGGCAACAGCCCTCCCCCGCCGCACGCGTAGCGCCGCGTGGCCCGCCTGGTCAACGCGGGTGGGTGGCGCCCGCGAATCACAGGGCGCCACCTGGCCCGCACTAACCCCCCGACCAACCCTGGCGCGCCGCCTGGCACCCCCTGCCGCGCACTGTTCCGAGGCACCCCGCGCTCCGTGGTCCCTGCCTGCGTGAGCCCGCCAACCAGAAACCGCCACGTGTCCCGCCGGTCCATGCACCGCGCCCGCCTGCTCCGTGGTCCAAGTCCACTGCACCGACCAATCCAAAGAAGCCACGTGTCCAACCCCTGGTGCACGACGGCCCGTGGACCGCGCGCCTGCCCGCGCACCTGCGCGCCTGCCCGCGCGCTGCCCGCGCCCACGCGCTGCCCGCGGCCGCTCTGCTGTAGAGTATTAATCCCAAAGGATCTAAATAGGTACTATCAAACAACTAGAGGGGGGGGGTGAATAGGTGTAATACTTAAAAACTCAATCTCAGTGCAAAATAAAAACAATGCGGAAAATAAAAATAGCACACCGAGATATACGTGGAAACTCCAATCCAGGAGAAAAACCACGGGACCAACACGCAATAACAATCCACTAAGAATAGAAGAATAACAAGGTGATTACCGACTCCACGGACTCAACCCCTCCTTCAGCTTCTTTGGACCTTGCGCTGAACGGTTGGATGTCCACGCAATAACAATCCTCTAAGAAAAGAAGAATAACAAGGTGTCAACCCCTCCTTCAATTTCTTCGGACCTCGCGCTCCACCGATTGCACGTCCACTGCACACGTTCGAATCCACGAACGCCACTCGAATCCACGAGCACACGTTTCGAATCCACGAAACGCCTTCAACACATCGAATCCACGATGTCACGCCGAATCCACGACGCAAATAGCCGATATAAAATATAGGCTTCGATGGTGATCCTTTGCTTAGATTATCATGAAGGAACCGTAGAAGAAATCTCTAAGCAAAGACTAGATCAATTCGACGAAAGATAGATCATGGAAGAACCGTCGAATTGACCTAATAGAGGCGAAAGAGAAGAACGGTAAAAACCAGCCTCTAGGGTTGCTCACGAGTGTTTCGTATTGGTCACCCTCGTTTAGAAACCCTAAGTATCTATTTATAACCCTTGGAAAAAGATAAAAGTCGGTTTAGGAAATTTATCCCGATGGGGCATTGTGTACCGGTACCAAATATCGCGTTCCGGTACGCAATGGTGCAAACCACAGATTTTTCTATTGTGTTCCGGTACGCGAGTCCGTGTTCCGGTACGCAGTGCAATTTACAGAAAATTCTGTGTCGGGTTAGAGGAACTTCAAGTGTGGTTCCGGTACGTAATGTAAAAACTGATTTTTCCAAGATAAGCTTTATCCAAATCAAACCAAGTACCGGAAACCAAACTTAAAAAAAATTGTAAGATAAATCCAAGTTCCTAAAACCAAGTCTAAACCGGTTTTCACTAAGTTCCTGATTCCAATGGTTATAAATGTACTTAAATCACCATGGTTTAATTAACCATACCTGAGTGTAATCTTGAGCTCATGTTGAATCTTCAATGAGTCTTCGAAAGCCGATTTGACAATTTGTTCCCTTTAAGACTCCGACTCAAACTCACGAAATGTGCCAACACAAAATGCCGTAACATCTGCCGCCTGCCCGAGCCCGTCCGCCGTGCTCCGCCGCTGCCCGCCGCCGCCGCCGCTGCCCGCCGCCGGCCGGAAACACTGTTCCGGCATGAACAGTGACCGGTGCTCAAAAATAACAAGTGGGTAGTCCGTTTTGACCGTTTTCGCGCGCTGAATCCGAATTTGATGTCCATTTTGCCAAATTCCAACCCCAAAATTTGCCGAAGGCATCCGGAAAGGTAATCCTTGGTCCAAAATTTGCGCTGAGTCCATTTTTAATATCCGCTTCGCGCGAAACCACTTCTAACGATCCGACGGAGTCCATTGATCACCCACGTGATCCAGTAAGCTCGAAGTCCGCCACAACTGTCCAATTGGTGAACAAACACCTCCAACACACAGTACAAGCTCCCCAGATGTCACCAATGACTCTACCACAGCTCTGCAGAGATCCAGGTCATCACATTTACAGTTCCTTTGACGTACCGGATGATCCGTTTCACCGCTTTCAGGTGATCCTCCTTTGGTGCTGACTGATATCTCGCGCAGATCCCAACACTAAAGGATATGTCCGGGCGACTAGCTGTGAGGTAGAGTAGACTTCCAATCATACTTCGATAGAGTTTCTCGTCTACACTATCACTAAGAGATTCACTTCCTAATCCCTTATTGCTAGTTCCCATAGGAGTGGGAAAATCTTTAGAATCTTCTAATCCGAATTTCTTTACCAACTCCTTTGCATACTTGGATTGACACTGATGGATTCCTTCACCATTTTGTTTCACTTGCAATCCAAGAAAATATGTCAGTTCGCCCATCATAGACATCTCAAATTCGCTTTCCATGGTTTCTGCGAATTTAGAAGCATCATTATCCTTTGTTGCTCCAAATACAATGTCATCGACATAGATTTGTGCAACAATGAAGTTATCCTGATAATGCTTCACAAAGAGAGTCCGATGTCACGCCCCGGGGTCGAAACTGCGACCCGGGCTCGCCAACAGATCCGCCACCTATGCAAAACCCGCATAGGCGAAGCGTCTAACCTGCAAAAGATAGTGCTATATCTACGCAAATATCAGAGCGGAAATGAAATGCTGTAAAATAAAATCCAATCACTGAACAATATGAAATAAAGTACAATATCCATCTCCTCAAATACAGATAATCATCATACAACACCCTCAGTACAGCATCTCTCCACTATAAAAGGGAGATAAACTAAAACTATAGTACATCAGTCTCAACATCAGTCTCTCCAAATACAAAAGATCCCTCTCCAAAGTAAACAGTACAAACCAGCTGACAGCTACAAGGAATCTCCAACTAGGGGATACAGCTACACTCCTCGGGTGGTAAAGATCTAGCTCGTGACTCCCTCGCTTCGGACAACGACCGAAGGTCAGCAACTCCCGCAGAGGACTCTGCAAAACAGGAGAAAGAAAAGAGGGAAACAACAATGGGGGTGAGAACCACTAGTAAACCAGTAGCCTCCCCCTGTGGGTAAAGCCTCAAACTCCGGCGTACCCACTAAGTCTACTAGAGGCAAATAAAGAAATAAGTGGTAAAGCTGTAAACAAAACTACTGAATAAAAGGGGAAACCACTACTAGTATGCCTATAAATGCAATACTGGAAGAAACGACTGTATGAATGCATCAGGAAACAGTATAAGACCAAATAAATCCAATCTGGTACCACCAGTAAAACTGGTACTGCCTGCTCAGCGGAATCTGCACACAAGGCTCGAAACCGCGGGATCGGCCCGCACGGCTCGCATCCCAAAACAAGTATCAGACCGGCACACAAGGCTGGGTCCGAAAAGCCTACCTCCGGAGTGGCACTCGAGGGGAGCGACCCACACGAGTAAAGTATCTCTGTCATCAGTATCACAAGTATCTCTGTAGCACATATCTCAATATAGCAGGACTGGATCAAGACTATGATCAAAGTGGGAAACTCCGTCCACTAAAGAAACCCCAATCCCCAATCAGATGCAATAGTACTCAACAAGTGGGAAACTCCATCCACTAGAGAAATCTGATACCCAATCTGATGCAATAGTAAACATCCGGTCAACCGCCCAATGTCAGCGGTCACCGCAATAACCCACAACCCACAATCGGGTAAAATAATCAAGATCCGGTCAACCGCCTACTGTCCGCGGTTGCCGCAATAACCCATGATCCAACATCAAGTACACCCTGTCTCTGACCCTAAGGTCCCGGCTACACTATCCCAAACCTCTGCTCGAACCCGAGCAATATGACTCGAAAGTCTAAATAAGAAGGAGAAAGAAAGCAATCATGGTTTCTCCTAAGTCAAATCCCAATATGATAGTGTAGCAATAAATAGTGGCCTATCTAGATGTCCAAACAAGCATGCAAAAGTCCTCATGCAATGTGAAAGAGAGAGAATGTCAAATAACAGTTCAACATGGGTAACAATTAATAATATCCAAAAAAAATATAACAATCATGCTAAAATCATCAGTCAACTACACATGTATAAGATCCCTGATCCATGATAAATCCCAAGGTGGAACCCGCACATAGATAAGTCATCATGTCCCGATAATTAGTCCATTTAACCAATTTCCGTAGAATTTATGTGCTGATACGGCATGTTAACTATCACTATTAAATTATTCCACTGATCATGTTCCAACAGCAATATTATCCCCATAATAACCCCAACATGCTATATCCACAAAATTAATCTCAGATGATAGGCTCACATTTATATTAGTCACTCATGCATGATAATCAATCAATGTGTTCAATAGTGGGGTTCTCTAATAAACTTAGTGAGCAAGTCAGAAGTAGAGGCATGCAACAACCACCCACCTTGAAAAGCGTACACAGCCTCAAAAGAAACCTCCTTGCTGCCCGCAGCCCTCTAACACAGCAATCCACCAAAAACTGTGTCCCACTGCACAGAACAATGCGCACAATTAATCCCAAAACTGCACAAATACCTACTGTCCAAAATCAGCCCCAAAAATGGCTAAATATCACCTCTGTCCAGTCCTCAAAAAAATCCAGAAAATTTACGGTCGCGTCCCTCGCGAAGAGTAGCCCCAAAACGACTGTTTATACACCCAGATCCGATACCAGTAGGCCAAGATAAAAATAAAACACCGTTGCATACTCAAAACCTTCCAATCAAAATTCCTGTAGCAACCTGTCCAAGAAAAGCTTAATTATCACCTTCGAAACAATTTCGAAAAATCCCAGAAAAATCCCCATAGTGTTCCTCGCGACGAGTAGATCAAAATTGAGTCCTAAAACGCCTTGATCCGATGCTCCTAGGCCAAGATATAAAATCGACAAGCCGGTGCGCTCCAGAATCCAACACAGAAAAATGGGGGTCAAAGATGCCTCGGGAAACGTGCCAAAAGTGCGAAATAGAGCGAAGCCGTCAACACGAAAATCGAAGCCTTACCTCTTAGGAACATGCTGTCGAAGAAATCGTCCAAAAACACCTCCTGGTTTGCTCAAAGAGAAATTCCGACTGAACTGTGACGGTAATGGGCTGAAATGGGGGAAAAACCGAGGCGAACTGTAAAATCCGGATCGCCGTTGTCGAGCTTCCGAAAAATCTGGAACTCCACCACGAGATGTAAAATCAACAGAGGAACAAACTTGCTTCAAGGCCCTCCCTCAGGTTCTCTCTCTATCTCTCGGAAAAGCAGAAAAAGGAGGGGAGGGGAGGCCTATTTATAGGCCCACAAAAACTTTGCGAAAATGACCACTGTGTCCCGGTTTCGGGCGCCCCAATCTTTCGGGCCTCGAAACCGGGCGCACACAGTAGCCCGGCCCAAACTCGGCCCACTCCGCACGGGATCCTGGTCGGACCGCGCGGCCGTCCGACCCGGCCCACGGTGAGACACGTGTCCCCCGTACAGGGGAAAGTGCGCCCGGCGAACCGGGCGCGGCCACGTGCCCCCCATGCGGGGCGGCGGGGTGGGTGGCGCCAGTCAGTGGCGTGGCGCCACGTGGCACCCCCTTTCCCGCCCGACACGCCCGCCGGCACGTGCCTGCGCGCCTGCGCCCGCGTGCGCGTACGGCCGCAGGCGCGCGCCCGCGTGTGCACCGCGCGCACCTGCGCCGTCCAACCCGGGGCCGCCACGTGGCGCGCCCCGGTGCACCATGCGCCGCGCCTCTGCCCCCCGCCTGCCCGGCCTGCCCGCGGTGCCCGCGCTCGGTCCATGCGCCGCGCGCTGCACCGGGCCAGCCGGCGCCTGCCACGTGGCCCGCCGGTCCACCGTGCACCGGCGGCCCACCTCCATGGACCGAGAGTCGTGCGCCGGCCCAATGACGGGCTGCCATGTGTCCTAGGCTGGTCCACGGCTCCCCCATGCACCGAAAAACACCAGAAACTTCCGGGTCTCCGTTTTTGGGCGTCCGGACTCAGAAAAATACAAGTAAATAGCCATTTTTCAACGTTTTTCCGCGCTGAATCCAAATACGGCCTCCATTTTGCCCAAAGCTCCTCTCAAAATTCGACAGGGGTACCCGAATACTCTCAGAATCCATTCAATGCACTGAGTCCATTTCTTGAGCCCGATACACACTCAAACACTCCCAACTCCCAAGAAAGTCCTCCGGAAGCCACTGATCAAGCCATAAACCCCCAATAAAGATCCGGGTCATCACATCCTCCCCCACTAAAAGAAAGTTTCGTCCTCGAAACTAAAACAACTCAAAAGGGGTCTCAAACTAGGGTAGGTACCCATCAACACCGTCTCCCGCTCCCAAGTCGCTACTCACTCCCCGTGATTACTCCTCAACAACTATAACAACAACCAGTACGGCATGGCCCGATTGCATAATTCTCTCATCACACGAGCCAGAATTTGCAACGGGTGTCCCTCGTACTCCAAACATTCACAAAACTCAAATGGAGCGAGTCAATCACGGGCGAGGGATCCAAAACACATCACCCATGTGCTGAGACGAGGAAAAACCTCAGGGACTCCAACAAAAGGCTGGGGGAAAAGGGGAGAAGAACAGCATAACGCACACATCAACAACACACCATGGTGCCAACTCGATCAGTACAACCCAAAACACCCCCGCGCGATCATCCAAGAGGGAAAGAAGTTTCAACAAGCCGGGGTCATCACTCGGTCACTCTCAATTTTGACCATCCGAGTGGACTGCTCTACCTCAGACTACCATCAAAAGAAACCCCTAGGGACACAACCTCGAGCCTTGATCACTTCAACGGTTCCACACAGCGCCAGCTACGGAATCATCAAACTCAACCCCAAATAACCCTCCTGCTCCGGGTATCCGCCACCGCAGTGGCCCTATCGGGGTGATACTGGATGCTTGTCAATAATCCAACTGTAACTTCGTAGCCATTATGGGAGGCATCACTGTATCTCACAAATCCATCTCCCTTCAATGGCGATGCTGAAATAAGCGCTGGTATCAGTCTCATCACCTATTCGTCGAGCTCTGCTGGCACTATCCGGTCCAAAAGCTCTTTACCTCAATAATAACTACCGGTCTCGGCCAATCTCGAATAGCATCCATTTTGGCCAGATTTCCACCGCTGCCCCTTACGACTAGAATAAATAATCCAAGAAGATATGCTCTCAAAGCTAAAACTTGTACCACAATAACTTGGCATATAGCTTCTTCCTCACAAACCTTGTCACACCACACACGGAGGGGGTAAAATCAAACGATCCCGGGAGAATATCGCCAATAATCCATCCAGGTGCAGCCGGAATACACAATTCCTCAAATCTTAAAGGCGACAGGGCATTAGTCAATCTATCAGGCCTCACGGTACACATAATGCCCCTACCATGTCCTGAACACCATATTGGCGAAATACTTAGCTGTACGATTCCAAAAGATACATGCACCCTAGGTAGACAACTGCCGGAGTATAATTCCATCAAAAAGGTCCTAAATAAAATCCGAACTTGCCGGCAGTCACACCACACAAGGACCCTCCCTGTCGTGTGTCCACGACGTGGCATCACCACCGTGTATCAACGGGGCGGCACTAGGTCGAACAGACCCTCGATCCATCAAATCCTGCGACTGCGCCATCAGCTCTCTCAGCTCTACAAGTGATATCCAATGAGGTGTTCTCGGGGTTGGCGCGGTTCCCAGAACCATGTCAATTGTAATTTCAATATCCCTCATCGGTGGCATCATCATCACCTCAGGTGGGATCACACCCGGGATCTCACGATAACAGGAATATCCTTGCGTCCCGGTGCCGCCGTAGGCACCTCTCGCATTGTCGCTGCAACCTGTGTGCTTTGACTGTCTCAATGAACAAGTCTCTAATGTCTGCCTTGCAGAAGATCATAACCTTCTCTCCGCAGTCATACACCATGTGACCCTGTGCCAACTAATCCCACGCACTGGGTCAAACACTGACCAGGCACAAATACCAATAAGTCTGCCGATACCACTCGAGGTTTCAACTGCACTGGACATGATCCACAAGCCTCCTCCACATGCACCACACCAACAGGAACCTGTACCTTTAGTGCACGTGGTAACAAATCTGCCTCTAGTCCATGCAGGAATGCAACATGCTCTAACTCCGACTGCTGTGATGAAATCATACCTGCGACGACCCGATCCACTGCCTTGGCGCCCTCCACCCAGGCAGCACAGTCTCATCCGCTCGATGTAGGTGGTCGTCGCTTAGTCTGCCTGAAAATCAAGACTATCCACAACAGGAGCACAATTCTCTGCCTCTGCCCACACTGAGGCGACGGATATGGTCTATCGCAGACAACGAATCCACGCTTTCGCTGCGCTACTCTAATAAAGATGCCGATGCTGCCATCGGGGTCCACCCGGCCCCTAACATCTCCGAAACTCCATTATTGCAATCGTCATATGACAAAACACAATTAATTCATGCAATTCCTTATACAATTATCCTTACCAAGCTTACCCCTCAATCACCTATATTGTACCCCAAACATGCATGTTATCAATCACAAAGGGTAACATTCCCTTGGGTAAGCTTTACATAATCCGTCCACAAGGATATCCACCATCTGGGAGAGAAAACGAAAATGTCTCTGCCGTTCGATTAGTCCTCCAACACCTAGCACCAAGCGCCTCTGGCGGCGGATCCCTATCCAAAGGAACTGCAACTCCACGCTCCACACACAATGCCTACTTCCTCGAGGCATCCAAAATCCAAAATCCAAAACAGAGGGATCAATTAAGCTGAAAGGTATCCTAGCGCAATCCACTCCCAGTCACACACATCCTATGCGCCTCGTCCCTCGAAACCTGGAGCGCGCAGTTCAACAACTGCATCAACTCTCTAGCACAGGGAGACTCTCAATTGATCACTTCATCACCACCAACCACCATTCTGCCTCCAAAGGCTCCAACTCAATCCCATAAATCAGGGTGGTTCATCTGCCAAAACTGGCTCCATTGGTCAAAGACGTCCCACAGCTCATCAACTGTTAGCAATCCACCCCGCCTCGGTGCCTCGGCACGGAGGGGGCTACTCGCTCAATCGGTGCCACAGAAACCACTACCGCCGAGGATACTACAACCAGGTGGCCTCAGGAGAAAAGCACTGTCGGGCTGCCCACTGCTCCGACAACTGTGTCACCCAGACCAGCTGCTCACTTTGCCGCTGATAAGCCTCGGACAGTTCTGCCATCGGGGCCTGAAGCTCTCTGACCTCAATCTGGGTATCCGGCCCCCAAAACAAACCGCTCAAGCTCCACTGCTGCGACGAGTGCACACCAATCCGCACAACGCGTCGGGGAGACACAGCTCACCACGACCAACTGCACCACAGCACAAAACAAAACTCGACCCAATCCGGTGAGAGTCTAGAGCATGTCAACCGTTCCGCCACATTATGTTGTCTGCAGCCAACATAATTGCTCAGGAGAATAAACATGCAAATCACCCATCCCATCACTCAGGAGAGGTATAAAACTCAATCAGGGCTCTCGCTAAAAATCACGACTCTCACGAAGTCATCCTAGGGTCCAACCATAAGCCTAGGGTTTCTACAGTCCCAACTGACCTATCCCTAAGCTCTGATACCAACTTAATCTGTCACGCCCCGGGGTCGAAACTGCGACCCGGGCTCGCCAACAGATCCGCCACCTATGCAAAACCCGCATAGGCGAAGCGTCTAACCTGCAAAAGATAGTGCTATATCTACGCAAATATCAGAGCGGAAATGAAATGCTGTAAAATAAAATCCAATCACTGAACAATATAAAATAAAGTACAATATCCATCTCCTCAAATACAGATAATCATCATACAACACCCTCAGTACAGCATCTCTCCACTATAAAAGGAAGATAAACTAAAACTATAGTACATCAGTCTCAACATCAGTCTCTCCAAATACAAAAGATCCCTCTCCAAAGTAAACAGTACAAACCAGCTGACAGCTACAAGGAATCTCCAACCAGGGGATACAGCTACACTCCTCGGGTGGTAAAGATCTAGCTCGTGACTCCCTCGCTTCGGACAACGACCGAAGGTCAGCAACTCCCGCAGAGGACTCTGCAAAACAGGAGAAAGAAAAGAGGGAAACAACAATGGGGGTGAGAACCACTAGTAAACCAGTAGCCTCCCCCTGTGGGTAAAGCCTCAAACTCCGGCGTACCCACTAAGTCTACTAGAGGCAAATAAAGAAATAAGTGGTAAAGCTGTAAACAAAACTAATGAATAAAAGGGGAAACCACTACTAGTATGCCTATAAATGCAATACTGGAAGAAACGACTGTATGAATGCATCAGGAAACAGTATAAGACCAAATAAACCCAATCTGGTACCACCAGTAAAACTGGTACTGCCTGCTCAGCGGAATCTGCACACAAGGCTCGAAACCGCGGGATCGGCCCGCACGGCTCGCATCCCAAAACAAGTATCAGACCAGCACACAAGGCTGGGTCCGAAAAGCCTACCTCCGGAGTGGCACTCGAGGGGAGCGACCCACACGAGTAAAGTATCTCTGTCATCAGTATCACAAGTATCTCTGTAGCACATATCTCAATATAGCAGGACTGGATCAAGACTATGATCAAAGTGGAAAACTCCGTCCACTAAAGAAACCCCAATCCCCAATCAGATGCAATAGTACTCAACAAGTGGGAAACTCCATCCACTAGAGAAATCTGATACCCAATCTGATGCAATAGTAAACATCCGGTCAACCGCCCAATGTCCGCGGTCACCGCAATAACCCACAACCCACAATCGGGTAAAATAATCAAGATCCGGTCAACCGCCTACTGTCCGCGGTTGCCGCAATAACCCATGATCCAACATCAAGTACACCCTGTCTCTGACCCTAAGGTCCCGGCTACACTATCCCAAACCTCTGCTCGAACCCGAGCAACATGACTCGAAAGTCTAAATAAGAAGGAGAAAGAAAGCAATCATGGTTTCTCCTAAGTCAAATCCCAATATGATAGTGTAGCAATAAATAGTGGCCTATCTAGATATCCAAACAAGCATGCAAAAGTCCTCATGCAATGTGAAAGAGAGAGAATGTCAAATAACAGTTCAACATGGGTAACGATTAATAATATCCAAAAAAAATATAACAATCATGCTAAAATCATCAGTCAACTACACATGTATAAGATCCCTGATCCATGATAAATCCCAAGGTGGAACCCGCACATAGATAAGTCATCATGTCCCGATAATTAGTCCATTTAACCAATTTCCGTAGAATTTATGTGCTGATACGGCATGTTAACTATCACTATTAAATTATTCCACTGATCATGTTCCAACAGCAATATTATCCCCATAATAACCCCAACATGCTATATCCACAAAATTAATCTCAGATGATAGGCTCACATTTATATTAGTCACTCATGCATGATAATCAATCAATATGTTCAATAGTGGGGTTCTCTAATAAACTTAGTGAGCAAGTCAGAAGTAGAGGCATGCAACAACCACCCACCTTGAAAAGCGTGCACAGCCTCAAAAGAAACCTCCTTGCTGCCCGCAGCCCTCTTACACAGCAATCCACCAAAAACTGTGTCCCACTGCACAGAACAATGCGCACAATTAATCCCAAAACTGCACAAATACCTACTGTCCAAAATCAGCCCCAAAAATGGCTAAATATCACCTCTGTCCAGTCCTCAAAAAAATCTAGAAAATTCACGGTCGCGTCCCTCGCAAAGAGTAGCCCCAAAACGACTGTTTATACGCCCAGATCCAATACCTGTAGGCCAAGATAAAAATAAAACACCGTTGCATACTCAAAACCTTCCAATCAAAATTCCTGTAGCAACCTGTCCAAGAAAAGCTTAATTATCACCTTCGAAACAATTTCCAAAAATCCCAGAAAAATCCCCACAGTGTTCCTCGCGACGAGTAGATCAAAATCGAGTCCTGAAACGCCTTGATCCAATACTCCTAGGCCAAGATATAAAATCGACAAGCCGGTGCTGTCCAGAATCCAACACAGAAAAATGGGGGTCAAAGATGCCTCGGGAAACGTGCCAAAATTGCGAAATGGAGCGAAGCGGTTAACACGAAAATCGAAGCCTTACCTCTTAGGAACATGCTGTCGAAGAAATCGTCCAAAAACTCCTCCTGGTTTGCTCACAGAGAAATTCCGACTGAACTGTGACGGTAATGGGCTGAAATGGGGGAAAAACCGAGGCGAACTGTAAAATCCGGATCGCCGTTGTCGAGCTTCCGAAAAATCTGGAACTCCACCACGAGATGTAAAATCAACAGAGGAACAAACTTGCTTCAAGGCCCTCCCTCAGGTTCTCTCTCTATCTCTCGAAAAAGCAGAAAAAGGAGGGAAAGGGAGGCCTATTTATAGGCCCACAAAAACTTTGCGAAAATGACCACTGTGTCCCGGTTTCGGGCGACCGAATCTTTCGGGCCTCGAAACCGGGCGCACACAGTAGCCCGGCCCAAACTCGGCCCACTCCGCACGGGATCCTGGTCGGACCGCGTGGCCGTCCGACCCGGCCCACGGTGCGACACGTGTCCCCCGTACAGGGGACAGTGCGCCCGGCGAACCGGGCGCGGCCACGTGCCCCCCATGCGGGGCGGCGGGGTGGGTGGCGCCAGCCAGTGGCGTGGCGCCACGTGGCACCCCCTTTCCCGCCCGACACGCCCGCTGCACGCGCCTGCGCGCCTGCGCCCGCGTGCGCGTACGGCCGCAGGCGCGCGCCCGCGGGTGCACCGCGCGCACCTGCGCCGTCCAACCCGGGGCCGCCACGTGGCGCGCCCCGGTGCACCGTGCGTCGCGCCTCTGCCCCCCGCCTGCCCGGCCTGCCCGCGGTGCCCGCGCTCGGTCCATGCGCCGCGCGCGCTGCACCGGGCCAACCGGCGCCTGTCACGTGGCCCGCCGGTCCACCGTGCACCGGCGGCCCACCTCCATGGACCGAGAGTCGTGCGCTGGCCCAATGACGGGCTGCCACGTGTCCTAGGCTGGTCCACGGCTCCCCCATGCACCGAAAAATACCAGAAACTTCCGGGTCTCCGTTTTTGGGCGTCCGGACTCAGAAAAATACAAGTAAATAGCCGTTTTTCAACGTTTTTTCGCGCTGAATCCAAATACGGCCTCTATTTTGCCCAAAGCTCCTCCCAAAATTCGACGGGGGTACCCGAATACATTCGGAATCCATTCAATGCACTGAGTCCATTTCTTGAGCCCGATACACACTCAAACACTCCCAACTCCCAAGAAAGTCATCCGAAAGCCACTAATCAAGCCATAAACCCCCAATAAAGATCCGGGTCATCACATCTGATCTGCTCCCTCTTGAGTATAGCCCTTCTCCAAAAGGTGCTTTGTCAACCTTTCGTACCACGCTCGCGGTGCTTGTTTTAATCCGTAAAGAGCCTTTTTCAAACGAAAAACATGGTTAGGTAGTTTACAGTCTGCAAAACCTTTCGGTTGAGCCACATAAACTTCCTCATTTAAAAACCCATTTAAAAATGCGCTCTTAACGTCCATTTGAAAGAGTTTTATTTTAAAGTGACAAGCAATAGCGAATAAGATACGAATGGACTCGAGTCTAGCTACAGGGGCGAACGTTTCATCAAAGTCTATACCTTCTATTTGAGAGTAGCCTTGAGCAACTAAACATGCTTTGTTCCTGATGATGGTACCATCCTCATTTTTCTTATTCTTGAAAATCCATTTAGTACCGATCACATTGTGTTGCTTCGGAGGCGTCGTTAATTCCCAGACTTTGTTTCGTTCAAACTGATGGAGCTCTTCCTGCATTGCTTCAATCCAGTAGTCATCCTGAAGAGCTTCATCGACGTTCTTTGGTTCGATCATGGAAACGTAACAAGCGAATCCACAAACCAACTGTCTCCGAGTTCTGACTCCTTCTTGTGGGTCTCCAATAAAGTTTGATTCAGGATGATCCTTGGAGATGCGTAACGTTAGAGGTAATGGAGTACTCGGAGGTACATGAGATGATTCCTGCACATCAGATAAACTTGAAGAACCATTAGGTGCATCATTAATATTGGAAGTATTATCATGAGAAGATGCATTTACAGGAGTATCATCATCAAGAGAGATATCAGGGGTAGATTTATCAGATGCAAAGTGGAAAGCTTCGTCTACTTTAACATTTAAGGATTCTACAATCGTTTTAGATTCCAAGTTAAATACCCGATATGCTCTACTATTTGTAGAATAACCCATGAAAATCCCATCGTCACTTCGAGAGTCAAATTTTCCAAGATTTTTGCGGTCACGTAAAATGTAACACCGACTCCCAAAGATACGAAAATATTTGATGTTTGGCTTTCTACAAAACCATAGTTCATATGCTGTATTTAACGTTCCCGGGCGCAAATAAACTCGATTAATAACATAGATTGCAGTGTTCACAGCTTCAGCCCAAAAATATAATGGTAAATTCCGGCTATGAAGCATAACACGTGCCATCTCTTGTACAACCCTATTTTTGCGCTCGACTACACCATTCTGTTGAGGTGTATAGGATGCTGAGAATTCATGTTTAATGCCATTGGAAGTGCAAAAATCAATGAATTTAGAATTTATGAATTCTCTACCTCTATCACTTCTAACACGAATGATCTTTTCATTCTTTTCAATCATAATACGAAGGCAAATCTCGTGAAAAGAATCAAAAGTATCAGCTTTCTCTTTTAAAAATGCTACCCATGAGTATCTAGAGAAATCATCAACCAATAGAAAAATATACCATTTACCTCCCAAGGATGGTTGACGTGTCGGCCCCATTAAATCCATATGCAGTAATTCCAAGGGCCGATTGGTACCAACGTGGTTCAAGTTCTTGTGTGCAGTCCTGGATTGTTTTCCCTTTTGACAACCACCACACACAATGTTTTGTTTAAGTGAAAGTTTTGGAACCCCCTTGACCACGTCTTTGTTTGAAATTCTAGCAAGTTCCTTAAAATTTATGTGACCTAGCCTTTCATGCCAAAGTGTTTCATTATTTAAAGAGGCTAAGTTACAATTTTTAGAAATTTTATTGGGAACAACATAACAATTATTTTCAGATCTAACCCCCTTTAAAAAGAAAACATGGTCCTTATCAGTTACAATGCATTCAACAGATGAAAAATTAACTGAAAAACCATTGTCACAAAGTTGACTGATACTTATGAGGTTAGTCTTAAGGCCATCAACAAATAACACATTATTTAGAATCGGGCCATCTGGAATAGCTACTATTCCTTTTCCAACAATTTTGGAAGACTGACCGTCTCCGAAAACTACAAGTCCTCCGGAGATTTTCTCAAAATTTTGAAAGCAGTTTTTTGTCACCGGTCATGTGACGAGAACAACCGCTATCCAGATACCAAGACGAATTATCATATGCATGCAAGGAAATATTTGTAATAAGACAAGGGAAGACTTCACCTTTGCGCACCCAAACCTTTCGAGTTTTGGTGTACGTCGGAAATGATTGTGAAGTTGATACCTTTGGTGAAAGCGTCTTGTTTGATCCATCGCTTTTCCTTGACGTCGTCGTCGTCTTGTTTGATGAACTACCGGGGCTCTTTTCCTTCGAATAATTTGCATTTGAGTTCCGAGGAATCGCCCTTTTGGTAGTCGTTGCAAGAAGTGCTTGAGTTGAGCGTTTGGCTCCCATCTTGCAATTTCTCCTTATGTGCCCTGCAATATCACAACGAAAACATACCTTGATGCTTGACGATTCCGAAGAGGGGGAAATAGGTTTGTTGTCGTTGTTTGTCGTCAATTCCGGTGTCGGAGGAGGAGATACCGACTGGGGCACAAAGACTGTCCCAACCGAACTAAAATTGTCTTTAGTTCGATTGTATCCGAGGCCGAACTTGTTTGATTGACCAAGACCAAGAAGCTTATCCAACTTACTCCTTCCTGATGAAAATCGCTGTAAGTCATCCTTGAGTTGGAGAATGGTCTCTGTCATTTCCAATTTTTCCTGTCGAGCCTCGCCGTTGAGCTTCAAGAAGTAATTCGCTTTGTTCATCATATCTACATAATTCTTCTCGAATTGCTCATTGGACTCTTGAAGTGAAGCATTTGCTTTTATCAGATTATCCCTTTCCACTTCAAGATCGGTCGAGAGAGAAGTTACCCTTTTTACTTCTTCTTCGAGATCCTGCAATCTCCCTCTCAACCCCTTGTTTTGCTTAGCCAGTTTCTTTGAATCCCTCAAAAGTCTGTGGTAGGCTAGAGCAAAATCTTCACCTTCCGAATTATCTGATTCATCGTTCGTTGCATTTTTTTCAACAGTGGAGTTGGACAATGACTCGGATGTACTAGCCATTAAGCACATGAAGGGTGAAGATGTGGACGCGTGGAACGCCGTTGCGTTATCTTCTTCATCACTTGACGATGACTCATTTGACGATGAGGTGTCATCCCAAGTGACGGCTTGCATCGCTTTCTTCTTTGACGGATTCTTATTAGGACACTCCGTTGAGATATGGCCGTACCCTCGGCACTTGAAGCATTGGACTTGTCCTTCTGAGCTTTTCTTATCCTTAGAAAAACCCTCTTGCTTTCTTGGTTTGAAACTTGAAGAACCTTTGCCTTTCTTTGACTTTACGAAGGATGGAGTTTTGCTTGAGTTACCCCTTCGAAAGTTTCGGCGAAATCTTATTGTCAAGAGAGCAAGCTGTTTCTCAAAGTCCTCCATAGATAGGTTTACATCATCGTCTGAGGAGGATGAATCCGCGTCTTCTTCTTTTGTTGTTTTCAATGCTAAACCTGAAGACTTAGAAGAGGATGCTTTTCCAGAAGAATAGTTAGTAGGAAATGTCATTTCATAAGTTTGTAATGAACCAACTAATTCTTCTACACGTATTTCGTCCGGGTGTTTAATAGTTTCAATGGCCGTAACCTTGGATCGATATCTTTCAGAAAGAGTTCTTAAAATTTTTCTTACAACTTTAAATTCTGGAATCTTCTCTCCCAAGTTAGCACATGAGTTTACGATGTCTTGCAATCGTGTGTAATAGTCTGTGAACGATTCATTTTCTGCCATGAAAATAGAGTCAAATTTGCTCGTAAGCATTTGCAGTTTCTGAATCTTCACAAGGTTAGTTCCCTCATGTGTAACTTGAAGAACATCCCAGATTTCTTTCGCAGTCTCACATGCCAAGACGCGAGAGAACTCAGTTTGAGACAAAGCATTAAATAGAGCATTAATCCCTTTGCCATTGTAAGAAGAAAAATCTATCTCTTCCTTGGTCCATTTCGACCTAGGTTTGATGGTGCGAACATCAGCAATAATTTCAGTTGGATTAGACCATCCTAATTCAATTGATTGCCACACCCGTTCGTCGATGGAAATTAAAAAGGCTTTCATCCGTACTTTCCAGTACGCATAATTTGTTCCATCGAAGAACGGAGGTCTGTTGATGTTTCCACCTTCAACCATTGTTTACAACCCTATTCCCGCTCCGATACCACTTGTTGGGTTATGTATAATTGGATCTAAATAGGGGAAAAAAAACACCTAGAGGGGGGTGAATAGGTGTAAACAATAAACACTCAAAAATCTTTGCGATATAAAACCCAATGCGGAACAATAAATAACACGCAGAGATTTTTACGTGGAAAACTCCAAACCGGAGTAAAAAACCACGGGACCGATAACACGGTGAAATCCACTAGAATTATAACACGTACAAAGGTGATATACCATACTTACAGACGACTCAACCTTTTTCCATACACTCCTAGTTGATCTTCTCCGCTCGCTCCGCAACGCTTCTCGAATCCACGATCTGCGTCCAACGCCGAATCCACGACGTCCAACGTCGACTCCATGACGTCCGACCGAATCTACGGTCTTCACCCAGTTGCACATCTCGAATCCACGAACGTACCTCACTCCGAATCCACGAGAGCGGTAGCACCTTGAATCCACAAGGCCACGCGAGTCCACGCGCCGATTTTGGAGAAATCGTTGTTTTTGGGTGGTGATGATCCGCCGAATACTTAGATTAGAAATAGATCGGAAATACCATCTAAGTATTCATTAATTTGATTCTACTCAAAATCTGAGTTTGGAAAACCTAGAATCAAATTAATAAAATAGATGAAGAAACATAGAATTAAATCTAGTATTTCCTTTCTTCTCTATATGTGGATCTATCTATTTCGGTCGTATTTTTCCCTTTTTTGTCGTTACACTAAAAGATGAATCATAGGGTCTATTTATAGGTTAGAAACCATTGGAAGAGGATAAGAATAAAAAACTAACATTTTCTGGAATTTTTCAGGACGGCGATCCGGATCAGATTTCGGCGATCCGGATTGCAGTAACGAGACAGACAGTTTCCAGAAAAACAAAGGTTCGGGATCCGGATCGAAGTGCCTGATCCGGATCGTTCATACAATTCACCAAACACCAATGTTCGGGATCCGGATTGAAATGCCTGATCCGGATCGTTCATATATTATGGTAAAAACCAGTGTTCGGGATCCGGATCAAAGGAGGCTACGATCCGGATTGAATTTGCGTATGAACTAACACCCTTTGGGATCCGGATTGGAATGTCTGATCCGGATCCTGAACATGTCCCATGTCCAGTTTTTGATTTTTATGCAATTAAAAATTCATCCAAGTGTTTCTACACTATAAGAAGTATTCGGATCACCAAAGATAATTAGTTAAACATACCTGATCCTTTTGAATTCTTCTTTCTTGAGATTGAGTTATATGATCCAACCTTCTTTATCTTCAATCTTCAAGACTTAACCGAATTCACGAAATACGCCAACTCAAATTCCGTAACAATGTGTGCAGCTACCACATGTATACCAAGCATGGTTTTTCAAGTTGATTAAATAAAATGTATTTTGAAATACTTGATTCTGTCAAATTTCAAGGTTGGTATAAGGTGGGGATTTTATTGAAAGATGCTCAAAGAGCCACTCCTTACTATAATTTGACTAGATATATTATCTAATTTATTTGGGATTTCAAACATCTATTGATCTTGGTATTTCATTTTCTTTACCAAATTGATGATTTGATAAAGGCATTACTCATAAGATCATGATAGATGTAATTGAACTTGTTCAACTTTAAGGTTTATAAATTTTCGTTTCATTATTTGGATATTTTTGATAGATTTTGCATAATCTATTTCTTTTATTATGAAATGATGATTTTCATTTAAAGTTGATACGCAAAAGTGCTTACAATCTTTTTCTGGATTTTCTGGAATTTTTCTGAATTTTTCTGAAGAAAAAGTTTGGAGCCGATCCGGACTGTACAATCCGTTCCGGATCCCGAACGCAGGAAACTCCTGCGGGTAGCCGTTCCGGACTGCATTCATAGGGCGTTCCGGACTGCGGCTAGGGTTTATATGAAACAAAAGGGTTTTTGATTTTATTTCACCACAAGCTTTTGTTTCCAAGACTCTAGAGTTTCTCTCTCTAGAAAACAACCAATTTGGAGTCTTTCCAACTCAAGTTTTTCGATTCAAAGTGAGTTTTCTTGATCAAAACTTCGGTTTTTCACTGTTTTTATCTTTTTGCTCAAAATGTGAAGGAAATCATGTAACTTTTTCGTTTGAGATTGGTTTTTGATCAAATTTCTTTTGAAATAAGAACTCTGAGTAGATTAGTTTTGATTATATGCTAGGTATTATCTTGATTAACGGATTTTTAGGCTTCGATTTCTGGAAATTCGGTTTTAGGGCATATAATAGGAATTTTTGAAAATCATGGGATTGATCTATTTTTAAAATTCTTTTTGCAAAACTAATTTGATTCCTAGTCCCTCTACATGATAATGATTGTTTAGGTACAATTTTTCAAATTTTTAAAAATAAATAATTTTTCGTATTCTTGAGTTCTTGCTCGTAGGTTGTTCTCAACTATTGCAATAGCAGAGATGGTTTTTGCTTGGATTATTGTGCTCATTGTAGCATTAGTGGGAACTCGAGCATCTGTTAAAAAGGAACAAGATGAAGCAAATCAGGAAAAGACAAAGACTGTTCCTCAAATTGAGTCAGAATCAGAAGATGAAGAGGATTGGGACACATTTTGTAAAGAAGTACAACAGGGTGTTGATGACGAAGATAGGTTCTATTTAAAGAACAAGAAGCTGATGAAGTCTTCTTCAACAACCAAGGAGCATACTAGGCGACAGAATTCGAGGGGTAGTGGAATTCAAATTAATGAATCCCTCGCCAGAGCACGCTCTCTGCCTAGAGAATCTCCATGGAATGAAGGCCAAAATACACCTTCAGTATCCACACAACCTCTTTCTACCTCCAAGAGAAACACCACAAAAGCTGATATATTATCTACGCAACGAGAACAGAGAAGAATGTCTGAAGAACAAGAAAGAATGTCGGCTGACATTCACAAGATGAAAAGGAATTGTTCCAAAATATCAAGAATGCTTAAAGGGATTTTGAACAAATTGGACTGCAGTAGCTTAGAGGATTCTGAGTAATCTTTATTCTAATCCTTTCTTTTGCAGGTTTTCAAGTTTTTTGTTTAGTTCTCAAATTTTTCTTGTTTTGAACTTTTAACTCTCCTTTTATTTTGCAATTTTGGCTTGATTTAGTGTCAAAAAGGGGGAGAGAGAACAAACAATGATCGACTAATGGTTGTGAAAACTTTGAACTATGAAGGTAAGTACAACTTCAACTTTGGTTGTGTATTGGGTTTTGATGCATGCCTCGACTAACTATTCGACTAACTATTTGGGCATGTAATATAACTAACAAGTTATTGTTGACTAACAATTCTGTGACATTTGGAATTTTAATGCTTAGAAGATATGTCAATTTTTTATTGTGATCCTATTACATATCTGAATTCGTGAATGTCATGGTGAGTATAAACTCTATCTCTGTGTTTGGTTTTGTATGCCAAAATTCTTGAGGTATCTAACGATCTCGTTTGTCAAGAATGATTCCTTTTTGCAGAGACTACAGATGTCTAAGTCTAGAGTCTGTTCTAGGAGTTTATCTCATGTATTTATCTTTATTTGGATCTCCATTGTAAATTTTTGTTGTATGGTGATAGCACCAAAAATACATTTTTTTGAATTTTCTTGAGTGGATTTTTGTTTTGTCACGAAATCGCCAAAGGGGGAGGTTGTTAAGGAATTTGTTTTGGCGTATTTCGTGAAAGTGGTTAAGTCTTGAAGATTGAAGATGAAGAAGCTTGAATCATATACCTCAATCTCAAGCAAGAAGAATTCAAAAGGATCAGGTATGTTTAACTAAATAATTTTGGTGATCCGAATACTTCTTATAGTGTAGAAACACTTGGATGGATTTTTAATCGCATAAAAATAAAAAAAATGGACATATTATATGTTCAGGATCCGGAACAGGCAACCACAGTCCGGACCCCGAACATAGGGTAATTCATGCGCAATCCAGTCCGGAACACACCTGGTTTTGTTCCGGACCCCGAATGTGGGTTTTGCTGGAAATACATGAACAATCCGAACTGTGGTATTTCGTTTCGGACCCCGAACGTGTGTTTTTCTGGAAATAGTCTGTTTAGCCACGACAGTCCGGACCGCCGATTTCCAGTCCGGACCGTCGTCCTGAAAAATTCCAGATAAGGTTAGTTTTTGATTCTTATCCTCTTCCAATGGTTTCTAACCAATAAATAAACCCTACGATTCATTTTTTAGGGTAATCCAAAATACGGTCGAAAAAGAGAAATCCACCTATAGAGAAGAAAGGAAATAACTAGATTTAATTCTATGTTTCTTCATCTATATTAATTAATTTGATTCTAGGTTTTCATACTCAGATTTTGAGTATAATCAAATTAATGAATACTTAGATGGTATTTCCGATCTATTTCTAATCTAAGTATTCGGCGGATCATCACCACCCAAAAACAACGATTTTTCCAAAATCGGCGCGTGGACTCGCGTGGCCTTGTGGATTCAAGGTGCTACCGCTCTCGTGGATTTGGAGCGAGGTACGTTCGTGGATTTGAGACGTACTACTGGGTGAAGACAGTGGATTCGGTCAGACGTCGTGGATTCGACGTTGGACGCCGTGGATTCGGCGTTGGACGCTAATCGTGGATTCAAGGAGCGTTGCGGAGCGAGCGGAGAAGATCTACTAGGAGCATATGAAAAAAGTTCGAGTCGTCTGTGAGTACGGTACATCACCTTTGTACGTGTTTTAATTCTAGTGGATTTCACCGTGTTTTCGGTCCCGTGGTTTTTTACTCCGGTTTTGGAGTTTTCCACGTAAAAATCTTGCGTGTTTTTTTTCATTTCCGCATTGGGTTTTATTGCGCAACGATTTTTGAGTGTTTAGTGTTTACACCTATTCACCCCCCCTCTAGGTGTTTTTTCTCCTATTTAGATCCATATTATACATAACCCATCATCTTGTTCTTGGGTTAATGTGGAAGGATGCAACCCAAGGGCTCGGGATCTCTTCTACTTCCATCTGGGAGCACCTTTGGCCTCCAGAGGAGTAGATCGAGGAGCCCCGACGCCAGGCCCCGCCGGGGGGCCACCACCTTCTTCCTCCTCGGATCCGGCGAGGTAGGATCTCACCTTTTGTTGGGTTCTTGGTAACTTGGACCCTAGCAGCTGGCTTTTGACATTAAAAGGGTGACACAGGTGAAGCCCCGAGGTCTCCGAACCTCCGGATGGCCGGCGGATGCAAATGGGTCGCCGGAACCCTAGTTCTTGGATGGGTTCGGCGCGCGCTGCCTCCGGAGCTCCGGCGCCGGAACCAAGATGAGCAGAACCTTCTATTGGTTCCCAGAAGAGGTCCCACGAGGTTTGGTGGGTTTTGGTGCAGTGTGGAAGGCGGGGGAGCAAAACTTAAAAGCTTGGTTCTTGGTTTTGGCTGACCATCGCCGCCCCGCCACCGCCGTCACTCCTCCGGCGTCGGCCAACTTGGGTAAGTCTTCTGACACCTTGGGCTTGCCTTTAGTCCCTTTACATGCAACCCATGCAGCTCGGTTCTCAAGTTGCCATTAATGGGCTTTTGAAGCTTCATCTTCTTCTTCCTCGGGTTGAGGAGCACGGGGAGCTACCAAGCTTCTTGGGAAGAGGCTTTCTCCACTCCTGGAAGTCCCAGAAAGGTGATGCTCACCTTAGTTTGAAGAATGACCGAGTGGGAAGTGAACCCGGCCAATCCGTGCTCCAAGAAGACGAAAGCGAGTGGCTTTTGCTCCAGCAGCCAAACCAGAGGGTTTGCAACCTGCCTTAGGTCCAAGTATGGTTCGAGGGCGCGGGACGTTCCAGGTGGTTCGTTCGACTGGCTTCGAGGTGGGTACCTTTTGGTGTTTTCGGTGTCATGTCGTTCCCGTGTATTTCGTATGATTGAAGTAGATGTTTTGGTAAACTCTCTAACCCCATTGCATGTAAATCCTGTTTTATATTCTAACTGAGGCGGCTGAGGTCGCAATATTCTTTTATATGCTCGTATTGCTTACACGCACACTGGCGGTCTGGCCACCGCACATGGTGTATTTTTCCGGAAAGATGGTAAGGATTACCCGTGTACCCCACGACTAGCGATGATGGGGACCCCTCACGGTGAGGCGACTGCTACTTGGGCAGTAGAGGGGTTGGAGGCACCAAGAATTGAGCACGGTATCTGGGGTTGGGGCCCAACTTGTTTTAATCTCTGGGGTAGGGGCCCAGCATGTTTTCTATCTGGGGCAGCGGGCCCAGCGTGTTTGTGGCAGGGTTTTAGCGGTTCATGAGGGGGAAGTGAATGCTCTGGTGTATCGGTTTGTCTTTTCAGTTTATTGCATTTACTTGTTTAACATCTACTTTATCAGTCACTGACTACCCACACTGTGACAGGTCCGAGCAGAGATGGGAACCGGGACGACGGTGAGGCAACGGTTAGAGGACCCTAGCTTTTGAGGCTATTAAACTTTACAGTTTTATGGTTATCTTTTATTGTGTTTGGTTAGTATATCTGTGATTACTTGTGGATGGTTTATTATGGATGTTGGATTGAGATCTTAGTGTAGGAATATCTACTTATATCTGTGAATGTTGAGATGTACGAATGCGGCTCGTTTTCAAATACAAACATGGTTTCAAAAGCGTTTTCAAACCAAGTGTCGTGTGGGCACTGATTTCTAAACCCGTGGATTTATCCTTTCAAACAACGTTGCCGCTTAAAAGAGATTGCGAAAACATTTTGTAAAATTGGGTGTCGGGTGGACACCGTCTTTCAAACCTATGGATTTATCCCTTAGAAAAGTATGGTGATCATGATTGTATCGTTAGGTGTGATCTCTCCTTATTATTGCTCGATGATTGCTTGGTTAAAGTACTTATCGTGCTCGGAACGCCGTACATATACAAAGGGGGCTCCGCCCGTTTTGGGGAGTGAATTTGTATATGTGGTGGGTCTGGCGCGCACCGGAGGCAAGGTTCTTTTAGGTACCGTTTAGATTGGGCTTAAGCCGGAATGAGTTATACCAGGTATAAGTATAAAGTAAGGGATAAACCTGGGATAAACCTAAATTGTGTTAGGATGTGAATGAGGCTTAAACCTGGTTTAAACCTGGTATAAGAAAATAGGTGTTTGGATTGGGAATGAAGAATAAGAGGTATAAAGTTGACTTTTATGTTTAATGACGATGTGAGATTTACTTTTATGTATATTATAAATGTGATAATGGGGTAATGTATTAGAATTATTTAATTATAACAAATCTTATATATTATATTTAATTAATTATATACTATATAAAATTCTATTTTATTTTAATTTTTCTTAAAAATAATTTTTAACGATTAAAAATTATAATATTTCACGATTAATAATTAAATTTAATTTCAAACAATAACGATCTCACAATAATATTTCAAATTACATCATACCCGGAATATACGAGTTTTTAATTAACAGTCCACTTAACATTACATATAAACAAATTAAACTTTTTTACAAAAATTTAATGTCGGAGTAAAAAAAAATGTTAAATTTAAAATGTTAAGTAGGAGTAAAAGTTTTAATTTATAAATTTATATATTTTTTAAAAAAATTATAAAAATATTGTATAAATTTGGAAATTAATAATATTAAAGAAAATATAAAATTTTTAGATTTATTAAAATATAAAATTAAAAAAGAATTAAAATTTATAAAATTTAAAAATTAAAATGAAAATATTTTTTATAATATTTAAAAAGGGAAACGCCCCTTCCCAAGGCATGCCTTGGGAAGGAACGGGGACAGAGAGAGACAGAGTAGAGGGTAAAGATAAAACAAAAAAAAATTTATTTATAAATTTATATTAAATTTTAAAAAATTGTAAAAATATTGTATAAATTTTAAAATTATTAATTTTTTTTTAAATAATAAAATTAATATTTGACGTCCGATTTATTCAACAGTTTGAAATATTATAAATTTACTATATTTAAATAATAAATAAAAAATTATTTTATTTATTAATTAAATAGAATACATATAAAAAAAATTATATATGATATTTAATTAATTATATACTATATAAAATTTTATTTAATTTTAATTTGTCTTAAATATAATTTCTAACGTTTAAAAATTATAATATTTCAGGATTAAAAATTTAATTAAATTTTATTTATATTAAAAATTATAATATTATTAAATCAATTTTAATAATATTATTTTATAAATGATTTATACATATGCATGATAAAATATTTTATTTACAACAATCTGTTGCTCAATACATTCATGAATTAAAAAATTTGACAAAATCATTCAGTATAACAAAGATTTATTAATTACCATTAACGAACAAACAATTTTAAAAAATTAGCATCAAACAATATCGATTTTTTAATTACAATTAACGAACAAACAATAAAGGGAAATTAGCATGATACAATAACGAACTCACAATAATATTTCAAATTACATCATACCCGAAAAATATGAGTTTTTAATTAACAGTCCACTTAACATTACATATAAACAAATAAAACTTTTTTACAAGCTGACTAACATAATATTACACCAGTAAATCTAATATTTACAAACTTTTAGTCAGTTACAATGATTTATCTAACTTCTATTATTCCACAACTCATCGGTAATACGTGTGCGAAGGTCGTCTCCCCGCCGTGACTCTGATGTACTATAATTTGTAGTGGTCGCTTCCACGTCAACCTCTGGAGGCTCTGGCTCTACTGCTTCGGTAAAATATCTATCATCTCCTTGTTGCCGTCGAATAAAATTGTGGATCACACAACAAGCCATAGCTATTTGACACTGCACTCTATAAGGAAACGGTGTAGCAACAATTAAAATTTTGAATCTCTTCTTTAAAATTCCAAATGTCTTCTCTACCACATTTCTTAGTTGGGCATGCCGATGATTATACAAGTCCTTCGGCGAACGATGTATACGACCACGTGTGTTACTGTCATATTGACTCAGATGGTAACGCTCGCCTCTATACGGCGCCAGAAATCGATCGGTATTCGCGTAACCGGAATCGACCAGATAATATTTTCCTGTATATATATCAGAAGGGTATACAACTTGTAATAAATTAATTAAACCAATAATAATGAAGAGAGCAATAAAAAACTTACTCCATAAATTTTACCTTCAGGAACTGTAAAACCTCCACTTTCACATGCCCATCTGACTACCCGCATATCAGCTGCAGAGCCTTCCCAACCGGTGCATACATAAAAAAACATATGATCAAAGGATACAGCTGCCATCATATTTTGCGATGTATATCCTTTGCGACAACGAAATCGTGGTTGTTTCTCCCTTTCTACCATAACCGGAATATGCGTACCATCCACCGCCCCAATTGCATTCTACATATGTTAATGTCACAACATAGTACATTACCAATGCAGCAATGAAAATTTACATATTTAGTGCTGAAAAATTATTGTCTCTTACCTTGAACGGATGAAAATTCGGATTTCCACTTATTCTTGAATGCACTCCACAATTACTTGGCGGCATAGTTAAATAAGCATCTTTTATTTGAATAATGGCCCGGAGTACATTGTTAAAATGACGACTTATCGTTTCCCCCGAATGTTGAAAGGTTTCAGCAAGCACCCTATTTGCAACACCGTGTCCTATACAAAATAGAAAAATTCCCAACTGTTCGTCAACAGTCAGATTCCGTGTACCTTTTAAAAGGCCCTTCCCAACAAGGTCATCGCGGAGAGCAATGAATGTAGTTGTCGTCATTCTAAAATGATTGTACCCCCGTTCTGGATGGCCGTTCAAAATATCACAAATAAACTGATGGCCCGTAAACGGACGGGTACGACATGGTTGTATGCTAATTGTACTTGTATCATCTATACATCCTCCGTCAATAAGAATAATTATGAGTTGCACCCAATAGTCATCATCATCATCCAATATATCGAACAAATTGGCATGGAAAGCCGAGGAAAATACATGTCGATAAATTGAATCATCCATTACAACTGCACGTTAATTTATGGCAGTGAGCAAATATTGATAGTACGCATAAATGATATAATACTTATTTAAATTCATCTCAAACATTCATCTCGCCGATTACAGCAAGCAAATACAGAATAAAATAGTACATGAAATAATTTAAAAGTTGAGATCATCGATGTATCCTTGGACAATGAGCATGAGTAGAACATCCTCCCAAAAATCATCATCATCATCTAATATACTCAACAACATTGCAACAAAGCGGGAGCAACATAAGGTTTGGTAAATTGAATCATCCATTATATCTGCAATGATATTGTACCAATTTAGCGAACAATCATACTAAGTAGACATCACTTAACATGTATAGATGGCTTCAAACCAACATTTAAGAGGAAAATACAGTGCGGGATAATAAATTACAAATTGTTCTAGAAAATATCACATGATTGGGTTTTAAAGTAGTAACAGTACGGGATAATAAATTACAAACAACTATACTAAAATGTACAGAAAGTTTAGATACTAATTATTACAAAGCTAGTTTTTAAAGTCCTGAAATTACAAACAGATTATATAAATATCCACTAAGGACCAGGGAAAAATTGATGATACATCTGAATATCTTTTGCTATCTGCCGCTGTGCCCACTTGTAAGCAAGATCGTTATTCATTGACATGAAAATTTGACGATTTTGCGCATCCTTCAAAGCGTCGGCGGCAGCCAAGACCTGGTCATCATTGAGCCCCTGCATATTATATAGGCGCTGCAAACAATCCCCGATGACCGGAATGGATTGTCGACCTTCTGCATCCTTATTATACATCTGCCTCACCAGATCTAATTTTTCTTTGCCCAGCTGAAGCATGTCGGCGACGCATTCAGATATGCCCTCAGGTTTTTTCCGACGACCACCAGTTGACGGACGGTTGGTCCGTTGGCTAGGCTCGGGTACTGGGGAACGAGGCCTTTTGCCTGCCGAGCTGTACCCCGACCCACTAGTTGTCTTGTTTGGAATGTGAGGGCTAGGTGACCTTTCGGGTGGTGGACTAGGCATGAATTCATTCATATATGGCCCAGAGGACCCTGCTTCAAATTGAAAAGGTAAGATATGTAATTCTGATAATCTTGGAGGTATGTTTGTATCATCCTCACCAGGGGATGATGAGGAGGAGCTAACTATTGTTGTAGTGGGTGGCTGGAGTGAAGAAAAACCATATGCACCCGTTGCGGTAGTCTTCTCAGTTAGAAACTCCAGATCCTTATACAAAGGGAATGGCCTATCCCTACATTTGGCATAAGCTGGATTGTCCTGGACGTAGGTTAATTATATTGGTAAGGCTAATAAATATGAAAAAAATTTAATGAAAGGTAAATTAAATCTCGTTACCAAGATGACGCCATCCCAGTCACAACTATCGCCTGCCGTGGGAATGTGGCGGATAAAATCCCATCCCCAACCACTCTTGTTGACCAAGGAATGGTACAACGAAAAAGTGCGCTTCAACACCTTCAACCTATTCTTGACCTGCTCCTTTTTTAGGTTTAAACCATTTCGACTATTTATTTCCGCTACAATCCTAACCCATGCGAGGTTAGTGAATGATCCATTAACGTTGTTGCCGAGAGTATGTTCCTCAGTCAACAACGATAACAGACATGCATCCAAGGCCTCAGTCCAGTTTGGTGTTCGGGGTGATTGTTGGGCGCGAGAACGACTAGCACCCTCATTTGGAATTGTATTGTCTTGGATGTTGGCCATGTTTGATCGGCTAGATTGACCGGCGTTGAACACTCTCTTAAAAGGACGCATCTGTACATAATGTATGTTCTACTTTATATATTTTGGCATAACACAATATATTTATAATATTTTTGGCATTACCCTAAAATCAATAATATAATTGGCATTCAATTAGGAAGACATGTGATGCTTACCATATTACTAATTGCATAACAGGGGATGGCATGTCATAATTTGCATGGTAAATAGAGAAATACATAATATAGTATTATTTTAAAAAATGGCGGTTGAGGCATAAAAGTAAAGATAAATGTTGGCAAAATATTTTTCATTTACACAAAATTGGAATAGGGGGTTTATTATGTACAAGGGCTCATGTGGTTTCCAATATGTATGGGGTTGCAGTGGATTCTAAATCCATGCCATCCATCAAACGCATATGGCAACCGTCATCATCGCCTTTATATGTACACGGGCTCAACTAGTTTCCAACAAGCATAGGGGTGCAGTGGATTATAAATCCACTACCATCCATCAGATGCCTATGGTAACCATCATCATCGCCAACATTTCTATTGTCGTCACTAACTCAAAACAGATTATAATATACAGATTCCGCAGCCATCAAAACAAATATTTCTAATGACATAGCATAGTCATTTATCAACCTATTATATCCGATAATAGCAGCAATGTCAAACAAATAATAGGGTTGCACCTTTGATGGTAGAGAGCTAGATCGGTAGAGGGGACAGCGAGCAACCGAAGGGGCAACCTTGGTACAGGGAGGGATCAGAGATGAAGCTCGGGGCACCTTTGGTACAGGGAGCAGGGATCAACAAGCATCCAAGCACACAGAATACAAAGATCGGCGAGCACCGAGCACAGATCGTACCAACTTGAGAACAACACACACAGGGAGCAACAATTACCGGAGTCGCTGTCACAAAGACCGACGACGACCAGGGGGTGCGGGGTACAGAGATCGACGAACACCGGATAAAAACCCACAAGCTCGATGGCCACGATTCCAAGCAAAAAAACCGACAAGTACTATCTCTCACCAAGTCCGGCCTCGACAATGAGCAGGGATCACAGATCGGGGAAGAACCGAAAAAAAAACCCACAAGCTTGATGGCCGCGGGAACAAAAACAAAAAACCCATAAGGCGATGCACTCACCAAGTCCGGCGACGAGGGGGGGGGGGGGGGGGAGCGGGGAGCACAGATCGGCGAAGCAAGAAGAAAAACCCACTAGCTCGAGGAACAAGGATCCACGGCAAAGAAACCCACAAGGATCACTCTCACAAAGTCCGGCGACGACGAGGGGGCGCGGGGAGCAAAGATCGGCGAAGCAATAAAAAAAACCCACAAGATCGAGGACCAAGACTCCAGGGCAAAGAAACCCACAAGGATCACTCTCACAAAGTCCGGCGACGACGAGGGGGCGCGGGGAGCAAAGATCGGCGAAGCAACAAAATAAACCCACAAGCTCGAGGACCAAGTCTCCAGGGCAAAGAAACCCACAAGCTTCACTGTCACAAAGTCCGGCGACGACGAGGGGGCGCGACGAGCGGTGAGGGGCGACGAGGAGGGGTTTCGTGCAGTTGAGAAGAAGATGAAGGAGCACAGATCGGCGACGGCGAGGGGGAGCAAGGAGCTAGATCGGCGACGAAGAGGGGTTTCGAGGAATGGAGAAGGAGATGAGTAGTGGAGAAGAAAGGGCAGAGGGGTTTCGAATGGGTCTCGGGGTGTGTGAAGAGCAGAGGCATCACGGGGAGAGAGAGGGGAGCAGGCCAACCTATTCTACGGGTTTGGGGTTGGGGTTGGGATATCCCAACCCCAAACCCAGGGATATCCCCGTTTGGGGGGATATCCCCAAACAGGGATATCCCAAAACTGTTTGGGGATAAAGGGGGGATATCCCCCCTTTATCCCCAATCCAAACACACCCTTAAAGAAAGAAAAAAAAATATATGTGAGTTTTCCGCTCTTTTAGAACCTCCGGGGCGTGACATTGATGCTACTATTCGTTATCTCATCTTTATTCTTCCTTGAGGACAAATGCATGCTTGTATGGACATATAGTTAGGTCATCTTTTACTGCTACACTACTTATTGGAACTTGACTTAGGAGAAACCATGTTATTCCTTTCTCCTTCTTTGTTAGTCAGGCGGTCTGTGTTGCTCGGGTGCGAGCAGGGGTTTGGGGATAGTGTAGCCGGGACCTTGGTGTCAGGGACGGGTTGTGGTACCGGGTTGTGGTACCGGATTGTGGTTGGCAGGGTTTTGCGGCGACCGCGGACTTTGGGCGGTTGACTGGAGGTCGACTTTAGGTTATGGTTTGTGGGGCATTACGGCAACCGCAGATACTGGGCGGTTGACTGGATATTTATTTATGTATCAGATTGGGTAACGTATTTCTCTAGTGGACGGAGTTTCCCACTATTTGAGTACTATTGCATCTATTTGAGGACTGGGGACTTCTTTAGTGGATAGGTTTTCCCACTTTGATCAGAGTCGTGATCCAGTCCTACTGATTTATGATACTTATATTACTTGTTACTGAGATACTTTTGTTAGGTTTTTATATATTAAGGATCCACAAGGATCTAAATAGGTACTATCAAACAACTAGAGGGGGGGTGAATAGGTGTAATACTTATAAAACCAATCTCAGTGCAAAATAAAAACCAATGCGGAAAATAAAAATAGCACACCGAGATATACGTGGAAACTCCAATCCAGGAGAAAAACCACGGGACCAACACGCAATAACAATCCACTAAGAATAGAAGAATAACAAGGTGATTTACCGACTCCACGGACTCAAACCCCTCCTTCAACTTCTTCAAATCTTGCGCTCACCGATTGCACGTCCACTGCACACGTTCGAATCCACGAACACCACTCGAATCCACGAGCACACGTTTCGAATCCACGAAACGTCTTCAACACATCGAATCCACGATGCTACGTCGAATCCACGACGCAAACTTGTTAGAAGCTTCGATGGTGATCCTTTGCTTAGATTATCATTGAACAACCGTAGAAGGAATCTCTAAGCAAAGATTAGATCAATTCGACAAAAGGTATTTCTTGGAAGAACCGTCGAATTGACCTAAAAGAGGCTATAAAGAAGAACGATAAAAACCTAGCCTCTAGGGTTGCTCTCAAGTGTTTTATAAATTAATCGGTAGTTCTTGAGAAACCCTAAGTGTCTATTTATAGGTTAGAGACCTTTGGAAAGAGATAAGCATCAAAAACTGACTTAACAGAATTTTTTCCGCACGACGGTCCGGACTGGTTCAGGACTATCGTCTTTTTTCAGCAATTTCTGAAAAAACAAGGTTCGGGGTCCGGACTGGAATCCACGGTCCGGACTGGATTAACAAAACAGTCCTGAACAAAATTTCCAGTCCTGAATGGATTTCCTGAAAAAATAGTTTTTGACTTTTATGCAATGAAAACTTATCCAAGTGTTTCTAAACTACTCAAATGTATTCGGATCACCAAAATTATTTAGTTAAACGTACCTGATCATTCCGAATCCATTTTCCTTGAGATTGATGTAATTGATCCACAATTCTTCATCTTCAATCTTCAAGACTCAAAACACTGAGTGTCAACTTGAGCTCTTGTTGAATCTTCTCTAAGTCTTTGATTGCTGATTGACAATTTGATCACTTCAAGACTCCGACTCAACTCACGAAATATGGCAACACAAAAAGCCATAACAATCTCCCCCTTTCGCAATTTCGTGACAAAACCCAAAAATACATAAAACGCTCAAGACACTCATCTTAAACCAAAAAATCAAAACTCAATGTCATCACCAAAACATTGACTTTCTTTGCGTGAAAGATCCAATAAACAAAAATTACATTTGAACCAGTCTTAGAACAAACTCTATGACTTAGGACTTGGAGTCTTAAAGCGATGTAGATCCTGCAAAACAAAACTCCAAACAAATCAAAAGTCACTTGTCAAAAATTAAATTTATATCCTACATTTGATTCGTCCTTTTGGTTCTTTTTGTTTTTCGGCTCCTTTTTCTGATCTCTTTTCTTTATCTCCCCCTATCTTGAACATCTCTGTTCTCCCCCTATTTCTGTTCTCCCCCTATTTCTGTTCTCCCCCTTTTTGTCACAAATTGTCAAACAGTGAATATAGGCAAAAAGAAATCACTAACAACATTAGTTCATAGAGAAAGAGAGATAAAAGCTCAGTTCCGGTATATAACAAAAACGCAGATTTCGTACCGGTCCTCGAAGGCAAAAATCACAAAAATTCTTGAAACAAATCCAAATTTTGAAATCTTTCAAATACCGATTTGCATTTCATCAAGAAAACAATTTAAGTGCTTGAAAATAATATGAGATCACATAGATGTCATTCAATCCAATTAATTTTACAAAAATTAAAAAGATTTATTCCGAAATCATGAAAAACAAAGATAAGACATTATAAACCGTTTTTCATATTATATACGTCAAATACAAGTCATCAAAAATAATCTTGAGATCCAAAGTCTATCAAGATGTAACGGATTTACAAAGATGACTTACAGAGATTTCCAAATGACATCAATTTTGAATTTTACGCTTTCAAATTTGAGATAAGCACTAAAATACCTAAGGGTGGCTCTTTGAGCATCTTTCAACTATCCCACCTTATACCAACCAGGAGATTGTTCAAAATATAAGAACTTTGAATATGAATATCCGAATGCTTCAACTAAAAATTTTAAAAAATATTTTTCAAGCATGAAAACATGTGGTAGCTTCACACACAGACCGGACGACCGGGGTGGCAGCTCTTTCCAACATGTGGTGGTAGTTTTCACACTCCTTTTGGATGTAACTCTTTCCACATCTTTTGCAAATCATTTCATTACCGTTGTAAGAAAATACAATCTCTTATGTGAAAGAATTAAATCCCAAATTTTAGTCTATCGGTTGTCTCATGTTTATCACAAAGAACTCACACAACCGAGATAGATTAAGCATCTAAAAATCACACATGATTACTAAAATTTGATGAATATAATTATCAAAAACTCCTATAATGAAATATCTTCAAGAATTATGATTATGGAGTAAAGTTGATAATTCATATAAAATTAAACTGGAGTGATTGAAAGTGAAACCCTTTTTATTCAATGCACTTGTTCGTTAAAACCCTTTTGTTCAAAAACAAAACATAAAAACGAAGAGCATTGAAAACATGTAATGCAGAGATTCAGAAAAATATGAAAGGAAAACCAATCAAAGCATTACATACAGTCATAAGCTATTTAGAACTTAAGACAAGGAAAGATATCACCTTTTCGAATCCAAAATCGTCGAATTTCGGGTTGTCTTGATTCATTGTGGTTGGGAGATGATAGCTTTGACTGTTGATCCACCTTAGGTCTTTGCCTCGCAATGATCCACTTGTATGATTGATGTTGTGGCTCGGACCTTTGGTGGTTTGAGTGATCTCTATTGAATTGATGTTGCTTTTGATTCTGTTGAGTCCGCTCCGTAGATGAAGTTGCCGAAGAATTCTTCTTTCTCCTTTTTGGGCACGTCTTCATCAAGTGTCCTTCAAGCCCACATTGGTGACAAGTTCTTCCTCTCAATTTAATTGTGGAACTTGAAGCCTTCACAGTTTGGTTCTTTTTGAATCCCAAACCAACCTTGCTTGTTTTACCTAATCCGGACATACAATCAAGTTTCTTGGAACCGGTTGAAAGCCTTTGTATGTCGGATTTAAGTTGATGAACTTGCTTGGTCAAAGCTTGGTTAGTGACATGAATTTCCTCAAACTGTTTTTCTAGAAAACCAATCTTGTCCATATATGATTTAGCGTTTGTCTCCGATTGGTTTAGCTTTTCTTGGAGGATTTTATTGTTATCCAATAAACGTTCTTGTTCCTCCTCGAGATCATGAAGTTTTGTCTTTAAAGCATGATTCTCGTCTTTACCCTCTAGTCGTTGCTTCCTCAACTTCTTGATATGCTTGGCCATCTTCTTAGATTCCGTAAGAAGTTGTTGATAAGCCTCAACGAGTTCTTCTTCGTCCGACTCCCCCTCACTTGATGACTCTTCGCCGGATGTTGATGTTTCATGCAAAATCAAAGGAATAGAGTCAGTGATTAAAGATGATAAGCAAACATTAGAAGAGGAAATTTGAGAGGCATGAAAGGCAACGACTTTTTCCTCTTTACTTGAGGTCGATTCATTAGAAGTAGAATCGTCCCAAGTTTTCGCTTGCAAAGCCTTCTTTTTATATGATTTCGGAGAAGGACAATCCGTTGAAATATGGCCGTAGCCTTTACATCTATAACATTGGATTTCCCCTTTGAATTCATCTTTTTCCTTAGAAGGTTTTGCAGAGCTTTTGAGGTTAGAGGATTTAGAACCCGATGATCCTTTAGATGGTTTCGAGGATGAAGATCCATCGGTTCGATTCTTCCGAAACTTCCGACGAAATTTCTTTACGATCCGCGACAATTGTTTTTCAAAATCGGCAAAAGAGATTTCATCGTCGGAACTTGATTCGCTATCTTCTTCCTTTGATGATTTGAATGCAATACCTGTAAACTTAGAAGAAGACTTGGAAGAAACTTGATTAGTAGGAAAAGTCATTTCATAAGTTTGCAAAGCACCTACTAATTCCTCTACTCTCATCTCATCCGGATGACTAACGGTTTCAATGGCGGTAACCTTTGCCCTAAACCGTTCCGGAAGAGTCCGAAGTATCTTTCTTACAATTCTCGACTCCGGGATCTTTTCTCCTAAATTAGCACAAGTGTTGATTATATCTTGAAGTCTTGTGTAATAATCAGTAAACAATTCATGCTCTCCCATATGAATAGAGTTAAATTGATTTGTAAGCATTTGGAGCTTTTGAATTTTTACTAGATTAGTACCCTCATGTGTAATTTTGAGAATATCCCAAATTTCCTTCGCGGTTTCACACGCGAAAATTCGTGTGAACTCAATCGAGGAAAGAGAATTAAATAGAGCGTTCATACCTTTCCCATTGTAAGAAGATCTTTCGAATTCCTCTTTGGACCATCTAGAGCGAGGTTTTGGGGTAGTAGAATTTCCTACATCCTCAACAGGATGCACCCTACCGTATTCCACGGATTGCCATACCCGCTCATCAATTGCGATGAGAAAAGCTCTCATCCGCACTTTCCAATAAGCATAATTAGTCCCATCAAAAAGAGGAGGTCTATAAATATTACCACTTTCACCCGACATGATAGATAAACCTAAAACCCGCTCTGATACCAATTGTTAGGTTTTTATATATTAAGGATCCACAAGGATCTAAATAGGTACTATCAAACAACTAGAGGGGGGGTGAATAGGTGTAATACTTATAAAACCAATCTCAGTGCAAAATAAAAACCAATGCGGAAAATAAAAATAGCACACCGAGATATACGTGGAAACTCCAATCCAGGAGAAAAACCACGGGACCAACACGCAATAACAATCAACTAAGAATAGAAGAATAACAAGGTGATTTACCGACTCCACGGACTCAAACCCCTCCTTCAACTTCTTCGGATCTTGCGCTCACCGATTGCGCGTCCACTGCACACGTTCGAATCCACGAACACCACTCGAATCCACGAGCACACGTTTCGAATCCACGAAACGCCTTCAACACATCGAATCCACGATGCTACGTCGAATCCACGACGCAAACTTGTTAGAAGCTTCGATGGTGATCCTTTGCTTAGATTATCACTGAAGAACCGTAGAAGGAATCTCTAAGCAAAGATTAGATCAATTCGACAAAAGGTATTTCTTGGAAGAACCGTCGAATTGACCTAAAAGAGGCTATAAAGAAGAACGATAAAAACCTAGCCTCTAGGGTTGCTCTCAAGAGTTTTATAAATTAATCGGTAGTTCTTGAGAAACCCTAAGTGTCTATTTATAGGTTAGAAACCTTTGGAAAGAGAAAAGTATCAAAAACTGACTTAACAGAATTTTTCCCGCACGACGGTCCGGACTGGTTCAGGACTGTCGTCTTTTTTCAGCAATTCCTGAAAAAACAAGGTTCGGGGTCCGGACTGGAATCCACGGTCCGGACTGGATTAACAAAACAGTCCTGAACAGAATTTCCAGTCCTGAACGGATTTCTTGAAAAAACAGTTTTTGACTTTTATGCAATGAAAACTTATCCAAGTGTTTCTAAACTACTCAAATGTATTCGGATCACCAAAATTATTTAGTTAAACGTACCTGATCATTCCGAATCCATTTTCCTTGAGATTGATGTAATTGATCCACAATTCTTCATCTTCAATCTTCAAGACTCAAAACACTGAGTGTCAACTTGAGCTCTTGTTGAATCTTCTCTGAGTCTTTGATTGCTGATTGACAATTTGATCACTTCAAGACTCCGACTCAACTCACGAAATATGGCAACACAAAAAGCCGTAACAACTTTACTCGTGTGGGTCGCTCCCCTCGAGTGCCACTCCGGAGTGTGCGACAGACAGGCTTTGAGTCCTTGAGACTCCTTCTTTTCATCGGTGTTATGCGTCGGCTAGCATACCCGATACGGCAAGGCACAGCAGGCAGTACCAGTTCTTACATGTCCATCTGATTGGGTTTGTTTCAGGCAGGTACTTTATTGTTGCAGTCGTGTTAGGGGGTTGAGTGGAGTCTAGTAGCTGTGTTAGATCAGTGCTAGTATTGTTGGGAACCGTTTGGGGTTAACGGTTGGCTCGTGGTCGTTGTGAGTTTTCGACCGTTGTACGAGAGGTTGAGCAGCTTGAGTTTATCCGTTTTGAGAGAGAGCGTGGATTTCGACTATAGCCTACATGAGCCACTATTCAATAGCGAGTTAGTCCGTTTGGACACCCTACGTAATTCCTGCCCAGCAGTGGGAGGTGGTTGTAGGTGGGCGTAGGTTTGACTGGACCAGATGTGGCAGTCAGCTCGATTGGGTCGATTGTGCACCTCGTGTGCGTGCAGTTGCATACCTTTCATTGGTTTTTCCCCATTTGAGCATTTAGACAGAGGCATGGTAGCTGTTGAGTGTCTCCAGCTTTCTTGTTCAGTTTTTACTGCTTTGGTTATCTTATGCCTCTAGTGGACTTAGTGGGCAGATCGTCGGGCCTGGTGGCGGTATCCACTGAGAACTCCCTTTTTGGTGTAGTTCTCACACCCGTTGGGGGTTTTCCCCCTCCCTTTCTTTTCTCTCCTTTGATTTGCAGAGTCATAGCGGGTGTTGCTGATTCTGCGGTTGTTGATCGAGGCGAGGGAGTCATGAGCTAGATCCCTACTCGTCGTTGGAGAGTAGCAGTACCCCTTCAGAGGAGATCTTCAGTAGATTAGATATTTTATTTTCCTCTTTTGAGAGACTGATGTATTGTGAGGATATGATATGTATTGAGAGCCTGTACACTGTTGATTATTTCGGTTTACCTCCCTGTTGAGTTTTGGATTATTGTATCTGAGGACATTGTATGATTATCGCTTATGGGAGATGGATATTGTGCTATTATTTCCAGTTGTACAGTGGTTGGTTTTAGTTTTACAGCAGATTTTTATTTATAGCTCTGATATCTATTAGCTGTAGTACCTTTTCTTGCAGGTTGGACACTTCGCCTGTGCGGAGTTTTGCATAGGCGACGGATCTGTTGGCGAGCCCGGGTTGCATAGGTTAAACTGAACATTCAACTTTAAATACAAATACAACTGAATAAAACTAAAATGAAATACTAGAATGAACATTTGCCATATAACAATTAGTTACAATTTTCTTTTGTTTATTCTCACCAAAATACAATGTTCACTCTAAGATACAAAAATGGGTAAAACACCACTAGACCTTCTAGGTCTCTATGTTGTTGGGCTCTTGCTCCCTGTCACGTGCCTCACCGGTGGCACCTGGATCTACAAAATGATGTAAACCATGGGGTGTGAGAACTACGATAGATCCCAGTGGGTTTATCCACCGAGAAACATGCTCTACACCTCTTGGTCCAATGGAAAGATTAATACTACACTAGAATGCTGATATGAAAATCACTACACTACTAGTTCATACTCAATGCTACAATGCCATGCCACACTAGGCCACTATACCATAACTCGGCCACTATGCTGCTATATAAGGGTTACACCTAACTCGACAGCACCCGGTCACTTTAATTATATTATGATTTAAATTTCATTCACGATCCCTCTCTACTCGACTGTTGCTTGGGCTCATGTAGAGCCATCTTTCCATGGAGAGCCGAGTCTTGCTCGCTCACTCGCCAACTTATCTCGAAAGAGTTTAAGACACCTTAGCACTCATTCACTCGGGTAGCCGAGTCTTACTCGCTCACTTTCCCGGGAGTCGAAATATGCTCGTCACTCCCTGTCACGCCCCGGTGTCGAAACTGCGACCCGGGCTCGCCAACAGATCCGCCGCCTATACAAAACCCCGCATAGGCGAGCATCCAACCTGCAAGAAAAGGTACTACAGCTAAACAGATATCAGAGCTATAAAGAAAACTGCTGTAAAACTAAAATCCAACCATCTGTACAACTGGAAATAATGATACAATATCCATCTCCCAAATATGATCATATACAAAAATCCTCTGATACAATAACCCAGAACTCAATAGGGAGGTAAACTGAAATAATACATCAGTGTACAGGCTCTCAGTACAAGTCAGATCCTCACAATACAACAGTCTCTCAAAAGTGGAAATAAAACTAGTCTACTGACTGTACTACAAATCTCTAAGGTGGGGGTACAGCTACTCTCCAAAGACAGGTAGGGATCTAGCTCGCGACTCCCTCGCCTCGAACAGTAACCGCAGAATCAGCAACACCCGCTAAGACTGTGCAACACAAAGGAGAGGAAAGAAAAAGGAGGGGGAAAACCCCCAACGGGTGTGAGAACTACACCAAAAGGGAGTTCTCAGTGGGTATCGCCACCAGGCCCGACGGTCTGCCCACTAAGTCTACTGGAGGCATAAGATAATGATGCAGTAAAGACTGAAAAGAAAAGCTGGAGATACTCAACAGCTACCATGCCTCTATCTAATTGCTCAATGGGGAAAACCTATAAAAGATGTGCGAACCCTCGCACACGAGGTGCTCAATCGACCCAATCAAGCTGACTGCCACATCTGGCCCAGTCAAGCCTGCGCTTCCCTAGTATATCAACGTAGGGTGTCCAATCGGACTAACTCACTATCGAATAATGGCACATGCAGGCTATAGTCGAAATCCACTCTCTTTCTCAGAACGGATAGACTCAAGATCGTCAAACATCTCACACAACGGTCAAAGTACTCACAACGACCCGGGACCGCCGTCAACCCAAACAGTTCCCGACAACACTAGCACTGGTCTAATCACAACTACCAGACTCCACTCAGTCCCCAGGCAAGAGTGCGACAACAAAAGTATCTGTCTGAATAAACCCAATTAATAGACCAGTAAAAACTGGCACTGCCTGCTCTGCTGTCGAACTCAAGAACTCAGTAGCGGGATCGGCACACATGGCTCGAACCCGCGGGATTGGCACACATGGCTCGAATCCCAGTATAAGTAACAGACCGACACACATGGCTCGGTCATAAGCCTACATCCGGAGTGGCACTCGAGGGGAGCGACCCACACGAGTAAAGTGTCTCTGTCACAAGTATCACGATATAGCAGGACCGGATCACGACTCTGATCGAAGTAGGAAAATCCATTCACTAAAGAAAACCCGATCCCCAATCTGATGTACAAGTAAACATCCGGTCAACCGCCCAATGTCCGTGGTCACCGCATTACCCCACAAGTCCACAATCTGGTACAACAACCAACATTCGGTCAACCGCCCAATATCCGCGGTTGCCGGAACACCCACAACCCACAATCAAATCCAACCTGTCCCAGACACAAAGTCTCGACTACACTATCCCAAACCCCTGCTTGAACTCGAGCAACATGAATCACCTGATTAACGAATAAGGAGAAAGGAAGCAAACATGGTTTCTCCTAAGTCAAGTTCCAACATGATAGTGTAGCAGTAAAAGATGGCCTATGTAGATGTCCATACAAGCATGCATTTGTCCTCAAGAAGATGAAAGGGAGTAAAACACATAATAACTCCACAAGGGTATAACCAACATGCCTAAAATCACTAATCCACTACACCTGTCCATAATCCATGATTCATAAGAAATCATTTCAGGTGATATCCGCACATAGATACATAATCCTGCCCCATCGCATAATCAAATGCCATAAAAGGCTTTGTGCTAACATGGCATGCTAATAATCACATAGGGTAACATTCCATTAGGTAAGCTTTCACTAATCATCAACATGGATATTAATCTTGCAATTCTTTGTACAATCATCATTACAAAGCTTACCCCTCAATCACATAAATTGTACCCTAAACATGCATGCATTCTAACAGATAGAATTAGAGAACCGTCCACCGGTTCTGGAGACGAAGCAACCCACCTGAATCACTTTCCGCAGGAAAAGCTGAAGTCGGTGAAGTGCGCAATCACTCACTAACAAAATTCGCCGAAACCGCGCCCTCGGTACACAGTCGCACAAGCCTCTGCTCCAACTAACAACACAACCAACAACACAACCAACAACACAATCAATACCCCCAACAACACCCTAACAGCACTTGCTGTTTTTACCAACCAGCACAAAGAAGGGGCCTTTTCACCTGCATGTAGTTCTCCGAAAAATCAAGAAAAATCACGGTTACAATCCTCGCGACGAGTAGATCCAAATCAATTATTTATACATCTCGTTCCTGTTACGGAATTTGAGTTGGCGTAGTTTCGTGAAAGTCTCAAGTCTTGAAGATTGAAGGTGAAGAAAGTTGGATCATTTAACTCAATCTCAAGAAAGAAGAATTCAAAAGGATCAGGTATGTTTAACTAAAGAATTTGTGTGATCCGAATACTTCTTGTAGTGTAGAAACACTTGGAAGAATCTTTCATTGCATAAAAATCAAAAACTGGACTTGGGACATGTTCAGGATCCGGATCAGGTTGTTCGATCCGGATCCCGAAGGTGGTTCGTTCATACATCGTCGCAATCCGGATCGTAGTCTCTTGATCCGGATCCCGAACGTTGAGTTTACCATCTACCTTGAACGATCCGGATCTTGCTTCGCAATCCGGATCCCGAACGTTGATGTTTGGTGAACTGTATGAACGATCCGGATCGTAGTCACATGATCCGGATCCCGAACCTTCATTTTTCTGGAATTGGCTGTTTTGTTATGACGATCCGGATCCTAGTTATCACGATCCGGATCGCCGTCCGTAAATATCCAGAAATGGTTGGTTTTTGATTCTTATCTCCTTCCTAGGGTTTCTAACCTATAAATACACCCTATGACTCTCTTTCTAGGGGGAATCCACATAGCCGTCATTTTCTTGTATCATCATATACGGCTATAGATCCACATATAGAGAAGAAAGGAAATCATTAGAGAATACTCTATGTTTCTTCATCTATATTGATTAGTTTGATTCTAGGTTTTCATACTCACATCTTGAGTTGAATCAAACTAATGAATACTTAGATGGTATTTCCGATCTATCTTTGATCTAAGTATTCGGCGGATCATCACCACCCAAAAACAACGATTTTCCCCAAAAATCGGCGCGTGGATTCGCGTGTCCTTGTGGATTCAAGGTTCAATCGCTCTCGTGGATTCGGAGCGAGGCACGTTCGTGGATTCGAACGGTGCTATTGGGTGAAGACCGTGGATTCGGTCGGACGTCGTGGATTCGACGTTGGACGCCGTGGATTCGGCGTTGGGCGCAGATCGTGGATTCGAGAAGCGTCTGGAGCGAGCGGAGAAGATCCTCTAGGAGCGTATGGAAAAGGTTGAGTCGTAAGTGTGTACGGTAAATCACCTTGTACGTGTTTTAATTCTAGTGGATTTCTGCCGTGTTATCGGTCCCGTGGTTTTTTACTCCGGTGATGGAGTTTTCCACGTAAAAATCTTGCGTGTTATTTTATTTTCCGCATTGGGTTTTATCGCAACGATTTTTTGGAGTGTTTATACGTTTACACCTATTCACCCCCCTCTAGGTGTTTCTTCCCCTATTTAGATCCGTATTATATACGACCCAACAAGTGGTATCAGAGCGGGAATAGGGTTGTGAACAATGGTTGAAGGTGGAAACATCAATCGACCCCCTTTCTTTGATGGAACAAATTATGCGTACTGGAAAGTACGGATGAAAGCCTTTTTATCTTCCATCGACGAAAGGGTGTGGCATTCAATTGAATCAGGATGGACTAATCCAACTGAACTTATCTCTGATGTTCACACCTTAAAACCTAGGTCGAAATGGACCAAGGAAGAGTTTGAGTTATCTTCTTACAATGGCAAGGGAATTAATGCTATTTTTAATGCCTTATCTCAAACTGAATTCTCTCGCGTCTCGGCATGTGAGACTGCGAAAGAAATCTGGGATGTTCTCCAGGTGACACATGAGGGAACTAACCTCGTGAAGATTCAGAAACTGCAGATGCTTACGAGCAAGTTTGACTCTATCTTAATGGCAGAAAATGAATCTTTCACGGACTACTATACACGATTGCAAGACATCGTAAACTCATGTGCTAATCTGGGAGAGAAGATTCCAGAATTTAAGATTGTAAGAAAAATCTTAAGAACTCTTCCTGAACGATTTCGCCCAAAGGTTACTGCCATTGAAACTATTAAACACCCGGACGAAATACGTGTAGAAGAATTAGTTGGTTCATTACAAACTTATGAAATGACTTTTAATACTAACAATTCTTCTGGAAAAGCATCCACTTCTAAGTCTTCAGGTTATGCGTTGAAAACAACTAAGGAAGAAGACGCGGATACATCCTCCTCGGACGATGACGAGAACCTTTCTATGGAGGAATTTGAGAAGCAGCTCGCTCTCTTGACGAGGAATTTTCGCCGCAACTTTCGAAGGGGTAATTCAAGCAAATCTCCATCCTTCGGAAAGTGGAACAAAGGCAAGGGTACTCCAAGTCACAAGTCAAGAAAGCAGGAAAACTTCTCAAAGGATAAGAAAAGTTCAGAAGGACAACTGCAATGCTTCAAATGTCGAGGCTACGGCCACATTGCAACGGAATGTCCTAACAAGTATCCGGCAAAGAAGAAGGCGATGCAAGTCGTCACTTGGGATGACAACTCAACGTCAAATGAGTCGTCTTCAAGTGATGAAGAAAAGAGCTCCACCGCATTCCACGCGTCCACATCTTCACCATTCATGTGCTTAATGGCAAGTACATCCGAGTCGTTGTCCAACTCCACTGTTGAAAAGATTGCAACGGACAACGAATCGGATGATTCGGAAGGTGAAGAGTTTGCTCTAGCCTATCATAGATCTATACGGGATTTAAGGAAACCGGCTAAGCAAAACAAGGGGTTGAGAGGGAGATTACAGGATCTCGAAGAAGAAGTAAAAAGGGTAACTTCTCTCTCGACCGATCTTGAAGTGGAAAGGGATAGTTTGATAAAAGCAAATGTTTCCCTTCAAGAGTCCAATAAGCAGCTCGAGAAGAACTATATAGATATGATGAACAAAGCAAACTATCTCTCGAAGCTCTATGGCGAGGGCCGACAGGAAAGACTGGAAATGACGGAGACCATTCTCCAACTCAAGGATGACTTACAGCAATTCTTTTCAGGAAGGAGTAAGTTGGATAAACATCTTGGTCTCGGTCAAACAAATCGGTTCGGCCTCGGGTACACTCAAACTGGAAACAGTCCAAGTTCGAGTGGGACAGTCTTTGTGCCTCAGTCGGTATCTCCTCCTCCGACATCGGAATTCAAGACAAACAACGACAACAAACCTACTTCATCCTCTTCGGAATCGTCAAGCTCAAAGGTATGTTTTCGTTGTAATTCTGCAGGGCACATCGAAAGAAATTGCGAGATTGGAGCTCAAAGAACAAATCAACCACATCTTGCAATTGCTACCAATAAGCTCACTTCCCGGAATTCAAGGAAGGATTTTTCAAAAGGAAAGAACATTGGTAGCACCTCAAACAAGACGATGACAAAAGAAAAAGATCAATCATACAAGACGTCGTCTTCAAGGAGAATCTCTCAACCTTTACCAACATACTCCAAAACTCAAAAGGTTTGGGTATGCAAAGGTGAAACCCCTCCTTGTCCTTAATCGTTCTACGATTAAATCTTGTATAGTTTGTGTAGACTATTTTTCTTTTCTTCTTTTTCTTTTGGCCGACCCGTCAACCATCCTTGGGAGGTAAATGGTACATCTTTTTATTGGTTGATGATTTCTCTCGGTTTTCATGGGTAGCATTTTTGAGAGAGAAAGCTGATACGTTTGACTCTTTTCATGAGATTTGCCATCGTATTATGATTGAAAAGAATGAAAAGATCATTCGTGTTAGAAGTGATAGGGGTGGAGAATTCATAAATTCAAAATTCATTGACTTTTGTACTTCAAATGGCATTAAACATGAATTCTCGGCACCCTATACACCTCAGCAGAATGGTGTTGTTGAGCGCAAAAACAGGGTTGTTCAAGAGATGGCGCGTGTGATGCTTCATAGCCGGAAATTACCGCTACATTTTTCGGCTGAAGCTGTGAACACCGCTGTCTATGTCATTAACAGAGTGTATTTGCGCCCAGGAACCTTGAATACACCATATGAGCTGTGGTTTAGTAGAAAACCGGATATCAAGTACTTTCGTATCTTCGGGAGTCGATGTTACATCTTACGTGACCGTGAAAATCTTGGAAAGTTCGACTCTCGAAGTGATGAAGGGATCTTTTTGGGTTATTCTACGAATAGCAGAGCATATCGAGTATTTAACATTGAATCTAAGACGATTGTAGAATCTATAAATGTTAAAGTAGATGAAGCTTCTCATTTTGAATCTGAAAAATCTACCCTCGATATCTCTCTAGATGATGATTCTCCTGCTAGTGCATCTTCTCATAATAATACTTCCAATATTAATGATGCATCTAATGGTTCTTCTAGTTTATCTGATGTGCAGGAATCATCTCGTGTACCTCCGAGTACTCCGTTTTCAACAAACGCTACGAATCTCCAAGGATCATCCGGAATCGAACATCATTGGAGATCCACAAGAAGGAGTTAGAACTCGAAGGCAGTTGGTTTGCGGATTTGCTTGCTACGTATCTTTAATCGAACCAAAGACAATAGATGAAGCTCTTCGGGATGACTACTGGATTAAAGCAATGCAGGAAGAGCTCCATCAATTTGAGCGAAACAAAGTCTGGGAATTAACGAAGCCTCCAAAGCAACATAATGTGATAGGTACCAAATGGATCTTCAAGAACAAGAAAGATGAAGATGGTACTATCATCAGGAACAAGGCACGACTAGTTGCTCAAGGCTACTCTCAAGTAGAAGGTATAGACTTTGACGAAACTTTCGCCCCTGTAGCTAGACTCGAGTCCATTCGTATATTGTTTGCTATTGCTTGTCATTTTAAAATCAAATTATTTCAAATGGACGTCAAGAGCGCATTTCTAAATGGGTTTTTAAATGAGGAAGTTTATGTAGCTCAACCGAAAGGTTTTGTAGATCATAAACAACCTAACCATGTTTTTCGTTTGAAAAAGGCTCTTTACGGTCTGAAACAAGCACCGCGAGCATGGTACGAAAGGTTAACAAAGCACCTTTTGGAGAAGGGCTATACTCGAGGGGGAGCTGACAGGACTCTCTTTGTGAAGCATTATCAAAATAATTTCATTGTAGCACAAATCTATGTCGATGACATTGTATTTGGTGCAACAAAAGATAATGATGCTTCTAAATTCGCGGAGACCATGGAAAGCGAATTTGAGATGTCCATGATGGGCGAATTGTCTTATTTTCTTGGATTGCAAATTAAACAAAATGATGAAGGTATTCACTTGAGTCAATCCAAGTATGCACTGGAGTTGGTCAAAAAGTTTGATCTAGAAAATTGTAAAGATTTTCCAACTCCAATGGGAACTAGCCACAAGGGACTTGGAAGTGAATCACATAGTGAGAATGTAGACGAGAAACTGTATAGAAGTATGATTGGAAGTCTACTTTACCTCACGGCTAGTCGCCCGGATATATCCTTTAGTGTTGGGATTTGCGCGAGATATCAATCAGCACCAAAGGAGGTTCACCTGAAAGCGGTGAAACGGATCATCCGGTACATCAAAGGATCAATTAATTTCGGAATTTGGTATCCTATGGGAACAAGTCTGGACATTGTTGGATACTCAGATGCCGATTGGGCAGGATCAGTGGATGATCGGAAAAGCACGAGTGGTGCATGCTTCTATCTTGGCCATTGCCTTGTTGCATGGCACAGTAAAAAACAGAATTGCATAGCACTCTCGACTGCCGAAGCGGAATACATTTCAGCTGGAAGTTGCTCAACTCAACTCATTTGGATGAAAAGCGTATTGAGTGACTTCCGCATTTCAGCATCTTCGGTAACAATTCTTTGTGACAACACAAGTGCAATTAACATTTCTAAAAACCCTGTGTTGCACTCTAGAACAAAACATATTGAACTTAGATATCATTTTCTTAGAGAGCTAGTTGAATCAAATACTCTTCAACTTTCATATGTTTCAACTGAAGATCAATTAGCTGACTTTCTAACAAAACCTTTGGATCAAAAACGTTTTATTCATTTACGAAAAGCAATTGGGATGCTTTCCTTGAAATAATCTTCTTTTTGAAATCTTTGCTTAGGATAGGTTTTGTATTTGTTTTTGTTTTGTTCATTATCTATGTTTGTACATAGGACATTAATTGAGCATAGATCATAATTGACTTTAATTGCATCTGTTCACACATTTAGAAATTTATTATGCTTTTGCCATCATAATATTTCACTGTTGCAATGATCATTTATGTTAATTAAATCATCTTCTAAAGTGATCAAAGTCAATTTCTCTCTCAATGATCTCTTGGTATAGTCATTATCTTATTTGACTGTTTAGTCGAGTATGAAATCGAGATCAATTTTTGGTTGAATACTTTATATCTTAAATAATTGATAGCCAATTGAGGGGGAGTCAAAGATAATGTAAAATGCTCAAAAGATGTGGAAAGAGTTACATCCCAATGAGGAGTGTGAAAACTACCACCACATGGAGGAAAGAGCTACCACCTCGGTCGTCCGAGTATTGTGTGCAGCTACCACATGTATACCAAGCATGGTTGTTCAAATTTTTTGATTAAGTAAAATGCATATTGAAATACTTGACTCTGTCAAATTTCAAGGTTGGTATAAGGTGGGATTTCTTAAAGAAAGATGCTCAAAGAGCCACTCTCTTCAACAGATTGTCTAGAAATATTATCTACTATATTTGGGATTTCAAACATCTATTGATCTTTGTATTTCATTTTCTTTACTGAATTGATGATTTGATAAAGGCATTACTCATAAGATCAAGTTAGATGTGATTGAAGGTGTTCAACTTTAAGGGATTTAATTCTTGTAAATTTTCGTTTCATTTTTGGATATTATTGATAGATTTGGCATAATCTAATTCTTGTTGTATGAAACGATGATTTTTGTTTAAAGTTGATACACATTTGTGCTTACAATCTTTTTCTGGATTTTCCTGAATTTCTCTGAAATTTTCTAAAGAAAAAGTTGGGGCCGATCCGGATCGGGCAAGGTGATCCGGATCCCGAACGCAGGTTTTCTCCTGCGGGCTGACGATCCGGATTGGACCTGCCGATCCGGATCCCGAACGCAGTTTTCTCACTGCGGGTAGCCGATCCGGATCGCAAGCTCGGGAGGATCCGGATCGCGGCTAGGTTTTTATAAAGAACAAAAGGGTTTTGATTTCTTTTACTCCAATCTTTTGTTCAAAAGTTTCCAGAGCGCTTCTCTCTAGATTTCATCCTTCTTGGAAGCTTTCAAACTCAAGTTCTTCAATTCCAAGTAAGTTTTATTGATCAAAATCTCGGTTTTTCACCGTTTTTCTCTTTTCCTCCTCAAACGCACGAATTTCTTGGACCAACTTTGTTTGTGGATGGTTTTTGATCAAATTTCTTTTGAAATAAGAACTCTGGGTAGTTTAGTTTTGATTATATGCTAGGTTTTCTCCTGATTAACGGATTTTTAGGCTTCGATTTCTAAAATTTCGGTTTTAGGGCATATAATAAGGATTTTTGAAAATTATGCAATTGATCTATTTTTAAAAGTCCTTTTGCAAAACTAATTTGATTCTTGGCTTCTCTACATGATTATGATTGTTTGGGTACAATTTTTCAAATTTTTGAAAATTAACAATTTTTCATGTGTTCTTGAGTTCGTCTTCACAGGATACATTTTTCACTAGCACTCAAAATGGTGATCACTTGGATTATTTTCCTACTTGCTGCCATGGTACATGTCAAGGATACTGCTAAGCCTAAGAAGGCTAAGAAAGCAAAGAAGACTAAGGTTGATTCCGACACTGAATCAGAGACAGAGTCGATCGACTGGGATAACATCGAAATTGAGCAAGCTGCTCCCATTGTCTCCAAAGGGAAAACAACTGCTGAAGCTTCAAAACCTACTGCTGCTGAAAAAGGGAAAGCTCCAATGGAAGAAACTTCTGGGAAAACAAGAAGAAAAAGTGTTGCTCGCAAGAGAGGAAGTGCTCGAGGAATCACCATTGAGCAACCAGCTGCTGGCCAAGCACCTGCACAAGACTTTGTCAGCTCGGCTAGAATAAAGGATTTTGAAAACAGAGAATGCATTGGAGAAAGGCATGTTGATGTAAAAGCCTTAACGCAACGTTCTCAGACGTTCGGGACTTTGTTTGACCAGAGAGGTCTTGCTCCCATTTGCGATTTCCCGGAGACCACTGGGTATTGTCTTCACTCAGTGATGATGTTTTATCAGAATGCCTGCTATCTAGTTGATCAGGAAAGCGGGCGTCGGGATTTTCAAACTTTAGTCAAGAATGTCAGAATCAAAGTAACGCCTCAGCTAATTGGTGAAGTACTAGGGATGGACGCCCGAGCCGATGGTACTCATTACCTGAAGAATCAAGTCTTCAACACCTTCTCCTGGAGAGTGGTAGTTGATGGAATCTGTGTTCCAAATACTCGGTCGACAGGAAACTCCGTGTTCTCGAAAGAACTACGACCAGAGTACCGAATCTTAAATCTCATTGTTTGTTACAATATTATTCCAAACATGAACACAAAGGTTCTTCGGTGGGAAAGAATGATATTTCTTTATCTACTTGGAAACCCCGCAGCAGCAATGGGAGCTAACTTAAACATTCCCTACATCATCTGGTCAAGGATGGCACGATATGTGGAGCAAGCTCATCCGTCAGAGAGACTACCTTTTCCAATGATCATCATGCGCATTCTTCGCAAATTTAAAGCTGACACAAATGCGAGTTCCTATCTGCACAGTCTAGGAACAATCAATGACACGACAATTGTAAAGTCTCTTTCGACGAAGCCAGATGAACCATTCATACCTCTTCACCGGCAACGAGAACAACGACAACAAGCAACAACCTCTGCACCGGCAGCAGCTCCTCCAGTTCAACCAGCACCTCCGGCACAAGAAGCACCACAATCAACTTCTGATGATGATGCTTCTGTTACCTCAATCTATAGAGAACAGCAAAGGCTCTCAAACGAGCAAGAACGTATATCAAATGAACTGATTGAGGTAAAGGAAGAAATAAAGAAGGTAAATAAAAAGCAATCAGCAATGAACAAGCGAATAAAGAAGATTTTCCAAATCCTCGGCTGTATCAGTTCAGACGAGTCTGAATGATCCGTATCCTTCTAATTTCTATTTTTATGCATATGTGCAAGTATTGTTTTATTTGAGATTTTAGTTCTCGAACTTAAACTGTTAATCATTCTCTCCACTTCTGTAATTTTTGGCTTTGTTTTGTGACAAAAAGGGGGAGAGAGTTTAGAACAATGATTTGAACAATGAACAATGAATGATGGTATGAATCAATGAACAATGAACAATGAATGATGGTATGAATCATGAAACATCAAGGTAAGTGAACAATGTTTGAATCAACTGGATGAATATCAAGGTAAGTATGATCTCAACTTGAGTTTTTTTTCCATTTGTTTGAATGCATGCCTCGACTAACTATTTGCTAACTATTTGGGCATGTAATATAACTAACAAGTTGATGTTCACTAACAAGTTTGTGACACTTGGTTTTTGATTGCATAGAAGATATGTTGGTTCTTAACTCTGATCAATTACATATCTATATATATATATTAGTTTGTCACAAACATGTTCATGACATTTGGTTTTTACGTGCAAAAGGGATATGTTGGTGTTTTTTAACTATGATCTGTTTACATATCTGAATATAAATGTCATGGTAAGTATAAATGAGTTTAAACTTCATCTCTGTTTGTGGTTTTTGAATAGTACAAAATTCTTGAGGTATCTAACGATTTCTTTTGTCAAGAATGATTTCTTTTTGCAGAGAGTACAGATGTCTAAGTCTAGAGTCTGTTTTAGGAGTTTAACTCATGTATTGTATTTTGGATCTCCATTGTAAATTTTTGTTGTATGGTGATAGCAACAAAAATATCTTTTTGAATTTTCTTTAGTGGATCTGTGTTTTGTCACGAAACCGCCAAAGGGGGAGATTGTTACGGAATTTGAGTTGGCGTAGTTTCGTGAAAGTCTCAAGTCTTGAAGATTGAAGGTGAAGAAAGTTGGATCATTTAACTCAATCTCAAGAAAGAAGAATTCAAAAGGATCAGGTATGTTTAACTAAAGAATTTGTGTGATCCGAATACTTCTTGTAGTGTAGAAACACTTGGAAGAATCTTTCATTGCATAAAAATCAAAAACTGGACTTGGGACATGTTCAGGATCCGGATCAGGTTGTTCGATCCGGATCCCGAAGGTGGTTCGTTCATACATCGTCGCAATCCGGATCGTAGTCTCTTGATCCGGATCCCGAACGTTGAGTTTACCATCTACCTTGAACGATCCGGATCTTGCTTCGCAATCCGGATCCCGAACGTTGATGTTTGGTGAACTGTATGAACGATCCGGATCGTAGTCACATGATCCGGATCCCGAACCTTCATTTTTCTGGAATTGGCTGTTTTGTTATGACGATCCGGATCCTAGTTATCACGATCCGGATCGCCGTCCGTAAATATCCAGAAATGGTTGGTTTTTGATTCTTATCTCCTTCCTAGGGTTTCTAACCTATAAATACACCCTATGACTCTCTTTCTAGGGGGAATCCACATAGCCGTCATTTTCTTGTATCATCATATACGGCTATAGATCCACATATAGAGAAGAAAGGAAATCATTAGAGAATACTCTATGTTTCTTCATCTATATTGATTAGTTTGATTCTAGATTTTCATACTCACATCTTGAGTTGAATCAAACTAATGAATAATTAGATGGTATTTCCGATCTATCTTTGATCTAAGTATTCGGCGGATCATCACCACCCAAAAACAACGATTTTCCCCAAAAATCGGCGCGTGGATTCGCGTGTCCTTGTGGATTCAAGGTTCAATCGCTCTCGTGGATTCGGAGCGAGGCACGTTCGTGGATTCGAACGGTGCTATTGGGTGAAGACCGTGGATTCGGTCGGACGTCGTGGATTCGACGTTGGACGCCGTGGATTCGGCGTTGGGCGCAGATCGTGGATTCGAGAAGCGTCTGGAGCGAGCGGAGAAGATCCTCTAGGAGCGTATGGAAAAGGTTGAGTCGTAAGTGTGTACGGTAAATCACCTTGTACGTGTTTTAATTCTAGTGGATTTCTGCCGTGTTATCGGTCCCGTGGTTTTTTACTCCGGTGATGGAGTTTTCCACGTAAAAATCTTGCGTGTTATTTTATTTTCCGCATTGGGTTTTATCGCAACGATTTTTTGGAGTGTTTATACGTTTACACCTATTCACCCCCCTCTAGGTGTTTCTTCCCCTATTTAGATCCGTATTATATACGACCCAACAGTTCTGACACCTGTAGGCCAAGATACACCCAAATCAATGCGGTAAGTCAAACTACCCCACGAACACAAGTCTGCGGAAAAACAGCAGCGAAGAAGCATAATTATCACCTTTGAAGAGTCCTCCAAAAAATCTAATAAAAATACGGGCGCATTCCCCTCGAAGCGTAGATACGATCGAGTCGTCATACGTCTCGTTCCGATGCCCGTAGGCCGAGAAATCCCAACAATACGCCGCCACTGTCCCGTACCTCGCTTCGGTACAAAGGGTCAAAAGATACCTCGGGAACTGAACTAAAAACCCAAAATGAGGCGAAGTGATCAACATGTAAATCAAAGACGTACCTCTCGTGAACGCGCTGCCATGAAAATCAGCTCAAAAGTCCCTCGGGGTAGTCCAGAGGGCCTCGTGCACTGAAATGCATCGGTAGAAGCCAAAATCGAAGGAGCGTCGCAGTGCGCCGCGTCGTAGAAAACGCCGATGCCGCGGCCTCCAAAATATCCATAAATCCTTCAATAGTTGCAGAACAAGATGAAGAACAAATCATCTTTAGGGCTCTGTCGTAGGGGAGCTCGAAAAAAGGCTCAAAAGAACGGCCAAAGGGGGCTATATATAGCCAAAACAGAACATTTCACTTAATTCCTTCTAGGTCCCCACTTTCGGGCGCCCGAAACAATTCCGGGCGCAAACAGTGCCGCACAGTAGCCCAAAATGTACCCCAAACCATCAGCGCCTGAATCGTCCAGGAAGCGCCACGTGTCCCCGCAGAGCAAATAGCAAACACGGCCAACCCGCTCGCGACACGTGGCCGCGCAAGCGTGCCCCCACGCCGCGCACGCATCCCGAGGCACCTACAGCCCTGCTCCATGGACTGCGCCGGTGAACCAACCAATCCAAAGCTGCCACGTGTCCACACTGCGCCAATAGGAAGACGTCACGTGGCACTCCACCCACGCTGCACCGCGCTAGCCCGCTCCTCGCGTGGACTGAGCGCACGTGGACCGGCCAACCAACGGCCACCAAGTGGCCCCGCCCTGGTCCACGGCTCCCCGCGCACTTCTGTAGACCGCGCCTGCCGCGCCGGCCAACCGGGAGCCGCCACGCGTCCAAACCCCGGTGCACGCCTCGCCCTGTGGACCAAGCGACCCGCGCCCTGCCCGAGCCGCTGCCCGCGGCCGCGCCGCCGCGCTCCGCCGCCTGCCCGTCGCCGCCGGCGCTGCCCCGGCCGCCGAAACTGTAACCCTTGCCTCGAAATCCGTGCTTGGGCATCCGGGCTCCGAAAAATACATGTAAATAGTTCATTTTCATCATTTTCGAGCGCCGAGTCCAAATCCGATGTCCGTTTTGCCCAATTCCACTTCTAAAATTTATCAAAGGCATCCGATTAGGCAAACTTGGTTCCGATTTCCACGCTAAGTCCAATTCTTAGGTCCGATTCGCGCACAAACACCTCTAACACAAAAGCAAAGGCCTCCAGAAGTTGCCAGACACACTGCAAATGATCTGAGGAGATCCGGGTCATCACATGTCACGCCCCGGGGTCGAGACTGCGACCCGGGCTCGCCAACAGATCCGCCGCCTATGCCAAAATCCCGCACTGGCGAAGCGTCAAACCTGCAAGGAAAGGTACTATAGCTAACAGATATCAAAGCTATAAATAAAAATCTGCTGTAAAACTAAAATCAACCACTGTACAACTGAAAATAATACAATAATGTCCATCTCCCAAAAAGGATAATAATACAATATCCTCATATACAAAACCCAGAACTCAACAGGGAGGTATCTCCAATAAATACATCAGTGTACAGGCTCTCAATACATATCATATACTCACTACATCAGTCTCTTAAAAGAGGAAAATAAACAACTAATCTATGCAGATCTCCTCTGAAGGGGTATCGCTACTCTCCAACGACGGGTAGGGATCTAGCTCGCGACTCCCTCGCCTCGATCAACAACCGCAGAATCAGCAACACTCGCTAAGACTCTGCAAAACAAAGGAGAGAAAAGAAAGGGAGGGGGAAAACCCCCAATGGGTGTGAGAACTACACCAAAAAGGGAGTTCTCAGTGGGTACCACCGCCAGGCCCAACGATCTGCCACTAAGTCCACTAGAGGCATAAGATAACCAATGCAGTAAAAATTGGACAAGAAAGCTGGAGACCCTCAACAGCTACCATGCCTCTATCTAAATGCTCAAAAGGGGAGAACCAATGTAGGATATGCCACCACTAGCACATGAAGTGCGTAATCGACCCAATCGAGCTGACTGCCACATTTGGTCCAGTCAAACCTGCGCCCACCTACAACCACTTCCCACTGCCGGGCAGGAATTACGTAGGGTGTGACACCCCCGGAATTTGGATTAGTCCTCTATATAAATTATATAATAGGACTAAATCTCTAACCCGGCTATAGCATTTTGGATGGTAGCAAGATCCAAGAGGAACATGAGAGTTAAGTGTGCTAGAGCTAAAGTAGTTCTAGGATGGGTGACCCCCTGGGAAGTGGGGCGTCACATTTGGTATCAGAGCCATTCACCAGCCGGAAATGTGAGATGAGTCTCGGCTGAGCCAGGGTTATATAGCGGGTAGAGCGAGGCTCCCCGGCTAATGACCGTTGTGAGTGGAGTGCAGCTCCTCACAAGGTCGGCTAAGGCTAGCGAGACGAGTCTCACATCGCCTGGTGCTTGTGAGTGTGCTTGAGCCTGACGTGGACGTCAGGGCTTAAAGGGGGGAAGAATGTGACACCCCCGGAATTTGGATTAGTCCTCTATATAAATGATATAATAGGACTAAATCTCTAACCCGGCTATAGCATTTTGGATGGTAGCAAGATCCAAGAGGAACATGAGAGTTAAGTGTGCTAGAGCTAAAGTAGTTCTAGGATGGGTGACCCCCTGGGAAGTGGGGCGTCACATAGGGTGTCCAAACGGACTAACCCGCTATCGAGTAGTGGCTCATGCAGGCTATAATCGAAATCCACGCTCTCTCTCGGAACTCAAGATGCTCAACCTCTCACACAATGGTCAAAGTACTCACAACAACACGGGACCACCGTCAAACCAAACGACTCCCAACAACACTAGCACTGGTCTAAACACAGCTACTAGACTCCACTCAGTCCCCCTGACACGAGTGCAACAATAAAGTAAATGCCTGTAATAACCCCAATCTAGTGCCACCAGTAAAACTGGTACTGCCTGCTGTGCCTGACAAATCGGGTATACTGGCCAACGCATAACACCGATAAGGGATAGGAGTCTCAATGACTCAAAGTATGTATATCGCACACTCCGGAGTGGCACTCGAGGGGAGCGACCCACACGAGTAAAGTATCTCAGTAACAAGTATAATAGTAGTATAAATCGGCAGGACTAGATCATGACTCTGATCAAAGTGGGAAAGCTCAACCACTAAAGAAAATCCCGGTCCTCAATCAAATGCAAAAGTACTCAATAAGTGGGAAACTCCGTCCACTAGAGAAATCTGGTCCCCAATCTGATGCATAAATAAATATCCGGTCAACCGCCCAATATCCGCGGTTGCCGCAAAGCCCCACAAACGATAATCTAAAACCGACCTCCGGTCGACCGCCCAAAGTCCGCGGTCACCGCAAAACCCTGCCAGCCTGATGTAATGACACGACTTTTTAGTGATATTTTACCCTCCTAATAAAGTACTCCTTTTAGTGGATCGAAATTATCGAGTTTCTGTAAGTCGGTCGGTATGCTGCATGAGTATTTTTCTGTGAAAGAGCACGAAAAACGAAGACCGACGGTGCAATCGGATCTGAAATCCGACGTAGGGATCTCCCGAAACAGGATTTTTAGAGTTGCGGTGACTTAACGTGCATCGGAATCCGTATAAAATATCCTGCACGTTTTACGAGAAAATGTGGGTTTATCCCGTAGGATTAATTAATTAAAAAATTAATTAATCGGTGACAGAAATTAAATGGTGGGATTTAATTGTACGTACGAAAAGGAAAATCCCATTTTTCGCAAAAAGAGAAACCCTAGCCGGAGAGAACGAACGCGGGAGAAAAGAAGAAAAATGCGGAACCCTAGCCGGAGGAGGAAAAAGAAAGAAAGAGGAAGAAGACGGAGGAATCCGATCACCCCGAACAATGTACCGAAATTAGAAGAGCGATCGGTCGACTTCCCCGTTGCGATTTTCGGTCCAGGTGTGCAGCGGGAGTGTGTTAAAAGATCCAAGTGCTCCGATCTTCCCGCAACCAGGTGGGTACTCTTGCAATAAGTGCAATATGTCATCGTAAAAAGTGTAATAATCTGCCTAATAAAGTAGATGTGATGTTTTAACTTGATTTAACCTTTCGCATAAATATGTACCGGTTCTTCTGTTACTAACTGTGGCGACTAAATGTCGCGGTGATCGTACACGCCAGTTTCGGCTATCATGTTTTTAGATGCTGCACGTACACAGGCGGATTGGCCTCCACATGGGTGTACTTTTCCGGAGAAGTGGTCTGAATGACCCGTGTGCCCCACGATTTGTGTAGGTGCTAGTGGGGACCTCTTCACGACAGCTAAAAGTGCCGCACTAGCTCCGTGAAGGGGTTAAAAGCATCACGTAAGTAAAGTATTTGTGCACGAGGGGAGATCGTCGACTCCCCGACAGTTACCAGTTGTAATTAAATCAAGTGAGGTGGACACATGAGGAAGAAAAGGCGAAAGGTTCCGGTGTACTCGTTTTATTTTAAAGTTATTGTAAATTGTTGAAACATCTACTTTATTTGTCACTGACTTCCCACACTGTGACAGGTCCGACTAGGTGTAATAACTGGGACGGTGGTGAGGCTGCGTCGAGAGGACCTTGCCGTATGAGGCTTTGTTACGCTATTTCCGTTTTGGTTTATCTCATTTCTCTTCTTAGTTTAACTGGTAGTTTAATTTGCTTGTGTGTGGATTATGCTGGATGTTGGATAGAACATTAGTTGACACTGTGGATTTGGTTTACTGTTATGAACTCTTATGCGGCCATTTTACATTAAACAAAGGTTTCGAAAACACTTTTCAAAAACCAAGTGTCGTGTAGGCACAACCTTGAAAACCTCTAGATTTATCCTTTCAAAAATATGTAGCCACCTTTTGTGAATGTGTAGACATTTTTGGTAAATTTGGGTGTCGAGTGGACACCGTTTGCAAACCCGTAGTTATCTCTTGATGTGATTGAATGAAATTACTTTTTCTTACTATATTCACTATGACTGTGTGGTTAAAGAAGGTTGTTATTGTTATTGTTGTTGTTGTAAATGTGACGCCGTGCATATACAAAGGAGACTCTGTCCGTTTGAAGGGTGAATTTGTATATGTGGTGGGTCTGACACGCACCGGTGGGCAGGGTCGTTATTTATAAAGAAAAAAATATATACGCTTTTCCACTTATCCTTAGACCCTCGGGGCGTGACAACGCCCCAGCGGTGTTTATGGATATGATGAACAGAATCTTCAGGCCCTTCTTGGATCAGTTCGTAGTGGTCTTTATCGACGACATCCTGATCTACTCGCCCACCGATGAGGAACACGAGGAACACTTACGGATCATTCTGCAGACCCTCAGGGATCAGAAGTTGTTTGCCAAACTTAAGAAGTGCGAGTTTTGGCTTCGTGAGGTGGGCTTTTTGGGGCTCATAATTTCAGCAATGGGAATCGCAGGGGATCCCAAGAAGGCGGAGTCGGTGACCGACTGGGCCCAACCGACTACAGTCACGGAAGTCCGCAGCTTCCTGGGCCTAGCAGGATACTACAGACTCTTCGTCGAGGGCTTCTCGAAGATTGCGACCCCCCTAAACCGCCTGACCCGGAAAGGAGAAAAATTTATCTGGATGGCCCAATGCCAAGAGAGTTTTGAAGAACTCAAGAAGAGGCTAACAAGAGCACCTGTACTTGCGCTACCGACACCCGGAGAGGACTACGAGGTTTACTGTGATGCATCACGGATCGGATTGGGGGGTGTACTGATGCAGCAGGGCAAAGTCATAGCCTATGCCTCGAGACAACTCAAGGAATATGAACGAAATTACCCGACACACGACCTGGAGCTGGCCGCAGTCGTCTTCGTTCTGAAACTTTGGAGGCACTATCTCTTTGGTGTCCACTGTAATGTGTTCTCAGACCACCAAAGCCTTAAGTACCTTTTCACCCAGAAGGAGCTGAACCTACGACAGAGACGGTGGTTGGAGTTGCTAAAGGACTACGACCTAACCATTCAATACCACCCCGGAAAAGCAAATGTGGTAGTGGATGCTTTGAGCAGAAAGGGACAGATAGAGAGGACATCAGCAGGCACGATTACTCAGCAGGATGACTTGATCGCGGAGTTCTCGCGATTGAGGTTAGAGGTGGTACCGGCAGGGACGGTCGAGCGACTAATGTCTTTAATAGTCATGCCTACCTTGTTCGAGAGGATCCGAGAAGGCCAAGGTGCTGATCCACAGTTACAGCTTGTGCGGGACAGGACTTCCCCGGACCAGAGGGGGGACTTTTCGGTAGGGACCGATGGCACACTCCGGTTTCGAGGGCGGATTTGTGTGGCCGATTTGCCAGACCTGGAGAGGGAAATCTTGACTGAAGCGCATTGCGCTCCCTATGCGGCGCATCCTGGGGGCACATAAATGTACAGGGACCTCAAGCAGACCTTCTGGTGGCCGAAGCTGAAAGGGGAGGTAACACGGTTCGTAGCGCATTGTTTGATCTGTCAACACATAAAGGCCGAACACCAGCGGCCGGCGGGGAAATTACAACCACTACCTATGCCAGAGTGGAAATGGGAGCGGATCACCATGGATTTTGTCACCGGGTTTCCGCGTTCGCAGCAGGGGCACGACACCATCTGGGTCATCGTAGATCGGTTAACGAAGTCAGCTCACTTCCTACCCATTCACACGACGTGGACACGAGATCGGCTGGCTCAGATCTGCATCAGTGAGATCGTGAGGTTGCATGGGGTGCCGGCATCGATCACTTCAGACAGAGACACACGGTTTGTCTCGAACTTCTGGCAGAGTCTACAACAAGCGTTGGGGACCAAACTGCACTTCATCACAGCCTTTCACCCCCAGACGGATGGACAATCTGAACGGGTGATCCAGATCCTCGAGGACATGCTTCGGGCCTGTGTACTTGATTTGGGGGACGGATGGTCGCGCTACCTACCTCTCGTGGAGTTCACCTACAACAACAGCTACCAGGCTAGCATCCAGATGGCGCCGTATGAAGCTTTATACAGCCGACGCTGTCAGTCCCCGATCTGTTGGGACGACCTGGGGGCGCGAAAGTTCTTGGGGCCAGACTTGGTAGAGGAGACCGAGGAAAAGGTGCGCCTCATCAGGCAGCGGTTGTTGACCTCCCAGAGTCGACAAAAGAGCTACGCAGACCAGAGACACTGCGACCTGGAGTTTCAGGTGGGGGAGCACGTGCTACTGCGAGTCTCGCCGTCCAAAGGGATTAAGCGGTTCGGGCTGAGAGGCAAGTTGAGCTCACGGTTCGTGGGGCCGTTTGAGATCTTGGAGCGCATCGGCCCGGTGGCCTATCGCCTAGCCCTACCACCAAATCTCGACCGAATTCACGATGTGTTCCATGTTTCCATGCTTCGAAGATATCTCCCTAACCCATCGCGTGTACTCGACGTCATCGCGGTCGAGCTTAGAGAGGACCTGAGCTTTGAGGAAATACCGGTGCGGATCCTAGCACGGAAAGACAAAAAGTTGCGCAACCGGACGATCCCCTATGTGAAGGTGCTTTGGAGTAACCAGGAAGAACGTGAAGCGACGTGGGAACCGGAGTCGAAGATGAGGGAGCACTACCCAGATCTATTCGTCGTGGACCAGGATTAAGTTTCGGGGACGAAACTTGTTTTTAGAGGTGAGTGACGTAATACCCGCCCTCTTATTTTGTATTTTTTTTAAATTGTTTTTTTTGTCATTGTTTAGGGGTCCGGCGGGGGTTAAATAGTTTGTTTATTTCTGGGCAGACCGTCGGGGCTCGCGGGTATTTTTAGGTGCTAGAGCTCGCGAAACGGGGAACGGTGGCGCGATCGGATTCAAATTCCGATTCCGGGATCTCCCGAAATTTAATTTTGAAGTTTGCGGTCGGTTTGGGCGCGCCAGATTTCGTGCTGGCGACCTGCACGTCTTTCGAGGTAACCTGGACCTTATGTTGGAATTTGATTGGGTTAAGTTGTGATTCGGGGGACTTGGATTTCAATTGTCCGCCTATCTAGGTTCCTCCATTGCTAGGGCAGACGCGGGCGTGATAAGAAAGAGGAAAAAGGAACCCAACCCATTTTCCCTCTCGCTTCAAGAAATCGGCGTAGAGTTCCTGGCGGTGAGACGGGGAGAGGAAAAGGTGATTTTTTCTCGTTTTGCGGGATCGATCGGGAAACGGCAGGACGATTCTCTCATTCCTTTTCCTCCAGCGGATCGCAGGTGAGCGTCTTCGTTTTTTGTAGAGTTCTTGTTTTGCGCAGTCGGGGGGTTCGTCTCGTTGCGGGGGAAAGCACCGCCGCCGCTGCAGTTTTTGGGTCCGCCGCGCGGGGCTGCCCGCAGGCAGCGCGCCGCGCAGGCAGAGCGCCGGGCGGGGCTGCTTGCAGGCAGCGCGCCGTGCGGCAGGGCGGCCATGCGGGGCTGCCCGTAGGCGCGCCGCGCGGGCTGCCTGCAGGCAGGGCGCCGCGCGGCAGGGGCCGCCGCGCGGGGCTGCCCGCAGGCAGCGCACCGCACGGGCTGGTGCCGCGCGGGCTGCCTGCAGGCAGCGCGCCACGCGGTAGGGGCCGTCGCGTGAGGCTGCCCGCAGGAGCGCCGCGCGGGCTGGTGCCGCGCGGGCCGCCAGCAGGCAGCACGCCGCGCGGCAGGGGCCGCCGCGCGGGGCTGCCCGGAGGAGCGCCGCGTGGGCTGGTGCCACGCGGGCTGCTTGCATGCAGCGCGCCGCGCGGTAGGGGCCACCGAGCAGGGCTGCCCGCAGGCAGGGCGCCGTGCGGCAGGGCGCCGCGCGGGGCTACCTGCAGGAAGCGCGCCGCACAGCAAGGGCCGCCGCGCGGGGGCTGCCCTCAGGTAGCGCGCCGCGCGGCAGCGCGCCGCGTGGGGCTGCCTGCAGGCAGCGCGCCGCGCGGGCTGGTGCCGCGCGGGGCTGCCCGCTGGCAGGGCGCTGCGCGGCAGGCCCACCACGCGGGGCCGCCCGCAGTCGAGCCGCGCCGCGCGGGTTTGGGCCGCGCGGGGCCGTTCACAGGAGGTGTGCGCGCCGCACGGGTTGGTGCCATGCGGGCAACTTCACCGCGTGGAGTTTTGAGGTCGCGTGGGTTTTTTCGTCTCCTGTTTTGAGTCGACGTTGGCGTTTTGGTCATCTAGTCTTAGCCATCATTGTTCCTCCAGTGGCGCGGGACGTGGTAGACTCGGCAGGCACGCGGTCGCGGACGGTTTGAACGTCGGTGGTCACACAAGGTGGGTACAATTTCCGGGGTCAGTTGGGAAAGGGTGTAGGTGATATAAATTGCATGTTTGGGCAAAGTTGAAAAATAAAGTGATTACTTGTTTATAATTCTAACCCTGTTTACACTGGTTATTTATATAATTGATTATGAGGATCGTGATTGCTACACGCACACCATCGGTTTGGCCACCGCAAGGGTGTGCTTTTCTGAAAAAGTGGTACATTGACCCGTGTACCCCACGTGATGGTGACGTAATGTGGGCCCTCGTGGGTGGGGGGTGTGAGCGGTGATGCCGAGGCGGGTGCTCGGTGGCCGAGGTAGGTGCTCGGTGGGGTTTCCGAGGCAGGTGCTCGGTGTGGTTGCCGGGGGAGGTGCCCGGTTTGGTTTGCACAGGGTTCTTCACTGTTGGTGGCACGTTGAGGAGGGTGGTTGCTCTGGTTTTACCGTGGTTTGCCTTACTTTTAGCCCTTAATGCTTTAATTTTCATTTCTGGTCGCTGACTTCCTACTCCGTGACAGGTTCGTCCAGGGGCGAGTGCTAGGGCATTGGTGAGGCCGTGCGAGTGACCTTCTGGCCCTTCGAGGCTGCAGATGTTGACCTTTTATTTTTTCCCTGTTCATTTTATTACTCAGTAGTCGGTCTTGTGGTTTGCGATACCCCCGTGCGGTCGACGTGGATGTTGGTCTGTTGTTCATACCTTTCTGCATAAGTACTGGTTTTTAAATCTCTTGATTGGCCGCTTTCAAACTACAAAAACAAGAAAAAAGGAAAACATTGCGAAAATAGCTTTATAAAACCTGGGTGTCGTGTAGGCACCGTTTCAAAACCCTGTGGATTTATGCGATTGCGAAATTAGTTTTATAAAACCTGGGTGTCGTGTGGGCACCGTTTTTAAACCCTGTGGATTTATGCGAATTCGAAATGGTTTTATAAAATCTCGGTGTCAGGTGGACACCGCTTTCAAAACCCTGTGGCTTTATCCTTTCGAAAACAGTCGGCCTCTTTATCACTTGTGGAAAAATAGTGGTATGTGTTTAGTGACTGGTTGTATGTGTTTGATGCTTGATCTAATGTGGTTAAAGGTCGAATTATATGGACTTTGTAGTCAGGACGCCGTGCATATACAAAGGAGACTCTGCCCGTTGCAGAGTAAATTTGTATATGCGGCGGGTCTGGGCACGCACTGGGGAAGAGGAAAAAAAAATATATTGTGAGTTTGGGAGCATCGGTGGCTCTTCTTCCGCGCGTTTAAACCCCCGGGGCGTGACAATGTTGTTGCAGGTGAGCACGATGCCTCCTCGATGCAGGATGCTGACGCGTTCTCAGCCTTCTTCATCTTCCGATGAGCCTGAGCAGGAGGAGTCATGGCAGGGCCTGCAAAGAGAGGTCCAGGAACTACAGGCTCAGATGGCCCAGATGTCAGAGGCCGTTCGACGTCAGGAGGAGACTTCCCGACGCCAGGAGGAGGTCATGGACCGGATGATGCGCCTACTTGAGAAGAGGGCGCAGCTAGTTGCAGAACCGCCTGAGCGTTCTCTAGTCCATTCTTCCCCTGCAGCGATACCTCCAGTAGTACCTGCAGTGCCAGTGGCCCAGTCTGGGCCGACCATCAGTGGAGAGGCACCGAGACCGGAAGGACAGTTATCCCCGAAGGAGCAGAGGGAGGTCGTGGACCGCTTGAAGAAGTTTCGCCAACTTGACCCGCTTCGTTTCTCTGGGCGGAGTTTGGAGCTGTGGGAGGCAGAGTCTTGGATCACGGCTATGGAGCGACTTTTCGAGAGCCTTTTTATTGAGGAGCGGTTTCAGGTTCTTTTGGTGACAAACTTTTTGGAGCATAATGCCGAGGCTTGGTGGCGCCGAGTGCGACCTATCGGTCCGCCCGGGACCCAGCTGCTTATTTGGGCGAAGTTCCACAGCCTTCTTCTTGGACCTTTCTTCCCCGAGAGTGTCAGACAGAAGCCGTAACATGATCTGAAGAACCTCCAGCAGGGAGACCGTTCTGTGCAAGAGTACATTGTGGATTTCAATCGGCTATTGAACAGTATACCGTAAGCGGCCAGGGATGAGGCACATAGGATTTACATGTTCGAGCGGGGATTGCGCCGAGATATCTATCAGTTTGTTCGGTCACGCAGACTACAGACTTTTGACGCCTCAATGGAGCAGGCCCTTTATGTGGAATGAGGGAATGTGGTTATTGCGGTGCCCCCGATCCCCGTGTAGCTTCTCCCATGAACCGTGGTGTAGAACACCTAGTGTTGGTGTGTTTGGCCCATAGTGCATCAAAGGGATGCCACAGATGGACCCTGTGTGATATCCCCAGCTGGATTGGCCTTCGGCTGCATTTGCCGAATTTTTGAAAGGGTTTTCGGCCAAACAGAGGTTGGATTTGGATTCAGCACGGAAAAACGCTTGAAAACGGCTATTTGCTTGTTTGATTCAGAGTCCGGATGCCCAAAAACGGACTCCCGGAAGTTTTTGCTGAATTTCGGTGCATGGGAGGGGCCGTGGACCGCCGGCTGCCACGTGGCGGCTTGTGATTGGCCGGTCCGCAGCACTCGGTCCACAGAGGGGCGCGGCTGGGTGCACGGACCCGCCGCATGGACACGTGGCGCCGCCTGATTGGCGGGCTCGTGATGCGCGGTGTACGGGTTTGGCGCGGCGGTGCATGGACCAGGCGGGGGGACGCGTGGCAGCCCCCGGTTGGTCGGTGCACGCGGCGCGGTCCACGGAACCCGAACTAGGGTGCGTGGATCGGGTGCAGGGGACACGTGTCGGCACGCCATTCGCGGGTCCACGAGGCGCGGCGCACGGGGGCGCGGACGGGCGCCTCGGGGCGCGTGCGTGGCAGGCGGCCTGGGCGGTGCCTGCCCGCACGTGTGACCGCGACAGTGGCAGGGACGCGTGTCGCCCTGCCACTGGCGGGCGCCACCTACCCGTTTGACCGGGTAGGCGCCACGTGGCGGCACCACACGCGCCCCGCACGGCTGTTTGCTGTGCGGGACACGTGTCGGCCACCGGGAGGGCCACGTGGCCACTCCCGACGCGCCCCGCACAGCTGTTTGCTGTGCGGGTGACGTGGCGGCACGGGAAATTTCCGGGTGGCTACAGTGTTCCTCCTCTGCGCCCGAATTCGGGCGCCCGAATCTTCGGGAGCGCCCGAAAGTTGGGACATGAATGGAATTTTTCCATTTGTTTGGTGCGGCCTATAAATAGCCCGAGCCGCCTTCTTTTGCTTCTTTTTGGCATTTCCGAGCTTCAAACCGACGGGAAGTCCTCAGCAAAGTTGATCCCCACGCAGTGCTACACCTTTCTGCAGAGTTTGGAGATTTTACGTGGCACGGTTTTCGAGATTCCCATTTTCTTGGCGCGTCGCGACGTTCTTTCTTCGGTGTTTCTTTCGTCGCGTTTCGGTGCACGAGCTCCCCCGGCCTACTCCGACCATCTTTTCGAGCGATTTCTTCGCCGTTGGATTCGCAACAGGTAAAGCTACGATTTTGGTATTTTTCGCATTTCCTATTTTCATGCTTTTCGAGGAGTTCTTCCATGCTCACTGAGGACCTTGTTTACTGTGTGGATTTTTGAGGACAGCGGATTGATGGAATTTTATCTCCGTGCTCGGACATCGAATTGAGACACTCTTATACACTTTTTTAATCTACTCGACGCGAGGATCATCATAGTATTTTTCTTGGAATTTTTGGAGACCTTCCTGAATGTATACATTTTCCTTTTCATCTGTGCGAGAGTTTACAGTTGTATGGTTTTGGGATTTTGCGCACCGATATTGTGGAATTTGTAACTTGGCCTACGGTGCTCGGAATTGGGCGTGCATGTACCCGTTTCGAAGCTATCGACGCGAGAAACGCTGTGGTATTTTTATCAGAATTTTTGGAGCCCTGTCTGCAGGTGAAAAATTGACATCTTTGCGGCTGAAATTTCAGACTGTAATACTTGGTTAAATTTTGGGATTTAAGTGTAATTTTAGCCTTGTGTTGCACCCAGGAGGGATTGCGGATCGTGCTGGACCCTTTGGACTTGGAGTTGTTTCTCTCCTGGTATTCTTTAGCTGTGGGATTTTAGACAGTTAGCACCTTCAGGTAGGTGGCTTTGCTTTCAGGATCTATGGACTGTGCGCTAATTCTATTGATATAGAATCATGCATGATAGGGATTGGACTGGGTAGCATGCTAGAATTTGAATGTTCTTATTCTTTGTATTTATCTGATGATCGTATGATCTCTTTTGCTTCCTACCACCTGTTAAATTATTGTTATCTTGGAACCTGACCTAGCACCCCCGTCATATGTTGTATGTGTAACCAGACCAGTAGAAAACCCTCACTTGGGCTAGGGTTATTTATGTTTAGACATCCACACATTATGTTTCATTACTGGACTTAGTGTTATCCTCGCCCGGGTAGTGGGCCGAGCGGTATGGACTTCTTTTTAGTGTGGGATGCATTTGCACTCGTGCTTGGGAGCAGAGTGGAGTCTGGTAGACGTAGTGGATCGCTTGTCTGTACCGGGAACCGTTTGGGGTTAAACGGTGGTCCCGGGGGGGGGGGGGGGGGGGGGGTCTTGTTTTTCCCTGTTTGGGTTGTCGCCACTGTGTTAGCGGCAGTAGTTTACTAGTGTTAGCCGGACCTAGAACCCAGAACCCTTTTCGACATACACATGATCTTAGTCTACCAATGTTTTCTTCTAAGCATCGAAGGGCCGCTGGAGTCTATTCTTGTTTGATTGGACAAAGGCATCAGCCCTTCGGGGTTTGGGTAAAACACTTATTTTTCTAAACTGTTTTTCTAAAAAAGAACTAAAAGTCATTAAAAATGGATTTCTTCTCAAAACAAGATAGGTTTTCAAAAAGGGTACTACTTTTAGTCCTCACCCTGTGTGGGTTGAGTGAAAATGGCTTTCAATAACAAATGTCACCTTTTTCCTGTAAATATCCCCACTCGAAAGGATTCGAGTGGTATGGGTTCTAGGGGCCGTTCCTTTGTCGGGACGAAAGCCTCGGGGGCCGAGCCTGGAACCTGTTCTTGTTTGATAGGGTTGTAGGTGTAGGTCTCCCGGGACTTTCGGGCCCTGTTGGTGTCTTCTGCGTGTAGTACCGAGATTGTTGTGTTCCCGAACTATAAGGGGGTCGGGAACTTCAATAGGCGGAGTTTAGAGTCTGTTCTTGTTTGATAGGGTTCTAAGCACCGGCCTATCGGGTTTCTGAACCCTTTTGGTGTCGGTCTTTCCTGTGAGTTTAGTGTTCTATTGTGGGAGCCGTCTGGTGGACAGTGGCCCCCGGCTGTGTGGTTTTCCAGCCTGTGAGTGATCGTTGGTGTTGTTAGTCGATCTTGTGATCGTGGTTTGGACTTTAGCCTGCATGAGCCATATTTGAGCTCGACAGAGATGCGCAGATACTTTCCTCGGTGGGGTCGCGCCCCTCGAGTGCCACTCCGGAGTTGGGCCTGTTACTTGCTATCGCGACTTGTCGATGCAGTCCCTCTGGCTGGGCCAATTTTGGCAGTCACGGACACCCTACGGTAGACCCGTCCTGTTGAGGATGTGCGGCAGTAGGTGGGCGCAGGTTTGACTGGACCCTATGCGGCAGTCAGTATAGATTGGGTGAGTATACTGTGTGTGTTAGTAGATGCATCATGTTTCCATCTGTTCCACTCCTTGAGCATCTAGATAGAGGCATAGTAGCTGTAGAGTTACTTTTCCATCCCTTTCATTTTAGTTTTATATTGTTACTTTATGCCTCTAGTAGACTTAGTGGGCAGACCGTCGGGCTTGTTGGCGGCACCCACTGAGAACTACTTGGGACGTAGTTTTCACACCCGTCGTGGTGTCTTCTCCCACAAGGACTTCTACTCCTGTTCCTACAGCTCCAGTTGCTGATCCGGCTGATCGAGGTAAGGGAGTCGCGAGATAGATCCCTACCAGTCATCGTCGTCCAGAGAGTAGATGTACCCCTTTACTTTTTGAGAGTTCTTGTTGAGAGACTTTTGTAGTGAGGTATAGAGTTGTACTTTTTATTTTACTGCTTGAGAGATTTATGTGTTTTGGGGAGGATTTTGAGTTGTATATATTTTCATTTTCAGCAGTTTACTTTCAGCTCTGATATCTGTATAGTATAGTTGATCTTTTGCAGGTTAGTCGCTTCGTCTATACGGGGCTTTCCGTATGGGCGGCGGATCTGTTGGCGAGCCCGGGTCGCAGTTTCGACGCCGGGGCGTGACAGTTATGACTGAGAGGAACAAAGCCCCAGCTGGGAGTTCGGGGGAGAAGCGCCAAGTTCCTGATGATAGGGGACAGACAAGTAGGCAGGAGTCTCTGAGACCTCCACGATTTCACCCTAAGGATCGTAGGTTTCAAAGGCGCCAGAGATCTGGTGGACACCAGCAGCAGCCGCAGTACCAGCAGTATCAGCAGCGACAACAGTCTCAGCAGCAGTATCAGCATCGGCGACAGGATTGGTGTGTTATTTGTGGTGGGCCACATTCACCATCACAGTGTGACGAGAGACAGGGATGGTGCTTCTTATGCGGAGAGTTAGGACATTTCAGAGCAGCATGCCCCCGAGCAATTTTGTTAGTGCGACCTATTGCTACAGCTCCCCCTTTGCCTATTCAGAAAACGGAAGCCCCTCCGATTTATCGCCAGACAGATATGGCCACGACGTCGAGACAAACGGAGCGATGACCTTCAGCACCCAGTGGGCGGGTTTACGCAGCCCAGGTGGAGGACACCCCGGCAGCGGATTGTGTCGTCGCAGGTATGATTTTACTTATAGCTGGTTGAGCTTGAACATTTTGATACCGCCGCATTTCCTACATGTGTTAATAGAGCATTTGCATCTCTGCATGGATAAGAGATAGGATTATTGCTACATGTATTAGTGGTTTAGATTCTTGATCGTATCCTGTGAGTAAAGGAGGTTTGTGGAACACGATCAGTACAGTTGAGACTTGGGATTATACCAGCAGACGTGACGGTTTGGTGGCAGCTCCAAGACTTTGACCGAGCCCACGGGATGGACCGGTTGGCGTGGTATCACACGACGACTGATTGTGGAATGAGAACAGTGACCTTCCACGAGTTGGACAGAAGGAGTTCATTTTCACAAGTTGCCGAAGTACTCTTCTTACAGTGATGGCTTCAGCGGCAAAGGACAGACGACACCACTAGAGCTGATGAGACGTTAGGGCTTGAGGTTGTGTTCCTAGGAGGTTGTGCTAGATCGTAGCCTTCGTTTGTGCAGCCACAGCAGGAACAGCTTCAATACTTCTCTTCCTATTTTCCACATCTTTACGCCGAGGCTCACGAATGGGACAAAAACTTTGAAAGCCTACTCCAAAAATGGAGACGGTGCCGGAGCCTATTCTTGTTTGATAGGGTGAAGGCACTGGCCTTTCGAGATTTTCGAACTTTTTGCTGATTTCGGCTATTTTCTAAACTATGAGTTGGGATTGATGATGTTCCTGATGTTGGGCTCTATCCTTTTTGGTAGGTTGTGGGTGTGTTAGTTTTGTAGTTGCTGTGTGTTTTAGTTTCGGGGACGAAACTTTCTTTTAGTGGGGGAGGATGTGGTGTCCCGAAATTTTCCACGCGACTTGACCGTGTGGTTGGCGGTGAGAAAACACCTATTTTTGGTGTATCGAGTGCGTTGTGCGTCAAACGGATGCCAAAAACGGACTTAACGCTCGAAAACAGTCAAAATTGACTATTTTCGGGTGAATTTGGGCTAACTGGCTGATTTTGCGGGTGGGCCGGTTCACGGCCCACCGCGCGTGCTCTGGGTGCAGGGAACCCGGACCGATGCCACGTGGCCGTGCCTCATTGGGCGCGACAATCGAGGCATGGGCGTGCAGGGAAGGGCGTGGGCGCGCGTGGGCGGCGCCATGTGGCAGCCCCGCGTTAGGCGCATCGCTCGAGGGCGCCCCTGCGTGTTGACGCGGGGCGGCCCGGGCGCTGGCGTGCGTGGGCACCGCCACGTGGCGGGGCCCCGTTTGTAGCGCGCCGCGCGGTGCGGGGGGCGCGTCGACGCGGGGGCGCTAGTTGGCGGCCTCCGGTTGGTCCGGGCACTATAGCTAGCCCATTTCTGGGCCATTTAAGGCCGGAAATCCCTTCGTTTTCCCTCATTTTTCTCTTTTGCTCCGTTCTAAAATTTTGGGAGCATGAGAAAAAATTCGTAGGGGAGTTTTGGAGTGACGCAAGTGCGCTTTTTGTGCCGTGGAGCGCGCGCGAGGTGTTCCTAGGAGCCGGGCGGACGTGCGGGCGCCAGTTTGACGGCGCACCGGCATTAAGGTAGGTTTCGCCTCGTGTTTTGCTATGTTTTTCGGCACAGTTCTTAGATTTTTCTTTTGAGGGTTTTGTTTTTGAACTCTGTGTCCAGGTCCTTGTCAGGGACCGCTGTTGGTGGTGCCTTTTGTCGCGCAGTTTTACTGCCGGACTTTTCAGGGTGTACCGTTTACGCGTGGCGGGCGCCGTTGCGCTTTCTGTTTCGAAAGAGAGTGTGTTGCTACGGGAGCCCAATTGCAAGTGTCTATAAGCAATTGGTGGCAAACCAAGGTGAGTTGGATTTTCCTCCAAGCCTGCGGACTTCCTTCTAATTCTAGTGTTGTAGATTTTAGCATGCTAGAATAGGTGCTAATATTGTTGTTTATAGAGTTTTTGGACTTTGACTAGCACACTGTCATATGATTGCATGTATTAAACCAGACTGCTAGAAAACTCTCACTTGGGCTAGGTTCTTTTATGTTCTAGTTTCCACCTCTTGCATTTCTTTCCTGGACATAGAGTGTTTCCTCGCCCGGGTAGTGGGCCGAGTAGTCAGGATAGTGTGGGATGCATGTTGCACTCGTGCCTGGGGGCTAAGTGGAGTCTACTAGCTATGGCTAGTGTTGTGCTAGTGTTGGGAGCCGTTGGGTAAACGGTGGTCCCGGGTTGTCGTGTATTCTCCGACCGGTGTCATTAGCACTATGTTTGTAGTAGTGTCGAGTTGATGTTAGTAGGACCTTGAACCCAGACTGTTTTTGGACACACATAATTTCAGTAAACAAAGGTTTTTCTTCTGAATTTCGAAGGGTCGCCGGTGTGAGGACCCGAAATTCCCACGTAAGGATTACTGTTACATCTGCAGCTTCTGGAGGCCTATGTGGCGTGTCGGCGGTGTTTATGTGCAAATTGGACACAAGTGATGGACTCGGTGTGTTAAATGGATCACGAGAGTAGTCGGATGACCCTGTCGGATGTTTAGAAGTGGCTTCGCGCGAAACGGATATCAAAATTGGACTCAGCGTGAACACCTTTCCGATGCCTTCGGCAAATTTTAGAAATGGAATTTGGCAAAACGGACAGCGGAATTGGATTCAGCGCGCGAAAACGATGAAAATGGACTATTCACCTGTATTTTTCGGAACCCGGACGCCGCGCACGGATTTCGAGGCACTGGGTACTGTTCCATCTCAGAGGGGCAGCGCGGGCGGCGGCGGGCAGCGGCAGAGCACGGCGGCGCGGGAGCGGGCAGGCGGCGGAGCGGGCGCGGGCAGCCGTGGTGTTGCGGGGTTTGGAGTGCCCCGTGGAGGCTTCCTACTGGTTTGCATTGGACATGTGGCAGCGTGTGATACGTTGGTGCATTTGTTGCGATCTACGGAGGATCCAGGACCGCCTCGGGTTGCGTGCCTGGCAGGGGGCGCAGGCGGCGGGCGCAGCGGGCACGTGGGGCTGGCAGGCGACGTTGACCGCGTTTCCCGGGCATGGGCGCGCCACGCGTCGGCAGCAGAGTGGACCACGCGGCGCGAGGCGGGTGGAGGATTTGGCTGTTTGCTGTTCGACGGTGACGTGGCATAATCAGGTGAATCCGGGCGCTGGTTAGACGGCTGCGGATTGGGTTACTGTTTGCGCCCGAATGATTCGGGCGCCCGGAAAATGTACTAGGATGTGTATTTTGGACCCGAATTTCAGCCTATAAATAGGCAGCAGGGGGCCTTTGTCCGGGTTTTTGGGCATTTCCGAGAGCTCCCTCTTCTACAGAGACCTTCTACACTGTGTCATCTACTCCCCTTTGGATCTTGGGCATTTATGGAGACTGCGGCTTCGGCGTTATCTGCGACGCGGCGCACATCGACGCACATTGGATTTTTGGCTGTTACCGTCGCTTTTCAGTCCGCGAGGCACACCGGATCACCCGAATGGAATTTTGAGCCGATTTTTGCGGCAGCGTGTTCACGAGAGTTAAGGCTTGGTTTTCTGTGTTGATCGCTTCTCCTCGTTTCGAGTTTTCGGCACTATTCCCGAGGTGTTTCTGTGACCCCTTTTTTCTACTGTGAGTTTTTGGACTACGGTGGCTTGTCGATTTTCTATCTCGACCTACGAGCATCGGAATGAGGCGTTTAAGGACTCGATTGACATCTACTCTTCGAGAGGAACGCGCTCGTATTTTTATTGAATTTTTGTGAGTACTCTTTGAGGGTAAGATTTAAGCTTATTTGGGGTTGTATCCCGCAGTTTTGCAGTATTGTGGATTACCGGCGCCCCGCATTGTTTAATTTGTATCTTGGCCTATAGGTGTCGGAACGGGGTGTACAAATACCTTTTTTTTTGGGGCAACTCGTCACGAGGATCGCAACCGTAAATTTTCTGGAATTTTTGGAGCATTGCTTGGAGGTGAGAATGCTCTTCTTTGTGTTGTTTGGGAAAAACAGCATTGCTGTGGGTGTACATTTTGGGGTATGATTAGTGAATTGTGTTGTGATGCTGATTGTTGTGGTGTTGTATTGTTGGCGCGTTATTGACTGGAGACGAGGCTTGCGCGACATGTACCGAGGATGCGGGTTCAGTGGATTTCGTTAGCAAGTGGCCACTCTCTTCACCGACTTCGGCTTTGCTTGCGGAAAGCGCTTCAGGTTGGTTGCTTCATCTCCAGAACCGGTGGACGGTTCTCTAATTCTTATATTACAATGCATGCATGTTTAGGGTACAATAATTGTATGTTATTGTGAGGTAAGCTAGGAAGGATGATTGTATAAGGGAATTGCAAGATTAATATTCATGTTAAATATTATCGAGGACTTGCGGGATTTGGATATTCATGATGATGAATAGTAAATGCTTACCTAAGGGATTTACCCTATGTGATTGTTAGCATGCTTGTTTAATTGTACAATATTTAGCATCGAGATGGAAGCTTGAGTAATGGCCTAGATCATGCAGATTGATATACCATAGTAGTGACCTTTTAGCATGCCATATTGCACATAGTCTTTTATGTTATGATTACTCGATGGAGTAGGAGGCTATATCTATGTGCGGGTATTATTCCGATCGTTCTTTTGATGGACCCTGGATTGTGGACAGGTGTAGTTCATTAGGGATTCTGACATGTTGTTTATTCCTAGTGGATCTATTATATGCTTTACTCCCTTTCATTTCCTTGAGGACATTTGCATGCTTGTATGGACATCTAGTTAGGCCATCTTTTACTGCTACACTATTTTTTGGAACTTGACTTAGGAGAAACCATGTTATTCCTTTCTCCTTCTTTGTTAGTCAGGCAATCTGTGTTGCTCGGGTGCGAGCAGGGGTTTGGGGAGTGTAGCCGGGACATTGGTGTCAGGGATGGGTTGTGCTGGATTGAGGCTGGCAGGGTTTTGCGGTGACCGCGTACTTTGGGCGGTTGACCGGATATTTGTTTATGCATCTGATTGAGGACCGGGGTTTTCTTTAGTGGTTGAGCTTTTCCATTTTGATCAGAGTCATGATCCAGTCCTGCTGATTTATACTACTATTATACTTATGATACTTGTTACTGAGACACTTTACTCGAGTGGGTCGCTCCCCTCGAGTGCCACTCCGGAGTGTGCGATATAAATACTTTGAGTCCTTGAGACTCCTATCCCCTATCGGTGTTATGCGTTGGCCAGCATACCCGATTTGTCAGGCACAACAGGCAGTACCAGTTTTACTGGTGGCACTAGATTGGGGTTATAACAGGCATTCACTTTATTGTTGCACTCGTGTCAGGGGGACTGAGTGGAGTCTAGTAGCTGTGTTTAGACCAGTGCTAGTGTTGTTGGGAGCCGTTTGGTTTGACGGTGGTCCCGTGTCGTTGTGAGTATTTTGACCATTGTGTGAGAAGTTGAGTCTATCCGTTCTGAGAGAGAGCGTGGATTTCGACTATAGCCTGCATTAGCCACTACTCGATGGCGAGTTAGTCCGTTTGGACACCCTACGTAATTCCTACACAGCAGTGGGAGGTGGTTGTAGGTGGGCGCAGGTTTGACTGGACCAGATGTGGCAATCAGCTCGATTGGGTCGATTATGCACTTCATGTGCTAGTGGTTGCATACCATTCTATGGTTCTCCCCTTTTGAGCATTTAGATAGAGGCATGATAGCTATTGAGTGTCTCCAGCTTTCTTGTTCAGTTTTTACTGCATTGGTTATCTTACGCCTCTAGTGGACTTAGTGGGCAGATCGTCGGGCCTGGCGGTGGTACCCACTGAGAACTCCCTTTTTGGTGTAGTTCTCACACCCGTTGGGGGTTTTCCCCCTCCCTTTCTTTTCTCTCCTTTGTTTTGCAGAGTCTTAACGAGTGTTGCTGATTCTGCGGTTGTTGATCGAGGCGAGGGAGTCGCGATCTAGATCCCTACCCGTCTTTGGAGAGTAGCGGTACCCTTCAAAGGAGATCTTTAGTAGATTAGTTATTTATTTTCCTATTTTGAGAGACTGATGTAGTGAGGATATGATATGTATTGAGAGACTGTACACTGTTGTATTTATTGGAGATACCTCCCTGTTGAGTTCCGGGTTTTGTATCTGAGGATAGTGTTTGGTTATCATTTTTGGGAGTTGGACATTATTGTATTATTTCCTGTTGTACAGTTGTTTGGTTTTAGTTTTATAGCAGATTTACTTTATAGCTCTGATATCTGTTAGCTGTAGTACCTTTTCTTGCAGGTTTGACGCTTCGCCTATGCAGGGTTGTGTAGGCGGCGGATCTGTTGGCGAGCCTGAGTCGCAGTTTTGACCACGGGGCGTGACAGATTAGAGTGGTATCAGAGCCTAGGTTGTAGGTCATGGTGGACTTAGAAACCCTGGGCTTATGGTTTGACCCTTGGATGACTTCGTGAGAGTCGTGATTTTTAGCGAGAATCCTGATTGAGTTTTATACCTCTCCCAAGGGACGGGAGGAGTGATCGGCATGTTTATTCTCCTAAGTGATTATGTTGGTTGCAGACAACATAATGCCGTGGAACGGGTGACATGCTTTAGACTTTCGCTGGTTTAGGTCGAGCGTTGTTGTGTGCGGTTTGGCTGTTTCGTCGTGGCGAGCGGTGTCTCCCCGACGCTGTGTTTTGACCCGTGTGCATCCTGTCATAGCAGTTGAGCTTGAGCGGTTGGTTTTTGGCCGGATACCCGGATTGAGGTCAGAGAGCTCCGGACCCAGATTACAGGATTGTTAGAGGCATATTAACGACTGAGTGAGTAGCTGGTTTTGGTGACACTGTTGTCGGAGCACTGAGTAGCCCCCTCTGTGCCAATGTTTAGTGCCGAGGCACCGAGGCAGGGTGGATAGATGACAGCTGGTGAGCTGAGGGGACGTGATCGATCTATGGAGCCCGTTTTGGCAGATGAACCACCCCGATTCATAGGATTGAGCTTGGAGCCTTTGGAGGCAGAATCGTGGTTGGTGGTATTAGAGAGACTATTTGAGAGCCTCCTTGTGCCAAGGGTTTACGCAGTTGCTTAACTACGCGCTCCAGGTTCGAGGGATGAGGCGCATAGGATATGTGTGGCTGGGAGTGGATTGCGCCAGGATACCTTTCAGTTTAGTTGGTCCCTCCGTTATGGATTATTGATGCCTCAATGGTGTAGGCGTGTGTATGGAGCGTGGCACTGCAGTTCCTTTGGATAGGGATCTACCGCCAGAGGCGAGTTCTGGATATTGGTGCTTGGCGCTGGGTGATGGAGGACAGATCGGCCGGCAGAGGCATTTCTGATTTCTTTTTCCAGGATAACGGGTTCTAGAGATGCCAGAGATCGGGTGGACCCCGATGGCAGCATCAGCATCTACATCAGAGTGGCGGGGCGGTAGCATGGATTGGTGATCTGCGGAGGGCCGCATTCGTCGCCCTAGTGTGTGCAGAGACAGAGGTCGTGCTCCCCATGTGGATAGTCTTGATTTTCAGGCAGACTGAGCGATGACCACTTGCATTGAGCGGATGAATCTGTGCCGCCCGGTTGGAGGGCGCCACAGCAGCGGATCGGGTTGTCGCAGGTGTGATTTCATCACAGCAGTCGAAGTTAGAGCATGTTGCATTCTTGCTTGGACTAGAGATGGAGTTGTGTCCACGTGCACTAGAGGTACAGGTTCCTGTTGGTGCTGTGCATGTGGAGGAGGCTTGTGGATCATGTCCAATGCAGTTGAGGCCGCGAGTTATACCAGCAGACTTATTGGTAATTGTGGCAGTTCGGTGTTTTGACCCAGTGCTTTGGATTGGTTGGCACAGTGCCACAGGATGTTTGGCTGCGGAAAGAGAGGACTTTGACCTCCTGCGAGGCAGACGAGTGGAGGCTTGGTTGTTGAGATTGTTAGAGCACACAGGTTATAGCGACAGTGTGAGAGGTGCTTACGGCGGCACCGGGACTCAAGGATATCCTAGTTACCCACGAGATCCCGGGTGTGTATTCACCTGAGCTGTTGATGATGCCGCCGGTTAGGGAGATAGAGATTGCGTTTGACATGGTTCGGGGAACTGCGCCACCCTCGACAGTACCTCATTGGATATTGCCAGTGGAGTAGTTAGAGAGCTGACGGCGCAGTCACAGGATTTGATGGATCGAGGGGTCTGTTCGACCTAGTGCCACACCGTTGAAATACGGTGGTGATGCCACGCCGTTGGTACACGGTGGTGATGCCACGTCTTGGATACACGATGATGAGGGTTCGTTGTGACTTGAGCACAGGCAGGTCCGGATATTATTTAGGACCTTTTGATGAAGTTATACTCCGGTAGTTGTTCGTCTGTGATGCCTGTACCTATTTGGAATTGTACAGCTGCGTATTCTGCCAAGATGGCATTCAGGATCCGGTAAGTGTATTATGAGCGCACAGTGAGGCCAAATGGAATAATTAATGCCCTGCTGTCTTCAAGATTTGAGGAATTGTGTGTTCCAGTGTACTTGGACGGATTGGGAGTGGTGTTCCCCAAGGATATTTTGATTTACTCCCTGAGTGACTTGGAGTAAGAGGAGCACTTTTGGATGTGCTACAATGCTTGGGTGGAAGAAGCTGTATGCCGTGTTATTGAGGTACAAGTTTTAGCTTCAGAAGCATATTTCTTGGGTCACATTATTTTAGCCGTAGGGACGGTTGTAGAAACCCGGCCAAAAGTGATGCCATTCGTTATTGGCTGAGATCAACATTTATTGTTGAAGTGAGGAGCTTCTTGGACTTGGCAGTGCCAGGAGAGCATGGCGAATGGATGATGAGACTGATACCAGCGCCGATTTTTGCATTGCCAGCGATGGGAGAGGGATCTGCGAGTTTTAGTGATGCCTCCCATAGTGACTATGGAGTTACCGTTGGTTTGTTATTGAGCATTCTGGATTACCCCGACAAGGCCACTGTGGTGGCGGATACCTGGAACAGGAGAGCTTTTGGGGTTGAGTTTGATTATTCAACAACTGGCGCTGTGTGTGACCGTTGAGGCAAACATGGCTTGGGGTTGTGTCCCTGAGGGTCCCTTTTGATGGTAGACCGTGGCTGAGCAGTCCACTCGGATGGTCAGGATTCGGGAGTGACCGAGTGAGGACCCTAGTTTGTGAGTGCTTCTTTCCTTCTTGGGTGATCCCGGGGATGTGTTTCGGATTGCCCTGGCTGAGATTGGCCCCAGGGTGTGGTGTTAGTGCGTGTAGCACTGGCTGTTATTTTCCTTGTCCCCCATCTTTTGATGGAGCCCCTATGGTTTTTCACGTCTCAGCTCAGGAGTGTTTTGCTTTTGGATCCCTCGCCCATGATTGACTCGCTCCATTTGAGATTTATGAGTGTTTGGAGTACGAGGGACGCCCGTTGCGAATGCTGGCTCGTGAGATGAAAGAATTGCGCAATCGAGCCATGCCGTACTGGTTGTTGATGTTATTGTTGAGGAGTAATCACGGGGAGTGAGTAGTGACTTAGGAGCTGGAGACGGTGATGTTGAGTACTTACCCTTGATTTTGAGACACCTTTTGAGTTATGTTAGTTTCGAGGACGAAACTTTCTTTTAGGGGGAGGATGTGAGGACCCGAAATTCCCACGTAAGGATTACTGTTACATTTGCAGCTTTCGGAGGCCTATGTGGTGTGTCGGCGGTGTTTATGCACAAATTGGACACAAATGATGGACTCAGTGTGTTAAATGGATCACGAGAGTAGTCGGATGACCCTGTCGGATGTTTAGAAGTGGCTTCGCGCAAAACGGATATCAAAATTGGACTCAGCACGAAGTTTGAACAAAAGAACACCTTTTCGGATGCCTTCGACAAATTTTAGAAATGGAATTTGGCAAAACGGACAGCGGATTTGGATTCAGCGCGCGAAAACGATGAAAATGGACTATTCACTTGTATTTTTTGGAGCCCGAACGCCGCGCACGGATTTTGAGGCACTTGGTACTGTTCCGGAGCAGAGGGGGGCAGCGCCGGCGGCGGCGGGCAGCGGCGGAGCACGGCGGCGCGGGCGCGGGCAGGCGGTAGAGCAGGCGCGGGCAGCCGCGGTGTTGCGGGGTTTGGAGTGCCACGTGGAGGCTTCCTACTGGTTTGCATTGGACACGTGGCAGTGTGTGATACGTTGGTGCAATTGTTGCGGTCTACGGAGGAGTCCAGAACCGCCTCGGGTTGCGTGCCTGGCAGGGGGCGCAGGCGGCGGGCGCAGCGCGCACGTGGGGCTGGCAGGCGGCGTTGACCGCGTTTCCCGCGCATAGGCGCGCCACGCGTCGGCAGCAGGGTGGACCTGTAAGACCTGCCCTTCTATTTCGGTAATTTTTCTTTTCACTTTGAGCCGTCCGGCTGAAGGGTTAATTAATTCGGGTGTTTCTGGACAGTCCGTCGGGGCTCGTAGGTATTTTTAAGTGCTAGGGCTCGCGAAACGGGGAACGGTGGCGCGATCGGATTTAGATTCCGACCCCGGGATCTCCCAGAAATTAATTCTGAAGTTTCGACCTCTTTTAGGCGCTCCGGGATCCGTGCGGATGATCGACACGTTTTTCGAGGTAACTTTTAGCCGCTGATTTTGTCTCGTTGGTTTGGGTTTTTAAACCGGGGATTTTAGGGTTTCTTTTCCTTGGTTTTTCTTTTCGGCGGCTAGGGTTTTGAAGGGCGCGATCCGAGAGAGAAAAGGAACGGGAACCCAACCTTTTCCGCTCTCGCTCGACTTTCCTCCGGCGTAGAATTTCACCGCGGCACCCGAGGGAGAAGAAAGGAAGCGTTTTTCGACGAGTTGATCGGGCAAAGGTGGACGATCCCTCTTCCTCCATCCCCTCTCGCGAATCAAGGTGAGTTTTTGGTCGTTCTTGTTTTTGTATGTTTTCGTATGGGTTTGGTTTTTCGTCGGTTGTTTTGTGTTTGGGGATCACCGCGCCACCGCCGCCGTCGTCGGAGCGGCCGCCGCCGCCGTCGTCGGAGCGGCCGCCGCCGTCGCGGGGCCACCTGCGGGCAAGGCACCCGCGCTGGCTGGGGCCGCGCGGGGTCGCCCGCGCCCGCGGGCAGCGCACCCGCGCGGGGCCGCCCCCGGGCGGGGCGCCCGCGTGGGCTGGCGCCGCGCGGGGCCGCCCGCGCGGGCCGAGGACGCGCGGGGCCGCCCGCTGGCGGGGCGCCCGCGCGGGCTGGTGCCGCGGGGGGCCGCCCGTGCGGACTGAGGCCGCGCGGGGCCGCCCGCTGGCGGGGCGCCCGTGCGGGCTGGTGCTGCGCGGGGCCGCCCGCACCCGCGGGTAGCGCGCCCACGCGGACCGAGGCCGTGCGGGGCCGCCTGCTGGCGGGGCGCCCACGCGGGCTGGCGCCGCGTGGGGCCGCCCGCGCCTGCGGGCAGCGCGCCCGCGCGGGCTGGTACCGCGCGGGGCCGCCCGCACCCGCGGGCAGCGCGCCCGCAATGACCGAGGCCGCGCGGGGCCGCCTGCTGGCGGGGCGTCCACGCGGGCCGGTGCCGCGCAGGGCCACCGCCGACGGGGCGGGGCCGCACGGAGCTGTCCGCATGCGGGACGCGCGCCGCAGGAGTCGTCGTCGTGCGGGGAATCTCGCGCGCAGGGTTTTTCTTGGAATTTGTCTTTTCTCATCCCCTACCTGAGTCGTCGTTAAGTGTTTTGATCGCCAGGTCTTCGCCTTCGCTTCTTCAGGGACGCGGGGCGCTGTGGGGCGGCAGACGTGCTAGCACGGACGAACCGACCGCCGGTCTCCTTTTAAGGTGGGTACTTTCTCCAGGGTCAGTGGGAAAGGGGTGTTAATTATAAGATGCATGTTCGGGCAAAGGTAGTTTTTTCTAAAATGTCCATTATTTACAGTGCTAACCCCGTTTACATTATTATTTAATTAATCATCTAAATATTTGACTATGAGGCTCGTGTTACTGCACGCACACCGGCGGTTTGTCCACCGCGAGGGTGTGCTTTTTCGGAAAAGTGGTACGTTGACCCGTGTACCCCGCGTGACGGTGACGTAATAGGGGCCCTCGTGGGTGGGGGGTGTGAGCGGTGATACCGAGGCAGGTGCTCGGCGGCCAAGGCAAGTGCTCGGCAGGGGTTTCCGAGGTAGGTGCTCGGAGGGGTTGCCGGGGAAGGTGCCCGGTTTGTTGTACACAGGGTTACCTACTGTTGATTACACTTTGAGGCGAGGGTTGCTCCAGTTGTTAGTGGTTTGCCGTTTTATTGCCCTTTATGCTCTTACTTTTCTTTATAGTCACTGACTTCCCACTTTCTGATAGGTTCGTCCAGGGGCGAGTGCTAGGGCGCTGGTGAGGCCTTGAGAGCGCTGTTCTGGCTTTTAGCGACAGCAGACACAGTGACTTTCCTTTCCTTGTTCTTTTATTATTCATGTTAGATAGTTCTAGAATGCGATGCCCCCGTGGGATCTATGCGGATGTTGCCTTTTCATTTATAATTGTTGAATGACTGTCATTCCTTTTTCCTTACTTGGCCGTTTTGAACTACGAACAACAAAAAGATCAAGGAAAACCGTTTGCGAAAACCGTTTTCAAAACGTGGGTGTCGTGTGGGCACCGTTTTCAAAACCTTGTGGGATTTATGTGATTTCAAAAAAATGGTTTTACAAAATCAGGCATCGGGTGGGTGCCGTTTTTAAGAATTTTGTGGATTTATGTGGCTTTGAAACAGACTTTTTAAAACATCGGCGTCGGGTGGGCGTCGCTTTCAAAACTCTGTGATTATTTATCTTTTTAAAATAGTCGGCCCTTTTCAAAGTGTGAGAGTTGATAGAATGTTTGGTTTGCATGTTGAATGTGTCTGTGCCTCGATCTAGTGTGGTTAAAGCCTGTATGAGATGCATGATGTAGTCAGGACGCCGTGCATATACAAAGGAGACTCTGCCCATTTGCAGAGTGAATTTGTATATGCAGCGGGTCTGTGTGCGCACTGGGGTGGAATTGTTTTCAAAAAAAAATAAAATATTACGCTGATCTGGGAGCATCGGTGGTTCTTCTTCCGCGCGTTTGAACCCCCGGGGCGTGACAGGACCACGCGGCGCCAGGCGGGTGGAGGATTTGGATGTTTGCTGTTTGATGGTGACGTGGCGCAATCAGGTGAATCCGGGCGCTGGTTGGACGGCTGCGGATTGGGTTACTGTTTGCGCCCGAATGATTCGGGCGCCCGGAAAATGTACCAGGATGTGTATTTTGGACCCGGATTTCAGCCTATAAATAGGCAGCAGGGGGCCTTTGTGCGGGTTTTTGGGCATTTTCGAGAGCTCCCTCTTCTACAGAGACCGTCTACACTGTGTCATCTACTCCCCTTTGGATCTTCGACATTTTTGGAGACTGCAGCTTCGGCGTTATCTGCGACGCGACGCACATCGACGCACCTTGGATTTTTGGCTATTACCGTCGCTTTTCAGTCCGCGAGGCACACCGGATCACCCGGATGGAATTTTGAGTCGGTTTTTGCGGCAGCGCGTTCACGAGAGGTAAGGCTTCGTTTTTCGTGTGATTTCTTCTCCTCGTTTTGAGTTTTTGGCACTGCTCCCGAGGTGTTTCTGTGCCCACTTTTTCTGCTGTGAGATTTTGGACAGCGGAGGCTTGTCGATTTTCTATCTCGACCTACGAGCATCGGAATGAGGCGTTTAGGGACTCGATTGACATTTAATCTTCGAGAGGAACGCGCTCGTATTTTTATTGGATTTTTCTAAGGACTCTTCGAGGGTGAAATTTAAGCTTCTTTGGGGTTGTATCCCGCAATTTTGCAGTATTGAGGATTACCGGCGCCCCGCATTGTTTAATTTGTATCTTGGCCTACAGGTGTCGGAACGGGGCGTATAAATACTTGTTTTGGGGCTACTCGTCGCGAGGATCGCAACCGTGAATTTTCTAGAATTTTTGGAGCGTTGCTCGGAGGTGAGAATGCCTTTCTTTGTGCTATTTGGGAAAAACAACATTGCTGTGGGTGTACATTTTGGGGTATGATTAGTGAATTGTGTTGAGATGTTGATTGTTGTGGTGTTGTATTGTTGGCGCGTTATTGATTGGAGCCGAGGCTTGCGCGACATGTACCGAGGATGCTAATTCAGTGGATTTCGTTAGCAAGTGGCCACTCTCTTCACCGACTTCGGCTTTGCCTGCGGAAAGCACTTCAGGTGGGTTGCTTCATCTCCATAACCAGTGGACGGTTCTCTAATTCTTATATTAGAATGCATGCATGTTTAGGGTACAATAATTGTATGTTATTGTGAGGTAAGCTAGGAAGGATGATTGTATAAGGGAATTGCAAGATTAATATTCATGTTAAATATTATATATCGAGGACTTGCGGGATTTGGATATTCATGATGATGAATAGTAAATGCTTACCTAAGGGATTTACCCTATGTGATTGTTAGCATGCTTGTTTAATTGTACAATATTTAGCATCGAGATGGAAGCTTGAGGAATGGCCTAGATCATGCAGATTGATATACCATAGTAGTGACCTTTTAGCATGCCTTGTTGCACATAGTCTTTTATGTTATGATTACTCGATGGAGTAGGAGGCTATATCTATGTGCGGGTATTATTCCGATCATTCTTTTGATGGACCCTGGATTATGGACAGGTGTGGTTCATTAGGGATTCTGACATGTTGTTTATTCCTAGTGGATCTATTATATGCTTTACTCCCTTTTATTTCCTTGAGGACATTTGCATGCTTGCATGGACATCAAGTTAGGCCATCTTTTACTGCTACACTATTTTTTGGAACTTGACTTAGGAGAAACCATGTTATTCCTTTCTCCTTCTTTGTTAGTCAGGTAGTTCTTGTTGCTCGGATGCGAACAGGGGTTTGGGGTAGTGTAGCCTGGACATTGGTGTCAGGGATGGGTTGTGCTGGATTGAGGCTGGCAGGGTTTTGCGGTGACCGCAGACTTTGGGCGGTTGACCGGATATTTGTTTATGCATCTGATTGAGGACCGGGGTTTTCTTTAGTGGTTGAGCTTTCCCATTATGATCAGAGTCATGATCCAGTCCTGCTGATTTATACTACTATTATACTTACGATACTTGTTACTGAGATACTTTACTCGAGTGGGTCGCTCCCCTCGAGTGCCAATCCGGAGTGTGCGATATACATACTTTGAGTCCTTGAGACTCCTATCCCCTATCGGTGTTATGCGTTGGCCCGCATACCCGATTTGTCAGGCACAGCAGGCAGTACCAGTTTTACTGGTGGCACTAGATTGAGGTTATTACAGGCATTTACTTTATTATTGCACTCGTGTACGGGGGACTGAGTGGAGTCAAGTAGCTGTGTTTAGACCAGTGCTAGTGTTGTTGGGAGCCGTTTGGTTTGACGCTGGTCCCGTGTCGTTGTGAGTACTTTGACCATTCTGTGAGAGGTTGAGTCTATCCGTTCTGAGAGAGCGTGGATTTCGACTATAACCTACATGAGCCACTACTCGATAGCGAGTTAGTCCGTTTGGACACCCTACGTAATTCCTGCCAAGTAGTGGGAGGTGGTTGTAGGTGGGCGCAGGTTTGACTGGACCAGATGTGGCAGTCAGCTCGATTGGGTCGATTATGCACTTCATGTGCTAGTGGTTGCATACCATTCTATGGTTCTCCCATTTTGAGCATTTAGATAGAGACATGATAGCTGTTGAGTGTCTCCAGCTTTCTTGTTCAGTTTTTACTGCATTGGTTATCTTATTCCTCTAGTGGACTTAGTGGGCAGATCGTCGGGCCTGGCGGTGGTACCCACTGAGAACTCCCTTTTTGGTGTAGTTCTCACACCCGTTGGGGGTTTTCCCCCTCCCTTTCTTTTCTCTCCTTTGTTTTGCGGAGTCTTAGCGAGTGTTGCTGATTCTACGGTTGTTGATCGAGGCGAGGGACTCGCGAGCTAGATCCCTACCCGTCTTTGCAGAGTAGCGGTACCCCTTAAGAGGAGATCTTCAGTAGATTAGTTATTCATTTTCTTCTTTTGAGAGACTGATGTAGTGAGGATATGATATGTATTGAGAGACTGTACACCGTTGTATTTATTGTAGATACCTCCCTGTTGAGTTCTGGGTTTTGTATCTGAGGATAGTGTTTGGTTATCATTTTTGGGAGTTGGACATTATTGTATTATTTCCAGTTGTACAGTTGTTTGGTTTTAGTTTTATAGCAGATTTACTTTATAGCTCTGACATCTGTTAGCTGTAGTCCCTTTTCTTGCAGGTTGGACGCTTCGCCTATGTAGGGTTTTGTAGGCGGCGGATCTGTTGGCGAGCCCGGGTCGCAGTTTCGACCCCGGGGCGTGACAGACGGAGCCTGTTCTTGTTTGATAGGGTGAAGGCATTAGCCTTTCGGGGTTTGGAAAGTAAAAATTATTTTAACTGATTTTCTTGAAAAACTAAAATTCATTAAATTGGGCTTCTCAAATCAAAATGGTTTTCAAAAATAACTGTCATTTATTCTTACAAACTTTCTCACCCGAAAGGGGTTTGAGTGATCTGTGTTCTTGGGGCCGTTTCAGTAGTATCCGGACTTTTCGGACATCGTCCATGAACCTTGTCGGGGTAGGTTTAGCTATAGTAGCATCCCTCGTTATGGTCCATAGTGGGTAGTGTGTTGGCGTTCGTTCCTAATTTTCGGTGTAAGAGCTCGTGAAACGTTGAGCAGTGGTGCGATCGGAGTTGATATCCGACTCCCAGATCACCCGGAATTGAATTTTTTTAAGTTCGCGGTAACTGCAGCATGCATCGAAGTCCGTGCCGCATGATTTGCACGCTTTTCGAGGAAATGAGGGTAGACTCCTGTTGGATCGGATTAGCATTTTTATTCGACGAGAGAAAGAACAGAATTTTTCCTACCTTTACCTAACTAACCTCTTATATGTTATCCTTTGTTTTATGCTCGAGGTTAGGGTTTGGGGGGAGGATATTTTCGAGGTATATAAATAGCGACCTGTTTTTACCCCAAGAAAGATAAACCGTAGTAACATAGCCGTCTTGAGAAAGAAAGTGGGAACCTCGTCATCTTGCAACAAAGCATACCGGAGGCCGAGGACGAGACGGGGAGCGGATCCGGAACCTTGTACCACGAGGGATGGAATCGGATCATCTTCTCTGAAACCTCGAGGTGAGGGTGGCTTTTTCTTGGGTTTTCTCGTGGAAGTTTTAGAGTCGTGTTGCCCTAGCCACGGCCTTCGCCGTCGCTGCCGCTGTTGCCGCCGCCCCGCCCGCGTGGGCTTGCGCCCGCGCGGGGCTCTGCAGCCGCGCCGCCCACGCTGGCTTGTGCCCGCGCGGGGCTTTGCCGCCGCGCCGCCCGCGTGGGCATGCGCCCGCACGGGGCTCGCTGCACCCGCGTGGAGTCTGTGTCGCGCGGGGCTCTGCAGCCGCGCCGCCCGCGCTGGCTTGTGCCAGCGCAGGGCTCTGCCGCCGCGCCGCCGGTGTGGTCCTGCGCCCGCGCGGGGCTCGCTGTCGCCGCCGCGCTGCACCCGCGCGGAGTCTGTGCCGCGCGGGGCTCATCAGCCGCGCCGCCCGCGCTGGCTTGTGCCCGCGCGGGGCTCTGCCGCTCGCGTGGGCCTGCGCCCGCGCGAGGCTCGCTGTCGCCGCCGCACTGCACCCGCGGGGAGTCTGTACCGCGCGGGGCTCTGCAGCCGCACCGCCCGCGCTGGCTTGTGCCCGCGCGGGGCTGTGCCGCCTCGCCGCCCGCATGGGCCTGTGTCCGCGCGGGGCTCTGCAGGCGCGCCGCCCGCGCTGGCTTGTGCCCGCGCGGTGCTCTGCCGCCGCGCCGCCCCCGTGGGCCTGCGCCCACGCGGGGCTCGCTGTCGCTGCCGCGCTGCACCCGCGTGGAGTCTTTGCCGCGCGGGGCTCTGCAGCCGCGCTGGCTTGTGTCCGCGCAGGGCTATGCCACCGCGCCGCCCGCATGGGCCTGCGCCCGCACGGGGCTCTGCCGCCGCGCCGCCCGCGTGGGCATGCGCCCGCGCGGGGCTCATTGTCGCCGCTGCTGCTGCTTCTGCTGCCGCGGCCCCGCTGTGCCACCGCCGCTTAGCTCCTTTCGTGTTCCCGCCGTGTGCGTTCGTGTCCCGACTGTCACTTAAATTATTGTTGAGCCGTTCGTGTGTAGTGTCTTCACAATAATCTTCGGTCCTAATTCTTGTTTTTCTGGGGACTCCGTAGGTCGGGGTGTCGTTCAGGGGCTGTGAGTCAACTGCTGGTGTTTCGACCAAACGATGTTCAGGTGGGTGCCCCTTCAAATCCTAACATTTATGATATATGGTAAATTTACGTTTATGCATGAATATAATAATAATGACATTGTGACCTCACCTAACCCCTACTTCGCATATACATTGCTAATACTATCATCTGAGGCGATCGAGGGTCGCAGGACGTAATGACACACACTCCAATCCTGGAATTTGAGCCTAGGGTTGCTTGCACACACACCGGCGGTTTGGCCACCACAGTGGTGTATTTTTCCGGAAAGATGGCACGTTGGCCCGTGTACCCCCCGACTAGTGATGATGGGGACCCCTCGCGGTTACTCAGGCACCGCACGAGTTTCCGTGGAGGGGTTATAAGCAACAAAGAAAGGCAGGTGCATATATTTGATTGTTACAGGGGCAGGTACACATGTCTGATTTGTTACAGGGTACCGTTGCTCTCTTGGGAGGGGGTAAACACGGACACGCTGGTGGCTCAGTTTGCATTATTTTCAGTTTCCCGGTTATCGCATATATTTTTTTCCCTGTGTTTATGTTGCATCCTGGTAGTGTCACTGACTCCCCACTCTGTGACAGGTTGGTCGGCGCGGGCTTGGGACGACAGTGAGGACGAGTTCGAGATCATGTTACTCCATAGTTGGTTTCCATGAGGGGCATCGGTTTTGTGTTTTCCTTCTTTTGATTAGTTGGGTGCGAGTGGATGTAACTGCGTGGAGTGTGGATGTTTAGTTATTGTGGTGATTCTGTACTTTCATGCTCCCTTGCTACTCGGCCTATTTCCAAAAATAAAGAAAAATGCTTGTGATAACCACTTTTGAAAATAAAGGGTGTCGGGTGGGCACCGTTTTGAAAACCCATGGATTTATCCTTTCTAAAAGTAGACGGCCGTTTTAATTAGCTACTTTCTTCCTCTTACCCATGTGTATGTTTATTGTGGCTAAAGTGCGCATAAGGTTACATAACGATTGGTTTGCATATCATGATAGGAAACGCCGTGCACGTGCAAAGGAGGCTCCGCCCTCGGGGTCGAGGAGTTTACACGTGTGGCGGGTCTGGCGCGCACCGAGGGACACCGAAAAGGGAAATTTTTAAAAGTAACTCACGTTTTTCGCTCAACCGAAAAACCCCGGGGCATAACAGTTTCCTTATTTTTGGGACGAAAGCTATGGGGGTTGTATCTAGAACCAATTCTTGTTTGATAGGGTTGTAGGTGTCACGCCCCAGGGTCGAAACTGCGACCCGGGCTCGCCAACAGATCCGCCGCCTATACAAAACCCCGCATAGGCGAAGCGTCCAACCTGCAAGAAAAGGGACTATAGCTAAACAGATATCAGAGGTATAAATAAAACTGCTGTAAAACTAAAATCCAACTATCTGTAAAACTGGAAATAATGATACAATATCCAACTCCCATAAGTGATAATTATACAATATCCTCAAATACAATAACCCAAACTCAACAGGGAGGTAAACCGAAAATAATATATCAGTGTACAGGCTCTCAGTACAAGTCAGATTCTCAAAATAGAATGATCTCTCAAAAGTGGAAATAAAATAATCTACTGATTGTACTACAAATCTCCAATGTGGGGGTACCGCTAATCTCCACAGACGGGTAGGGATCTAGCTCGCGACTCCCTCGCCTCGAACAGCAACCGCAGAATCAGCAACACCCGATAAGACTCTGCAAAACAAAGGAGAGGAAAGAAAAATGAGGGGAAAAACCCCCAACGGGTGTGAGAACTATACCAAAAAGAGAGTTCTCAGTGGGTACCGCCACTAGGCCCGACGATCTGCCCACTAAGTCTACTAGAGGTATAAGATAACGAAGCTGTCACGCCCCGGCGTCGAAACTGCGACCCGGGCTCGCTAACAGATCCGCCGCCCATACGGGAAGCCCCGTATAGACGAAGCGACTAACCTGCAAAAGATCAACTATACTATACAGATATCAGAGCTGAAAGTAACTGCTAAAAAAAATAAAATACATCACAAGTCCTCACATAAAACATAAGTCTCTCAGCAATAAAAGTAAAGTACAACTCTATACCTCACTACAAGGGTCACTCAACAGTAACTCTCTCAAAATACAAAAAGTGGGTACATCTACTCTCTCTGGAGGACGACTGGTAGGGATCTATCTCGCGACTCCCTTACCTCGATCAGCAGGATCAGCAACTGGTGCAGCAGGAACAGAAGCAGAAGTCCCTGAGGAAAAAGACACCACGACGGGTGTGAGAACTACGTCCCAAGTAGTTCTCAGTGGGTGCCGCCAACAAGCCCGACGGTCTGCCCACTAAGTCTACTAGAGGCATAAAGTAACAATATAAAACTGAAATGAAGGGCTGGAAAAATAACTCTACAGCTACTATGCCTCTATCTAGATGCTCAAGAAAATGGAACAGATGGAGCATGATGCATCTACTAACACACACAGTATACTCACCAAATCTATACTGACTGCCGCAAAGGGTCCAGTCAAACCTGCGCCCACCTACTGTCGCACATTCTCAATAGGACGGGTCTACCGTAGGGTGTCCGTGACTGCCAAAACTGGACCAGCCAGAGGGACGGCGTCGACAAGTCGCGATACCAAAGTGCAGACCCACTCCGGACGTGGCACTCGAGGGGAGCGACCCCAACGAGGACAAGGGTATCCGCGCACTCTGTCGAGCTCAATATGGCTCATGCAGGCTATAGTCCAAACCACGATCAACAAGATCGACTAACAACACCAACGCTCACTCACAGGCTGAAAAACCACACAGCCGGGGCCACCGTCCACCAGACGGTTCCCCCCAAACGAACACAAAACTCATGGGAAAGACCGACACCATAAGGGTTCGGATACCTGATAGGCTGGTGCTTAGAACCCTATCAAACTAGAACAGACTCTAGGCTCCGCCTATCGAAGTTCCCGCCCCCTTATAGTTCGGGAACACAATAATCACGGTACAACACGCAGAAGACGCCAACAGGGCCCGAAAGTCCCGGGAGACCTACACCTACAACCCTATCAAACAAGAATAGGTTCCAGGCTCGGCCCCCGTGGCTTCCGTCCCGACAAAGGAACGGCCCCTAGAACCCAGATCACTCGAATCCTTTCGAGTGGGGAGATTTACAGGAAAAAGGTGACATTTGTTATTGAAAATTATTTTGATCTGGAAGAAATCCATATTTAATGATTTTAGTTCTTTTTAGAAAAACAGTTGGAAAATTAAGTGTTTTACCCAAACCCCGAAGGGCTGATGCCTTTGTCCAATCAAACAAGAACAGACTCCAGCGGCCCTTCGATGCTTGTAAGAAAACATTGGTAGACTAAAATCATGTGTATGTCGAGAAGGTTTCTGGGTTCTAGGTCCAGCTAACACTAGTAAACTACTGCCACTAACACAGTGGCGACAACCCCAACGGGAGAAAGAAAGACCTCCCGGGACCACCGTTTACCCCAAACGGTTCCCGGTACAGACAAACAATACACTACATCTACCAGACTCTACCCTGCTCCCAAGCACGAGTGCAAACGCATCCCACACTAAAAGAAGTCCCGACCGCTCGGCCCACTACCCGGCCGAGGATAACACTAAGTCCAGGAATGAAACATAAAGTGTGGATGTCTAAACATAAATAACCCTAGCCCAAGTGAGGGTTTTCTACTGGTCTGGTTACACATGCAACATATGACGGGGGTGCTAGGTCAGGTTCCAAGGTACTATAATTTAACAGATAGAAGGAAGTAAAAGATCACAAGATCGACAGATAATACAAGGAACAACAATTCCTACACTCTAGCATGCTACCCAAGTCCAATCACTAACATGCATGATTCTATAACAATAGAATTAGAGCGCAGTCCGTAGATCCTGAAAGCAAAGCCACCCACCTGAAGGTGCTAACTGTCCGGGGTCGCACAGCTGAGAAAACCAGGAAAATAATAACTCCAAGTCTAACAGGTCCAGCACTGTCCACAGACCCTCCTGGGTACAACACAAGGCCACAATTATACCTCAATCCCAAAATCTGCCAAGAAATACCACACTAAAATTTCAGCCGCAAAGACGCGATTAATTCACTTGCTGAAATTGCTCGAAAAATTCCAAATAAAATATCCCTGCGATCTACGCGTCGATAGCTTCGAAACGAATACCTGCACTTCCAAAACCGAGTTTCCTACGCTGAGATATAAATTCGGCAAGAGAAACACCCCATACTAAACTGTACAAAATTCCACTGATAAGAACTCGGGAAGAAGAAAGATTCTCACCTTCGAAGCAAACTCAGAAAATTCTGAGAAAAATCCAGGAGATTCCTCGCGAGAAGTAGATGAAAATCGCCTTTTGAATCACTACGATCCGATGTCTGTGTGCAAAGTTACAGCTAAAACTCTGCAGTGCTGTCCAAAACTGTAATCTGAACCGAGGGCTCCAAATATGATGAAATTTACCTGATTCGAAGCTAGATTTAGCCTTCCTCTTCAATAAGAAAAATGTAGGTCTCTGAGTCCTGGTGAATTCCCCGTAAATATTAGGATAAAACTCGACTTCTTCAGTCCTAGGGAGCAAAAACACTGAACATTGCTCAAAACCACATCCAGAATCTCAGCTGTGCACAAAAGTCTCAGAAATGACTTAATTCACCTAATTTAGATTCCAAATTTGAAGTTCCAGAAAATACGAAAATTGGATCACTTTAAGTCCTGGAAATTTCCCCACAAAAACCAACTTAAAATTCCATTTGTACATCCCAGGGGAGTAAAAACACTAACCTCTGCTCGAAATCCCAAACTGAAAACAAGTGTCTCAAATATTGCTATATTTACCTGGTTTAGAGCTCTAATTAGGTCCCATCTTCAATACAAAAGTTTTAGACCTTGAAGTTGTGAAGAGAACCCCGCAAGAATCACCAAAAAATTCCACTCCTACAGCTCTGGAGACCTTCTGGAAGAAAATGCGACGAAGTGGAACTCAAAATCAGCAATGACCAAGCTCCAACAATGGTGGTTCCCTTGATGAAGAAGAAGAAGATAAAGGTTGCTTCTTGGACTCCTTAGCAGCTAAGAAGTAAGATGTCTAAAAGAGTTAACCCCAACCCTTCAGCTCCCTTAAATAGGCAAAACAAGCTCCTAAATTGGGCTTAAGGTGCAACCCAACACTCTCACCAACTCCCCTCTCATAACCAACTCCCTTGCACCCGATCCGGTGCAAGGCGGGTCGGACCAAATGGTCCGACCGACCAAGTGTCACGCACGCCAGCACGGCCCAGCCCACGCGCGGGCGCGGGCGCGCGCCACGCGTGCGCGTGCATGCGCGGCGCATGGCGGCCCGGTGCACCGCCCGTGCACCGGCCCCATGCGGTCGCCTCCTGCACCGGGTGTACGCCCTCCCATGCACAGCGCTGCACCCGCCGGTGCATGGCCCGTGAGCCGGCCGCCGTGAGCCCGGTCCACACCACCAGCAACACCCAAAACACCATTTTAAGCCCAAAGTATCCAGAAAAAGTGTATTTCGCACAGTTTTTCACGCTGAGTCTGCTTTTCTTGTCCATTTGGCGAACCGAGGATTCCAACACACCGAAAAAGTAAAACCAAAGCTCTCCAAATCAAGCTGGGGCTTCCGCGATGATCCAAAACAACCCGAACTCAACTGAAGGCACAAGAGAGACATGCTCGAGGCGATTTCTCCGCACCACGCCATCATGCGAGGTCGGTGCGCTATCCAAAATACCGGTACTCTACACTCTCCCCCCTTAAAAAGGTTTTGTCCCCGAAACCTAAAACAACCCACAACATCAAGACCAAACCGACAAAACCAATGCAAACAACCAAGGAAGGTAAGGCCCCACCAGCAGGAAAGTCATGCACCGTCGACCCTCAATTTAGAAAGCAACTGAAATTAGCGAAAAGTCCAAAAATTCCGAAAGGCCAGTGCCTTCGCCCCAATCTAACAAGAACAGGTTCGGGCACTGTCTCCATTTCTGAAGAAGCCTTTCGAAGTTTTCGTCCCGTTCGTAAATTTCAGCACAATAACGAAAAAAAAAAGGGAGAGAAAAGTGTTGATGTCGTTCCTGCTGTGGCCACAAAAACGCAGCTACAACCTAACCAAAACCTCTAAGGACACAACCTCTAGTCCTAAACAAACAAAGCTCCCGAGGTGGAGTCTGTCCAAAGCCGCTGAAGCCCATGCTGCTGGAAGGATACGCCGGCAATCCGAAAAAAAAAAAAAAATGAACTCCTCCTGTCCAACTCGCAGAAGGGTAACCGCTCTCATTCCATTATCAGTCGTAGCACGGCACCGTGCCAACCAGTCCAACCTGTGTGCTCAATCCAAGTCCTGGAGCTGTCCTTGAATCGTCACATCAGCAGGTAAAGTCCCAAGTCTCAACTGCAATGATCATACACCGCGATCTTCCTCTACTCGTAGGATACTGGGAAGAATCCGATCGCTAAAACCTGCAGCATAATTTCCTAACCCACCCCCAAGCAAAGATGCTGATGCAAATGCTCTACTAATAATGCAGAAGAATGCAGCGGTAACGAAATACTCAACTCAGCTAACAGAAATAAAATCATACCTGCCGCGACCTGATCCGCTGCCGGGGTGTCCTCTACCAGGGCTGCATAAACCCGTCCACTGGGTGCTGCAGATCGTCGTCCCGTCTGTCCCGACGTCGTGGCCCACTCTGTCTGGCGGTGTGCCGGAGGGGCTTCCGCTGCGTGGATAGGCAAAGGGGGTGCTGTCGCAATCGGCTGCACTGACAAAATAGCTCGGGGACAAGCTGCCTGAAGATGTCCCAACGATCCACAGAGGAAACACCGTCCCTGTCTCTGGTAACACTGCGATGGCGGATGAGGGCCGCCACAAATGACACACCGCTCCTGGCGCTGCTGCCGAAACCGCTGTTGTCGGGGGTACTGCTGCTGTCGTGGGTACTGCTGTTGAGACTGCTGTCGCTGCTGGTGCTGCTGATACCGCGGCCGCTGCGGGGGTCCACTTGATCTCTGGCGCCTCCGAAACCTACGACCCTGAGGATGAGGTCGTGAAGGTCTCGGAGGTCCCTGCTAACTCGTCTGTCCCTCAACATCCCATGTTGGGCGCTTCGCCCCCGAAACCCCTGCGGGAGCTGGAGCCACCTCGGCCGTCACTGCCTCTCCGTGCTCCGAACTCTGCCCCGAAAAACGATGTGGATCAGACTGATGGAATCTCGTCAACATATCAACCACCTCGCGCTGCTCTGCAGGGGTCAACTGTCCTGCTGTCCCGGACGGCTGACCATTGGTACTCGATGCAGTAGGGGCTGCCTGTGCTGCTGGTACAACTAGGGGTGCCACAGCTGGCGAAGAAGGTGCGGGGAAACTCCCTGGGGGTGCTACAACTGGCTGTACCCTCTACTCCAACATACGCATCATCCGACCGATGGCCTCCTCCTGGCGCCGAACAGCCTCTGACACCTGGGCCATCTGAGCCCGAAGCTCCTGCACCTCACTCTGCTGACCCTGTGCTGGCCCCTCCTGCCCAGGCTCATCGGAGGGGGAAGGTGTAAAGTACCGGATTTTTGGCACATAAATAAATGTAGATAAAGGTGGTATGAAATACTAGTGTTATGAAAGTTGGGGAAGTAAGGGACATTTGGACCCGAGTTGGGCCCAAATCGGGTTAAAATGGAGAGATCTAAAAATTTATTTGAGAAAGGGGGCCCAGATTTTTAGTAGAAAATTCACAGTGTCGGAAAATTTCGAGAAAATTACGGGAGCCCCGTAAATATGTTTTAAGACCACAGAAAAAGTTCCGCGTTAATCGGAGGCCGGATAGTGGGAACGGGCTCCGCCAACAGTGTCGAAAAATTCTGAGAAAATTACGTGAGCTGTGTAATTATGTTTTAAGGTCACAGTAAAAATTTCGCGTGGATCGGATATCCGGATTGTTAGAACGGGGCCCGCCAATGATTCTGGACACAGTGGGGCTTTGGTAACCCAGAAATGGTCCAAACTGAAAATTTAAATTTTTCTGTGATAAATTAAGTTAACATGAAGCCGCCTGTCAAGTTTGGACGGAAACGGACGAAGAACAGACAGAAAACGAAACCAAAACGGATTTCTGAGGCGACCGCGGCGCGGGAATCAAGGTGGCGGGGGTTCTGGTGGCAGGCGGGTCAAAGGGGGGGCGCCACATGGCGGGCCCCCATTGGGCACGTACGGGCGCAAGGACACGCGCCCGCAGGGGCGCGCGGGGGCGCGCGCCCGCATGGCGCAGGGGCGCGCGGTGCGCGCGCCCCTGTGAGTGGTGGCTGCCAGGTGGCGGGCACCCATTGGGCGGGCCGTGCACCCGGTCCACCACCACCCCTCCCTCCCTTCTTTCCTCTTTCTTTTTCTTTTTTCTTTCTTTTCTTCTTCTTCCTTCTTCCCCGCAGACCCTCCCTCTTCTCCTTCCATTTTTTTTCTCCAACCGAGCTTCGAGAGAGGGAGAGAGAGAGAGAGATAGAGAGAGAAGAAAAGAAAAAAAAAAAAAAAAGGGAATTTCGTAGGGCGCGAGCGCGCCGTGGACCTCGTGGGCGGCGCGACTGTGCGAGGTAACGTTATTTTTCGGTATTTTTGGGCATAATTTGTAGGATTCCTTTTTGGACATTAAATTTGACCCCATGTCATTTTGCGTGTTAGGGACCGAGTTCTACTGTACCGTTGCTGCACGGACTGTCGCGGGTATTTTTGGCACGTCTCGTTTTGCGTGCAAGTTGTAGAAAAAATGTACCGTTTTGCGTGCGGATTCGACAAAAATGTGCAGTTTTGGACGCAAACTCGAAAAACGTGCACCGTTTTGCGTGCAACGTTGAAAAAGAAAAGTGCACCGTTTTACGTGCCAAACCGAGATATGTGCTTCATTTTACGCGCAGATTGAGTTGTTGTGCACCGTTTTACATGCAAAGTCTAATATTTTGCATCGATTTGCGTGCAGGACTAGAAAAATATGCACCGTTTTGCGTGCAATCCTACAGTGAGGCGTGCACCGTTTTGCGTGCAGATTTGAGGTACGTGCACCGTTTCGAGTGCAGATCGTGTTGCCGCGCATCGTTTTGCGTGCCGGCTGAATTGGCGCGCACCATTTTTACGTATAGGTTTTTAATGACATGCATCATTTTGCGTGCAGGATTGTAGGACGTGCACCGTTTTGCGTGCGGACTCGAGGGAGGTGCACCGTTTTGCGTGCAAGCTCGAGGAGACAAGTGGAATCGCGCCGGGACCAATTGCAAGTGTCTACAAGCAATTGGGGACACCACAAGGTGGGGAATTTTGCCGAAATTGGGTGACCTCTCCCCTTGCTCCCTTGCTTTTCGATTCGAAGCATGATAGTAGCCTGTTAGAGGCGTTAGGTAATTATGATATTGATTGCCTCTATAGATGGATTCAGATGAAAAAGAGCAACTGTTGGTTGTCAGAGATAGGGGAATAGTTGTGCATGTGCAAAGAGACACAGAGAAAAAGTGCAACTGTTGGTTGCCAAACATGTATGATGAATATGCATGCGTAGAGATAATTATTATGTTATGAATGAGATGAAAATAATTGCATGCATGAAAATGATTAGCTATTCATGATTATGAGTATGTTAGGGTATAACCCTAGGAATCACGTGACATAAGGGAACAACAGTTGTTGGTAGTAAGACTAGGAGAAAACCTAGTATAGGGGTTTGACGAGTGACATCAACTTAGGAGTTATCCTTGGGAGGACGAGTGGCATGGTCTTAGGTGATAACCTAAGGACACTGGATAGAGTGATCAACGTAGAGTCAAGGAACTCCAGGATGTATATGACATGGAACTTAGGTAAAGAGAACCTAAGGTGAACTAGTGATCAGCATAGAGTCGAGGAACTCTAGGACAAGTATGATATGGAACTTAGGTAAAGAGAACCTAAGGTGAACTAGTGATCAGCATAGAGTCAAGGAACTCTAGGACAAGTATGATATGGAACTTAGGTAAAGAGAACCTAAGGTGAACTAGAGATCAGCATAGAGTCAAGGAACTCTAGGACACGTATGATATGGAACTTAGGTAAAGAGAACCTAAGGTGAACTAGTGATCAGCATAGAGTCAAGGAACTCTAGGACAAGTATGATATGGAACTTAGGTAAAGAGAACCTAAGGTGAACTAGTGGTCAGCATAGAGTCAAGGAACTCTAGGACAAGTATGACATGGAACTTAGGTAAAGGGAACCTAAGTTGAGCTAGAAGAGTTTAAACTCACAGACAGAAAATAGAGTCAAGTTGACTCTAGGATTCAGTAAGGAATCAAGAGAATGGAAAAATGGATCAAGTGTGGAGACATGAAAGGAAAAACAGGAAATTAGAATCAGTGTAACTCTAAGATAATAGTGGAACGGAAAATTAGAGTCAGTGCAACTCTAAGTTAAAGTGGAACAGAAAAACAGAGTTAAGTGAACTCTAGGATTCAGTGAGGAATCAGGAAAGCGGGATAAGATCCAAAGATTAAAGAATTAAACAAATATAACCTTAGAAAGTCATAGGGTGTCTGGGCAATGGACTATCACATTAACTTCAATTTGAGTTAACTGAATGAAAGATAAATGATAAGAGTCCAGGAGACTCTCTAGTTATCCTTATGGCAAGACCTAGGATAAGAGGTAATAAATGCAAAAGGTAAAGTTTAATAGCAAGCTAAAAGCGGCTAAAAGAGCATATTGAGAATGCAAATGGCGCCTTCGAACTTGAGACTCGTCATTGTGGAGCAGGACTCCCTGGGCAGTGGCCCGTCGGACGAGGTACCTTCGAAAGGCTAAAAGTGAAAGTAAAGAGCTAGATGCTCAAAGGAAAGAGAAAGAGATTTGCCAGTGGCAAAAAAGGGAGCTATAAGCTCGAATAAGAAAGAAAAGCAAGTGTTCTAAGGCAAAGAGGCTAAGAACTAAAGTAAAAGAGAAAGAAAAAGAAAAGAATAGAAAGAAAATATAAAGATAAAACGGGCGTACCTGCGGGGAGGAAACGTGACCCTTGTTGGAGGAGCGGCAGGATCCCTCTCCCGGGCAGTGACCCGTCTGGCACGTTTCTCCCGTAGGACGGGGTAACACTTGCGAGTGTTATCGGCAACCTTAGAAATCTTATCTGATGGTAGCAGGACTCCGGGCTGGGGCCCGTTGGATAAGAATTTCTGAGGGTTAACTTAAATTAAACCACCATAGGGTAAAGAATAAGAAGAACAGAGAGTGGCCAAGGTGGCCGGGTTAGGGTAACCCAGTATACAGCGGCTTAGTGGCCGAGTTGGTGGTTAGTTGCCTAGGGTGGCTAGACAGAGTAGTGATGGATTGGTGAGTATACACAGATGGTGTAGTGGCCAGTATATACATAGTAGCATTATGATATTGAGGATTTTAATTTTCCTAGCACTATTATTATTGCTTCCATTGGACCAAGTGAAGTAGGACACTTTTTCTCGGTGGTTGAACCCACTGGGAACTCTGTCGGAGTTCTCACACCACTTGGGTGACCCCCCCCCCCCCCCCCCCCCCCCCCCCCCACAGGTTCAGCTTTGGATGCAGCGGTCAAAACGGATCAGATGCAGTCAGCGAGGCATACGACAGGGGCAAGAGCCCAGCAGCATAGAGACCTAGAGAGTCTAGCAGAGGTATCCAATTTTTATATTTCTTGAGTGAACCTTGTATGGTGAGGAAATGATGTAAAATAATTGTAATAATTTTATTTGCAAGTTCAGAGATGTAAAGTGTAATAAATTTAATTCATGGTTCACTCTTGTATGCTTTCATTTCCGCATTAACTGTTGTTATTGAATGAAAGTTTTAAATTTGTAGTGATTTTTAGTACTCTGATATTGAGCTTCCGCATACACTTGTTGTGTTATTATGGATGTTACCGTTCCATTCGGGTAGGAAAAGGTCTTACCTGACTGGCGGGTCTGTTGGCGTGCCCGAACCGTACAAATTGGCGGACTCGGGGCGTGACAGAAGGCTGCGAACGCGTCCGTACCCTGCGTCGGGGAGGCATCGTGCCCACCTGCAACACACATGCAAACATCAGGACAGTACCAAACAACACTCGACCCAATCCAGCGAAAGTCTAAGACATGTCATCCATTCCCTAGCATTATGTTGTCTGCAGCCAACATAATCGCTTAGGAGAATATACATGCCAATCACTCATCCCGTCCCTTGGGAGAGGTATAAAACTCAATAAGGACCATCGCTAAAAGTCACGACTCTCACGTAGTCATCCTAATGTCCAACCACAAGCCTAGGGTTTCTAAGTCCATAATGACTTACAACCTAGGCTCTGATACCACTCTAATCTGTCACGCCCCCGCGTCGAAACTGCGACCCGGGCTCGCTAACAGATCCGCCGCCCATACGGGAAGCCCCGTATAGACGAAGCGACTAACCTGCAAAAGATCAACTATACTATACAGATATCATAGCTGAAAGTAACTGCTAAAAAAAATAAAATACATCACAAGTCCTCACATAAAACATAAGTCTCTCAGCAATAAAAGTAAAGTACAACTCTATACCTCACTACAAGGGTCACTCAACAGTAACTCTCTCAAAATACAAAAAGTGGGTACATCTACTCTCTCTGGAGGACGACTGGTAGGGATCTATCTCGCGACTCCCTTACCTCGATCAGCAGGATCAGCAACTGGTGCAGCAGGAACAGAAGCAGAAGTCCCTGGGGAAAAAGACACCACGACGGGTGTGAGAACTACGTCCCAAGTAGTTCTCAGTGGGTGCCGCCAACAAGCCCGACGGTCTGCCCACTAAGTCTACTGGAGGCATAAAGTAACAATATAAAACTGAAATGAAGGGCTGGAAAAATAACTCTACAGCTACTATGCCTCTATCTAGATGCTCAAGAAAATGGAACAGATGGAACATGATGCATCTACTAACACACACAGTATACTCACCAAATCTATACTGACTACCGCAAAGGGTCCAGTCAAACCTGCGCCCACCTACTGCCGCACATTCTCAACAGGACGGGTCTACCGTAGGGTGTCCATGACTACCAAAACTGGACCAGCCAGATGGACGGCGTCGACAAGTCGCGATACCAAAGTGCAGACCCACTCCGGACGTGGCACTCGAGGGGAGCGACCCCAACGAGGACAAGGGTATCCGTGCACTCCGTCGAGCTCAATATGGCTCATGCAGGCTATAGTCCAAACCACGATCAACAAGATCGACTAACAACACCAACGCTCACTCACAGGCTGAAAAACCACACAGCCGGGGCCACCGTCCACCAGACGGCTCCCCCCAAACGAACACAAAACTCACGGGAAAGACCGACACCATAAGGGTTCGGATACCTGATAGGCTGGTGCTTAGAACCCTATCAAACAAGAACAGACTCTAGGCTCCGCCTATCGAAGTTCCCGCCCCCTTATAGTTCGGGAACACAATAATCACGGTACAACACGCAGAAGACGCCAACAGGGCCCGAAAGTCCCAGGAGACCTACACCTACAACCCTATCAAACAAGAATAGGTTCCAGGCTCGGCCCCCGTGGCTTCCGTCCCGACAAAGGAACGGCCCCTAGAACCCAGATCACTCGAATCCTTTCGAGTTGGGAGATTTACAGGAAAAAGGTGACATTTGTTATTGAAAATCATTTTGATCTGGAAGAAATCCATATTTAATGATTTTAGTTCATTTTAGAAAAACAGTTGGAAAAATAAGTGTTTTACCCAAACCCCGAAGGGCTGATGCCTTTGTCCAATCAAACAAGAACAGACTCCAGCGGCCCTTCGATGCTTGGAAGAAAACATTGGTAGACTAAAATCATGTGTATGTCGAGAAGGTTTCTAGGTTCTAGGTCCAGCTAACACTAGTAAACTACTGCCACTAACACAGTGGCGACAACCCCAACGGGAGAAAGCAAGACCTCCCGGGACCACCGTTTACCCCAAACGGTTCCCGGTACAGACAAACAATACACTACATCTACCAGACTCCACTCTGCTCCCAAGCACGAGTGCAAACGCATCCCACACTAAAAGAAGTCCCGACCGCTCGGCCCACTACCCGGGCGAGGATAACACTAAGTCCAGGAATGAAACATAAAGTGTGGATGTCTAAACATAAATAACCCTAGCCCAAGTGAGGGTTTTCTACTGGTCTGGTTACACATGCAACATATGACGGGGGTGCTAGGCCAGGTTCCAAGATACTATAATTTAACAGATAGAAGGAAGTAAAAGATCACAAGATCGACAGATAATACAAGGAACAACAATTCCTACACTCTAGCATGCTACCCAAGTCCAATCACTAACATGCATGATTCTATAACAATAGAATTAGAGCGCAGTCCGTAGATCCTGAAAGCAAAGCCACCCACCTGAAGGTGCTAACTGTCCGGGGTCGCACCGCTGAGAAAACCAGAAAAATAATAACTCCAAGTCTAACAGGTCGAGCACTGTCCACAGACCCTCCTGGGTACAACACAAGGCCATAAATATACCTCAATCCCAAAATCTGCTAAGAAATACCACACTAAAATTTTCACCGCAAAGACGCGATTAATTCACCTGCTGAAAGTGCTCGAAAAATTCCAAATAAAATATCCCTGCGATCTACGCGTCGATAGCTTCGAAACGAATACTTGCACGTCCAAAACCGAGTTTCCTACGCTGAGATATAAATTCGGCAAGAGAAACACCCCATACTAAACTGTACAAAATTCTACTGATAAGAACTCGGGAAGAAGAAAGATTCTCACCTTCGAAGCTAACTCAGAAAATTCTGAGAAAAATCCAGGAGATTCCTCGCGAGAAGTAGATGAAAATCCCCTTTTGAATCACTTCGATCCGATGTCTGTGCGCAAAGTTACAGCTAAAACTCTGCAGTGCTGTCCAAAACTGTAATCTGAACCAAGGGCTCCAAATATAATGAAGTTTACCTGATTCGAAGCTAGATTTAGCCTTCCTCTTCAATAAGAAAAATGTAGGTCTATGAGTCCTGGTGAATTCCCCGCAAAAATTAGCCTAAAACTCCACTTCTTCAGTCCTAGGGAGCAAAAACACTGAACATTGCTCAAAACCACATCCAGAATCTTAGCTGTGCACAAAAGTCTCAGAAATGACTCAATTCACCTAATTTAGATTCCAAATTTGAAGTTCCAGAAAATACGAAAATTGGATCACTTTAAGTCCTGGAAATTCCCCCACAAAAACCAACTTAAAATTCCATTTGTACATCCCAGGCGAGTAAAAACACTAACCTCTGCTAGAAATCCCAAACTGAAAACAAGTGTCTCAAAGATTGCGATATTTACCCGGTTTAGAGCTCTAATTAGGTCCCATCTTCGATACAAAAGTTTTGGATCTTGAAGTTTTGAAGAGAACCCCGCAAGAATCACCCAAAAATTCGACTCCTACAGCTCTGGAGACCTTCTGGAAGAAAATGCGACGAAGTGGAACTCAAAATCAGCAATGACCAAGCTCCAACAATGGTGGTTCCCTTGATGAAGAAGAAGAAGATAAAGGTTGCTTCTTGGACTCCTTAGCAGCTAAGAAGTAAGATGTCTAAAAGAGTTAACCCCAGCCCTTAAGCTCCCTTAAATAGTCTAAACAAGCTCCTAAATTGGGCTTAAGGTGCAACCCAACACTCTCACCAACTCCCCTCTCATAACCAACTCCCTTGCACCCGATCCGGTGCAAGGCGGGTCGGACCAAATGGTCCGACCGACCAAGTGTCACGCACGCCAGCACGGCCCAGCCCACGCGCGGGCGCGGGCGCGCGCCACGCGTGCGCGTGCATGCGCGGCGCATGGCGGCCCGGTGCACCGCCCGTGCACCGGCCCCATGCGGTCGCCTCCTGCACCGGGTGTACGCCCCCCCATGCACCGCGGTGCACCCGCCGGTGCATGGCCCGTGAGCCGGCCGCCGTGAGCCCGGTCCACACCACCAGCTGTGACACCCCCGGAATTTGGATTAGTCCTATATATAAATGATATAATAGGACTAAATCTCTTAACCCGGCTATAGCATTTTGGATGGTAGCAAGATCCAAGGGGAACATGAGAGTTAAGCGTGCTAGAGCTAGAGTAGTTCTAGGATGGGTGACCCCCTGGGAAGTGGGGCGCCATAGTTGGTATCACGCCCCGGCGTCGAAACTGCGATCCGGGCTCGCCAACAGATCCGCCGCCCATACGGGAAGCCCCGTATAGACGAAGCGACTAACCTGCAAAAGATCAACTATACTATACAGATATCAGAGATGAAAGTAAACTGCTAGAAAAGAGAAAATATATACACCACAAAGCCCTCACCAAAAGTACATAAGTCTCTCAAGCAGTAAAATAAAAGTACAACTCTATACCTCACTACAAAGTCTCTCAACATGAACACACAAAAGTAAGGGGTACATCTACTCTTAGGACGATGACTGGTAGGGAACTATCTCGTGACTCCCTTACCTCGATCAGAAGAAGCAGCAACAGGAGCAGGAGTAGAAGACCCTGTGGGAAAAGACACCACAACGGGTGTGAGAACTACGTCCCAAGTAGTTCTCAGTGGGTGCCGCCATCAAGCCCGACGGTCTGCCCACTAAGTCTACTAGAGGCATAAAGTAACAATATAATACTGAAATGAAAGGACTGGGAAAAGTAACTCTACAGCTACTATGCCTCTATCTAGATGCTCAAAAAGTGGAACAGATGGAAACATGATGCATCTACTAACTCCCAAAGTACAGTCACCCAATCTACACTGGCTGCCGCATAGGGTCCAGTCAAACATGCGCCTACCTACTGCCGCACATTCTCAACAGGACGGGTCTAACGTAGGTATGTCCGTAGCTGCCACTAACTGGCTCAGCCAGAGGGACGGCGTCCGTAACTGCCACTAACTGGCTCAGTCAGAGGGACGGCGTCGACAAGCCGCGATACCAAAGTGCAGACCCACCCCGGACATGGCACTCGAGGGGAGCGACCCCAACGAGGACAAGGGTATCCGCGCACTCTGTCGAGCTCAAGGTGGCACTGCAGGCTAAAGTCAAAATCCACGCTCACGCACTGAACGGAAACACTCAATCCTCAAACATCACGCACAACAGTCGGAGCACTCTCGACGACACAGCTGATCAGCTCTCACGAAACACGAGACACAAGCCTCACCGACAGCTCACAGCACAACACACTGTATGGAGATACTCCACAGCCAGGACTACCGTCCACCAGACGACTCCCAAAACAGAACACTAAACGCACAGAAAAGACCGACACCATAAGGGTTCGGAAACCCGATAGACCGGTGCTAAGAACCCTATCAAACAAGAACAGACTCTAGGCTCCGCCTATCGAAGTTCCCGATCCCCTTATAGTTCGGGAAAGCAACAATCTCGGTACTACACGCAGAAGACACCAACAGGGCCCGAAAGTCCCGGGAGACCTACACCTACAACCCTATCAAACAAGAACAGGTTCCAGGCTCGGCCCCCGTGGCTTTTGTCCCGACAAAGGAACGGCCCCTAGAACCAGAATCACTCGAATCCTTTCGAGTGGGGAGATTTACAATAAAAGGTGACATTTGTTATTGAAAAGCATTTTGATCTAGAAGAAATCCATATTTAATGATTTTAGTTCCTTTTAGAAAAACAGTTAGAAAAATAAGTGTTTTACCCAAGCCCCGAAGGGCTGATGCCTTTGTCCAATCAAACAAGAACAGACTCCAGCGGCCCTTCGATGCTTGGAAAAAAACATTGGTAGACTAAAATCATGTGTATGTCGAAAAGGGTTCAGGGTTCTAGGTCCGGCTATCACTAGTAAACTACTGCCACTAACACAGTGGCGACAACCCACACAGGGGAAAACAAGACCTCTCGGGACCACCGTCTACCCCAACGGTTCCCGGTACAGACAAGCGATCCACTACATCTACCAGACTCCACTCTGCTCCCAAGCACGAGTGCAAACGCATCCCACACTACAAAGAAGTCCCGACCGCTCGGCCCACTACCCGGGCGAGGATAACACTAAGTCCAGGAATGAAGCATAAAGTGTGGATGTCTAAACATAAATAACCCTAGCCCAAGTGAGGGTTTTCTACTGGTCTGGTTACACATGCAACATATGACGGGGGTGCTAGGTCAGGTTCCAAGATAACAAATATTTAACATGATAGAAGGACGCAAGAGATAACAAGATCGACAGATAAAACTAGGAACAACAATTCCTACACTCTAGCATGCTACCCAAGTCCAATCACTATCATGCATGATTCTATATCCATAGAATTAGAGCACAGTCCATAGATCTTGAAAGCAAAGCCACCCACCTGAAAACGCTAACTGTCCGGAGTCGTACAGCTGAGAAAACCAGGAAAAATAACAACTCTATGTCCAACAGGTCCAGCACAGTCCACAATCCCTCCTGGGTACAACATAAGGCTACAGTTATACTTTAATCCCAAAATCTGCCAAGAATTACAACACTGAAAATACAGCTGCAAATATGCGATTATTTCACCTACTGAATGTGCTCGAAAAATTCCAAATAAAATTTTCCTGCGATCTTCGTGTCGATAGCTTCGAGTACCTGCACGCCCAATTCCGAGCATCGTAGGCCAAGTTACAAATTCCACAGTATCGGTGCGCAAAATCCCAAAACCATTCAACTGTAAACTCTTGTACAGATAAAAGGAAAAGTGTATACCTTCGGGAAGGTCTCCAAAAATTCCAAGAAAAATACCACGATGATCCTCGCGTCGAGTAGATGAAAAAAGTCTATAAGCACGTCCTGAACCGAGACTCGTGCGCGGAGATCACCTCAAAAGAAGGTGCTGCCCTCATCAAAATCTCACAGCAAGAAGGGTCCAAATGAGCACGAGAAAACACCTCGAAAAACGCGAAATCTGAAAATGTGCGAGAAACCCAAAATCGTAGCCTCACCTGTTACGAATCCAGCAGCGAGGAAATCGCTCGAAAAGATGGGCGGAGTAGGTCGGGGGAGCTCGTACACCGAAGAGCGACGGAAGAAACACCGAAGAAAGAGCGTCGTGCCGCGCCAAGAAAAAGAGAATCTCGAAAAGCGTGCCCCCAAATATCCCCAAACTCTGCAGATGGAAGCTTGACTGCGAGAGGAACAACTTTGGTAAAGGGCTCTTGGCGGTTTGAAGCTCGGAAGTGCCAAAAAGTTGAAGAAGAAGAAGGCTCGGGCTTTCTATAGGCTGCAGAAAAAACAAATGGGAAAATTCCCAAATTGTCAAACTTTCGGGCGCCCGAATTCGGGCCCAAAGCCCGATTACTGTAGCCGCCCGGAACTTCCTGGTGCAGCCACGTCATCCGCACAGCAAACAGTTGTGCGGGGCGCGCCGGGAGTGGCCACGTGGCACTCCCGGTGACCGACACGTGTCCCGCACAGCAAACAGCTGTGCGGGGCGCGTGCGGTGCCGCCGCGTGGCACCTACCCGGTCAAACGGGTAGGTGGCGCCCGCCAGTGGTAGGGCGACACGTGGCCCTGCCACTGTCGCGGTCACACGTGCGGGCAGGCGCCGCCTGACCGCCTGCTACGCACGCGCCCCCAGGCGAACGCCCGCGACCCCGTGCGCCGCGCCTCGTGAGCCCGCGAGTAGCACGCCGACACGTGTGCCCTGCACCCGGTCCACGCACCCTACTTCGGGTTCCGTGGACCGCGCCGCGTGCACCGACCAATCGGGGACTGCCACGTGTCCACCCGCCTTGGTCCATGCACCGCCGCGCCTCCCAGTAGACCGCGCATCACGAGCCCGCCAATCAGGCGGCGCCACGTGTCATGCGCCGAGTCTGTGCACCCAGCCGCGCCCCTCTGTGGACCGAGCGCTGCGGACCGGCCCAATCACAAGCCGCCACGTGGCAGCCGGCGGTCCACGGCCCCTCCCATGCACCGAAATTCAGCGAAAACTTTCGGGAGTCCGTTTTTGGGCATCCGGACTTAGAATTCAACAAGCAAATAGCCGTTTTCAAGCGTTTTTCCGCGCTGAATCCAAATCCAACCTCTGTTTGGCCCAAAACCATTTCAAAAATTCAGCAAATGCAGCTGAAGGCCAATCCAGCTGTGGATATCACACAGGGTCCATCTGTGGCATCCCTTTGATGCACTATGGACCAGATACGCCAACACTATGTGTTCTACACCACGGTTCATGGGAGAAGCTACACGGGATCAGGGTCACCACATCCTCCCCCACTAAAAGGAAGTTTCGTCCCCGAAACAAAAACACACCCCAACCACAAAAGTAAAACAATCAAGGAACGCAAACACAAAGCTAACAAGAAAGGTACGGCTCCACCAGCAGGAAAGTCATCAACCCCAACCCTCGATTTAGAAAACAGCTGAAATTAGCGAAAAGTCCGAAAATTTTGAAAAATCAGTGCCTTCGCCCCAATCAAACAAGAACAGGTTCGGACACTGTCTCCATTTCTGGAGCAATCCTTCAAAATTTTTCGTCCTGTGCGTAAATTTCAGTACAAAGGCGAAAAAAAGTGAGAGAAGTGTTGGTGCCGTTCCTGCTGTGGCCACCAAAAACGAAAGCTACCGCTAACCGAGACTCCTAAGGACATAACCTCTAGTCCTAAATATCACAACAGCTCCTGAGGTGGCGTCTGTCCAAAGCCGCTGAAGCTGCTGCTGCTGGAAGGATACGCCGACAATCCGAGAAAACGAACTCCTCCAGTCCAACTCGCAGAAGGATAACTGCTCTCATTCCATTATCAGTCGTAGCACTGCACCGCACCAACCAGTCCAACATGTGTGCTCAATCCAAGTCCTGGAGCTGTCCTTGAATCGTCACATCAGCCGGTGAAGTCCCAAGTCTCAACTGCACTGATCATACACCGCGAACCTCCTCTACTCGTAGGATACTGGGAAGAATCCAATTGCTAAAACATGTAGCAGAAATTTCTAACCCATACCCATGCAAAGATGCTGATGCAGATGCTCAACTAATAATGCAGAAGAATGCAGCGGTAATGAAATACTCAACTCAGCTAACAGAAATAAAATCATACCTGCTGCGATAAGATCCGCTGTCGGGGTGTCCTCTACCAGGGCTGCATAAACCCGTCCACTGGGTGCCGCAGATCGTCGTCCCGTCTGTCCCGACGTCATGGCCCACTCTGTCTGCTGGTGTGCCGGAGGGGCTTCCGCTGCATAGATAGGCAAGGGGGGTGCTGTCGCAATCGGCCGCACTGACAAAATGGCCTGGGGGCAAGCTGCGCGGAAATGTCCCAACTCTCCGCAGAGGAAACACCGTCTCTGCCTCTGGTCACACTGCGACGGTGGATGAGGCCCGCCACAGATGACACACCGCTCCTGTCGCTGGTGCCGAAACCGCTGCTGTCGGGGGTACTGCTGCTGAGACTGCTGTCGCTGCTGGTGCTGCTGATACCGCGGCTGCTGCGGGGGTCCACCTGATCTCTGGCGCCTCCGAAACCTACGACCCTGAGGATGAGATCGTGAAGGTCTCGGAGGTCCCTGCTGACTCGTCTGTCCCTCAACATCCCGTGCTGGGCGCTTCGCCCCCGAAATCCCTGCGGAAGCTGGAGCCACCTCGGCCGTCACCGCCTCTCCGCGCTCCGATCTCTGCCCCGAAAAATGATGTGGATCAGACTGATGGAATCTCGTCAACATATCAACCACCTCTCGCTGCTCTGCGGGGGTCAACGGTCCTGCCGTCCCGAACGGCTGTCTGCCGGTATCTGGTGCAATAGGGGCTGCCTGCACATCCGGTACAACTGGGGGTGCCACAGCTGGCGACGAAGGTGCGGGGAAACTCCTTGGGGGTGCTACAACTGGCCGTACCCTCTGCTCTAACATAAGCATCATCCGACCCATGGCCTCCTCCTGGCGCCGAGAAGCCTCCTCCTGGCCCTGCGAGGCCTCCTCTTGGCGTCGTAAGGTCTCCTCCTGGCGCCGCACCGCCTCAGACAACTGTGCCACCTGGGCACGGAGCTCCAGAACCTCCCTCTGCTGTCCCTGCCCTGAGTCCTCCTGCTTGGGCTCATCGGAGGGGAAAGGCTGAGAACGCGTCTGTACCCTGCATCGGGGAGGCATCGTGCCCACCTGCAATACACATGCAAACATCAGGACAGTACCAAACAACACTCGACCCAATCCGGCGAAAGTCTAAGACATGTCATCCATTCCCTAGCATTATGTTGTCTGCAGCCAACATAATCACTTAGGAGAATAAACATGCCAGTCACTCATCCCATCCCTTGGGAGAGGTATATAAAACTCAATCAGGACACTCGCTAACAGTCACGACTCTCACGTAGTCATCCTAACGTCCAACCACAAGCCTAGGGTTTCTAAGTCCACATGACCTACAACCTAGGCTCTGATACCACCTAATCTGTCACGCCCCGGCGTCGAAACTGCGACCCGGGCTCGCCAACAGATCCGCCGCCCAAACGGGAAGCCCCGTATAGATGAAGCGACTAACCTGCAAAAGATCAACTATACTATACAGATATCAGAGATGAAAGTAAACTGCTAGAAAAGAGAAAATATATACAACACAAAGCCCTCACCAAAAGTACATAAGTCTCTCAAGCAGTAAAATAAAAGTACAACTCTATACCTCACTACAAAGTCTCTTAACATGAACACACAAAAGTAAGGGGTACATCTACTCTCAGGACGATGACTGGTAGGGAACTATCTCGCGACTCCCTTACCTCGATCAGAAGAAGCAGCAACAGGAGCAGGAGTAGAAGACCCTGTGGGAAAAGACACCACGACGGGTGTGAGAACTACGTCCCAAGTAGTTCTCAGTGGGTGGCGCCAACAAGCCCGACGGTCTGCATACTAAGTCTACTAGAGGCATAAAGTAAAAATATAATACTGAAATGAAAGGGCTGGGAAAAGTAACTCTACAGCTACTATGCCTCTATCTAGATGCTCAAAAAGTGGAACAGATGGAAACATGATGCATCTACTAACTCCCAAAGTACAGTCACCCAATCTACAATGGCTGCCGCATAGGGTCCAGTCAAACCTGCGCCTACCTACTGCCGCACATCCTCAACAGGACGGGTCTAACGTAGGTATGTCCGTAGCTGCCACTAACTGGCTCAGCCAGAGGGACGGCGTCCGTAACTGCCACTAACTGGCTCAGTCAGAGGGACGGCGTCGACAAGCCGCGATACCAAAGTGCAGACCCACCCCGGATGTGGCACTCGAGGGGAGCGACCCCAACGAGGACAAGGGTATCCGCGCACTCTGTCGAGCTCAAGGTGGCACTGCAGGCTATAGTCAAAATCCACGCTCACGCACTGAACGGAAAGACTCAATCCTCAAACATCACGCACAACAGTCGGAGCACTCTCGACGACACAGCTGATCAACTCTCACGAAACACGAGACACAAGCCTCACCGACAGCTCACAGCACAACACACTGTATGGAGATACTCCACAGCCAGGACTACCGTCCACCAGACGGCTCCCACAACAGAACACTAAACGCACAGGAAAGACCGACACCATAAGGGTTCGGAAACCCGATAGACCGGTGCTAAGAACCCTATCAAACAAGAACAGACTCTAGGCTCCGCCTATCGAAGTTCCCGATCCCCTTATAGTTCGGGAAAGCAACAATCTCGGTACTACACGCAGAAGACACCAACAGGGCCCGAAAGTCCCGGGAGACCTACACCTACAACCCTATCAAACAAGAACAGGTTCCAGGCTCGGCCCCCGTGGCTTTCGTCCCGACAAAGGAACGACCCCTAGAACCCGGATCACTCGAATCCTTTCGAGTGGGGAGATTTACAATAAAAGGTGACATTTGTTATTGAAAAGCATTTTGATCTAGAAGAAATCCATATTTAATGATTTTAGTTCCTTTTAGAAAAACAGTTAGAAAAATAAGTGTTTTACCCAAGCCCCGAAGGGCTGATGCCTTTGTCCAATCAAACAAGAACAGACTCCAGCGGCCCTTCGATGCTTGGAAGAAAACATTGGTAGACTAAAATCATGTGTATGTCGAAAAGGGTTCAGGGTTCTAGGTCCGGCTATCACTAGTAAACTACTGCCACTAACACAGTGGCGACAACCCACACAGGGGAAAACAAGACCTCTCGGGACCACCGTCTACCCCAACGGTTCCCGGTACAGACAAGCGATCCACTACATCTACCAGACTCCACTCTGCTCCCAAGCACGAGTGCAAACGCATCCCACACTAAAAAGAAGTCCCGACCGCTCAGCCCACTACCCGGGCGAGGATAACACTAAGTCCAGGAATGAAGCATAAAGTGTTGATGTCTAAACATAAATAACCCTAGCCCAAGTGAGAGTTTTCTACTGGTCTGGTTACACATGCAACATATGAGGGGGTGCTAGGTCAGGTTCCAAGATAACAAATATTTAACATGATAGAAGGAAGCAAGAGATCACAAGATCGACAGATAAAACTAGGAACAACAATTCCTACACTCTAGCATGCTACCCAAGTCCAATCACTATCATGCATGATTCTATATCCATAGAATTAGAGCACAGTCCATAGATCTTGAAAGCAAAGCCACCCACCTGAAAACACTAACTGTCCGGAGTCGTACAGCTGAGAAAACCAGGAAAAATAACAACTCTATGTCCAACAGGTCCAGCACAGTCCACAATCCCTCCTGGGTACAACATAAGGCTACAGTTATACTTTAATCCCAAAATCTGCCAAGAATTACAACACTGAAAATACAGCTGCAAATATGCGATTATTTCACCTACTAAGTGTGCTCGAAAAATTCCAAATAAAATTTCCTTGCGATCTTCGTGTCGATAGCTTCGAAACAAGTACCTGCACGCCCAATTCCGAGCACCGTAGGCCAAGTTGCAAATTCCACAGTATCGGTGCGAAAAATCCCAAAACCATTCAACTGTAAACTCTTGTACAGATAAAAGGAAAAGTTTATACCTTCGTGAAGGTCTCCAAAAATTCCAAGAAAAATACCACGATGTTCATCGCGTCGAGTAGATGAAAAAAGTCTATAAGCACGTCCTGAACCGAGACTCGTGCGCGGAGATCTCCTCAAAAGAAGGTGCTGCCCTCACCAAAATCTCACAGCAAGAAGGGTCCCAATGAGCACGAGAAAACACCTCGAAAAACGTGAAATCTGAAAATGTGCGAGAAACCCAAAATCGTAGCCTCACCTGTTACGAATCCAGCAGCGAAGAAATCGCTAGAAAAGATTGTCGGAGTAGGCCGGGAGAGCTCGTACACCGAAGAGTGACGGAAGAAACACCGAAGAAAGAGCGTCGCGCCGCGGCAAGAAAAAGAGAATCTCGAAAAGCGTGCCCCCAAAAATCCCCAAACTCTGCAGATGGAAGCTTGACTGCGAGAGGAACAACTTTGGTAAAGGGCTCTTGGCCGTTTGAAGCTCGGAAGTGCCAAAAAGTTGAAGAAGAAGAAGGCTCGGGCTTTATATAGGCTGCAGAAAAAACAAATGGGAAAATTCCCAAATTGTCCAACTTTCGGGCGCACCCGAATTTTCGGGCGCCCGAATTCGGGCCCAAAGCCCGATTACTGTAGCCGCTCGGAACTTCCTGGTGCAGCCACGTCACCCGCACAGCAAACAGCTGTGCGGGGCGCGCCGGGAGTGGCCACGTGGCACTCCCGGTGACCGACACGTGTCCCCCACAGCAAACAGCTGTGCGGGGCGCGTGCGGTGCCGCCGCGTGGCACCTACCCGGTCAAACGGGTAGGTGGCGCCCGCCAGTGGTAGGGCGACACGTGGCCCTGCCACTGTCGCGGTCACACGTGCGGGCAGACGCCGCCTGACCGCCTGCTACGCACGCGCCCCGAGGCGCACGCCCGCGACCCCGTGCGCCGCGCCTCGTGAGCCCGCGAGTAGCACGCCGACACGTGTCCCCTGCACCCGGTCCACGCACCCTACTTCGGGTTCCGTGGACCGCGCCGCGTGCACCGACCAATCGGGGACTGCCACGTGTCCACCCGCCTTGGTCCATGCACCGCCGCGCCTCCCAGTAGACCGCGCATCACGAGCCCGCCAATCAGGCGGCGCCACGTGTCATGCGCCGGGTCCGTGCACCCAGCCGCGCCCCTCTGTGGACCGAGCGCTGCGGACCGGCCCAATCACAAGCCGCCACGTGGCAGCCGGCGGTCCACGGCCCCTCCCATGCACCGAAATTCAGCGAAAACTTCCGGGAGTCCGTTTTTGGGCATCCGGACTCAGAATTTAACAAGCAAATAGCCGTTTTCAAGCGTTTTTCCGCGCTGAATCCAAATCCAACCTCTGTTTGGCCCAAAACCATTTCAAAAATTCAGCAAATGCAGCTGAAGGCCAATCCAGCTGTGGATATCACACAGGGTCCATCTGTGGCATCCCTTTGATGCACTATGGACCAGATACACCAACACTAGGTGTTTTACACCACGGTTCATGGGAGAAGCTACACGGGGATCAGGGTCACCACACCAGCAACACCCAAAACACCATTTTAAGCCCAAAGTATCCAGAAAAAGTGTATTTCGCACAGTTTTTCGCGCTGAGTCTGCTTTTCTTGTCTATTTGGCGAACCGAGGATTCCAACACACCGAAAAAGTAAAGCCAAAGCTCTCCAAATCAAGCTGGGGCTTCCGCGTTGATCCAAAACAACCCGAACTCAACTGAAGGCACAAGAGAGACATGCTCGAGGTGATTTCTCCGCACCACGCCATCATGCGAGGTCGGTGCGCTATCCGAAATACCGGTACTCTACAGAAGCAGTAAAAACTGAATAAGAAAGCTGGAGATACTCTACAGCTACCATGCCTCTATCTAAATGCTCAAAAGGGGAAAAACCAATGAAAGGTATGCAACCACTCGCACACGAGGTGCACAATCGACCTAATCGAGCTGACTGCCACATCTGGTCCAGTCAATCCTGCGCCTCCCTCGTGTACCCACGTTGGGTGTCCAATCGGACTAACTCGCTATCGAATAGTGGCACATGTAGGCTATAGTCGAAATCCACGCTCTCTCTCAGAACGGATAGACTCATGATCCTCAACATCTCGCACAACGGTCGAAATACTCACAACGACCCCGGGACCACCGTTAACCCCAAACGGTTCCCAACAACACTAGCACTAGTCTCAACACAGCTACTACACTCCACTCAGCCCCCAGGCATGAGTGCAATAATAAAAGTACCTGCCTGAAAAACCCAATCTAACCACCAGTAAACACCGGTACTGTCTGCTGTGCCTGCCATATCGGGTATGCTGGCCAACGCATAACACCGATGGGAAGAAGGAGTCTCATGCACTCAAAGCCTGGCTGTCGCACACTCCGGAGTGGCACTCGAGGGGAGCGACCCTGTGATGACCTGGATCTCTGCAGAGCTGTGGTGGAGTCATTGGTGGCTTCTGGGAGCCTGTTTTGTGTGTCGGAGGTGTTTGTGCACAATTTGGACACGAGTGTTGGACTTTGGGCTTAAATGGATCACGTGGGTGATTAGTGGACTCCGTCAGATCTTCGGAAGTGGTTTCACGCAAAATGGATATTAAAATTGGGCTCGGCGCGAAGTTTGGACAAAAGAATACCTTTCCGGGTGCCTTCGGCAAATTTTGGAGTTAGAATTTGGCAAATCGGACAGCAAATTCAGATTCAGCGTGCGAAAATGGTTAAAATGGATTACCTACTAGACATTTTGCGCAACCGGTTACTGTTCACGCCGGAACAGTAACTCCGGCGGCCGGCGGACGGCGGCGGCGGCGGCGGGCAGCGGCGGAGCGCGGCGGGCAGCGGCGGAGCGCGGCGGGCAGCGGCGGAATGCGGCGGCGCGCGGGCGCGCGCAGCGCGCGGGTGCGCGGGCAGGCGCGCGGTCCACGGCCGGCGTACACCAGAGGATGGGGACACGTGGCAGGTCTTGATTGGTCGGTTCTGTGAACCGGGACCACGGAGTAGGCAGGCCTGGTGCATGGACCGGGGTGGACACGTGGCGGTCACTGGTTGGCCGGTCCACGTGCGCACGGTCAATGGTGCAGGCGAGGTCTGCCTCGGGCGGCGTGCCTGGCAGGAGCGCAGGCGGTGCACGCAGGCGCGCGCAGGCGCGACTGTCGCGTTGACCGGTGCCACGTGTCGATCCCCGGGGGTGGCCACGCGGTGCAGCAGGAGTGGTGGCTCCCGCTGTTGCCTGTTTTGTGGGCAACGTGGAGGCCCAGGAAGAATCTGGGCGTGAACAGTGTTGGGCTGGGCCCAACACTGTAGCAGCCCGGAAACTTCCGGCGCCCGAATGTTGGGACATGTTGGGTATTTCCTGAAATGTTGAGCTGGGTCTATTTAAGGCCGATTTCAAGGTGAGTTTTGGGCTTCTTCTGGGCTTCTTCTCTCCGAGAGTTGTATATGAAGGTTCTTCCTCTTGGGCTGCTGCATCTCGCGGAGAAGTTTGAGAACTTTTGGAGGCACGCACTTCGAGGTTGCTGATTTTACGGCGCGGCGCGACGCTCGTTCATTTGTGACCCCCTTCGTCGCATTTCGGTGCGTGGACTCTCCCGAGCTACCCAGGCAGTATTTTTCAGTGATTCTTGCGCCATCGTCTTCATGACAGGTGGGGCTACGTTTCCCGTGTTTACTGGTTTTTCCCTTTCTGAGCTTTTCATGGGTTTTTCGGATCATCTTGTGACCTCATTTTCTGGGGCGGAGTTTTGGACAGCGGTGCGGTATTTTGGCGATATCTTCGCGCGCAGGCATCGGATTGGGGTGATTCAAAAGGCGTTTTGCATCTACACATCACGAGGAATATCCCCAAATTTTTTTGGAATTTTCTGAATATTTTTCGAAGGTAAAAAATCTCTGTTTACAGGAATTAGTGCTACAGTTTTTGAGAGCAGTTTATTTCGGGGTGGTTCCATTGTCGAATTTGTTTCTCAGTGTAGGAAACTCGGATTTGAGCGTGCAGGTACTCGTTTCGACGGGTTCTTCGCGAGGATCGTGACAGTATTTTTCTTGGAATTTTTTGGGCATTTCTCGCAGGTAAAAACAGGGCATCTTTGGGACTGAATTCTGGACAGCATATGTTTGGATACTTATGTGCTTATTTGTGTGTATATTGGGGATATTTTGTATAGTGATCGCGGCGGTTTGGCTTGTTTGGGCGAGAGCACTATTTGGATAGAAAATTAGCGCTCCAGGTGGGTGGTTGCTCTACTCCTCATTTTCTGACATACCCCTAGGAATATTGGAGAGATCCTCTCATTGGTTACATTGAATGATCAACTATGGACATGCATGCTTAAAGTAAAATAACTGTGAGCCTATCAAATGAAAATTACTGTTGTGGAACTCTGATAGTGGTTGGGGGTTATACATGTTTGTATGGTTATAGTTGTGGCACTTAACCTTGCATGTGGAATTTACTTTTATGTTGGAATAAAATGAAATGTCTTGTGGGAGGGTACCACTTGAGGATCTTTTGGGACATGCATAGGTGGATGATTTAGGTGAGGGAAAATTATGGATTTTAAACATGTGTGGTTGGATAATGATTTAGCATGATGGTTATATCTATGCGGAGCTATTAATTGATACACATGTGGAGCCATTATTTGTCACACTTTTTTTTATCTTTCATGAGGACATATGCATGCTTGTTTGGACATCTAGGTAGGCCATCTTTTATCGCTACACTTTCATGCTGGAACTTGACTTAGGAGAAACCTTGTTTGTTTCTTTTCTCCTTTCGTTAGTCAGGTGGTATTTGTTGCTCGGGTTTGAGTAGGGGTTTGGGATAGTGTAGCCGGGGCCTGGATTATGGATTATGGGTTACTCCGGCGACCGCGGATATTGGGCGGTTGACCGGATGTCGGTTATAGGACATCGGTGATAGGGCATGATTATGGACTAGAGGGTTTTGTGGCAACCGCGGATAGTAGGCGGTTGACCAGATGTCGGATGTGGGACATGATTGTGATTATGGGTTATTCCGGCGACCGCGGATATTGGGCGGTTGACCGGAGGTCGGTTGTGAGACTTGGTTGTGGATTGTGAGGTATTACGGCGATCGCGGATTTTGGGCGATTGACCGGATGTTCATTTGTGCATCAGATTGGGGATCAGTTTTCTTTTACTGGAGGGGTGTGTTCCACTGGGGCTTTATAGTTGTGATCCAGTCCTGCTTTTGTTACTTATCACACCGGCGCGGTTATTGCCCGGTGATGCTTTCCTCGTGTGGGTCGCTCCCCTCGAGATCCCCTCCGGAGGCCGGGGCCAGACAGTTATTGACAGTTTTGCTATCACATCGGCGCGGCTTATTTGCCCGATGATGAGGGCGGCAGCAGGAGTTTTGCTATCATATCGGCGCGGCTTACTTGCCCGATGATGAGGGCGGTACAGATTGGGTTCATCTGGGACGGTTGGTTATTGTTGCATACGGTTATTACAGTCTAGGACTGTATTTTAGAGGCATAGTAGTGGTAGATTTCCCTTTTTCAGCAGTTTCATTTCTTACCACTCTTCTTTCCTTTTTGCCTCTGGTAGACCTAGTGGGTGTGTCAGAGTTTGAGGTTTTACCCACTAGGGGAGGCTACTGGTTTACTAGTAGTTCTCACCCCCATTCTTCTTTCTTCTTTTTCTTCCCCCTTGTTTTGCAGTGTCTTCTGCGGGTGCTGCTGGGCTTTCAGCGGCGGGTCGAGGAGAGAGGACGGCTGAGTAGATAGATCTCAAGGCAGGATGAGCGGGTTAGCTGGACTGTTGATGTACCCATGTTTTCTCAGACGGTTGTACTTTTACATTTGGGACTGGCTTTTGCCAGCAGGTTGTATTTATTTTGGTGAGCTGGGAGAGACAGATGTATCATTTATACAGATGTATTGTATTTTATTTCCAGCTTCAGTCTGAGATGTATTTTTTTTAGTTCAGCTCTGTTTTTATTGCTCTTTTATTATTATCTCTTATATCTGAGCAGGTTTGGCGCTCCGTGTACGCGGGAAATACCGTGTGCACGGCGGATCTGTAGACGGGCCCGGGTTCTGGTTTACACCCGGGGCGTGACAGACCCACACGAGTAAAGTATCTCAGTAACAAGTATTATAAACTAGCAGGTCTGGATCACGACTCTGATCAAAGTGGGAAAACCCATCCACTAAAGACAGGCCGATCCCCTCGATCTGATGGAACCGTAAATACCCGGTCGACCGCCCAATGTTCGCAGTCGCCGCAATACCCTACAAATCCCCCAATCAAGTCCGACCTGTCATCCCTAATCCGATGCGCAAGTCACCATCCGGTCAACCGCCCAATATCCGCGGTCGCCGCAATACCCCGCCATCCACAAACACCTACAACCTGTCCCTGGCACCAAGATCCCGGCTACACTATCCCAAACCCCTGCTCGAATCCGAGCAACATGAACCACATGACTGACGAATAAGGAGAGAAGAAGCAAACATGGTTTCTCCTATGTCAAGTCCCAACATGATAGTGTAGCGATAAAAGATGGCCTATCTAAATGTCCATACAAGCATGCATTTGTCCTCGAGAAAGATAAAAGATAATATAACAAGTAGTAGCTCCACATAGGTATAATCACATGCCAAAATCACTAATGAACTATACCTGCCCATAAACCATGATAACTGCTCAGAGTAATATCCGCACGTAGATGCATAATCAAATCTCATAAGAGGCTACGTGCTAACATGGCATGCTATTAAATCGCTACTATAATAAATCAATGCCGCATAAATATGTCAATGGGTAAACGAGCATGATCTCTATCTCATCTAGTATAAAATGAACATAGCCATCAACAATATGCTAGATCTCAATCCTCTAAAACATGTACAATAATCAAGTAAGTATCAATCCACACGATCTATGCCATTGTCCATACTTACATCTCAATCCCATTAGTTGTACATTTAGTCATCATGCATTCTATCATATAGAATTAGAGAACCTGTTAAGGAATTTGTTTTGGCGCATTTCGTGAAAGTGGTTAAGTCTTGAAGATTGAAGATGAAGATGTTTGGATCATATACCTCAATCTCAAGAAAGAAGAATTCAAAAGGATCAGGTACCTTTAACTAAATAATCTTAGTGATCCGAATACTTCTTATTGTGTAGAAACACTTGGATGGGTTTTTAATAGCATAAAAATCAGAAAACTAGACTGTTATATGTTCAAGATCCGGATCAGAGTATTCCAGTCCGGACCCCGAACGTAGGTAGGTTCATGCGGAAATCCAGTCCGGAACGCCCTTGGTTCAGTTCGGACCCCGAACATGGATTTTGCAGAAATCGCATGAACAGTCCGGACCGTGGTTATTTCAGTCCGGACCCCGAACACTGTTTTTTCAGGAATTCTCCAAAAAACAACGACAGTCCGGATCAAGCCAAATCCAGTCCGGACCGTCGTGCGGGAAAAAATCTGTTACAGTCAGTTTTTGATGCTTATCCACTTCCAATGGTTTCTAACCTATAAGTAAACCCTAATTTCATCTTTTAGGGTAATCCACAATAAGTTTTTTATTTCGTAAATGAACGAGAAAAATTAAACGGAGAAAAACTTAAAAAAATCTATAATAAGTTTTTTATTCCGTAAATGAACGAGAAAAATTAACGGAGAAAAACTTATAAAAATCCACATATAGAGAAGAAAGGAAAAACTAGATCTATTCTATGTTTCTTCATCTATATTGATTAATTTGATTCTAGGATTTCAAACTCAGATTTTGAGTAGAATCAAAATAATGAATACTTAGATGGTATTTTCGATCTATATTTGATCTAAGTATTCGGCGGATTTTCACCACCAACAAAACAATGATTTTTCCAAAAATCGGCGCGTGGATTCGCGTGGCCTTGTGGACTAAAGGTGCTACCGCTCTCGTGGATTCGGAGCGAGGTACGTTCGTGTGATCGACACGTACTATTTGGTGGAGACCGTGGATTCGGTTGGACGTCGTGGATTCGGCGTTGAATGCAAATCGTGGATTCGAGGCGCGTTGCGGAGCGAGCGGAGAAGATCAACTAGGAGCGTATGGAAAAAGGTTGAGTCGTGTGTGAGTACGTTATATCACCTTTGTACGTGTTTGATTCTAGTGGATTTCACCGTGTGATCGGTCCCGTGGTTTTTTACTCCTGGTTTGGAGTTTTCCACGTAAAATCTCTGCGTGTTATTTACTTTTCCGCATTGGGTTATTTTTACGCAAAGATTTTTGAGTGTTTATTGTTTACACCTATTCACCCCCCTCTAGGTGTTTTTTTCCCTGTTCAGATCCATGTATATCATAACCCACAAGTGGTATCGGAGCGGGAATAGGGTTGTAAACAATGGTTGAAGGTGGAAACATCAACAGACCACCGTTCATCGATGGAACAAATTATGCCTACTGGAAAGTACGGATAAGAGCATTTCTAATTTCCATCGATAAACGAGTGTGGCAATCTATCGAGTTTGGATGGTCAAATCCGACTGAAATTATTACTGATGTTTGCACCATCAAACCTTGGTCGAAATGGACCAAGGAAGAAATTGATGCATCTTTTTACAACGGCAAAGGAATTAACGCCTTATTTAATGCTTTGTCGCAAACTGAATTCTCTCGCGTCTCGGCATGTGAGACCGCGAAAGAAATCTGGGATGTTCTGCAAGTTACACATGAGGGAACAAGCCTTGTGAAGATTCAAAAACTGCAAATGCTTACGAGCAAATTCGACTCAATTTTTATGGCAGAAAATGAATCTTTCACAGATTATTATACACGATTGCAAGACATCGTAAATACATGTGCTAATTTGGGAGAGAAAATTTCAGAATCTAAAGTTGTAAAAAAGATTTTAAGGACTTTTCTTGAAATATTTCGCCCTAAGGTTGCGGCCATTGAAACAGTTAAACACCCGGACGAAATCAAAGTAGAAGAATTAGTTGGTGCACTTCAAACGTATGAAATGACATTTCCTACTAACTATTCTTCTGGAAAGCCATCTTCTTCTAAGCCTTCAGGTTTTGCGTTGAAAACAACAAATGAAGAAGATGTTGGGTTATATGTAATATAGATCTAAATAGGGGAAGAAACACCTAGAGGGGGGTGAATAGGTGTAAACGTATAAACACTCAAAAATCGTTGCGATAAAAAACCCAATGCGGAAATAAAAATAACACGCAAGATTTTTACGTGGAAAACTCCAAACCGGAGTAAAAAACCACGGGATCGATAACACGGCGAAATCCACTAGAATTAAAACACGTACAAGGTGATTTACCGTACACACTTACGACTCAACCTTTTCCATACGCTCCTAGAGGATCTTCTCCGCTCGCTCCACGACGCTTCTCGAATCCATGATCTGCGCCCAACGCCGAATCCACGGCGTCCAACGTCGAATCCATGACGTCCGACCGAATCCACGGTCTTCACCCAGTAGCACCCTTCGAATCCACGAACGTGCCTCGCTCCGAATCCACGAGAGCGGTTGAACCTTGAATCCACAAGGACACGCGAATCCACGCGCCGATTTTGGGGTAAATCGTTGTTTTTGGGTGGTGATGATCCGCCGAATACTTAGATCAAAGATAGATCGGAAATACCATCTAAGTATTCATTAGTTTGATTCAACACAAGATGTGAGTATGAAAACCTAGAATCAAACTAATCAATATAGATGAAGAAACATAGAGTATTATCTAATGATTTCCTTTCTTCTCTATATGTGGATCTAGGGCCGTATAAGATGATATTTGATTATGACGGCTCTATTTGGATTTTTTAGATTCGCCCTAGAAAAAGAGTCATAGGGTCTATTTATAGGTTAGAAACATTTGGAAGGAGATAAGAATCAAAAACCTAACATTTCTGGAATTTTTACGGACGGCGATCCGGATCGGATTTGGGCGATCCGGATTGCAGTAGCAAGAAAGACGGTTTCCAGAAAAACAAACGTTCGGGATTCGGATCGGAATGCCTGATCCGGATCGTTCATACAATTCAGAAAACTCAACGTTCGGGATCCGGATCGTGAGATGCTGCGATCCGGATTGAAGTAATGTATGAAACAACAACCTTCGGGATCCGGATCGCTGGCTCTGATCCGGATCCTGAACATGTCCGAACACCAGTTTTTGATTTTTATGCAATTAAAAATTCTTCCAGGTGTTTCTACACTACAAGAAGTATTCGGATCACCAATAATCTTTAGTTAAACATACCTGATCCTTTTGAATTCTTCTTTCTTGAGATTGAGTTAAATGATCCAACCTTCTTCACCTTCAATCTTCAAGACTTGAACCTTTCACGAAACTACGCCAACTCAAATTCCGTAACAATCTCCCCCTTTGGCGGTTTCGTGACAAAACACAGATCCACTAAAGAAAATTCAAAAAGATATTTTTGTTGCTATCACCATACAACAAAAATTTACAATGGAGATCCAAAAATTTAAAAACATGAGATATAAACTCCTAAAACAGACTCTAGACTTAGACATCTGTACTCTCTGCACAAAGAAATCATTCTTGACAAAAAAAATCGTTAGATACCTCAAGAATTGAAACATACAAAACCAAACAGAGATAGAGTTTATGCTCACCATGACATTGAGTAATTCAGATATGTAATAAGATCACAATCAAACATTGACATATCTTCTAAGCAATAAAATTCCAAATGTCATAACTTTGCTTTGTTAGTAATCAAACAACTTGTTAGTAATAATACATGTCCAAATTGTTAGTCGAATAGTTAGTAGGAACATGCAACAAATCACAAGATAAAAACCAAAGTTGTGATACTTACCCTTCACCAAAGTCAAAGTTGAAGTGATACTTACCTTGATGTTCACACATTCACATCCTCATTGTTCAAGTTCTCCTTCACCAAAGTCAAAGTTGAAGTGATACTTACCTTGATGTTCACACATTCACATCCTCATTGATACTTACCTTGATGTTCACACATTCACATCCTCATTGTTCAAGTTCTCTCTAAACTCTCTCCCCCTTTTTGTCACAAACAAAGCCAAAATTACAAAAAATTTAAGGAGAGTTAAATAGATCAGAATAAAGAAAATCCTGAGAACTAAAACTAAAACCTAAAACTTAAAAACCTGCAATAGAAACGATAAGGGTTAGAGCATAAGAGATCAAGCAAAATCAAAACTCTCTGAGCTAGTATCGTCTATCTTGTTCAAGATTCCTTTCAGCATTCGCGATAATTTGGAACATTTCTTCTTCATCTGTTTTTGGTCAGCGGCCATTTGTCGGAGACCTAATCCCAATTTCTCTTGCTCAGCAGAAAGTCTTCTTTGGTCCTGATGAATGGCGGCCAATACAGTAGCTTCTAGAGCGTTTCTCTTGGAAGTCGCTGGACGAGTTGTAGAGGCAGATGATGCATGCTGGTCTTCAGTCCATGCGGATTCGCTAGGTACCGAGTATGCTCTAGAGAGGGATTCAGTAATTTGAATTCCACTTCCCTCTTCATTTTCATTAATCCTAGCCGAGCTGATAAAGTCTTGTGGAGGTGCTTGGCTAGCAGCTGGTTGCTCAATGGTAATTCCCTGAGCACTGCCTCTTTTTCTTGCACCGGTTTTTCTTTTTATTCCAATTGGACTTGGTTCCATTGGCGCTTTCCCTTTTTCAGCTGCAGTGGCTGGAGCCTTTGAGGTTTCAGCAGGGGCTTTCCCTTTGGAGATAATGGGGACAGTTCCCTCGATTTCGATGTTATCCCAGTCAATCGACTCCGTCTCTGATTCAATGTCGGAATCATCCTTAGTCTTCTTCGCTTTCTTAGCCTTCTTAGGCTTGGCAGTATCCTTGACATGTACCATGGCAGCAAGTAGGAAAATAATCCAAGTGATCACCATTTTGATTGCTAGTGAAAAATGTATCCTGTGAAGACAAACTCAAGAACACATGAAAAAATTGTTAATTTTCAAAAAATTGAAACATTGTACCCAAACAATCATAATCATGTAGAGAGACTAAGAATCAAATTAGTTTTGCAAAAGAACTTTTAAAAATAGATCAATTGCATGATTTTCGAAAATCCTTATTATATGCCCTAAAACCGAAATTTTAGAAATCGAAACCTAAAAATCCGTTAATCAGGAGAATACCTAGCATATAATCAAAACTAATCTACCCAGAGTTCTTATTTCAAAAGAAATTTGACCAAAAACCATTCAAAAACGAAAAAGATAGAAAAATCTCATCACGTTTCGACGAAAATAGAGAAAAACTGTGAAAAACGGGATTTTGATCAATAAAACTTGTATTCGAAGAACTGGAGTTTGGAAAGCTCCAAGGTGCAATAGTTCTAGAGAGAGAGGCTCTAGAGACTTGAGAACAAAAGGTTAAGGTAAAAGAAATCAAAACCCTCTTGTTCTTATTAAAACCCTAGCCGTGATCCGGATCGGATTGAGATTTCGATCCGGATCGGCCAGCCGCAGGAAGAAGCCTGCGTTCGGGATCCGGATCAGCTTGCCCGATCCAGATCGGCTCCAACTTTTTCTTTAGAAAAATTTCATAAGATCCAGAAAAAGTATGTAAGCACAATCGTGTATCAACTTTAAACAAAAATCATCGTTTCATACAATAAGAATTAGATTATGCCAAATCTATCAATAATATCCAAAAATGAAACGAGAATTTACAAAAATTAAATCCCTTAAAGTTGAACACCTTCAATTACATCTAACTTGATCTTATGAGTAATGCCTTTATCAAATCATCAATTCGGTAAAGAAAATGAAATACAAAGATCAATAGATGTTTGAAATCCCAAATATGGTAGATAATTTATCTAGACAATCTGTTGAAGAGAGTGGCTCTTTGAGCATCTTTCTTTAAAATCCCACCTTATACCAACCTTGAAATTTGACAGAGTCAAGTATTTCAACATGCATTTTACTTAATCAAAAATTGAACAACCATGCTTGGTATACATGTGGTAGCTGCACACAATACTCGGACGACCGAGGTGGTAGCTCTTTCCTCCATGTGGTGGTAGTTTTCACACTCCTCATTGGGATGTAACTCTTTCCACATCTTTTGAGCATTTACATTTCTTTGACTCCCCCTCAATTGGCTATCAATTATTTAAGATATAAAGTATTCAACCAAAAATTGATCTCGATTTCATACTCGACTAAGCAGTCAAATAAGATAATGACTATACCAAGAGATCATTGAGAGAGAAATTGACTTTGATCACTTAGAAGATGATTTAATTAACATAAATGATCATTGCAACAGTGAAATATTATGATGGCAAAAGCATAATAAATTTCTAAATGTGCGAAAAGATGCAATTAAAGTCAATTATGATCTATGCTCAATTAATGTCCTATGTACAAACATAGATAATGAACAAAACAAAACAAAAACAAAACTTATCCTAAGCAAAGGTTTCAAAAAGAAGTTTATTTCAAGGAAAGCATTCCAATTGCTTTTCGCAAATGAATAAAACGTTTTTGATCCAAAGGTTTTGTTAAAAAGTCAGTTAATTGATCCTCAGTTGAAATATATGAAAGTTGAAGAGTATTTGATTCAACTAGCTCTCTAAGAAAATGATATCTAAGTTCAATATGTTTTGTTCTAGAGTGCAACACAGGGTTTTTAAAAATGTTAATTGCACTTGTGTTGTCACAAAGAATTGTTACCGAAGATGCTGAAATCCGGAAGTCGCTCAACAAACTTTTCATCCAAATGAGTTGGGTTGAACAACTACCCGTTGAAATGTATTCCGCTTCGGCAGTCGAGAGTGCTATGCAATTCTGCTTTTTACTGTGCCGTGCAACAAGGCAAAGGCCAAGATAGAAGCATGCACCACTCGTGCTTTTCCGATCATCCACTGATCCTGCCCAATCGGCATCTGAGTATCCAACAATATCCAAACTAGTTCCATAGGATACCAAATTCCGAAATTAATTGATCCTTTGATGTACCGGATGATCCTTTTCACCGCTTTCAGGTGAACCTCCTTTGGTGCTGATTGATATCTCGCGCAAATCCCAACACTAAAGGATATATCCGGGCGACTAGCCGTGAGATAAAGTAGACTTCCAATCATACTTCGATACAGTTTCTCGTCTACATCTCACTTTGTGAATCACTTCCAAGTCCCTTGTGGCTAGTTCCCATTGGAGTCGGAAAATCCTTCGAATTTTCTATGTCAAACTTTTTAACCAACTCCATTGCATACTTGGATTGACACAAGTGAATACCTTCATCATTTTGTTTAATTTGCAATCCAAGAAAATAAGTCAATTCGCCCATCATGGACATCTCAAATTCGCTTTCCATGGTCCTCCGCGAATTTAGAAGCATCATTATCGCTTGTTGCGCCAAATACAATGTCATCGACATAGATTTGTGCTATAATGAAATTGCTTTGATAATGCTTCACAAAGAGAGTCCTGTCAGCTCCCCCTCGAGTATAGCCCTTCTCCAAAAGGTGCTTTGTCAACCTTTCGTACCATGCTCGCGGTGCTTGTTTCAGATCGTAAAGAGCCTTTTTCAAACGAAAAACATGGTTAGGTTGTTTATGGTCTACAAAACCTTTCGGTTGAGCCACATAAACTTCCTCATTTAAAAACCCATTTAGAAACGCGCTCTTAACGTCCATTTGAAATAATTTGATTTTAAAATGACAAGCAATAGCAAATAGTATACGAATGGACTCGAGTCTAGCTACAGGGGCGAATGTTTCATCAAAGTCTATACCTTCTACTTGAGAGTAGCCTTGAGCAACTAATCGTGCCTTGTTCCTGATGATAGTACCATCCTCATTTTTCTTGTTCTTGAAAATCCATTTGGTACCTATCACATTATGTTGCTTTGGAGGCTTCGTTAATTCCCAGACTTTGTTTCGCTCAAATTGATGGAGCTCTTCCTGCATTGCTTTAATCCAGTAGTCATCCTGAAGAGCTTCATCTATGTTCTTTGGTTCGATTAAAGATACGTAGCAAGCGAATCCACAAACCAACTGCCTCCGAGTTCTAACTCCTTCTTGTGGATCTCCAATAATATTCGATTCCGGATGATCCTTGGAGATTCGTAGCGTTTGTTGAACGGAGTACTTGGAGGTATATGAGATGATTCCTTTGCGCACCCAAACCTTTTTGGAATGCGTCGGTAATGGTCGTGAAGTTATATGCCTAGGTGAGAGCGTCTTGTTAAAACGATTGCTACTCCTTGATGAAGTCGTCTTGCGCGGTAAACTACCAAGGTTCTTTTCCTTCAATTGATTTGTAATTGATTTCCGAGGAATCACCTTTGTGGTAGTCATTGCAAGAGGTGTTTGAGGTGAGCGTTTGACTCCCGTCTTGCAATATCTTCTTATGTGCCCTGAAACACCACAACGAAAACATACCTTAGATCTTGACGATCCCAAAGAGGATGAAGTAGGTTTGTTGTCGTTGTTTGTCTTGAATTCCGGTGTCGGAGGAGGAGATACCGACTGAGGCACAAAAACTGTCCCACTCGAACTTGGACTGTTTCCAGTTTGAGTGTACCCGAGGCCGAACCGATTTGTTTGACCAAGACCAAGAAGCCTATCCAACTTACTCCTTCCTGAAGAGAATCGCTGCAAGTCATCCTTGAGTTGGAAAATGGTCTTTGTCATTTCCAGGTTATCCTGTCGAGCCTCGTTGTAGAGCTTTGAGAAGTGATCCGCTTTATCCACCAGATTTGTATGTTCCTTCTCAAAAAGCTCATTGGACTCTTAAAGGGAAACATTTACTTTATCAGATTTTCCCTTTCCACTTCAAGAGCGTTTGAGAGAGAAGTTGCCCTTTTTGCTTTTTCTTCGAGATCATGCAATCTCCCTCTCAAACTCTTGTTTTGCTTAGCCACTTTCTTTGAATCCCTCAAAAGTCTGTGGTAGGCTAGAGCAAAATCTTCACCTTCCGAATCATCCGATTCGTTGTCCGTTGCAATCTTTTCAACAGTGGAGTTGGACAATGACTCGGACGTACTTGCCATAAAGCACATGAAGGGTGAAGATGTGGACGCGTGGAATGCCGTGGTGCTCTTTTCTTCATCACTTGAAGATGACTCATTTGACGTTGAGTTGTCATCCCAAGTGACGACTTGCATCGCCTTCTTCTTTGCCGGATACTTGTTGGGACACTCCGTTGCAATGTGGCCGTAGCCTCGACATTTGAAGCATTGTAGTTGTCCCTCTGAACTTTTCTTATCCTTTGAGAAGTTCTCTTGCTTTCTTGACTTGTAACTTGAAGTACCCTTGCCTTTGTTCGACTTTCCGAAGGATGGAGATTTACTGAATTACCCCTTCGAAAGTTGCGGCGAAACTTCCTTGTCAAGAGAGCGAGCTGCTTCTCAAATTCCTCCATAGAAAGGTTCTCGTCATCGTCTGAGGAGGATGTATCCGCGTCTTCTTCCTTAGTTGTTTTCAACGCATAACCTGAAGACTTAGAAGAGGATGCTTTTCCAGAAGAATTGTTAGTAGTAAATGTCATTTCATATGTTTGTAATGAACCAACTAATTCTTCTACACGCATTTCGTCCGGGTGTTTAATAGTTTCAATGGCTGTAACCTTTGGGCGAAATCGTTCAGGAAGAGTTCTTAGATCTTTCTTACAACCTTAATTCTGGAATCTTCTCTCCCAGGTTAGCACATGAGTTTACGATGTCTTGCAATCGTGTATAGTAGGTCCGTGAAAGATTCATTTTCTGCCATCAAGATAGAGTCAAACTTGCTCGTAAGCATTTGCAGTTTCTGAATCTTCACAAGGTTAGTTCCCTCATGTGTAACCTGAAGAACATCCCAGATTTCTTTCGCAGTCTCACATGCCGAGACGCGAGAGAATTCAGTTTGAGATAAGGCATTAAAAATAGCATTAATTCCCTTGCCATTGTAAGAAGATGAATCCAACTCTTCCTTGGTCCATTTCGACCCAGGTTTTAAGGTGCGAACATCAGAGATAATTTCAGTTGGATTAGTCCATCCTAATTCAATTGATTGTGTGGTGACCCGGATCTTGCAGGGCGTCTACAGTGTGACCAGCAGCTTCTGGAAGCCTACGTGGCATGTCGGCGGTGTTCGCGCGCACAGTTTGGACACAAGAGATGGACTCGGGGCTTAAAATGGATCTCGTAGGTAATCGGGGGACCCCATCGGATGTTTAGAACAGTTTACGCGAGGAGTGGATATCAAATTTAGGCTCGGCGCGGAATTCGGATTAAAAATACCTTTCCGGAGCCTCCGGTCAAATTATAGGATTGGAATTTGGCAAAATGGACGCCGGATTTGGAATCAGCGCGCGAAACGGTCAAGATGGGCTATTTACTTACTGTTTTTGAGCTTGCGGGTACTGTTCATGCCGGAACAGTTATTTCCGCGATTCGCCGGCGGCGGGCGGACTGGCGGCGGACAGCGTCGGCGGGCGGCGGCGTCAGCCTCGGGCAGGCGTTTGGGCGGCCGCGGGCAGGCGGCTGAGGGCGCGGGCAGGCGGCTGAGCGCTGCGGGCAGGCGCAGCGGGGTCCACCGCGGAGGTGCGTGCACCGGGGGCGGGCCACGTGGGCGCCTCTCCGGTTGGCCGGTTCAGCGGGCGCGGTCCACTGAAATTGGGCCCGGTGCACGGTAGACCGGGTGGACACGTGGCGTGAGGAGATTGGTTCGGTGTTGTGCTCCCCGGTCCACGCAACCGGTGGAGTGGGTGACCGGGGCAGGTGCCGTACGGCCCGGGTCAAGCCGCGACGTGCGCGGTCACGGCGCGACGTGCGTGGCGCACTGGGTTTGCCGGTGCCACGTGTCGCGTCACCATTGGCCGGGCGCAGGTGCAACCGGGTGCAGTGGGGCCCGGGGGTGTAGTGGCTGGGCTGGGCGGTGGGACCGGCCGCACTGTGCGCGCCCGAAACTTGGCGGGCCGGGCCGCACTGTGCGACGGCCCGAATTCGGGCGGACCGGACCGGGCGCCCGAAAGTTGGGACACAATGGGAATTTTTCCCATTGTTCCTCAGCCTATAAATAGGCAGCCCGAGCCCTCCTCTTTGGCTCTTTTCTCTCTCGAGCCCCGCACCATCTCTGGCCCGAGCACCTTGAAGAAGACTTGTTCTACTCTGAATTCTTGATCTTCCTGCCAAGTTCTAGGATTTTGGGGGCTCGAATCCCGAGGTTCCCCATTTTACGGCGCGGCGCGACGTTGCATTCCTTGTTCGTCTTCGGCGCAGCGACAGTGTTTTGGCTCCCCTGGGCTACCCCGAGTTCTTTTCTGTGATTCTTGCGCTGACAGACTCCTAAGAGGTAGGGCTTCATCTTTCGTATTGATCACGCTTTCCCTTTGTGAGTTTTTGGCACGGATACCGAGGCAACACTGTGACCCTTTTTCTGTTTGGCTTTGTGGGACAGCATCGAGGTGTTTTGGCCATATCTTTGCGCACAAGCGTCAGCCGGAACGAGCTTATACAACTTTTCATCTACAGATCGCAGGGAACGCGCTCGTATTTTCTTGGATTTTTCTGAGATTTCTTCAGAGGTGAAAATTACTGTTTTCCTCAGTGAACAGTGTACAGTTTTAATACAGATTTTTGTATGAGTGTACCCCCTTGCCGAATTTTTATCTTGACTTACCGAACTCCGATTTGGGCGTGCGAGGTACCGTTTCGAAGCTACGACGCAAGGATTGCTGTGATATTTTTATTGGAATTTTCTGGGCACTATCTGCAGGTGATAATTTAACAGTTCAGAATTCGAGGTTGTATGTGGTTTTAAGTGCTATATTTGGGAGCCTAGTGTAATTAGTGGACTTTGTATTGTGCCAGGAGTGTTACGGGTGTGCTGAACTTATTGGAGCAAGGGATTAGAGTTATTTGGTGTTTTCAGCTGTTGGGCTTTGGACAGTCAGCTTTTCAGGTGGTGCCTTATTCCCGGAACCGGTGGACGGTTCTCTAAATTTTCATATGTTAGCATTGCATGCAGGTGAATGGTACAATAGCTGGGATTGATCGGTAAGTTTAACAATGAGGATTTTAGGAAATTGCAAGTGAATTATTCACAGTATGACATGGTATTAATCAAATAGTCATGTTGATGATTAGTGAAAGCTTATTTAAGGCAAGGATACCCTATATGATTAATTATCATGCCATATAGCACATAACCTTTTATGAGGATGGTTCATGCATTGGGATAGGATTATGTAGTTATGTGCAGGTTCTACTCTGAGGAGCCATTATGGATTGAGAATTATGGACAGGTATGGTCATTGATAATTTTGGCATGAGGTTTATTTTCTTTATTCTTCTTGAGGACAAATGCATGCTTGTATGGACATATGTGTATGGACATATAGTTAGGCCATCTTTTACTGCTGCACTACTATTGGAATTTGACTTAGGAGAAACCATGATTGCTTTCTTTCTCCTTTTTATTTAGACTTTTGAGTCATGTTGCTCGGGTTCGAGCAGAGGTTTGGGATAGTGTAGCTGGGACCTTAGGGTCAGAGACAGGGTGTGCTTGATGTTGGATTGTGGGTTATTGCGGCAACCGCGGACAGTAGGCGGTTGACCGGATCTTGATTAATTTACCCGATTGTGGATTGTGGGTTATTGCTGCAACCGCGGACAGTAGGGGCGTTGACCGGATCTTGATATTTACCCAATTGTGGTTTGTGGGTTATTGCGGTGACCGCGGACTTTGGCGTTGACGGATGTTGACAATTGATTGGGTATCAGATTGTTCTAGTGGATGGTGTC
>CM055073.1:10640412-10677010 GCA_029204045.2 Tillandsia leiboldiana
ATAATATCGGTCAACCGCCCATATCCGCGGATGCCGCAAAGCCCCACAAACTAATCATCACCTGTCCAAGACACCAAGTCCCGACACACTACCCAGAACCACTGCTCGAACCTGAGTAACACAGACCACCTGACTAACGAAGAAGGAGAAAAGGATAACATGGTTTCTCCTAAGTCAAGTTCCAAAAGGAGTGCAGTAGTAAAAGATGGCCTAACTACATGTCCATGCAAGCATGCTTTTCCTCGGAAACAATAAAAGTGGTTGAACATATATTAGTAAAGCATGCTAAAATATTCCTACTAGGGTATACTAATCTCACCCAAGTAGGTCATCCTTGCTTACCTCTCGCTCATATCGGTTGTACAACAATATGCCTGTTATAAATCATAGAGGGGTATATCCCCACATGTGCACTTACATTCACCATGATATAAAAACCTTATACATTACCAAATAAGCTTACCCACCTGAAGTGCTCAATCCAAGGCAAACCTGGGGTCGGCGAAGAGCGCAAACGCTCACAGTCTAGATTCTGCCGAAACTACATCCTTGGTACATGTCGCGAAAGCCTCGGCTCCAAATAGCTGAAAGTACCCCGAAATCAGAGTCTTCAGATCCAACGGGTCCAGCAACACTTGCAAACACCTCTGGGTACAACAATAAGGTTCATCGTCACACTTGTATTCCAAAATATCCAAGTACATACAATTCTATTGGAACAGTCCCAAAGATGTGGATTTTTCACCTGCAGCAAGAACTCAGAAAAATCCAACAAAAATACTATCGCGTTCCTCGCATCGATACATTCAAAACGAGTACCTGCACGCCAAATTCCAAGCCCCGTCAGCCGAGTTACAAATTCCACAACACAGGGCGCTCACAGACACACAACCATACATCTGTATTTCCATGCACAGATAAAGGGAGAAAAATCTACCTCTGGGCAAGGCTCAGAAAAATCTAATAAAAATACGGTGATAATTCTCGCGTCGAGTAGATGAAAAAATGTATAGGTACGTCTCCAACCGATGCCGGTTACGGAGATAAAAATCCGGCAAGGTGTCGCTGTCTAGAAATTCCATCAGAAAATGGGGTCCTAAAAAGCATGGAAAACTCCTTGAAAAGCATGAAACTAGGGAAAGTAGAAAATACCAAGATCGTAGCTCTGTCTATCGCGGATCCATCGGCGCAAGAATCGCCTGAAACGGAGGTCGGAGTAGGCCGGGGGAGCTCGTGAACCGAAAACGCTACGAAGGGAACACAAATGGATGAGCGTCGCGCCGCGCTGTAAAAATGGAAACCTCGGGATGCGTGCCACCAAAAATCTCCAAACTCTGTAGATGGATACAGCACTGCGTGGGGATCAACTTTGCTGAAGGCCTCAAGTCGGTTTGCAGCTCGGAATGGCGGAAAAGGGGGAGAAGAAGCAGCTCGGGTCGCTTAAATAGGCCCAGAAAAAAATCCGAAAATGACGGCCATGTCCCCACTTCCGAGCACCGGAAGATCCGGGCTGCTACAGTGTTGGCCCGGCCCAACACTGTGCAGGCCCGAATCTTCCACGGGCCTCCACGTAGCCCGCCTAACAGGCGACAGCGAAGACACCACTACGCGGGCGACACGTGGCCACCCCAAACGCCGGCACGTGGCCCGGCCGTGGGTCAACGCGCGCCTGGCGCGCGCACATGTGCGTGTCAGCGCCGCCTGCGCACTGTGCACGCACGCGCCCCGAGGCGGCCTGCACCCTCTCCGTGGACCGCGCGCATGAGGACCAGCCAACCAATGACCGCCACGTGTCCTTCCCCGGTCCACCGTACACCGCTCGTTTTTCCCGTGGACCGCGCCCACAACGCCAACAAATCACAAGCTGCCACGTGCCTGCGCCCGCGTGCACGCCTCCGCGGTGGACCGCGCACCTGCTCGTGCGCCCGCGCGCCTTCCCGCGCTCCCGCCGCCGCGCTCCGCCGCCGCCCGCCGCCCGCCGGAACAGTGACAAGCTGCCTCGAAAATCTGGCGCGACAACCGGGCTCCGAAAAATGCAAGTAAATAGTCTATTTTCATCGTTTTCGCGCGCTGAATCCAAATCCGGTGTCCGTTTTGTCAAATTCCAACTCTAAAAATTGCCGAAGGCATCCGGAAAGATGTTCTTTTGTCCAAAATTCAAGCTGAGCCCAATTTTATATCCATTGCGCGCAAAACCACTTCTAAGCATTCGACGGGGTCATCTGACTACTCTCGTGATCTAATAAACACTCTGAGTCCATCATAGTGTCCAATTGTGCACAAACACCACCAACGCCCACATAGGCCTCCAGAAGCTGCTGGTCAACCAGTATTCTCGTCGTGGGGATCCAGGTCCTCACATCCTCCCCACTAAGGAAAGTTCGTCCTCGAAACTAGCTCAATTCCACTAGGAGTCACGAACACCAAGGGTAAGTACTCAACATCACCATCTTCAGCTCCTAAGTCATCATTCGCTCCCCGTGATCACTCCTCAACAACAACAACAACAACAGCAATATCCAGTACGGCATAGCCCGATTGCGCAATTCCCTCGTCTCACGAGCCAGAATTCGCAACAGGCGTCCCTCGTACTCCAAACACTTATAGATCTCAAAGGGGGGGGTCAATCACGGTCGAGGGATCCAAAAACATAACCTTCCTGAGCTGAGACATGTAACACAACAGGGTTCCATCCAAAGCTGGGGGAAACAGATAATCGCTAGTGCAACACGCACCAAACCACAACCTGTGTCAACTCAACCAAGGCAATCCGAAACACATCCCCGCAATCATCCAAGAAAGAAAGAAGCCCTCACAAACAAGGGTCCTCACTCGGTCACTCCCGAATCCTGACCATCGAGTGAACTACTCAGCCACGGTCTACCATAAAAGGAACCCTCAGGGACACAACCGCAAGCCATGTTTGTCGCAACAATCCACACAGCGCCAGCTGTGGAATCATCCAACTCAACCCCAGCCAGCTCTCCTGTTCCAGGTATCTGCCATCACAGTGGCCCTGTCGGGGTAATCCAGGATGCTCAATAATAACCCAACGGTAATTCCCAGTCACTATGGGAGGCATCACTACTAAAACTCGCAGATCTCTCTCCAACACTGGTAATACTAGCCTCGGCGCTGGTATCAGTTTTCATATCCATTAGCCGTGCTCTCCTGGCACTGTCAAGTCCCAGATGTTCCTCACCTCAAGAATAAATATTGGTCTCAACCAATCTCCAATTAGTATCCATAGTGTCACGCCCCGGGTGTAAACCAGAACCCGGGCCCGTCTACAGATCCGCCGTATACACAGAATTTCCCGTGTATACGAAGCGCTGGTAACCTGCTCAAGTATGGATGATATAATAAAAGAGCATAAACAGAGCTAAACAGTAACTAATACATCTCAGATAAAGCAGAAAAGCAAGGTGCAGAAAGTAACTCTCAATAATACATATGTCTCTCCCAGCTCACTAATCAAATACAACCAGCTGGCCGAAGCCAGACCCAAAAAGAAATGAATAGTAGAGTATCTGAGAGTATCGGGGTACATCTAATAATAGAACTGGTGCCTGGGTGGACCGCTATCTAGTCCGCGATTCTCTTACCTCGGTCCGCAGTGGAGGGTCCTGCAACAGCCGCAGACGACTCTGCAAAACAAAGGGGAATAGAAGAAGAAAAGCAGTGGGGAGTGAGAACTACTATAAAACAGTAGCCTCCTCCTAGTGGGTAGACCTCAACACAAATGTGCCCACTAGGACTATAAGAGGCAGAAAAGATGAACAGAGGTGGTAAGCTGTAATTAAAACTGCTGATGATGAATAGAGCTACCACTACATGCCTCTAATGAGCTAACTGATAGATTAGCTATATGTATGCATCAGAATGTCAACGCCTGCCTGTCTAGACCCAATCGATACACCAGTAAGCACTGGTACTGCCTGCTCTGCCTGCCAAATCGGGTATGCCAGCCTACGCATAACACCGATAGGAAAAGGGAGTCTCGAAGACTCGAAGCCTGTAAAAACGCACACTCCGGAGTGGCACTCGAGGGGAGCGACCCACACGAGTATAATGCCTGGGTAACAAGTACCAAATCAGCAGGACTGGATCATGACTCTGATCCCGGTGGAAAACCCATCCACTAAAAGAAATCCAAATCCTCTATCCCAATCTGATGCAGTAACTACTGTCCGGTCAACCGCCAAAGATCCGCGGTTGCCGCAATGCCCGGCCCTCACAGCCTGCCTGTCCCAAAGCCCACAACTGTCTGACTACACTATCCCAGTCCCTGCTCGAACCCGAGCGCACTATCCCCGAATATAAATAAAAGAAGAGAAAAGCATGGTTTCTCCTAAGTCAATTCCAGCATGATAGTGTAGCAGAAAAAGGTGGCCTAACTAGATGTCCATTTAAGCATGCAAGTCCTTTATATAAAAACAGGGTTTAAATATTATTATCCTTCCCAATAGAGAGGTATGCCACTAGTTAAACTTTCATTTGCTAAGTTATCTCATATCCATTTATCACATAAGCATAAGAGGTCCCAAAGTGTACGAGTAAGATAGTCCTTTATAGCAAAACTCCCCCCCCCCCCCGTGAGGTTTAAACGACATATTAATAAAGAATCATCCATTCATTAATACTTAGTCCATTTTAAGATGTAGCCCAAGCAATAAGTCCAATTCTCAACCAAGATGCCATTTTAACTTATTCCGGTTCATTTAGCAACATAACAGTGAAGCACTCCAATAGGCCTAGTGGGGACATCATAAGTAGGAGGTAAACAACGGTACCCACCTCGAGCGCTAAATCCGGTCCTCAAAGGCTAAGTCCGCGCTCGCTCCGGAAAAACCCCGCAACACTGTGCCAAAGATCCCAAAGAACCACACAAATTACAATTCAAGTTTAACCCAAATCTGTCTCCCAAATTCAGATTTACTGTTCAGCCATTTTTACCTGTGACACGTGCCCACAAAATTCCCAGAAAATATACACTGCGATCTAACGCGACGATCCGGTCGAAACAAGTACCTGCACGTTTTCCCACGATTTTTCTGTGCTGAGAACGAAAATCGACAAGAGGACCACCTCAAACAATACATTCATCCCAAAACAGCGATATAAAATTCTGTAAAAAAGGGATTCCTCACCTTCAGGGAAATTCCACAAAAATCCACGAAAATTCCAGGAGATTCCCTCGTGACGCGTAGATGCAAATCCCCTTTTGAATCGCCCTGTTTCGATGCTCGAGCGCGAAGTTATCGCCAAAACGAGATGGTGCTGTCCCAAAACTCCGCGACGGAAAAAGGGTCAGAAAGAAGCCACAGAATCACCATCAAAACCTCTGAATCAGAGAAACTCATAAAAGAGAAAGTGAAGCCCTACCTGTAAGAATTCCGACGGCGCAAAAATCGTAAAAACAGGATGTCGGGGTGAGCCGGGGGGAGCTAGAACCCGAAATGCGACGAATCTGGTAGCCGTAGAACGATCGTCGCGCCGCGCCGGATAAATGCAAACCTTGGGATCCGAGCCTTCAAAATTCTTGAGATTTCTACAGTGGATGGAGGATTGGGAGAGGAAGAAATGTCTAAGAGGGGGCTCGGAGTGGTTCCAAACAGAAAGGGAGAAATCGGTGCTCCCAATGCCCTAAAAGAATCAAGAAGGAGAAAAAAAAACAAACCCGCGTTATTGGATTCGGGCCGCGTTTGGGCCCGGATCCGCCAGGGCGGGTCGGACGCGTTCCGTCCGACCGGGCGGAACCAACCAGCAACGCGACGCGCGTCCCCACAGGAGATCGGCGCGCATCCCGCACAGCGAACAGCCGTGCGGGGCGCGCCAGCGGCCGACGCGCGTCCCGACCGCGCGGTCAGCCCCGCAGGCGCTCGCCAATGGCGAGGCGACGCGCGCCCCACGCACTGTGCGGTCAGGCGCGGGGGCAGGCGTGTCCCCTGCGCCGAGTCCCATGAGCCCGCCCAGTAGCCATACGCCACGTGTCTGTGCGCCGGGTCCGTGCACCCCGCCGAGCCGTTCCATGCACCGGGCGCCGCGGCCGGCCAATGAGGGCCCGCCACGTGGCATCCGGCGGTCCACGGCCCTCCCCCATGCACCAGGAGACATTAGAAACTTCCGGGGGTCCGTTTTTGGGCATCCGGACTCCAAATCCGGCAAATAAATAGCCGTTTTCAAGCGTTTTTCCGCGCTGAATCCAAATACGCCATCCGTTTGGCCTAGAAATTTTTCTAAAATTCGGCAAACCCCGCCGAAGGCCAAACTAACAATAAACACTGCCACGGACCCACCTGTGCTGTCCCTTTGACACACTGTGGATCAAATACCATCATTAGGTGTTTCACACTTGGATTCACGGGGAAAACAGTGCATGGAAACCTGGATCATCACATCCTCCCCTACTAAAAGAAAGTTTCGTCCTCGAAACTAAAATCATACCTCAAGTCGGGGCCTCAAACAATTGGGGGTGGGCATCCAACATCGCTGACATCCAGCTCCCACGTAGCTTCGCGCTCGCCCTGGTTGCTCCACAGAACCTTCACATAAGGGATGGCCCGGCTGCGCAGCTCTCTAACCTCGCGGTCCAAAATCCGCAGTGGCCGCTCGACATAGCTCAAGTCCTCCGCAACCTCCAGTGGGACGAAATCAATGATGTGCGACGGGTCATGAACATATCTCCTCAGGGTGGATACATGAAACACGTCGTGAACACTAGCCAATCTGGGAGGAAGTGCAAGCCGGTAGGCAACTGGCCCGATGCGCTCCAATACCTCAAAAGGTCCGATATAACGAGGGCTCAGTTTTCCACGAATCCCAAATCTCCGAATCCCTTTCGACGGCGAGACTTTCAAAAAGACATGATCGCCCACCTGAAACTCCAAGTCTCGTCGTCGGGTGTCAGCATAACTCTTCTGCCGGCTCTGAGCTGTCTCCAGATGTCGTCGAATCAGTCTGACCTTCTCCTCTGCCTCCAATAGTAGATCAGGACCCAAGGTCTTCTTCTCGCCCACATCACTCCAATATAGGGGTGACCGACACTTGCGCCCATACAACGCTTCAAACGGGGCCATCTGGATGCTCGCTTGATAGCTGTTGTTGTACGCAAACTCGACCAATCCCAGATGTCGGTGCCACCCGCCCCCAAAGTCCAGAACGCATGCTCGTAGCATATCCTCGAGAGTCTGAATGGTGCGCTCTGACTGTCCGTCCGTCTGTGGGTGAAAAGCTGTGCTGAAGTGAAGCCGTGTCCCTAGGGCCGTCTGTAAAACTCCTCCAAAAGTGCGAGACAAACCTCGAGTCCCTATCCGACACGATGGAAATGGGTATCCCGTGCAATCTGACCACCTCGGCCAAGTACACCTGTGCCAGTCGATCCAATGGCCAAGTCATCTGAACTGGTATAAAGTGAGCGGATTTGGTGAGTCTGTCCACGACCACCCAGATCGCATCCGCTCCAGCCTGAGCTCTCGGCAATCCCGTGAACAAATCCATAGTGATATGATCCCACTTCCATTCAGGGATCGGGAGGCTCTGCAACTTGCCAGCAGGTACACGATGCTCAGCCTTTACTTGCTGACAAGTTACGCAGTGCGCCACAAATCTGCCAATATCTCTTTTCATGCCGCTCCACCCGAACTGTGCCTTGAGGTCCTTATACATCTTAGTCCCACCAGGATGGATGGTATAAGGTGTATAATGAGCCTCCCGCAAGATCTGCTCTCGAGTCTCCGAGTCCATAGGCACGCAAGCTCGGTCCCTGTACCGTAGTACTCCCGAAGCATCAACTGAGAAATCCCCTGCCTCTCCAGCCGGAATCTGCTCTCGAATCCTCATCAGATGGGGGTCCTCACTCTGTTTCTCCCGAATCCTGTCCAACAGAGTGGGCTGCACGACCAAGGACAATAGTCTAGCAGAAACCCCCGGGGACACCACCTCAAGCTCTAACCGCCTCATCTGCTCCAATAATGGCGCCTGATCGGTGATCATCATAGATAAGCTCTGCACTGCTCTCCTGCTCAGGGCATCAGCGACCACGTTGCCTTGCCAGATGGTAAAGTATGTCCACATCGTAATCCTTTAACAGCTCCAACCATCTGCGCTGCCTCAGATTGAGCTCCTTCTGCGTGAACAGATACTTCAGGCTCTTGTGGTCGGTGTAAATCTCGCAGTGTTCCCCATACAGATAGTGGCGCCACAACTTCAGTGCGAAGATCACAGCCGCTAGCTCCAAGTCATGGGTAGGGTAATTTTTCTCAATAATCCTTGAGTTGTCGCGAAGCATAAGCGATTACCTTACCCTCCTGCATCAGCACGCACCCGAGTCCACTATGCGATGCGTCACTGTAGATCACGTATCCTTTCCCCATAACAGGGAGGGAAAGGATAGGAGCTGACATCAATCTGGTCTTCAGTTCCTCGAAGCTTCTCTGGCAATCCTCACTCCAGATGAACTTAATTCCTTTGCGCGTCAGACGAGTGAGGGGTGCGGAAAGTTTCGCAAAACCTTCCACAAACCGACGGTAATAACCTGCCAAGCCCATAAAACTGCGAACCTCTGCTACCGTCGTCGGTCGGGGCCAATCCCGGATCGCCTCAATCTTCGCCGGGTCTACCGCCACTCCCGCGGCTGAAATCACATGGCCCAAAAAAGGCAACCTCTCGAAGCCAAAACTCGCACTTAGACAACTTGGCATACAACTTCTTCTCCCTCAGAAGTTGCAGCACTATCCTCAGATGCTCCTCGTGCTCCACATCGCTCCGAGAGTAAATCAGGATGTCATCGATGAACACTACCACAAACCGGTCCAGATAAGGTCGAAAGACCCTGTTCATCAAATCCATAAATGCGGCAGGGGCATTAGTCAATCCAAAGGCATGACGGTGAACTCGTAATGCCCGTACCGAGTCCTGAATGCTGTCTTAGGAACATCCTCGGTCTTCACCTTCAGTTGGTGGTAACCAGACTGTAAATCAATCTTAGAGAAGACACAAGACCCTTGCAGCTGATCAAATAAGTCGTCGATGCGCGGCAAAGGGTACTTGTTCTTGATGGTCACTTTATTCAGCTCTCGGTAATCCACACAAAGACGAAGTGAACCATCCTTCTTCTTCACGAACAGCACCGGTGCTCCCCAAGGTGATACACTCGGCCTCACAAAACCCTTATCCAATAAATCCTGGAGTTGCGCCTTCAACTCCCGCAGCTCCGCCGGTGCCATTCGGTAAGGGGCCTTAGAGATTGGCGCAGTTCCTGGGACTACGTCAATCAAAAACTCGATCTCCCTATCCGGCGGCATACTAGTCAGCTCTGGTGGGAAAACATCCGGGAACTCGTGGACTATAGGGATATCCGCGAGTCCCGGTGCCGCCGCAGGCCCCTCAACCACACTGGCCAAAAAGGCCACGCATCCGCTGCGCATCATCTGCCTCGCACGAGAAGTCGAAACTATCGCGGCGAAGAAGGTACTCTGGCATCCTCTGTACACAATCACCTCCTGGCCTGGCTCGCTAAAAGTCCACCGTCCTCGCGGCACAATCAATAGTCGCATAATAGCGAGTCAGCCAGTCCATCCCAAGTACCATATCAAAGTCTCGCAGCTGACTCAGGACCATCAGGTCCGCTGGCAAGATCCACGACTCGATCTGTACAGGGCAAGACCAACAACACTCCTCTACAAGTAAAGTATGCTCGGGAACCCGTACCTCTAACGCACGTGGCAACCGACCTAACTCTAGTCCATGAGATAATGCAAATGCTCTACTGATGAAAGAATGTGATGCCCCGGTATCAAATAAGGTGCGAGCTCTACTGCCAGAAAGTAAAACGATACCTGCCACCACGTGGTCGGCTGCCAGGGAGTCCGCAACCTGGGCGGCATAAACCCGCCCGCTCATGTGCCGGTGGTCGGTGATCTGCCGGGTGGGAAGAAGGGGCCCTGCTTGCCGGAGCATAGGACCGCTGCTGGGGCGCCGGTGGGGTGGATGCCGAGGAAGGAGCCGGTGCTGGCGCATAAGGGCAAGTAGCTCGAACGTGGCCCGACTGTCCGCACCTGGTAACAGCGGCCAAACCTCTGGTCACAAGTATCAGGAGAGTGCTGTCCCTGGCAGAAAATGCACCTGGCTGGGGTCTGGGGCTGCCTCCCCTGCTGCTGCTGCCTCTGCCGCTGAGATCCCTGGTGCCGGGACTGCGACCTCTGCTGCTGAGAATGCTGCTGCTGTCGTGAGTGCTGCTGCTGGTGCTGTGGGGGCCTCGGAGATCCACCATGCCCTCGCCGCTCCGAACGCCCGCGGCCTGAGAACTGAGGCGGCGGGGGTCGGGGCGGCCTCCAGGAGCTGGCCTGTCCCCCATCATCCTGCGCTGGCCGCTTCCTGTCCGATCCCTGAGCGGCCAGGCCCCCACGTCTGGCGACAACGTGGTCTCCTCTCTCGATCCACTGTGCATGCTCGGCCGCCTCCTCCAGGGTCTGTAATCTCTGTGCATGCACCAAGGTATAGAGCTCCGGGCGCAGGCCCGACTCGAAGAGCTCCACCTGATGTGGTCCATCCCTCGCGACGTAGGGAACGCAGCTGAGCAGTCGCGAAAACTCCTGAAAGTAGTCCCATGCCGACCGGTCGCCCTGCTGGAGATTCTTCAGGTCATCCTCTACCTTTTTCTTCACGCTGGTGGAAAAGTAAGTGTCCAGGACCATCCTCTTGAACTCTGCCCAAGGTAGCTGCCGGGTGATCTGAAATTCCAGGGGCTCCACCCGACGCCACCACGTGTCCGCATCTCCATCCAGACAATGCACAGCCATGTGTACCCGGTACTTCTGATCGATGAAGAAGTCTCGGAACAACTTCTCCATTGCTGAAAGCCACGTCCCAACCTCCCAAGGGTGAGTGCTCCGCCCCGAGAATCTAGGCGGTCCCCGCTTGCAGAAATGGGTGAGTTTATCAGTAAACTCCTGCTCCTCCTCGGGAGCCAAAGGTCGGATCGCTCCCGGGGCCCCCGCTGCTCGAAGATGGTGCCGTAGGCACAAGCGGTATAGCCGGTGGTACAACAGGTGGTGCGGGGGCCTCAGTAGTAGTAGGGGGAGGGGCCCCAACCTGAGCAAGCAGCTGCTCAAACCTCTGCTCCTGCCGGCGGTGACCCTCCGCCAGCTGGGCCACCATGGCCCTCAACTCAGCAATCTCTGAAGGTCCGGACTGCTCCGGCCCCTCCGGGGGTGTAGGGGTACCCCGGGTAGGAATCCGCCGCCTGGGAGGCATCCTGTCACACAAGAAACCACGAATCAGAACCGAAACCACACACGACCCAATCTAGCGAAAGTCAAAGGCATCCTCCTATTTCTGTAACCTTATGTTGTCTGCAGCCAACATAATAGTTCGCCAGAAACAGGACATGCCAATCCCTCTTCACTCCCTGGAAGAGTCAAAATAATATATGACCAAATTGCCGACTTTCGCATAATGTCACGTCACTCACGCCCTGCCTTCCTAGGGTCTGCCAAAAGCCTAGGGTTTCCTAAGTCCCAATTGACCTATCCCTAAGCTCTGATACCAACTTAATCTGTCACGCCCCGGGTGTAAACCAGAACCCGGGCCCGTCTACAGATCCGCCATATACACAGAATTTCCCGTGTATACGAAGCGCTGGTAACCTGCTCAAGTATGGATGATATAATAAAAGAGCATAAACAGAGCTAAACAGTAACTAATACATCTCAGATAAAGCAGAAAAGCAAGGTGCAGAAAGTAACTCTCAATAATACATATGTCTCTCCCAGCTCACTAATCAAATACAACCAGCTGGCCGAAGCCAGACCCAAAAAGAAATGAATAGTAGAGTATCTGAGAGTATCGGGGTACATCTAATAATAGAACTGGTGCCTGGGTGGACCGCTATCTAGTCCGCGATTCTCTTACCTCGGTCCGCAGTGGAGGGTCCTGCAACAGCCGCAGACGACTCTGCAAAACAAAGGGGAATAGAAGAAGAAAAGCAGTGGGGAGTGAGAACTACTATAAAACAGTAGCCTCCTCCTAGTGGGTAGACCTCAACACAAATGTGCCCACTAGGACTATAAGAGGCAGAAAAGATGAACAGAGGTGGTAAGCTGTAATTAAAACTGCTGATGATGAATAGAGCTACCACTACATGCCTCTAATGAGCTAACTGATAGATTAGCTATATGTATGCATCAGAATGTCAACGCCTGCCTGTCTAGACCCAATCGATACACCAGTAAGCACTGGTACTGCCTGCTCTGCCTGCCAAATCGGGTATGCCAGCCTACGCATAACACCGATAGGAAAAGGGAGTCTCGAAGACTCGAAGCCTGTAAAAACGCACACTCCGGAGTGGCACTCGAGGGGAGCGACCCACACGAGTATAATGCCTGGGTAACAAGTACCAAATCAGCAGGACTGGATCATGACTCTGATCCCGGTGGAAAACCCATCCACTAAAAGAAATCCAAATCCTCTATCCCAATCTGATGCAGTAACTACTGTCCGGTCAACCGCCAAAGATCCGCGGTTGCCGCAATGCCCGGCCCTCACAGCCTGCCTGTCCCAAAGCCCACAACTGTCTGACTACACTATCCCAGTCCCTGCTCGAACCCGAGCGCACTATTCCCCGAATATAAATAAAAGAAGAGAAAAGCATGGTTTCTCCTAAGTCAATTCCAGCATGATAGTGTAGCAGAAAAAGGTGGCCTAACTAGATGTCCATTTAAGCATGCAAGGTCCTTTATATAAAAACAGGGTTTAAATATTATTATCCTTCCCAATAGAGAGGTATGCCACTAGTTAAACTTTCATTTGCTAAGTTATCTCATATCCATTTATCACATAAGCATAAGAGGTCCCAAAGTGTACGAGTAAGATAGTCCTTTATAGCAAAACTTTCCCCCCCCCCCCCCGTGAGGTTTAAACGACATATTAATAAAAGAATCATCCATTCATTAATACTTAGTCCATTTTAAGATGTAGCCCAAGCAATAAGTCCAATTCTCAACCAAGATGCCATTTTAACTTATTCCGGTTCATTTAGCAACATAACAGTGAAGCACTCCAATAGGCCTAGTGGGGACATCATAAGTAGGAGGTAAACAACGGTACCCACCTCGAGCGCTAAATCCGGTCCTCAAAGGCTAAGTCCGCGCTCGCTCCGGAAAAACCCCGCAACACTGTGCCAAAGATCCCAAAGAACCCACACAAATTACAATTCAAGTTTAACCCAAAATCTGTCTCCCAAATTCAGATTTACTGTTCAGCCATTTTTACCTGTGACACGTGCCCACAAAATTCCCAGAAAATATACACTGCGATCTACGCGACGATCCGGTCGAAATAAGTACCTGCACGTTTTCCCACGATTTTTCTGTGCTGAGAACGAAAATCGACAAGAGGACCACCTCAAACAATACATTCATCCCAAAACAGCGATATAAAATTCTGTAAAAAGGGATTCCTCACCTTCAGGGAAATTCCACAAAAATCCACGAAAATTCCAGGAGATTCCTCGTGACGCGTAGATGCAAATCCCCTTTTGAATCGCCCTGTTTCGATGCTCGAGCGCGAAGTTATCGCCAAAACGAGATGGTGCTGTCCCAAAACTCCGCGACGGAAAAAGGGTCAGAAAGAAGCCACAGAATCACCATCAAAACCTCTGAATCAAGAGAAACTCATAAAAGAGAAAGTGAAGCCCTACCTGTCAAGAATCCGACGGCGCAAAAATCGTAAAAACAGGATGTCGGGGTGAGCCGGGGGAGCTAGAACACCGAAATGCGACGAATCTGGTAGCCGTAGAACGATCGTCGCGCCGCGCCGGATAAATGCAAACCTTGGGATCCGAGCCTTCAAAATTCTTGAGATTTCTACAGTGGATGGAGGATTGGGAGAGGAAGAAATGTCTAAGAGGGGGCTCGGAGTGGTTCCAAACAGAAAGGGAGAAATCGGGCTCCCAATGCCCTAAAAGAATCAAGAAGGAGAAAAAAAACAAACCCGCGTTATTGGATTCGGGCCGCGTTTGGGCCCGGATCCGCCAGGGCGGGTCGGACGCGTTCCGTCCGACCGGGCGGAACCAACCAGCACGCGACGCGCGTCCCCACAGGAGATCGGCGCGCATCCCGCACAGCGAACAGCCGTGCGGGGCGCGCCAGCGGCCGACGCGCGTCCCGACCGCGCGGTCAGCCCCGCAGGCGCTCGCCAATGGCGAGGCGACGCGCGTCCCACGCACTGTGCGGTCAGGCGCGGGGGCAGGCGTTGTCCCCTGCGCCGAGTCCCATGAGCCCGCCAGTAGCCATACGCCACGTGTCTGTGCGCCGGGTCCGTGCACCCCGCCGAGCCGTTCCATGCACCGGGCGCCGCGGGCCGGCCAATGAGGGCCCGCCACGTGGCATCCGGCGGTCCACGGCCCTCCCCCATGCACCAGGAGACATTAGAAACTTCCGGGGGTCCGTTTTTGGGCATCCGGACTCCAAATCCGGCAAATAAATAGCCGTTTTCAAGCGTTTTTCCGCGCTGAATCCAAATACGCCATCCGTTTGGCCTAGAAATTTTTCTAAAATTCGGCAAACCCCGCCGAAGGCCAAACTAACAATAAACACTGCCACGGACCCACCTGTGCTGTCCCTTTGACACACTGTGGATCAAACACCATCATTAGGTGTTTCACACTTGGATTCATGGGAAAACAGTGCATGGAAACCTGGATCATCACACATAGTGGCCGGATTTCCACCGCCGCTCCTGCGGCTCGAATAAAGTGACCCAAGAAGGTATGCTTCTGGAGCTACAACTTGTACCTCAATAACTTGGCATACCACTTCATCCACACGGGCATGGTAGCACATCCACAAGTGCTCCTCGTGCTCCACATCGCTCTGGGAGTAAATCCAAATATCCCTGGAGAATCTTGTTACCAATCCAATCAAGTATAGCTGGAGCACAATTCCTCAAATCATAAAAGTGGCAGGGCATTAATCAATCCGCTTGGCCTCACTGTGAGCTCGAGATGCCCTACCGTGTCCTGAACGCCATCTAGACACGATCCTCGGCTGTCTGATTCTGAGTAGGTACTCGCATCATATAATAACTGCCTGCATATAGCTCCATCAAAAGGTCCTAGATACCACCCGGACCTGTCTACACTCGAACCATAAAAGGACCCTCACAGTCATGCATCAACGACGTGGCATCACCACCGTGTACCAACGGCGTGGCATCAGGTCAAACCGACCCCTCGATCCATTAGATCCTGTAACTGCGCCATCAGCTCTCTCAGCTCTACAGGCGATATCCAACGAAGTGCTGTCGAGGGTGGCGCGGTTCCCCGAACCACATCAAACGCAATCTCTATCTCCCTAACCGGCGGCATCACAAACAGCTCAGGTGAAATCACACCCGGGATCTCGTGGGCAACCGAGATATCCTTGAGTCCCGGTGCCACCGTAAGCACCTCTCATACTGTCGCTATAACCTGCGTGCTCTAATAATCTCAACAAGCAAGCCTCTTCTTGTCCGCTTTGCCGAAGGTCAAAGTCCTCTCTCGCCGCAGTCAAACATTCTGTGGCATTGTGCCAATCAATCTCAAGCACATGGTCAAAATACCGAACTGCCACTATTACCAATAAATCTGTCGGTAACTCGCAGCCTCAGCTGCACTGGACATGATCCAAAAGTCTCCTCCACATGCACAACAACAACAGACACCTGTACCTCTAGTGCACGTGGTTATAATTCTGCCTCTAGTCCATGCAGGAATGTAACATGCTCTAACTCCGGCTGCTATGATGAAATCACGCTTGCAACAACTCCATCCACTGCCGTGGCGCCCTCCAACCGGGCGGCACAAATTCACCCGTTCGATGCCGGCGGTTGTCGCTCAATCTGCAACGAAAAAATCTAGACCAAACACAAAGGGAGCAAGACCTCTGTCTCTGCTCACACTGAGGCGACGAATAAGGTCCTCCGCAGATAGCAAATCCACGCTACCGCTGCGCCACTCTGATATAGATGCTGATGCTGCCATCGGGGTCCACCCGATCTCTGGCATCTCAGGAACCCGTCATCCTGGAAAGGAAATCAGAAGTGCCTCTGCCGGCCGATTTGTCCTCCATCACCCGGCGCCAAGCGTCAATATCCTGAACTCGCCTCTAGCGGCAGATCCCTATCCAAAGGAACTGCAGCGCCACGCTCCATACACAACACCTACTCCAACGAGGTGTCAAAACCAATAACGGAGGGACTGAATAAACTGAAAGGTATCCTGGCACAATCCACTCCCAATCTTACACATCCTATGCACCTCGCCCCTCGAAACCTGGAGCGCGTAGTTCAACAACTGCATAAACTCGCTAGCACAGGGAGGCTCTCAATTGATCACTCCATCACCACCAACCACGACTCTGCCTCCAATGGCTCCAACTCAATCTTATGAGTCGGGGTGGTTCATCTGTCAAATCTGGCTCAATAGATCGATCGCATCCCCTCAGCTCACCAGCTGTCAACTATCCACCCTGCCTCGGTGCCTCGGCACTAAACATTGGCACAGAGGGGGCTACTCACTCCATCGGTGCCACAGAAATCCCCACCCCTGAGGATACTGCAATCGGGTGGTCTCAGAAGGAAGCACTGTCGAGCTGCCCGCTGCTCCGACAACTGTGTCACTAAAACCTGCTGCTCGCTCGCTCTGCCGCTGATAGGCCTCAGACGATCCTGTCATCTGGGTCCGGAACTCTCTGACCTCAATCCGGGTATCCGGCCCAAAACCAACCGCTCAAGCTCAACTGCTATGACAGGAAGTACACGGGTCAAAACCCAGTGTCGGGGAGACACAGCTCGCCACGACGAAACTGCAAAACAGCACAAAACAACGCTCGACCCAATCCAGCGAAAGTCTAAAGCATGTCACCCGTTCCACAGCATTATGTTGTCTGCAGCCAACATAATCACTTAGGAGAATAAACATGCCAATCACTCTTCCCGTCCCTCGGGAGAGGTATAAAACTCAATCAGGACTCTCGCTATAAATCACGACTCTCACGAAGTCAACCAAAGGTCAAACCATAAGCCTAGGGTTTCTAAGTCCACCATGACCTACAACCTAGGCTCTGATACCACTCTAATCTGTCACGCCCCGGGGTCGAAACTGCGACCCGGGCTCGCTAACAGATCCGCCACCTATGCAAAACCCCGCATAGGCGAAGCGTCCTACCTACAAGAAAAGTACTACAGCTAACAGATATTAGAGCTATAAATGAAAATCCGCTGTATAACTAAAATCAACTACTGTACAACTGGAAATAATTCAACAATGTCCATCTCCCAAAATGATAATCATACAATATCATCATATACAAAGGTCGAGACACAACCGGGAGATACCTCCAATAAATACATCAGTGTACAGGCTCTCAATACATATCATATCCTCACTACATCAGTCTCTCAAAAGAGGAAATAAAACAACTAATCTACTGAAGCTCTCCTCTGAAGGGGTACCGCTACTCTCCAAACATGGGTAGGGATCTAGCTCGCGACTCCCTCGCCTCGATCAACAACCGCAGAATCAGCAACTCCCGCTAAGACTCTGCAAAACAAAGAAGAGGAAGGAAAACAAAGGGGGAAAACCCCCAAAGTGTGTGAGAACTACACCAAAAAGGGAGTTCTCAGTGGGTAACACCGCCAGACCCGACGGTCTGCCCACTAAGTCCTCAAGAGACAAAAACTAACCAAAGCCGTAAAGACTGAAATAAGGAAGCTGGAGACTCTCAACAGCTATCATGCCTCTATCTAAATGCCCAAGATGGGAGAACAAAAGAATGGTATGCAACCACTAGCACATGAAGTGCACAATCGACCCAATCGATAGACCAGTAATCACTGGCACTACCGGCTATGCCTGCCATGCCTGCTATGCCTGCCTGCTATGCCTGCCATGCCTGCCATGCCTGTGATGCCTGCCTGCCTGCTATGCCTACTATGCCTGCCATGCCTGCCTGCGTGCTATGCCTACTATGCCTGCCATGCCTACTATGCCTGCCTGCCTGCTATACCTACTATGCCTGCCATGCCAGCCTTCCTGCTATGCCTACTATGCCTGCCATGCCTGCTATGCCTGCCATGCCTACTATGCTTGCCATGCCTGCTATGCCTGCCATGCCTGCCATACCTGCTATGCCTGCCATGCCTGCAATGCCTGCCTGCTATGCCAACCATGCCTGCCATGCCTGCTATGCCTGCCTGCCTGCTATGCCTACTATGCCTGCCATGCCTGCCTGCCTGCTATGCCTACTATGCCTGCCATGCCTGCTATGCCTGCCATGCCTACTTTGCCTGTCATGCCTGCTATGCCTGCCTGCTATGCCTGCCATGCCTGCCATGCCTGCTGTGCCTGCCAAATCGGGTATGCGGGCCAACGCATAACACCGATAGGGGATAGAAGTCTCAAGGACTCAAAGGTGCCTGCCAAATCGGGTATGCCAGCCTACGCATAACACCGATAGGGGATAGGAGTCTCAAGGACTCAAAGTCTGTATATCGCACACTCCGGAGTGGCACTCGAGGGGAGCGACCAACACGAGTAAAGTGCCTGAGTAATAAGTATCCTGGTAGTATAAGTCAGCAGGATTGGATCACGCCTGTGATCAAAGTGGGAAAACCCATCCACTAGAGTAATCAGATACCCAATCTGGTGCATAAATAAATATCCGGTCAACCGCCCAATATCCGCGGTTGCCGCAAAGCCCCACAACTAATCCAACCTGTCCCAGACACCAAGTCCCGACTACACTACCCAGAACCCCTGCTCGAACCTGAGTAACACAGACCACCTGACTAACGAAGAAGGAGAAAAGGATAACATGGTTTCTCCTAAGTCAAGTTTCAAAAGTAGTGCAGTAGTAAAAGATGGCCTAACTACATGTCCATGCAAGCATGCTTTGTCCTCGGAAATAATAAAAGTGGGTGAAACATATATTAGTAAAGCATCCTAAAATATTCCTACTAGGGTATACCAATCTCACCCAAGTAGGTCATTCCTTGCTCACCTCTCGCTCATATCGGTTGTACAATAATATGCCTGTTATAAATCATAGTGGGGTGATATCCCTACACGTGCACTTACATTCACCATGAAATAAAAATCTTATACAGTTACCAAATTAAGCTTACCCACCTGAAGTGCTCAATCCAAGGCAAACCTGGGGTCGGCGAAGAGCGCAGACGCTCACAGTCCAGATTCTGCCGAAACTACATCCTTGGTACATGTCGCGAAAGTCTCGGCTCCAAACAGCTGAAAATACCCCGAAATCAGAGTCTTCAGATCCAACGGGTCCAGCAACACTTGCAAACATCCCTGGGTACAACAATAAGGTTCATCGTCACACTTGTATTCCAAAATATCCAAGTACATACAATTCTATTGGAGCAGTCGCAAAGATGTGGATTTTTCACCTGCAGCAAGAACTCAGAAAAATCCAACAAAAATACTATCGCGTTCCTCGCGTCGATACCTTCGAAACGAGTACCTGTACGCCAAATTCCAAGTCCCGAAGGACGAGTTACAAATTCCACAACACAGGGCGCTCACAAACACACAACCATACATCTGTATTTCCATGCACAGATAAAGGGAGAAAAATCTTCCCCCGGGCAAGCCTCAGAAAAATCCAATAAAAATACGGTGATAATCCTCGCGTTGAGTAGATGAAAAAAGTGTACAAGGACGTCTCCAACCGATGCCCGGTTGCGGAGATAAAAATCCGGCAAGGTGTCGCTGCCCAGAAATTCCATCAGAAAATGGGGTCCCAATAATCATGGAAAAACTCCATGAAAAGCGCAAAACTAGGAAAAGTAGAAAATACCAAGATCGTAGCTCTGTCTGTCGCCGATCCAACGGCACAAGAATCGCCTAAAACGGATGTCGGAGTAGGCCGGGGGAGCTCGTGCACCGAAACGCGACGAAGGGGAACACAAATGGACGAGCGTTGCGCCGCGCCGTAAAAATGGGAACCTCGGGATGCGTTCCGCCAAAAATCTCCAAACTCTGCAGATGGATGCAACACTGCGTGGGGATCAACTTTGCTGAAGGCCTCAAGCCGGTTTGCAGCTCGGAAATGACGGAAAAGGGGGAGAAGAAGCAGCTCCGGTCGCTTAAATAGGCACAGAAAACAAATCCGAAAATGACGGCTATGTCCCCACTTCCGGGCGCCCGGAAGATCCGGGCTGCTACAGTGTTGGGCCCGGCCCAACACTGTGCAGGCCCAAATCTTCCACGGGCCTCCACGTAGCCCGCCTAATAGGCGACAGCGAAGACACCCACTACGCGGGCGACACGTGGCCACCCCCAAACGCCGACACGTGGCCCGGCCGTGGGTCAACGCGCGCCTGGCGCGCGCACATGCGGGTGTCAGCGCCGCCTGCGCACTGTGCACGCACGATCCCCGAGGCGGCCCGCACCCGCTCCGTGGACCCCGCGCATGAGGACCAGCCAACCAATGACCGCCACGTGTCCTTCCCCCGGTCCACCGTACACCCGCTCATTTTTTCCCGTGGACCGCGCCCACAACGCCAACAAATCACAAGCTGCCACGTGCCTGCGCCCGGGTGCACGCCTCCGTGGTGGACCGCGCACCTGCCCGTGCGCCCGCGCACCTGCCCGCGCGCCCGCCGCCGCGCTCCGCCGCTGCCCGCCGCCGGCCGCCGGCCGCCGGAACAGTGACGAGCTGCCTCAAAAACCATGCGCGACAACCGGGCTCCGAAAAATGCAAGTAAATAGTCTATTTTCATCATTTTCGCGCGCTGAATCCAAATTCAGTGTCCGTTTTGCTAAATTCCAACTCTAAAAATTGCCGAAGGCATCCAGAAAGATGTTCTTTTGTCCAAACTTCGCGCTGAGCCTAATTTTAATATCCATTGCGCGCAAAACCACTTCTAAGCATTCGACGGGGTCATCTGACTACTCTCGTGATCCAATAAACACTCTGTGTCCATCACTAGTGTCCAATTGGTGCACAAACACTACCAACGCGCCACATAGGCCTCCAGAAGCTGCTGGTCAACCAGTATTCTCGTCGTGGGGATCCAGGTCCTCACAGGCATTCTCCACATATCTTGCCATCCTTGTCCAAATCAGATAGGGAATGTTGTAGTTGGATCCCAAAGCTGCTGTAGGGTTCCCAAGAAGATAAAGAAATAACATTCTATCCCATCTAAGCACCTTTGTCTGCATGTTTGGCAAAATGTTGTAGCAGACGATGAAGTTTAAGTACCGGTACTCAGGTCGAATGTCTTTTGAGAAAATCGAGTTCCCTGTCGACTGAGTATCCGGGAGACAGATTCCATCGACAACCACTCTCCAGGTTGTGTTGGTAAACCGATGACCTTTTAGGTAATGAATCCCATCAACCCTGGCCTTCATCCCCAATACCTCTCCAATTAACTGTGGTGTGATCTTTAGCTTGACATTTCTAACCGTTGTTAGAAATTCTCTTGGTTCGTCCTCAAGATCAATCAATCTTGATGCATTCTGATAGAATATCCTCACCAAGTGAAGAAAATAGCCAGTAGACTCCGGAAAATTGCAGATGGGAGCAAGTCATGCTTGATCAAAAAGTGTTCCAAATAATACTGAACGCTCCTTCAGAGCTTTGACATTCACATGTCTTTCCCCTATGCATTCCCTCTTTTCAAAATCCTTGATTCTCTCAGAGCTGATATGCACAAATTCTTGAGGAGGGGGCTCACTCGTAAGTGGTTCTTGAATTGAGATTCCTCGAGCACTACCTCTCTTCCGAGCAACGCTCTTTCTTTTCATTTTAACCGGGGTTGGTTCAATTGGGGCTTTCCCTTTCTATGCGGCGGTTGGCGGTGTCTTCACCTTTGAAGTAGCTGCAGGGGCTTTCCCCTTTGATGTAGTAGGTGCAGCATGTGCTGCGCCTTCTTCCATAAGCTCATCCCAATCGACAGATTCCGTCTCGGATTTCGTCTCGGAGTCGTCCATAGGGACATACTCACCTTTGTCCTGAGTTTTCTTTGCCCTCTTGAGCTTGTTTGTTGCTCGAGTGTGTACCATTGCTACAAGGAGCACTATGATCCATGCAAACACCATCTTTGCTGCTAGTGCGTTAGTAAGTGTAGAACCTGCGAGCAAGAACTCAAGAACACGAAAAATTGTTTAATTTTCAAAAAATTAAAAAATTGTACCCAAATAATCATTATCGTGTGCAGAGACTAGGAATCAAGTTAGTTTTGTAAATTTTTTTTTAAAAATAGATCAATTCCATGATTTACAAAAATTCTCATTATATGCCCTAAAACCGAATTTTCAGAAATCAAACCTCAAAAATCCGTTAATCAAGATAATACAAGGCACATAAACCAAACTAATCTACCCAGAGTTCTTATTTCAAAAGAAATTTGATCAAAAACCGTTTAAAATCGAATTGGAATCATGATTTTCACTCACATGTTGAAGAATAGGGCAAAACAGTGAAAAAATTTGAGTTTTGATCAAAGAGACTTACTTGAAATCCAAAGAACTCGAGTTTGAAAGGCTCCAAATCGGTTGTAGTTTAGAGAGAGAAACTCTAGAGCCTTGGAAACAAAAGCTTGAGGTAAAAAGAAATCAAATACCCTTTTGTTTCATATAAACCCTAGCCGCGGTCCGGATCGGCTCAAGAATCCAGTCCGGATCGGCTACCCGCAGATAATATCTGCGTTCGGGATCCGGAACAGAATTTTCTGTCTGGATCGGCTACAACTTTTTCTTCAGAAAAATTTAGAAAAATTCCAGAAAATCCTGAAAAAGTATGTAAACACTTTTGTATGTCAACTTTAAACAAAAATCATCGTTTCATGTTAAAAGAAATAGATTATGCTAAATCTATCAATAATATCCAAGTAATGAAACAAAAATTTATAAAAATTAAATCCTTTAAAGTTGAACAAGTTCAAAAACATCAATCACGATCTTATGAGTAATGCGTTTATCAAATCATCAATTTGGTAAAGAAAATGAAGCACTAAGATCGATAGATGTTTGAAATCCCAAATAAGTTAGATAATATATCTAGTCAATTTATTATAAGGAGTGGCTCTTTGAGCATCTTTCAATAACATCCCCACCTTATACCAACCTTAGAATTTGACAGAGTCAAGTGTTCCAAAAAGCATTTTATCTAATCAACAAGAAAAACCATGCTTTGTATACATGTGGTAGCTGCACACAGTACTCGGACGACAGAGGTGGTAGCTCTTTCCTCCATGTGGTGGTAGTTTTCACACTCCTCATTGGGATGTAACCCTTTCCACATCTTTTGAGCAAAAACACTTTAATAAACTCCCCCCTCAATTGGCTATCAATTATTTAAGATATGAAGTATTCAACCAAAAATTGATCTCGTGTTAATACTTAACTCAATTTTCAAATATGATAAAAACTATACCAAGAGATCATTTGAGAGAGGAATTGACCTTGATCAATTAAAGATAACTTAATTGATATACATGATCATAGCATCAAATGAATTATCATGATATCCAAATCATAATAAATTTCTCAAGACATAAAAGGATGCAATTAAAGTCAATAACATATGCTCAGTTAATGTTCTATGTACAAGGATAGATAAAGAACAAAAACACACAACAAAACCTAACCTAAGCAATGGTTCAAAAAGTGTTATTTCAAAGGAAGCATTCCAATTGCTTTACGCAAGTGAATAAAACGTTTTTGATCTAAAGGTTTTGTTAAAAAGTCAGCTAATTGATCTTCAGTTGAAATATAAGAAATTTGAAGAATACTTGATTCAACTAGCTCTCTTAGAAAATGATATCTAAGTTCAATGTGTTTTGTTCTTGAGTGCAACACAGGGTTTTAAGAAATATTTATAGCACTAGTGTTGTCACAGAGAATAGTTACCAAAGTCGCAGGAATTCAGAAGTCGCTCAACACGCTTTTCATCCAAATCTGTTGAGTTGAACAACTACTCGGTGAAATATATTCCGCTTCAGCAGTCGAGAGTGCAATGCAGTTTTGCTTTTTACTATGCCATGCAACTAGACAATGGCCAAGATAAAAACATGCACTACTCGTACTCTTCCGATCATCCACTGATCCTGCCCAATCAGCATATGAGTATCCTATTATGTCGAGAGTTGTGCCCATAGGATACCAAATTTCGAAATGTAGTGTACCTTTGACGTACCGGATGATCCTTTTCACTGCTTTCAGGTGAACCTCCTTTGGTGCTGATTGATATCTCGCGCAGATCCCAACACTAAAGGATATATCCGGGCGACTAGCCGTGAGATAGAGTAGACTTCCAATCATGCTACGATAAAACTTCTCGTCTACACTTTCACTAAGAGATTCACTTCCTAATCCCTTGTTGCTAGTTCCCATTGGAGTCGGAAAGTCTTTAGAATTTTCTAATCCGAACTTCTTGACCAACTCCTTTGCATACTTGGATTGGCACAGATGGATGCCTTCTTCACTTTGTTTCACTTGCAATCCAAGAAAATATGTTAGCTCGCCCATCATGGACATCTCAAATTCGCTTTCCATGGTTTCAGCGAAATTTGAAGCATCGTTATTCCTTGTTGCCCCAAATACAATGTCATCGACATAGATTTGTGCCACAATAAAGTTTTCCTGAAAATGCTTCACAAAGAGTGTCGATCCACTCCGCTCCCCCTCGAGTGTAGCCCTTTTTCAAAAGGTGCTTTGTCAACCTTTCGTACCATGCTCGTGGTGCTTGTTTTAGACCGTAAAGAGCCTTTTTCAATCGAAAAACATGGTTCGGTAGTTTATGGTCAATGAAACCTTTCGGTTGAGCCACATAAACTTCCTCATTTAGAAAACCATTTAAAAATGCGCTCTTAGCGTCCATTTGAAAGAGTTTAATTTTGAAATGACAAACAATGGCGAACAGGATGCGAATTGACTCGAGACGAGCTACTGGGGCGAACGTCTCATCAAAGTCTATACCTTCAATTTGTGAATAGCCTTGAGCAACTAGTCGTGCTTTGTTCCTAATGATGGTACCATCCTCGTTTTTCTTGTTCTTGAAAATTCACTTAGTACCAATTATGTTGTGTTGCTTCGGAGGCTTCGTTAATTCCCAGACTTTGTTTTTTTTGAATTGATGGAGCTCTTCTTGCATAGCTTCAATCCAATAATCATCCTGAAGAGCTTCATCAACATTCTTTGGTTCTAACATGGAGACGTAACACGCGACTCCACAAACCAATTGTCTCCGAGTCCTGACTCCTTCTTGTGGTTCTCCAATAATGTTTGATTCTGGATGATCCTTGGAGATACGTAGCGTTTGAGGTAACGGAGTGCTCGGAGGTATGTGTGATGATTCTTGCATATCAGATAAACTAGAAGAACCATTAGATGCATCAACATTATCGGAAGAATTATTATGAGAAGATGCATTTACAGGAATATCATCATTAAGAGATATATCAGGGGTAGATTTATCAGATGCAAAATGAAAAGCTTCATCTACTTTAACATTAAAAGATTCTACCATCGTTTTAGATTCGAGGTTAAAAACCCGATATGCTCTACTGTTTGTAGAATAACCCATGAAAATTTCTTCGTCACTTCGAGAGTCAAATTTTCTAAGATTTTCACGATCACGTAAAATGTAACATCGACTCCCAAAGATTCGAAAATATTTGATATTCGGTTTTCTACAAAACCATAGCTCATATGGTGTATTAAAAGTACCCGGGCGCAAATAAACTCGATTAATTACATAGACCGCGGTGTTAACTGCTTCAGCCCAAAAATGTAACGGGAGTTTCCGGCTATGAAGCATAACACGCGCCATCTCTTATACTACCCTGTTTTTGCGCTCGACTACACCATTCTGCTGAGGTGTATAGGGTGCAGAGAATTCATGTTTTATGCCATTGGAAGTGCAAAAATCAATGAATTTAGAATTTATAAATTCTCCACCTCTATTACTTCGAACACGAACGATCCTTTCATTTTTCTCAATCATAACACGATGACATATCTCATGAAAAGAATCGAAAGTATCCGCTTTCTCTTTTAAAAATGTTACCCATGAATATCTAGAGAAATCATCAACCAAAAGAAAAATGTACCATTTACCTCCCAAACTTGGTTGACGAGTCGGCCCCATTAAGTCCATGTGTAGTAATTCTAAAGGCCGTTTGGTACCCACGTGGTTCAAGTTCTTGTGCGCGGCCCTTGATTGTTTTCCCTTTTGACAACCTCCACACACAATGTTTTTTTTAAAAGATAATTTAGGAACTCCCTTAACCACGTCTTTATTAGAAATCCTTGCTAGTTCCTTAAAATTTATGTTACCTAGTCTTTCATGCCAAAGAGTTTCGTTATCAAGTGACACTAGGTTACAATGTTCAGAAATTTTGTTTGGAACTACATAGCAATTATTTTCAGACCTAACCCCTTTTAAAAAGAATAAATGGTCCTTATCAGTTACAATGCATTCTGCTGAAGAAAAATTAACTGAAAAACCATTATCACATAATTGACTAATGCTAATGAGGTTAGTCTTAAGGCTTTCAACAAATAAAACATTGTTCAAAACCGGGCCTTCTGGAATAGTGATTGTCCCTTTTCCAACAATTTTAGAAAAACGACCGTCTCCGAAAACTACAAGTCCTCCGGAGGTTTTCTCTAAAGTTTGAAAACAATTCTTGTCACCGGTCATGTGACGGGAACATCCACTATCCAGATAACAAGACGAGTCATCATAACCATGCAAAGAAGTATGAACAACAAGACAAGGGAAGATTTCACCTTTGCGCACCCAAACCTTTTTGGAATGTGTCGGCAATGATTGTGAAGTTATTCTCCTTGGTGAAAGCATCTTGTTTGATTGATTGCTTTTCTTTGATGACGTTGTCTTGTTAGGTGAACTACCACGGTTCTTTACCTTTGAAAAATTCTCCTTTGATTTCCGGGGGATGAACTCGTTGGTCGTTGTTGCAAGAGGCGCTTGATTTGATCGTTTCGCTCCAATCTTGCAATCTCTGCTTATGTGCCCTGCAAAACCACAACGAAAACATACCTTTGTACTTGTTGGACCCGAAGTAGGTGAGGTAGGCTTGTTGTCGTTGAATGCGTTGAATTCCGTCGTCGGAGGAGGAGGCAGCGACTGGGGGACAAAAATTGTTTCACTCGAACTAGGACTGTCTCCAGTTCGATTGTATCCAAGACCCATACGGTTCGTTTGACCAAGACCAAGCATCTTATCCAACTTGCTCCTTCCGGAAGAAAATCGCTTCAAATCATCCTTAAGTTGGAAAATGGTCTTCGTCATCTCCATCTTTGCATGTCGAGCCTCGGAGTAGAGCTTCAAGAAGTAATTAGCTTTATCCACCAGTTTGATGTGTTCCTTCTTGAAATGCTCATTTTTCTCTTGAAGGGAAACATTTACTTTGATCAAATTGTCCCTTTCCACTTCAAGAACGTTTGAGAGAGAAGTTGCCATTTTTGCTTCTTCTTCGAGATCCTGCAATCTCCTTCTCAAACCCTTGTTTTGCTTTGCCAATTTCTTTGAATCCTTTAAAAGTTTATGGTAGGCAAAAGCAAAGTCTTCACCTTCGAAATTACTCGATTCATCGTCCGTTGCATTCTTTTCAACTTGGGAGGAGTTGGACAATGAATCGGATGTACTTGCCATAAAGCACACGTAAGGTGAAGTTATGGACGCGTGGAATGCCGTTACGTTGTTTTCCTCATCACTGGAAGATGACTCATTGGACGTTGAGGTGTCATCCCAAGTGACGGCTTGCATCGCCTTCTTCTTTGACGGATTCTTATTGGGACACTCCGTTGAGATGTGACCGTAGCCTCGGCACTTGAAGCATTGGATTTGTCCCTCCGAATTTTTCTTGTCCTTTGAAAAACTCCCTTGCTTTCTTGACTTAAAGCTTGAAGTTCCTTTGCCTTTCTTCGACTTTACGAAGGATGAGGTTTTGCTTGAATTACCCCTTCGAAAGTTTCAGCGAAATTTCCTCGTCAAGAGTGCAAGTTGCTTCTCAAAATCCTCCATTGAAAGATTCTCATCATTGACTAAGGAGGATGAATCCGCGTCTTCTGTTACGGAATTTGAGTTGGCGTAGTTTTGTGAAAGGTTCAAGTCTTGAAGATTGAAGGTGAAGAAGGTTGGATCATTTAACTCAATCTCAAGAAAGAAGAATTCAAAAGGATCAGGTATGTTTAACTAAAGATTATTGGTGATCCGAATACTTCTTGTAGTGTAGAAACACCTGGAAGAATTTTTAATTGCATAAAAATCAAAAACTGGTGTTCAGACATGTTCAGGATCCGGATCAGAGCCAGCGATCCGGATTCCGAAGGTTGTTGTTTCATACATTACTTCAATCCGGATCGCAGCATCTCACGATCCGGATCCCGAACGTTGAGTTTTCTGAATTGTATGAACGATCCGGATCAGGCATTCCGATCCGGATCCCGAACGTTTGTTTTTCTGGAAACCGTCTTTCTTGCTACTGCAATCCGGATCGCCCAAATCCGATCCGGATCGCCGTCCGTAAAAATTCCAAAAATGTTAGGTTTTTGATTCTTATCTCCTTCCAAATGTTTCTAACCTATAAATAGACCCTATGACTCTTTTTCTAGGGCGAATCCAAAAAATCCAAAGAGAGCCGTCATAATCAAATATCATCTTATACGGCCCTAGATCCACATATAGAGAAGAAAGGAAATCATTAGATAATACTCTATGTTTCTTCATCTATATTGATTAGTTTGATTCTAGGTTTTCATACTCACATCTTGAGTTGAATCAAAGTAATGAATACTTAGATGGTATTTCCGATCTATCTTTGATCTAAGTATTCGGCGGATCATCACCACCCAAAAAACAACGATTTACCCCAAAATCGGCCCGTGGATTCGCGTGTCCTTGTGGATTCAAGGTTCAACCGCTCTCGTGGATTCGGAGCGAGGCACGTTCGTGGATTCGAAGGGTGCTACTGGGTGAAGACCGTGGATTCGGTCGGACGTCGTGGATTCGACGTTGGACGCTGTGGATTCGGCGTTGGGCGCAGATCGTGGATTCGAGAAGCGTCGTGGAGCGAGCGGAGAAGATCCTCTAGGAGCGTATGGAAAAGGTTGAGTCAAAAGTGTGTACGGTAAATCACCTTGTACGTGTTTTAATTCTAGTGGATTTCGCCGTGGTATCGGTCCCGTGGTTTTTTACTCCGGTTTGGAGTTTTCCACGTAAAAATCTTGCGTGTTATTTTTATTTTGGCATTGGGTTTTTTTTTATCGCAACGATTTTTGAGTGTTTATACGTTTACACCTATTCACCCCCCTCTAGGTGTTTCTTCCCCTATTTAGATCTATATTACATATAACCCAACAAGTGGTATCGGAGCGGGAATAGGGTTGTAAACAATGGTTGAAGGTGGAAACATCAATCGACCCCCTTTCTTTGATGGAACAAATTATGCGTACTGGAAAGTACGGATGAAAGCCTTTTTAATTTCCATCGACGAAAGGGTGTGGCAATTTGTCACGCCCCGGGGTCGAAACTGCGACCCGGGCTCGCCAACAGATCCGCCACCTATGCCAAACCCGCATAGGCGAAGCGTCCTACCTGCAAAAAGAACTACAGCTAACAGATATCAGAGCTAAAGATAAAACTGCTGTAGAATAAAATCAACCACTGTACAACTGAAGATAAAACAACAAGGTCCATCTCCCAAAAATGATAATCATACAGTAACCTCGAGTACAAAACTCATAGCTCAACAGGGAGATATCTCAAATAAAACATCAGTGTACAAGCTCTCAATACATCATATCCTCACTACATCAGTCTCTCAAAAGAGGAAATAAATACCAATCTACCAACTATACTGAAGATCTCCTCCAAAGGGGGTACCGCTACTCTCCAAAGATGGGTCTGGATCTAGCTCGCTACTCCGTCACCACGCACAGCAACCACAGAACGGCAACACCCACCAAGACTCTGCAAAACAAAGAGGAGAAAGGACAAAAGGGGGAAAACCCCCAACGGGCGTGAGAACTACGCAATAAGGGAGTTCTCAGTGGGTATCGCCACAAGGCCCGACGATCTGCCCACCAAGACTACTAGAGGCAAAAGATAACCGATGCAGTAAAACTGAAAGAAGAAGCTGGAAACACTCTACAGCTACCATGCCTCTATCCAAATGCTCAAATGGGGAAACCCTGATGAAGATATGCAACACTCGCACACGAGGTGCTCAATTGACCCAATCGAGCTGACTGCCACATCGGGTCCAGTCAAACCTGCGCCCACCTACAACCACCTCCCGCTGACGGGCAGGAATTACGTAGGGCGTCCAAACGGACTAACTCGCTATTGAGTAGTGGCTCATGCAGGCTATAGTCATAATCCATGCTCTCTCTCTCAGAACGGATAGACTCAAGATGCTCAACCTCTCACACAATGGTCAAAGAACTCACAACGACCACGGGACCACCGTCAAACCCCGAACGGTTCCCAACAATACAAGCACTGGTCTAAACAAAGCTACTAGACTCCACTCGGTCCCCCAGGCACGAGTGTAACAAAAAGTATCTGCCTGAATAAACCCAATCGATAGACCAGTAATCACTGGTACTGCCTGCTCTACTGTCGAACTCAAGAACCCTGCCTGGTGCCCGGCGCTCACACCGTGGAAAGCCTACTCCGGAGTGGCACTCGAGGGGAGCGACCGACACGAGTAAAGTATCACTGTATCAAGCATCACTGTATCGAGTATCTCTGTAACCACTGTCTCATAATAGCAGGACTGGATCAAGACTATGATCAAAGTGGGAAACTCCGTCCACTAACAAAACCCCGATCTGATGCAATAGTACTCAAAAAGTGGGAAACACCATCCACTAGAACAATCTGATACCCAATCTGATGCAATAGTCAACATCCGGTCAACCGCCCAAAGTCCGCGGTCACCGCAATAACCCACAACCCACAATTGGGTAAATTAATCAAGATCCGGTCAACCGCCTACTGTCCGCGGTTGCCGCAATAACCCACAATCCACAATCGGGTAAATTAATCAAGATCCGGTCAACCGCCTACTGTCCGCGGTTGCCGCAATAACCCTCAATCCAACATCAAGCACACCCTGTCTCTGACCCTAAGGTCCCAGCTACACTATCCCAAACCTCTGCTCGAACCCGAGCAACATGACTCAAAAGTCTAAATAAAAATGAGAAAGAAAGCAATCATGGTTTCTCCTAAGTCAAATTCCAATATGTAGTGCAGCAGTAAAAGATGGCCTAACTATATGTCCATACACATATGTCCATACAAGCATGCATTTGTCCTCAAGAAGAATAAAGAAAATAAACCTCATGCCAAAATTATCAATGACCATACCTGTCCATAATTCTCAATCCATAATGGCTCCTCAGAGTAGAACCTGCACATAACTACATAATCCTATCCCAATGCATGAACCATCCTCATAAAAGGTTATGTGCTAATATGGCATGATAATTAATCATATAGGGTATCCTTGCCTTAAATAAGCTTTCACTAATCATCAACATGACTATTTGATTAATACCATTGTCATACTGTGAATAATTCACTTGCAATTTCCATAAAATCCTCATTGTTAAACTTACCGATCAATCCCAGCTATTGTACCATTCACCTGCATGCAATGCTAACATATGAAAATTTAGAGAACCGTCCACCGGTTCCGGGAATAAGGCACCCACCTGAAAAGCTGACTGTCCAAAGCCCAACAGCTGAAAACACCAAATAACTCTAATCCCTTGCTCCAATAAGTTCAGCACACCCGTAACACTCCTGGCACAATACAAAGTCCACTAATTACACTAGGCTCCCAAATATAGCACTTAAAACCACATACAACCTCGAATTATGAACAGTTAAATTATCACCTGCAGATAGTGCCCAGAAAATTCCAATAAAAATATCACAGCAATCCTTGCGTCGATAGCTTCGAAACGGTACCTCGCACGCCCAAATCGGAGTTCGGTAAGTCAAGATAAAAATTCGGCAAGGGGGTACACTCATACAAAAATCTGTATTAAAACTGTACACTGTTCACTGAGAAAACAGTAATTTTCACCTCTGAAGAAATATCAGAAAAATCCAAGAAAAATACGATCGCGTTCCTTGCGATCTGTAGATGAAAAAGTTGTATAAGCTCGTTTCCGGCTGACGCTTGTGCGCAAAGATATGGCCAAAACACCTCGATGCTGTCCCACAAAGCCAAACAGAAAAAGGGTCACAGTGTTGCCTCGGGATCCGTGCCAAAAACTCACAACGGGAAAGCATGATCAATACGAAAGATGAAGCCCTACCTCTTAGGAGTCTGTCGGCGCAAGAATCACAGAAAAAGGAGCTCGGGGTAGCCCAGGGGAGCCAAAACACTGTCGCTGCGCCGAAGAAGAACACAGGAATGCAACGTCGCGCCGCGCCGTAAAATGGGGAACCTCGGGATTCGAGCCCCCAAAAATCCTAGAACTTGGCAGGAAGATCAAGAATTCAGAGTAGAACAAGTCTTCTTCAAGGTGCTTGGGCAGATGGTGCGTGGGCTGAGAGAAAAGAGCCAAAGACGAGGGCTCGGGCTGCCTATTTATAGGCTGAGGAAACAATTGGAAAAATTCCCATTGTGTCCCAACTTTCGGGCGCCCGGTCCGGTCCGCCCGAATTCGGGCGCGCACAGTGCGGCCCGGCCCGCCAAGTTTCGGGCGCGCACAGTGCGGCCCGGTCCACCGCACAGCCCAGCCCACTACACCCCCGGGCCCCACTGCACCCGGTGCACCTGCGCCCGCCAATGGCGACGCGACACGTGGCCCGGCAACCCGTGCGCCACGCACGTCGCGCCGTGGACCGCGCACGTCGCGGCTGACCCGGGCCGTACGGCCACCTGCCCCGCCGTACGGCCACCTGCCCCGGTCACCCACTCCACCGGTTGCGTGGACCGGGAGTGTTGGGTCGTATATAATACGGATCTAAATAGGGGAAGAAACACCTAGAGGGGGGTGAATAGGTGTAAACGTATAAACACTCAAAAATCGTTGCGATAAAAAACCCAATGCGGAAATGAAAATAACTCGCAAGATTTTTACGTGGAAAACTCCATCACCGGAGTAAAAAACCACGGGACCGATAACACGGCAGAAATCCACTAGAATTAAAACACGTACAAGGTGATTTACCGTACACACTTACGACTCAACCTTTTCCATACGCTCCTAGAGGATCTTCTCCGCTCGCTCCAGACGCTTCTCGAATCCACGATCTGCGCCCAACGCCGAATCCACGGCGTCCAACGTCGAATCCACGACGTCCGACCGAATCCACGGTCTTCACCCAATAGCACCCTTCGAATCCACAAACATGCCTCGCTCCGAATCCACGAGAGCGAATGAACCTTGAATCCACAAGGACACGCGAATCCACGCGCCGATTTTGGGGTAATCGTTGTTTTTTGGGTGGTGATGATCCGCCGAATACTTAGATCAAAGATAGATCGGAAATACCATCTAAGTATTCATTAGTTTGATTCAACTCAAGATGTGAGTATGAAAACCTAGAATCAAACTAATCAATATAGATGAAGAAACATAGAGTATTCTCTAATGATTTCCTTTCTTCTCTATATGTGGATCTATAGCCGTAAAAGATGATATATGAAAATGACGGCTATGTGGATTGACCCTAGAAAGAAAGACATAGGGTCTATTTATAGGTTAGAAACCCTAGGAAGGAGATAAGAATCAAAAACCTGCCATTTCTGGAATTTAACGGACGGCGATCCGGATCGTGATAACTGAGATCCGGATCGTCATAACGAAACAGCCAATTCCAGAAAAACGAAGGTTCGGGATCCGGATCATGTAACTACGATCCGGATCGTTCATACAGTTCACCAAACATCAACGTTCGGGATCCGGATTGCGAAGCAAGATCTGGATCGTTCAAGGTAGATGGTAAACTCAACGTTCGGGATCCGGATCAAGAGACTACGATCCGGATTGCGACGATGTATGAACGAACCACCTTCGGGATCCGGATCGAACAGCCTGATCCGGATCCTGAACATGTCCCAAGTCCAGTTTTTGATTTTTATGCAATGAAAGATTCTTCCAAGTGTTTCTACACTACAAGAAGTATTCGGATCACACAAATTCTTTAGTTAAACATACCTGATCCTTTTGAATTCTTCTTTCTTGAGATTGAGTTAAATGATCCAACTTTCTTCACCTTCAATCTTCAGGACTTGAAACTTTCACGAAACTACGCCAACTCAAATTCCGTAACAATCTCCCCCTTTGGCGGTTTCGTGACAAAACACAGATCCACTAAAGAAAATTCAAAAAGATATTTTTGTTGCTATCACCATACAACAAAAATTTACAATGGAGATCCAAAATACAATACATGAGTTAAACTCCTAAAACAGACTCTAGACTTAGACATCTGTACTCTCTGCAAAAAGAAATCATTCTTGACAAAAGAAATCGTTAGATACCTCAAGAATTTTGTATTATTCAAAAACCACAAACAGAGATGAAGTTTAAACTCATTTATACTTACCATGACATTTATATTCAGATATGTAAACTGATCATAGTTAAAAAAGCACCAACATATCTTCTTTGCACGTAAAAAACCAAATGTCATGAACATGTTTGTGACAAACTAATATATATATAGATATGTAATTGATCAGAGTTAAGAACCAACATATCTTCTATGCAATCAAAAACCAAGTGTCACAAACTTGTTAGTGAACATCAACTTGTTAGTTATATTACATGCCCAAATAGTTAGCAAATAGTTAGTCGAGGCATGCATTCATACAGCTGAAAAACCTCAAGTTGAGAATGGAAGTTGGAGTAATACTTACCTTGATATTCATCCAGTTTTCATATCAAACATTGTTCACTTACCTTGATGTTTCATGCAGTCAACATTGTTCAAAGTTCTCTCTAACTCTCTCCCCCTTTTTGTCACAAAACAAAGCCAAAATGTAGTTAAGACTACGAAATGTGAGGAGAGTAAAAAGTTCCAATAAAATGTAAAACCTGAGAACTAAGCTAACGTAAGTATAAAACTAAATCCTAAAATCGTAATCCTGCACAAAAGGAAAGGAAGGTGCAGTTCAGTCGGAGGAGTCTGAGCTGGTACAACTCAGCTTGCTCAAAATCCCTTTAAGCAATGTCGAAATAGTTTGAACACTTCTTCTTGATCTTCTTGTGATCAGAGGAAATCTGCTGAAGTTCTTTCGATGTCCTCTCTTGTGCAGCCGAGAGTCTTTGTTGTTCCTGGCGAAGCGATTCCAATACAGCAGTGTCTGTATCCTGTCTTTTCGAGTGTGATGGATGCTGTCTAGAAGCAGATGGTGCATCCAATCCCGTAACCCATGGAGATTCAGTTTGTAGAACCCCAGAGAGTGAGCGAGCTCTAGTAAGAGGCCTACTATGAAAACTTTCACTTCTTAGGACATTCTTTCGTCTTCTATATTGCTTAGTTGTTGATGCAGATTTCATAAGCCTTTTGCCTTTGACAAATTTCCTGTTTTGCTCATCAATCTTCTGTTGAACATCTTTGAAGAATTCATCCCATTCTTCAGTATCGTACTCTGAGCTGTCCTCCCTGCCTTCGGTTGTCTTATCTCCTGTTGAAATATCTGGTTCCTCTTTTTCAGATGTACTCTTGTGCACCATTGTGACTAGTAACAGGATTAACCAAGAGAGTGACAATGATCAAAGTGCTTGAGTTAAGAAGGTGCCTGTGAAAACCAACTCAAGGAACACAAAAATTCTTAGTTTTCAAAATTGAAAAAATTGTACCCAAACAATCATAATCATGTAGAGAGACTAAAGAATCAAATTAGTTTTGCAAAAGGACTTTTAAAAATAGATCAATTGCATGAATTTTGAAAATCCTTATTATATGCCCTAACACCAGCAAATTTTAGAAATCGTAAGCCTAAAAATCCGTTAATCAGAGAAAACCTAGCATATAATCAACAACTAAACAACCCAGAGTTCTTATTTCAAAAGAATATTGATCAAAAAACCAGCCACAAACAAAATCGATCCAAGAATTTCGTACGTTTGAGGAGGAAAAGAGAAAAAACGGTGAAAAACCGAGATTTTGATCAATAAAACTTACTTGGAACTGAAGAACTTGAGTTAGAAAAGCTTCCAAGGAGGATGAAATCTAGAGAGAAGCGCTCTGGAAACTTTTGAACAAAAGATTGGAGTAAAAGAAATCAAAACCCTTTTGTTCTTTATAAAAACCTAGCCGCGATCCGGATCCTCCCGAGCTTGCGATCCGGATCGGCTACCCGCAGTTGAAAAAACTGCGTTCGGGATCCGGATCGGCAGGTCCAATCCGGATCGTCAGCCCGCAGGAGAAAACCTGCGTTCGGGATTCGGATCACCTTGCCCGATCCGGATCGGCCCCAACTTTTTCTTTAGAAAAATTTCAGAGAAATTCAAGAAAAACCAGAAAAAGATTGTAAGCACAAAGGTGTATCACTTTAAACAAAAAGCATCGTTTCACACAACAAGAAATTAGAT
>CM055073.1:10677110-10706200 GCA_029204045.2 Tillandsia leiboldiana
ATAAACTACCAACAAGTTCGTTCACCAAGAATTCGCACAAAAGAACCAATCAAAGCTGAAAGAATAATGGTAGTACAACACCCGACGGAGACGACATCGGATGGAAGGAAAGAAAATGTGACAAACCCGAACAAGACGCGTTCACCAAGGGATCAAGTCACGATCATTGCCGACGTATCCAAACTCGTAAGGTTTGGGGTGGCGCAAAGGCTGGAACTCTTCCCTTGTCTTTAACTTTTCTGCGATTGAATGTGTGTAATTATGTAAATCCTTCATTCTTTTGAAAGGGGTTAGATCTCAAACTATAATTGCTTTGCTCGTTCTAATAAATTTTCTGAATATGAACCTAGTGTTTTGATAATGAAACACTTTGGCATGACAGCCTAGGGTCACATAAATTTTAAGGAAACTATCTAGAATATCTAATAAAGACGTGGTTAGAGGTGTCCTAAATTAAACTTCAAAGAAATATTGTGTGTGGTGGTTGTCACAGGGAAAACAAACTAGGTCCACTCACAAGAATTTGAACCATGTAGGAACAAAACGCCCATTAGAATTATTGCATATGGATTTAATGGGGCCAACTCGTCAACCTAGTTTGGGTGGAAAATGGTATATTTTTTCTCTTGGTTGATGACTTCTCTAGATATTCTTGGGTAGAATTTTTAAAAGAGGAAAGCGGATACTTTTGATTCTTTTCATGATATTTGTCATCGGATTATGATTGAGAAAAATGAAAAGATTGTCCGTATTCACAGTGATAGAGGTGGAGAATCATCAATTCAACATTCATTGATTTTTGCACTTCAAATGGCATAAAACATGAATTCTCTGCACCTTATACACCGCACCAAAACGGTGTAGTCGAGCGCAAAATAGAGTTGTACAAGAGATGGCGCGTGTTATGCTTCATAGCCGGAAACTTCCTTTATATTTTTGGGCTGAAGCAGTTAACACCGCAATCTATGTGATCAATCGTATCTATTTGCGCCCGGGTACTTTAAATACTTCATATGAACTATGGTTAGTAGTAGAAAACCGAATATCAAGTACTTTCGCATCTTCGAGAGTCGTTGCTACATTTTGCGCGATCGAGAAAATTTTGGAAATTCAATTCTCGTTGTGACGAAGGAATTTTTATGGGTTATTCTACAAATAGTAGAGCATATCGAGTATACAATCTTGAATCTAAGACGATGATTGAATCCATAAATGTAAAGTAGATGAAGCTTTTCATTTTCAACTGATAAATCTACTCTGATATGTCTCTTGATGATGAATCTCCTGCTAATGATATTGCATCTTTGCATGATAACTCTTCTGAAAAGTTGATGCATCTCATGGTTTCTAGTTCATCCAATGTGCAGGAATCATCGCAATTACCCCCGAGTACTCCGTTACCTCAAACGCTTCGAATCTCCAAGGACCATCCGGAATCAAACATCATTGGAGATCCTCAAGAAGGAGTTAGAACTCGGAGACAATTGGTTTGTGGAGTTGCATGCTATGTCTCCATGATCGAACCAAAGAACGTTGATGAAGCTCTTCAAGATGACTATTGGATTGAAGCAATGCAAGAAGAGCTCAATCAATTTGAAAGGAAGAAAGTCTGGAAATTAACGAAGCCCCCGAAGCAACAAAACATAATCGGTACAAAATGGATTTTCAAAAACAAGAAAAATGAAGATGGTATCGTTGTACGGAACAAAGCACGTTTAGTTGCTCAGGGCTATTCACAAGTTGAAGGTATAGACTTTGATGAGACTTTCGCCCGGTTGCTCGTCTCGAGTCCATTCGTATTCTTTTTGCGATTGTTTGTCATTTTAAAATAAAACTTTTTCAAATGGACGTTAAGAGCGCATTTTTAAATGGTTTTTAAATGAGGAAGTTTATGTTGCTCAACCGAAAGGTTTCATTGATCATAAACTGGCTAACCATGTTTTTCGATTGAAAAAGGCTCTTTACGGTCTAAAACAAGCACCGCGAGTATGGTATGAAAGATTGACAAAGCACCTTTTGGAAAGGGCTATAGTCGAGGGGGAGCCGATCGGACATTATTTGTGAAGCACTTCAAGACAACTTCATTGTAGCACAAATATATGTGGATGACATCATGTTTGGTGCTACGAGGAACAACGATGCTTCTAAATTCGCCGAAACAATGGAAAGCGAATTTGAGATGTCCATGATGGGTGAGCTTACGTATTTTCTTTGATTGCAAGTCAAGCAACGTGAAGATGGAATTCATTTATGTCAATCCAAGTATGCGAAGGAATTGTGATGATCCAGGTTTCCATGCACTGTTTTCCCGTGAATCCAAGTGTGAAACACCTAATGATGGTGTTTGATCCACAGTGTGTCAAAGGGACAGCACAGGTGGGTCCGTGGCAGTGTTTATTGTAGTTGGCCTTCGGCGGGGTTTGCCGAATTTTAGAAAAGTTTCTAGGCCAAACGGATGGCTATTTGGATTCAGCGCGGAAAAACGCTTGAAAACGGCTATTTATTTGCCGGATTTGGAGTCCGGATGCCCAAAAACGGACTCCCGGAAGTTTCTAGTGTCTCCTGGTGCATGGGGGAAGGCCGTGGACCGCCGGATGCCACGTGGCGGGCCCTCATTGGCCGGCCCGCGGCGCCCGGTGCATGGAACGGCTCGGCGGGGTGCACGGACCGGCGCACCGAACACGTGGCGCATGGCTACTGGCGGGCTCATGGGACTCGGCGCAGGGGACAACGCCTGCCCCCGCGCCTGACCGCACAGTGCGTGGGACGCGCGTCGCCTCGCCATTGGCGAGCGCCCTGCGGGGCTGACCGCCGCGGTCGGGACGCGCGTCGGCCGCTGGCGCGCCCCGCCACGGCTGTTCGCTGTGCGGGATGCGCGCCGATCTCCTGTGGGGACGCGCCGTCGCGTGCTGGTTGGTTCCGCCCGGTCGGACGGAACGCGTCCGACCCGCCCTGGCGGATCCGGGCCCAAACGCGGCCCGAATCCAATAACGCGGGTTTGTTTTTTTCTCCTTCTTGATTCTTTTAGGGCATTGGGAGCCCGATTTCTCCCTTTCTGTTTGGAACCACTCGAGCCCCCTTTAGACATTTCTTCCTCTCCCAATCCTCCATCCACTGTAGAAATCTCAAGAATTTTGAAGGCTCGGATCCCAAGGTTTGCATTTATCCGGCGCGGCGCGACGATCGTTCTACGGCTACCAGATTCGTCGCATTTCGGTGTTCTAGCTCCCCGGCTCACCCCGACATCCTGTTTTTACGATTTTTGCGCCGTCGGATTCTTGACAGGTAGGGCTTCACTTTCTCTTTATGAGTTTCTCTGATCAGAGGTTTTGATGGTGATCTGTGGCTTCTTTCTGACCCTTTTTCCGTCGCGGAGGTTTTTGGGGACAGCACCATCTCGTTTTGGCGATAACTTCGCGCTCGAGCATCGAAACAGGGCGATTCAAAAGGGGATTTGCATCTACGCGTCACGAGGAATCTCCTGGAATTTTCGTGGATTTTTGTGGAATTTCCCTGAAGGTGAGGAATCCCTTTTACAGAATTTTATCGCTGTTTTGGGATGAATGTATTGTTTGAGGTGGTCCTCTTGTCGATTTTCGTTCTCAGCACAGAAAAATCGTGGGAAAACGTGCAGGTACTTGTTTCGACCGGATCGTCGCGTAGATCGCAGTGTATATTTTCTGGGATTTTGTGGGCACGTGTCACAGGTAAAAATGGCTGAACAGTAAATCTGAATTTGGGAGACAGATTTTGGGTTAAACTGAATTGTAATTTGTGTGGGTTCTTTGGGATCTTTGCACAGTGTTGCGGGGTTTTCGGATCCGAGGAGCGCGGACTTAGCTTTGAGGACCGGATTTAGCGCTCGAGGTGGGTACCGTTGTTTACCTCCTACTTATGATGTCCCCACTAGGCCTATTGGAGTGCTTCACTGTTATGTTGCTAAATGAACCGGAATAAGTTAAAATGGCATCTTGGTTGAGAATTGGACTTATTGCTTGGGCTACATCTTAAAATGGACTAAGTATTAATGAATGGATGATTCTTATATTAATATGTCGTTTAAACCTCACGGGGGGGGGGGAAAGTTTTGCTATAAAGGACTATCTTACTCGTACACTTTGGGACCTCTTATGCTTATGTGATAAATGGATATGAGATAACTTAGCAAATGAAAGTTTAACTAGTGGCATACCTCTCTATTGGGAAGGATAATAATATTTAAACCCTGTTTTTATATAAAGGACTTTGCATGCTTAAATGGACATCTAGTTAGGCCACCTTTTTCTGCTACACTATCATGCTGGAATTGACTTAGGAGAAACCATGCTTTTCTCTTCTTTTATTTATATTCGGGGGATAGTGCGCTCGGGTTCGAGCAGGGACTGGGATAGTGTAGTCAGACAGTTGTGGGCTTTGGGACAGGCAGGCTGTGAGGGCCGGGCATTGCGGCAACCGCGGATCTTTGGCGGTTGACCGGACAGTAGTTATTGCATCAGATTGGGATAGAGGATTTGGATTTCTTTTAGTGGATGGGTTTTCCACCGTGATCAGAGTCATGATCCAGTCCTGCTGATTTGGTACTTGTTACCCAGGCATTATACTCGTGTGGGTCGCTCCCCTCGAGTGCCACTCCGGAGTGTGCGTTTTTACAGGCTTCGAGTCTTCGAGACTCCCTTTTCCTATCGGTGTTATGCGTAGGCTGGCATACCCGATTTGGCAGGCAGAGCAGGCAGTACCAGTGCTTACTGGTGTATCGATTGGGTCTAGACAGGCAGGCGTTGACATTCTGATGCATACATATAGCTAATCTATCAGTTAGCTCATTAGAGGCATGTAGTGGTAGCTCTATTCATCATCAGCAGTTTTAATTACAGCTTACCACCTCTGTTCATCTTTTCTGCCTCTTATAGTCCTAGTGGGCACATTTGTGTTGAGGTCTACCCACTAGGAGGAGGCTACTGTTTTATAGTAGTTCTCACTCCCCACTGCTTTTCTTCTTCTATTCCCCTTTGTTTTGCAGAGTCGTCTGCGGCTGTTGCAGGACCCTCCACTGCGGACCGAGGTAAGAGAATCGCGGACTAGATAGCGGTCCACCCAGGCACCAGTTCTATTATTAGATGTACCCGATACTCTCAGATACTCTACTATTCATTTCTTTTTGGGTCTGGCTTCGGCCAGCTGGTTGTATTTGATTAGTGAGCTGGGAGAGACATATGTATTATTGAGAGTTACTTTCTGCACCTTGCTTTTCTGCTTTATCTGAGATGTATTAGTTACTGTTTAGCTCTGTTTATGCTCTTTTATTATATCATCCATACTTGAGCAGGTTACCAGCGCTTCGTATACACGGGAAATTCTGTGTATACGGCGGATCTGTAGACGGGCCCGGTTTCTGGTTTACACCCGGGGCGTGACAGATTAAGTTGGTATCAGAGCTTAGGGATAGGTCAATTGGACTTAGGAACCCTAGCTTTGGCAGACCCTAGGAAGGCAGGGCGTGAGTGACGTGACATTATGCGAAGTCGGCAATTTGGTCATATATTATTTTGACTCTTCCAGGGGTGAAGAGGGATTGGCATGTCCTGTTTCTGGCGAACTATTATGTTGCTGCAGACACATAAGGTTACAGAAATAGGAGGATGCCTTTGACTTTCGCTAGATTGGGGTCGTGTGTGGTTTCGGTTCTGATTCGTGGTTTCTTGTGTGACAGGATGCCTCCCAGGCGCGGATTCCTACCCGGGGTACCCCTACACCCCCGGAGGGGCCGGAGCAGTCCGGACCTTCAGAGATTGCTGAGTTGAGGGCCATGGTGGCCCAGCTGGCGGAGGGTCACCGCCGGCAGGAGCAGAGGTTTGAGCAGCTGCTTGCTCAGGTTGGGGCCCCTCCCCCTACTACTACTGAGGCCCCCGCACCACCTGTTGTACCACCTGCTATACCGCTTGTGCCTACGGCACCATCTTCGAGCAGCGGGGCCCGGGAGCGATCCGACCTTTGGCTCCCGAGGAGGAGCAGGAGTTTACTGATAAACTCACCCATTTCTGCAAGCGGGGACCGCCTAGATTCTCGGGGCGGAGCACTCACCCTTGGGAGGTTGGGACGTGGCTTTCAGCAATGGAGAAGTTGTTCCGAGACTTCTTCATCGATCAGAAGTACCGGGTACACATGGCTGTGCATTGTCTGGATGGAGATGCGGACACGTGGTGGCGTCGGGTGGAGCCCCTGGAATTTCAGATCACCCGGCAGCTACCTTGGGCAGAGTTCAAGAGGATGGTCCTGGACACTTACTTTTCCACCAGCGTGAAGAAAAAGGTAGAGGATGACCTGAAGAATCTCCAGCAGGGCGACCGGTCGGCATGGGACTACTTTCAGGAGTTTTCGCGACTGCTCAGCTGCGTTCCCTACGTCGCGAGGGATGGACCACATCAGGTGGAGCTCTTCGAGTCGGGCCTGCGCCCGGAGCTCTATACCTTGGTGCATGCACAGAGATTACAGACCCTGGAGGAGGCGGCCGAGCATGCACAGTGGATCGAGAGAGGAGACCACGTTGTCGCCAGACGTGGGGGCCTGGCCGCTCAGGGATCGGACAGGAAGCGGCCAGCGCAGGATGATGGGGGACAGGCCAGCTCCTGGAGGCCGCCCCGACCCCCCGCCGCCTCAGTTCTCAGGCCGCGGGCGTTCGGAAGCGGCGAGGGCATGGTGGATCTCCGAGGCCCCCACAGCACCAGCAGCAGCACTCACGACAGCAGCAGCATTCTCAGCAGCAGAGGTCGCAGTCCCGGCACCAGGGATCTCAGCGGCAGAGGCAGCAGCAGCAGGGGAGGCAGCCCCAGACCCCCACCAGGTGCATTTTCTGCCAGGGACAGCACTCTCCTGATACTTGTGACCAGAGGTTTGGCCGCTGTTACCGGGTGCGGACAGTCGGGCCACGTTCGAGCTACTTGCCCTTATGCGCCAGCACCGGCTCCTTCCTCGGCATCCACCCCACCGGCGCCCCAGCAGCGGTCCTATGCTCCGGCAAGCAGGGCCCCTTCTTCCCACCCGGCAGATCACCGACCACCGGCACAGAGCGGGCGGGTTTATGCCGCCCAGGTTGCGGACTCCCTGGCAGCCGACCACGTGGTGGCAGGTATCGTTTTACTTTCTGGCAGTAGAGCTCGCACCTTATTTGATACCGGGGCATCACATTCTTTCATCAGTAGAGCATTTGCATTATCTCATGGACTAGAGTTAGGTCGGTTGCCACGTGCGTTAGAGGTACGGGTTCCCGAGCATACTTTACTTGTAGAGGAGTGTTGTTGGTCTTGCCCTGTACAGATCGAGTCGTGGATCTTGCCAGCGGACCTGATGGTCCTGAGTCAGCTGCGAGACTTTGATATGGTACTTGGGATGGACTGGCTGACTCGCTATTATGCGACTATTGATTGTGCCGCGAGGACGGTGACTTTTAGCGAGCCAGGCCAGGAGGTGATTGTGTACAGAGGATGCCAGAGTACCTTCTTCGCCGCGATAGTTTCGACTTCTCGTGCGAGGCAGATGATGCGCAGCGGATGCGTGGCCTTTTTGGCCAGTGTGGTTGAGGGGCCTGCGGCGGCACCGGGACTCGCGGATATCCCTATAGTCCACGAGTTCCCGGATGTGTTTCCCACCAGAGCTGACTAGTATGCCGCCGGATAGGGAGATCGAGTTTTTGATTGACGTAGTCCCAGGAACTGCGCCAATCTCTAAGGCCCCTTACCGAATGGCACCGGCGGAGCTGCGGGAGTTGAAGGCGCAACTCCAGGATTTATTGGATAAGGGTTTTGTGAGGCCGAGTGTATCACCTTGGGGAGCACCGGTGCTGTTCGTGAAGAAGAAGGATGGTTCACTTCGTCTTTGTGTGGATTACCGAGAGCTGAATAAAGTGACCATCAAGAACAAGTACCCTTTGCCGCGCATCGACGACTTATTTGATCAGCTGCAAGGGTCTTGTGTCTTCTCTAAGATTGATTTACAGTCTGGTTACCACCAACTGAAGGTGAAGACCGAGGATGTTCCTAAGACAGCATTCAGGACTCGGTACGGGCATTACGAGTTCACCGTCATGCCTTTGGATTGACTAATGCCCCTGCCGCATTTATGGATTTGATGAACAGGGTCTTTCGACCTTATCTGGACCGGTTTGTGGTAGTGTTCATCGATGACATCCTGATTTACTCTCGGAGCGATGTGGAGCACGAGGAGCATCTGAGGATAGTGCTGCAACTTCTGAGGGAGAAGAAGTTGTATGCCAAGTTGTCTAAGTGCGAGTTTTGGCTTCGAGAGGTTGCCTTTTTGGGCCATGTGATTTCAGCCGCGGGAGTGGCGGTAGACCCGGCGAAGATTGAGGCGATCCGGGATTGGCCCCGACCGACGACGGTAGCAGAGGTTCGCAGTTTTATGGGCTTGGCAGGTTATTACCGTCGGTTTGTGGAAGGTTTTGCGAAACTTTCCGCACCCCTCACTCGTCTGACGCGCAAAGGAATTAAGTTCATCTGGAGTGAGGATTGCCAGAGAAGCTTCGAGGAACTGAAGACCAGATTGATGTCAGCTCCTATCCTTTCCCTCCCTGTTATGGGGAAAGGATACGTGATCTACAGTGACGCATCGCATAGTGGACTCGGGTGCGTGCTGATGCAGGAGGGTAAGGTAATCGCTTATGCTTCGCGACAACTCAAGGATTATGAGAAAAATTACCCTACCCATGACTTGGAGCTAGCGGCTGTGATCTTCGCACTGAAGTTGTGGCGCCACTATCTGTATGGGGAACACTGCGAGATTTACACCGACCACAAGAGCCTGAAGTATCTGTTCACGCAGAAGGAGCTCAATCTGAGGCAGCGCAGATGGTTGGAGCTGTTAAAGGATTACGATGTGGACATACTTTACCATCCTGGCAAGGCAAACGTGGTCGCTGATGCCCTGAGCAGGAGAGCAGTGCAGAGCTTATCTATGATGATCACCGATCAGGCGCCATTATTGGAGCAGATGAGGCGGTTAGAGCTTGAGGTGGTGTCCCCGGGGGTTTCTGCTAGACTATTGTCCTTGGTCGTGCAGCCCACTCTGTTGGACAGGATTCGGGAGAAACAGAGTGAGGACCCCCATCTGATGAGGATTCGAGAGCAGATTCCGGCTGGAGAGGCAGGGGATTTCTCAGTTGATGCTTCGGGAGTACTACGGTACAGGGACCGAGCTTGCGTGCCTATGGACTCGGAGACTCGAGAGCAGATCTTGCGGGAGGCTCATTATACACCTTATACCATCCATCCTGGTGGGACTAAGATGTATAAGGACCTCAAGGCACAGTTCGGGTGGAGCGGCATGAAAAGAGATATTGGCAGATTTGTGGCGCACTGCTTAACTTGTCAGCAAGTAAAGGCTGAGCATCGTGTACCTGCTGGCAAGTTGCAGAGCCTCCCGATCCCTGAATGGAAGTGGGATCATATCACTATGGATTTTGTCACGGGATTGCCGAGAGCTCAGGCTGGAGCGGATGCGATCTGGGTGGTCGTGGACAGACTCACCAAATCCGCTCACTTTATACCAGTTCAGATGACTTGGCCATTGGATCGACTGGCACAGGTGTACTTGGCCGAGGTGGTCAGATTGCACGGGATACCCATTTCCATCGTGTCGGATAGGGACTCGAGGTTTGTCTCGCACTTTTGGAGGAGTTTACAGACGGCCCTAGGGACACGGCTTCACTTCAGCACAGCTTTTCACCCACAGACGGACGGACAGTCAGAGCGCACCATTCAGACTCTCGAGGATATGCTACGAGCATGCGTTCTGGACTTTGGGGGCGGGTGGCACCGACATCTGGGATTGGTCGAGTTTGCGTACAACAACAGCTATCAAGCGAGCATCCAGATGGCCCCGTTTGAAGCGTTGTATGGGCGCAAGTGTCGGTCACCCCTATATTGGAGTGATGTGGGCGAGAAGAAGACCTTGGGTCCTGATCTACTATTGGAGGCAGAGGAGAAGGTCAGACTGATTCGACGACATCTGGAGACAGCTCAGAGCCGGCAGAAGAGTTATGCTGACACCCGACGACGAGACTTGGAGTTTCAGGTGGGCGATCATGTCTTTTTGAAAGTCTCGCCGTCGAAAGGGATTCGGAGATTTGGGATTCGTGGAAAACTGAGCCCTCGTTATATCGGACCTTTTGAGGTATTGGAGCGCATCGGGCCAGTTGCCTACCGGCTTGCACTTCCTCCCAGATTGGCTAGTGTTCACGACGTGTTTCATGTATCCACCCTGAGGAGATATGTTCATGACCCGTCGCACATCATTGATTTCGTCCCACTGGAGGTTGCGGAGGACTTGAGCTATGTCGAGCGGCCACTGCGGATTTTGGACCGCGAGGTTAGAGAGCTGCGCAGCCGGGCCATCCCTTATGTGAAGGTTCTGTGGAGCAACCAGGGCGAGCGCGAAGCTACGTGGGAGCTGGAGTCAGCGATGTTGGATGCCCACCCCCAATTGTTTGAGGCCCCGACTTGAGGTATGATTTTAGTTTCGAGGACGAAACTTTCTTTTAGTAGGGGAGGATGTGATGATCCAGGTTTCCATGCACTGTTTTTCCCGTGAATCCAAGTGTGAAACACCTAATGATGGTATTTGATCCACAGTGTGTCAAAGGGACAGCACAGGTGGGTCCGTGGCAGTGTTTATTGTTAGTTTGGCCTTCGGCGGGGTTTGCCGAATTTTAGAAAAATTTCTAGGCCAAACGGATGGCGTATTTGGATTCAGCGCGGAAAAACGCTTGAAAACGGCTATTTATTTGCCGGATTTGGAGTCCGGATGCCCAAAAACGGACCCCCGGAAGTTTCTAATGTCTCCTGGTGCATGGGGGAGGGCCGTGGACCGCCGGATGCCACGTGGCGGGCCCTCATTGGCCGGCCCGCGGCGCCCGGTGCATGGAACGGCTCGGCGGGGTGCACGGACCCGGCGCACAGACACGTGGCGTATGGCTACTGGCGGGCTCATGGGACTCGGCGCAGGGGACAACGCCTGCCCCCGCGCCTGACCGCACAGTGCGTGGGGCGCGCGTCGCCTCGCCATTGGCGAGCGCCTGCGGGGCTGACCGCGCGGTCGGGACGCGCGTCGGCCGCTGGCGCGCCCCGCACGGCTGTTCGCTGTGCGGGATGCGCGCCGATCTCCTGTGGGGACGCGCGTCGCGTGCTGGTTGGTTCCGCCCGGTCGGACGGAACGCGTCCGACCCGCCCTGGCGGATCCGGGCCCAAACGCGGCCCGAATCCAATAACGCGGGTTTGTTTTTTTTCTCCTTCTTGATTCTTTTAGGGCATTGGGAGCCCGATTTCTCCCTTTCTGTTTGGAACCACTCCGAGCCCCCTCTTAGACATTTCTTCCTCTCCCAATCCTCCATCCACTGTAGAAATCTCAAGAATTTTGAAGGCTCGGATCCCAAGGTTTGCATTTATCCGGCGCGGCGCGACGATCGTTCTACGGCTACCAGATTCGTCGCATTTCGGTGTTCTAGCTCCCCCGGCTCACCCCGACATCCTGTTTTTACGATTTTTGCGCCGTCGGATTCTTGACAGGTAGGGCTTCACTTTCTCTTTTATGAGTTTCTCTTGATTCAGAGGTTTTGATGGTGATTCTGTGGCTTCTTTCTGACCCTTTTTCCGTCGCGGAGTTTTGGGACAGCACCATCTCGTTTTGGCGATAACTTCGCGCTCGAGCATCGAAACAGGGCGATTCAAAAGGGGATTTGCATCTACGCGTCACGAGGAATCTCCTGGAATTTTCGTGGATTTTTGTGGAATTTCCCTGAAGGTGAGGAATCCCTTTTTACAGAATTTTATATCGCTGTTTTGGGATGAATGTATTGTTTGAGGTGGTCCTCTTGTCGATTTTCGTTCTCAGCACAGAAAAATCGTGGGAAAACGTGCAGGTACTTGTTTCGACCGGATCGTCGCGTAGATCGCAGTGTATATTTTCTGGGAATTTTTTGGGCACGTGTCACAGGTAAAAATGGCTGAACAGTAAATCTGAATTTGGGAGACAGATTTTGGGTTAAACTTGAATTGTAATTTGTGTGGGTTCTTTGGGATCTTTGGCACAGTGTTGCGGGGTTTTTCCGGAGCGAGCGCGGACTTAGCCTTTGAGGACCGGATTTAGCGCTCGAGGTGGGTACCGTTGTTTACCTCCTACTTATGATGTCCCCACTAGGCCTATTGGAGTGCTTCACTGTTATGTTGCTAAATGAACCGGAATAAGTTAAAATGGCATCTTGGTTGAGAATTGGACTTATTGCTTGGGCTACATCTTAAAATGGACTAAGTATTAATGAATGGATGATTCTTTTATTAATATGTCGTTTAAACCTCACGGGGGGGGGGGGGGAAAGTTTTGCTATAAAGGACTATCTTACTCGTACACTTTGGGACCTCTTATGCTTATGTGATAAATGGATATGAGATAACTTAGCAAATGAAAGTTTAACTAGTGGCATACCTCTCTATTGGGAAGGATAATAATATTTAAACCCTGTTTTTATATAAAGGACCTTGCATGCTTAAATGGACATCTAGTTAGGCCACCTTTTTCTGCTACACTATCATGCTGGAATTGACTTAGGAGAAACCATGCTTTTCTCTTCTTTTATTTATATTCGGGGAATAGTGCGCTCGGGTTCGAGCAGGGACTGGGATAGTGTAGTCAGACAGTTGTGGGCTTTGGGACAGGCAGGCTGTGAGGGCCGGGCATTGCGGCAACCGCGGATCTTTGGCGGTTGACCGGACAGTAGTTACTGCATCAGATTGGGATAGAGGATTTGGATTTCTTTTAGTGGATGGGTTTTCCACCGGGATCAGAGTCATGATCCAGTCCTGCTGATTTGGTACTTGTTACCCAGGCATTATACTCGTGTGGGTCGCTCCCCTCGAGTGCCACTCCGGAGTGTGCGTTTTTACAGGCTTCGAGTCTTCGAGACTCCCTTTTCCTATCGGTGTTATGCGTAGGCTGGCATACCCGATTTGGCAGGCAGAGCAGGCAGTACCAGTGCTTACTGGTGTATCGATTGGGTCTAGACAGGCAGGCGTTGACATTCTGATGCATACATATAGCTAATCTATCAGTTAGCTCATTAGAGGCATGTAGTGGTAGCTCTATTCATCATCAGCAGTTTTAATTACAGCTTACCACCTCTGTTCATCTTTTCTGCCTCTTATAGTCCTAGTGGGCACATTTGTGTTGAGGTCTACCCACTAGGAGGAGGCTACTGTTTTATAGTAGTTCTCACTCCCCACTGCTTTTCTTCTTCTATTCCCCTTTGTTTTGCAGAGTCGTCTGCGGCTGTTGCAGGACCCTCCACTGCGGACCGAGGTAAGAGAATCGCGGACTAGATAGCGGTCCACCCAGGCACCAGTTCTATTATTAGATGTACCCCGATACTCTCAGATACTCTACTATTCATTTCTTTTTGGGTCTGGCTTCGGCCAGCTGGTTGTATTTGATTAGTGAGCTGGGAGAGACATATGTATTATTGAGAGTTACTTTCTGCACCTTGCTTTTCTGCTTTATCTGAGATGTATTAGTTACTGTTTAGCTCTGTTTATGCTCTTTTATTATATCATCCATACTTGAGCAGGTTACCAGCGCTTCGTATACACGGGAAATTCTGTGTATACGGCGGATCTGTAGACGGGCCCGGGTTCTGGTTTACACCCGGGGCGTGACACTATGGATACTAATTGGAGATTGGTTGAGACCAATATTTATTCTTGAGGTGAGGAACATCTGGGACTTGACAGTGCCAGGAGAGCACGGCTAATGGATAATGAAACTGATACCAGCGCCGAGGCTAGTATTACCAGTGTTGGGAGAGAGATCTGCGAGTTTTAGTAGTGATGCCTCCCATAGTGACTGTGGAATTACCGTTGGGTTATTATTGAGCATCCTGGATTACCCCGACAGGGCCACTGTGATGGCAGATACCTGGAACAGGAGAGCTGGCTGGGGTTGAGTTGGATGATTCCACAGCTGGCGCTGTGTGGATTGTTGCGACAAACATGGCTTGCGGTTGTGTCCCTGAGGGTTCCTTTTATGGTAGACCGTGGCTGAGTAGTTCACTCGGATGGTCAGGATTCGGGAGTGACCGAGTGAGGACCCTTGTTTGTGAGGGCTTCTTTCTTTCTTGGATGATTGCGGGGATGTGTTTCGGATTGCCTTGGTTGAGTTGACACAGGTTGTGGTTTGGTGCGTGTTGCACTAGCGATTATCTTGTTTCCCCCAGCTTTGGATGGAACCCTGTTGTGTTACATGTCTCAGCTCAGGAAGGTTATGTTTTTGGATCCCTCGACCGTGATTGACCCGCCCCTTTGAGATCTATAAGTGTTTGGAGTACGAGGGACGCCTGTTGCGAATTCTGGCTCGTGAGACGAGGGAATTGCGCAATCGGGCTATGCCGTACTGGATATTGCTGTTGTTGTTGTTGTTGTTGAGGAGTGATCACGGGGAGCGAATGATGACTTAGGAGCTGAAGATGGTGATGTTGAGTACTTACCCTTGGTGTTCGTGACTCCTAGTGGAATTGAGCTAGTTTCGAGGACGAAACTTTCCTTAGTGGGGGAGGATGTGAGGACCTGGATCCCCACGACGAGAATACTGGTTGACCAGCAGCTTCTGGAGGCCTATGTGGCGCGTTGGTGGTGTTTGTGCACCAATTGGACACTAGTGATGGACTCAGAGTGTTTATTAGATCACGAGAGTAGTCAGATGACCCCGTCGAATGCTTAGAAGTGGTTTTGCGCGCAATGGATATTAAAATTGGGCTCAGCTTGAAGTTTGGACAAAAGAACATCTTTCCGGATGCCTTCGGCAATTTTTAGAGTTGGAATTTGACAAAACGGACACCGGATTTGGATTCAGCGCGCGAAAACGATGAAAATAGACTATTTACTTGCATTTTTCGGAGCCCGGTTGTCGCGCACGATTTTCGAGGCAGCTTGTCACTGTTCCGGCGGGCGGCGGGCGGCGGCGGAGCGCGGCGGCGGGAGCGCGGGAAGGCGCGCGGGCGCACGAGCAGGTGCGCGGTCCACCGCGGAGGCGTGCACGCGGGCGCAGGCACGTGGCAGCTTGTGATTTGTTGGCGTTGTGGGCGCGGTCCACGGGAAAAAACGAGCGGGTGTACGGTGGACCGGGGGAAGGACACGTGGCGGTCATTGGTTGGCTGGTCCTCATGCGCGCGGTCCACGGAGAGGGTGCAGGCCGCCTCGGGGCGCGTGCGTGCACAGTGCGCAGGCGGCGCTGACACGCACATGTGCGCGCGCCAGGCGCGCGTTGACCCACGGCCGGGCCACGTGCCGGCGTTTGGGGGTGGCCACGTGTCGCCCGCGTAGTGGGTGTCTTCGCTGTCGCCTGTTAGGCGGGCTACGTGGAGGCCCGTGGAAGATTCGGGCCTGCACAGTGTTGGGCCGGGCCCAACACTGTAGCAGCCCGGATCTTCCGGGTGCTCGGAAGTGGGGACATGGCCGTCATTTTCGGATTTGTTTTCTGGGCCTATTTAAGCGACCCGAGCTGCTTCTTCTCCCCCTTTTCCGCCATTTCCGAGCTGCAAACCGACTTGAGGCCTTCAGCAAAGTTGATCCCCACGCAGTGCTGTATCCATCTACAGAGTTTGGAGATTTTTGGTGGCACGCATCCCGAGGTTTCCATTTTTACAGCGCGGCGCGACGCTCATCCATTTGTGTTCCCCTTCGTAGCGTTTCGGTTCACGAGCTCCCCCGGCCTACTCCGACCTCCGTTTCAGGCGATTCTTGCGCCGATGGATCCGCGATAGACAGAGCTACGATCTTGGTATTTTCTACTTTCCCTAGTTTCATGCTTTTCAAGGAGTTTTTCCATGCTTTTTAGGACCCCATTTTCTGATGGAATTTCTAGACAGCGACACCTTGCCGGATTTTTATCTCCGTAACCGGGCATCGGTTGGAGACGTACCTATACATTTTTTTCATCTACTCGACGCGAGAATTATCACCGTATTTTTATTAGATTTTTCTGAGCCTTGCCCAGAGGTAGATTTTTCTCCCTTTATCTGTGCATGGAAATACAGATGTATGGTTGTGTGTCTGTGAGCGCCCTGTGTTGTGGAATTTGTAACTCGGCTGACGGGGCTTGGAATTTGGCGTGCAGGTACTCGTTTTGAATGTATCGATGCGAGGAACGCGATAGTATTTTTGTTGGATTTTTCTGAGTTCTTGCTGCAGGTGAAAAATCCACATCTTTGGGACTGTTCCAATAGAATTGTATGTACTTGGATATTTTGGAATACAAGTGTGACGATGAACCTTATTGTTGTACCCAGAGGTGTTTGCAAGTGTTGCTGGACCCGTTGGATCTGAAGACTCTGATTTCGGGGTACTTTCAGCTATTTGGAGCCGAGGCTTTCGCGACATGTACCAAGGATGTAGTTTCGGCAGAATCTAGACTGTGAGCGTTTGCGCTCTTCGCCGACCCCAGGTTTGCCTTGGATTGAGCACTTCAGGTGGGTAAGCTTAATTTGGTAACTGTATAAGGTTTTTATATCATGGTGAATGTAAGTGCACATGTGGGGATATAACCCCTCTATGATTTATAACAGGCATATTGTTGTACAACCGATATGAGCGAGAGGTAAGCAAGGAATGACCTACTTGGGTGAGATTAGTATACCCTAGTAGGAATATTTTAGCATGCTTTACTAATATATGTTTCAACCACTTTTATTGTTTCCGAGGACAAAGCATGCTTGCATGGACATGTAGTTAGGCCATCTTTTACTACTGCACTACTTTTGGAACTTGACTTAGGAGAAACCATGTTATCCTTTTCTCCTTCTTCGTTAGTCAGGTGGTCTGTGTTACTCAGGTTCGAGCAGGGGTTCTGGGTAGTGTAGTCGGGACTTGGTGTCTGGGACAGGTTGGATTAGTTGTGGGGCTTTGCGGCATCCGCGGATATTGGGCGGTTGACCGGATATTTATTTATGCACCAGATTGGATATCTGATTTCTCTAGTGGATGGGTTTTCCCACTTTGATCAGTGTCGTGATCCAATCCTGCTGACTTATACTGCCAGGATACTTATTACTCAAGCACTTGACTTGTGTGGGTCGCTCCCCTCGAGTGCCACTCCGGAGTGTGCGATATACAGACTTTGAGTCCTTGAGACTCCTATCCCCTATCGGTGTTATGCGTAGGCTGGCATAGCCGATTTGGCAGGCACCTTTGAGTCCTTGAGACTCCTATCCCCTATCGGTGTTATGCGTTGGCCTGCATACCCGATTTGGCAGGCACAACAGGCATGGCAGGCATGGCAGGCATAGCAGGCGTGGCAGGCATAGTAGTCATGGCAGGCATAGTAGGCACGGCAGGCATAGTAGGCATAGCAGGCAGGCAGGCATGGCAGGCATAGTAGGCATATTAGGCAGGCAGGCAGGCATAGCAGGCATGGCAGGCATAGCAGGCATGGCAGGCATAGCAGGCAGGCATAGCAGGCAGGCATAGCAGGCATGGCAGGCATAGTAGGCATGGCAGGCATGGCAGGCATGGCAGGCATAGCAGGCAGGCATAGCAGGCATGGCAGGCATAGTAGGCATAACAGGCAGGCAGGCATGGCAGGCATAGTAGGCATAGCAGGCAGGCAGGCATAGTAAGCATGGCAGGCATAGTAGGCATAGCAGGCAGGCAGGCATGGCAGGCATAGTAGGCATAGCAGGCAGGCAGGCATAGCAGGCATGGAGGGCATGACAGGCATAGCAGGCAGGCATAGCAGGCATGGCAGGTATAGCAGGCATGGCAGGCATAGCAGGCATAGCAGGCATTGCAGGTAGTGCCAGTGATTACTGGTCTATCGATTGGGTCTATTGTGCACTTCATGTGCTAGTGGTTGCATACCATTCTTTGGTTCTCCCATCTTGGGCATTTAGATAGAGGCATGATAGCTGTTGATGTTAAGGAATTTGTGTTGGCGTATTTCGTGAAATTATTTAAGTCTTGAAGATTGAAGATGAAGAAGTTTGGATCATATGCCTCAATCTCAAGAAAGAAGAATTCAAAAGGATCAGGTATGTTTAACTAAATATTTTTGGTGATCCGAATACTTCTTATAGTGTAGAAACACTTGGATGAATTTTTAATTGCATAAAAATCAAAAACTGGATATGGGACATGTTCAGGATCCGGATCAGGCACGGCAGTCCGGACCCCGAACGGTGTTTGTTCATGCGCAAATCCAGTTCGGATCCAAGCCAATTCTGATCTGGACCCCGAACATGGGTTTTTGCTGAAATGTATGAACAGTCCGGGTCAGGCACTTCGGTCCGGACCCTGAACGTTTGTTTTTCTGGAAATAGTCTGCTTCGTTACGACAGTCCGGACCGCCATAATTCCTGTCCGGACCGTCGTCCTGTAAAATTCCAGAAAAGGTTAGTTTTTGATTCTTATCCTCTTCCAACAGTTTCTAACCTATAAATAGACCCTACGATTCATTTTTTTAGGGTAATCCAAAATACGGTCAAAAAGAGAAATCCACATATAGAGAAGAAAGAAAATAACTAGATTTAATTCTATGTTTCTTCATCTATATTGATTAATTTGATTCTAGGTTTTCATACTCAGATTTTGAGTAGAATAACGTTAATGAATACTTAGATGGTATTTCCGATCTATCTTTGATCTAAGTATTCGGCGGATCATCACCACCCAAAAACAACGATTTTCTCAAAATCGGCGCGTGGACTCGCGTGGCCTTGTGGATTCAAGGTGCAACCGCTCTCGTGGATTCGGAGCGAGGTACATTCGTGGATTCGATACGTGCTACTGGGTGAAGACCGTGGATTCGGTTGGACGTCGTGGATTCGACGTTGGACGCCATGGATTCGGCGTTGGACGCTAATCGTGGATTCGAGGAGCATTGCGGAGCGAGCGGAGAAGATCTACTAGGAGCGTATGGAAAAAGGTCGGGTCGTCTGTGAGTACGGTATATCACCTTTGTACGTGTGTTAATTCTAGTGGATTTCGTCGTGTTATCGGTCCCGTGGTTTTTACTCCGGTTTGGAGTTTTTCCACGTAAAAATCGTGCGTGTTATTTTTTCATTTCCGCATTGGGTTTTATTGCCCAACGATTTTTTGAGTGTTTATGGTTTACACCTATTCACCCCCCCTTAGGTGTTTTTTTTCCCTATTTAGATCCATATTCTATCATAACCCAACAAGTGGTATCAGAGCGGGAATAGGGTTGTAAACAATGGTTGAAGGTGGAAACATCAACAGGCCCCCGTTCTTCGATGGAACTAATTATGCCTACTGGAAAGTACGGATGAAAGCCTTTTTAATTTCCATCGACGAATGGGTGTGGCAATCAATCGAGTTAGGATGGTCTAATCCAACTGAAATTATTGCTGATGTTCGCACCAACAAACCTAGGTCGAAATGGACCAAGGAAGAGGTTGATGTATCTTCTTACAATGGCAAAGAAATTAACGCTTTATTTAATGCCTTGTCACAAACGGAATTCTCTCGCGTCTCGGCATGTGAGACTGCAAAAGAAATCTGGGATGTTCTTCAAGTTACACATGAAGGAACTAACCTTGTGAAGATTCAAAAAGTGCAAATGCTTACGAGCAAGTTTGACTCCATTTTCATGGCAGAAAATGAATTGTTCACAGATTTTTATACACGATTGCAAGACATCATGAATTCATGTGCTAACTTGGGAGAGAAAATTCTAGAATTTAAAATTGTAAGAAAAATTCTATGAACTCTTCCTAAAAGATTTCGTTCCAAGGTTACGGCCATTGAAACTATTAAACACCCGGACGAAATCCGTGCAGAAGAATTAGTTGGTTCTTTACAAACTTATGAAATGACATTTCCTACTAACTATTCTTCGGGAAAGGCATCCTCTTCTAAGTCTTCAGGTTTTGCGTTGAAAACAACAAAAGAAGAAGACGCGGATTCATCCTCCTCAGACGACGACGAAAACCTATCTATGGAGGACTTTGAGAAGCAGCTTGCTCTCTTGACAAGAAAGTTTCGCCGAAGTTTTCGAAGGGGTAATTCAAGTAAAACTCCATCCTTCAGAAAGTGGAAGAAAGGCAAAGGTTTTTCAAGCCAAAAGTCAAGAAAGCAAGAAAGTTTTTCAAAGGATAAGAAAAGCTCAGAGGGACAAGTCCAATGCTTCAAGTGCCGAGGGTACGGCCATATCTCAACGGAGTGTCCAAATAAGAATCCGTCAAAGAAGAAATCGATGCAAGCCGTCAATTGGGATGACACCTCAACGTCAAATGAGTCATCTTCCAGTGATGAAGAACATAACGCAACGGCATTCCACGCGTCCACATCTTCACCATTCATATGCTTTATGGCAAGTACATCTGATTCATTGTCCAACTCCTCCCAAGTTGAAAAGAATGCAACGACGATGAATCGGATAATTCTGAAGGTGAAGATTTTGTTTTTTCCTACCATAAACTTTTGAAGGTTTCAAAGAAACTGGCAAAGCAAAACAAGAGTTTGAGAGGGAGTTTGCAGGATCTCGAAGAAGAAGCAAAAAGGGCAACTTCTCTCTCAAACGCTCTTGAAGTGGAAAGGGATAATCTGATCAAAGTAAATGTTTCCCTTCAAGAGTCTAATGAGCATCTCGAGAAGAATTATGTAGATATGGTGAATAAAGCAAATTACTTCTTGAAGCTCTACAGCGAGGCTCGACAGGAAAAAATGGAAATGACGAAGACCATTTTCCAACTCAAGGATGATTTAAAGCAATTTTCTTCTGGAAGGAGTAAGTTGGATAAGATGCTTGGTCTTGGTCAAACAAACAGATTCGGCCTCGGATACAATCGAACTGAAGACAATTTTAGTTCGATTGGGACAGTCTTTGTGCCCAAGTCGGTATCTCCTCCTCCGACATCGGAATTTACGACAAACAATGACAACAAGCCTACTTCACCCTCTTCGGGATCGTCAAGCACTAAGGTATGTTTTCGTTGTGGTTTTGCAGGGCACATAAGGAGAAATTGCAAGATGGGAGCAAAACGATCAACTCAAGCGCCTCTTGCAATAACTACCAAAAAGGTGATTCCCCGGAAATCAAAAGAAATTTTTTCAAAGGAAAGGAGCCTTGGTAGTTCACCTCGCAAGACGATGTCAAGCAATGAATCAAACAAGACGCTTTCACCAAGGAGAATAACTTCACGAACATTACCGACGCAGTCCAAAAAGGTTTGGGTGCGCAAAGGTGAAATCTTCCCTTGTCTTGTTGTTCATACTTCTTTACATGCTTGTGACAACTCGTCTTGGTATCTGGATAGTGGGTGTTCCCGTCACATGACCGGTGACAAAAACTGCTTTCAAAATTTAGAGAAAATCTCCGGAGGACATGTTGTTTTCGGAGACGGTCGTTCTTCCAAAATTGTTGGAAAGGGAACAATCGCTATTCCAGAAGGCCCGGTTTTGAACAATGTCTTATTTGTTGAAGGCCTAAAGACTAACCTCATCAGTATAAGTCAACTTTGTGACAATGGTTTCTCAGTTAATTTTTCTTCAGTAGAATGTATTGTGACTGATAAGGACCATGTATTCTTTTTGAAAGGGGTTAGATCTCAAAATAATTGCTATGTTGTTTCAAACAAAATTTCTGAAAAATGTAACCTAGTTTCTTTGGATAATGAAACTCTTTGGCATGAAAGACTAGGTCACATTAATTTTAAAGAACTAGCAAGGATTTCAAATAAAGACGTGGTTAAGGGGTTCCTAAACTTTTATTTAAGGAAAACATTGTGTGTGGAGGTTGTCAAAAGGGAAAGCAATCAAGGGCTGCACACAAGAACTTGAACCACGTTGGTACTAACCGGCCCTTAGAATTACTGCATATGGACTTAATGGGGCCAACTCGTCAACCATCCTTGGGAGGTAAATGGTATATTTTTCTTTTGGTTGATGATTTCTCTAGATATTCATGGGTAACATTTTTAAAAGAGAAAGCGGATACTTTCGACTCTTTTCATGAGGTTTGTCATCGTATTATGATTGAAAGAAATGAAAAGATCGTTCGTGTTCGAAGTGATAGAGGTGGAGAATTCATTAATTCTAAATTCACTGATTTTTGCACTTCCAATGGCATAAAATATGAATTCTCAGCACCCTATACACCTCAGCAGAATGGTGTTGTTGAGCGCAAAAACAGGGTTGTTCAGGAGATGGCGCGTGTGATGCTTCATAGCCGGGATCTCCCGTTACATTTTTGGGCTGAAGCCGTGAACCACCGCCGTCTATGTAATTAATCGAGTGTATTGCGCCCGGGAACATTAAATACACACATATGAGCTGTGGTTTTGTAGAAAACCAAATATCAATAATTTTTCGTATCTTTGGGAGTCGCTGGTTTATTTTGCGAGATCGCGGAAAATCTTGGTAAATTCGACTCTCGAAGTGACAAGGGATTTCATGGATGATTCTACAAACAGTAGAGCATATCGGGTATTTAACCTTGAATCTAAAACGATGGTAGAATCTATAAATGTTAAAGTATATGAAGCTTTTCACTTTACATCTGATAAATCTACCCCTGATATGTCTCTTGATGATGATACTCCTGTAAAGGCATCTTCTCATGATAATTCTTCCAATAATAATGATCAGTCTAATGGCTCTTCTAGTTTTATCTGATGTGCAGGAATCATCACATGCATCTCCGAGAACTCCGTTACCGCAAACGTTAAGAAATCTCCAAAGATCATCCGGAATCGAACATATTGGAGAAACCACAAGAAGGAGTCAAAACTCGGAGGCAGTTGGTTTGTGGAGTCGCATGTTATGTCTCCATGGTAGAACCAAAGAACATCGATGAAGCTCTTCAGGATGACTACTGGATTGAAGCAATGCAGGAAGAGCTCCATCAGTTCGAAAGAAACAAAGTCTGGGAATTAACGAAGCCACCGAAGCAACACAACGTGATTGGTACTAAGTGGATTTTCAAGAATAAGAAAAATGAGGATGGTACCATCATCAGGAACAAAGCACGATTAGTTGCTCAGGGCTACTCGCAAATTGAAGGAATAGACTTTGATGAGACGTTCGCCCCAGTTGCTCGACTCGAGTCAATTCGTATCTTATTCGCAATTGCTTGTCATTTTAAAATAAAACTCTTTCAAATGGACGTTAAGAGCGCGTTTTTAAATGGGTATTTAAACGAGGAAGTTTATGTGGCTCAACCGAAAGGTTTTGTAGACTATAAACAACCTAACCATGTTTTTCGTTTGAAAAAGGCTCTTTACGGTCTAAAACAAGCACCGCGAGCATGGTACGAAAGGCTAACAAAGCACCTATTGGAAAAGGGCTACACTCGAGGGGGAGCAGACCGGACTCTCTTTGTGAAGCATTATCAGGATAATTTCATTGTAGCACAAATCTATGTCGATGACATTGTATTTGGTGCAACTAGAGACAATGATGCTTCTAAATTCGCTGAAACCATGGAAAGCGAATTTGAGATGTCCATGATGGGCGAACTGACATACTTTCTTGGATTGCAAGTAAAACAAAATGAGAAGGCATTCATCTATGCCAATCCAAGTATGCAAAGGAGTTGGTGAAGAAATTCGGATTAGAAGACTCTAAAGATTTTCCGACTCCTATGGGAACTAGCAATAAGGGATTAGGAAGTGAATCTCTTAGTGAAAGTGTAGACGAGAAGCTTTATCGCAGCATGATTGGAAGTCTACTCTATCTCACGGCTAGTCGCCCGGATATATCCTTTAGTGTTGGGATCTGCGCGAGATATCAGTCAGCACCAAAGGAGGTTCACCTGAAAGCGGTGAAAAGGATCATCCGGTACATCAAAGGAACATTGAATTTCGGAATTTGGTATCCTATGGGAACAACGCTTGATATTATAGGATATTCAGATGCCGATTGGGCAGGATCTGTGGATGATCGGAAGAGTACGAGTGGTGCATGCTTCTATCTTGGCCACTGCCTTGTTGCATGGCATAGTAAAAAGCAAATTGCATAGCACTCTCGACTGCCGAAGCGGAATATATCTCAGCGGGTAGTTGTTCAACTCAACTCATTTGGATGAAAAGCATGTTGAGCGACTTCCGAATTTCAGCAACTTCGGTAACCATTCTTTGTGACAACACAAGTGCTATAAATATTTCCAAAAACCCTGTGTTGCACTCAAGAACAAAACACATTGAACTTAGATATCATTTTCTAAGAGAGCTAGTTGAATCAAATATTCTTCAACTTTCCTACATTTCAACAGAGGATCAATTAGCTGACTTTTAACAAAACCTTTGGATCAAAAACGTTTTATTCATTTGCGTAAAGCAATTGGAATGCTTTCCTTGAAATAACTTCTTTTTGAAACTTTTGCTTAGGTTAGGTTTTGTTTTGTGTTTTTGTTCATCATCTATGTTTGTACATAGAACATAAATTGAGCACTAGTATTATTGACTTTAACTGCATCCTTTTATATAATTTGAAATTTATTATGCTTTGGATATCATAATAATTCATTTGATGCAATGATCATTTATGTCAATTAAGTCATCTTTGTTTTGATCAAAGTCAATTTCTCTCTCAAATGATCTCTTGGTATAGTTTTTATCTTATTTGACAATTGAGTCGAGTATGAAATCGAGATCAATTTTGGTTGAATACCTTATATATTATATAATTGATAGCCAATTGAGGGGGAGTTAATGCAAATGTTATGCTCAAAAGATGTGGAAAGAGTTACATCCCAATGAGGAGTGTGAAAACTACCACCACATGGAGGAAAGAGCTACCACCTCGGTCGTCCGAGTACTGTGTGCAGCTACCACATGTATATCAAGCATGGTTTTTTCAAGATGATTAGATAAAATGCTTTTTGAATACTTGACTCTGTCAAATTCCAAGGTTGGTATAAGGTGGGATTTTTTATTGAAAGATGCTCAAAGAGCCACTCCTTACAATAATTGACTAGATATATTATCTGATTTATCTGGGATTTCAAACATCTATTGATCTTGGTATTTCATTTTCTTTACCAAATTGATGATTTGATAAAGGCATTACTCATAAGATCATGTAGATGTAATTGAACTTGTTCAACTTTAAGGGATTTAATTTTTATAAATTTTCGTTTCATTTTTGGATATTATTGATAGATTTTGCATAATCTATTTCTTTAATATGAAACGATGATTTTTATTTAAAGTTGATACACAAAAGTGCTTACATACTTTTTCTGGATTTTCTGGAATTTTTCTGAATTTTTCTGAAGAAAAAGTTGGAGCCGATCCGGACTGGACAATCCATCCGGATCCCGAACAGGTATTCCTGCGGGTAAACTGATCCGGACTGGATTCTTGAGGCAGTCCGGACCGCGGCTAGGGTTTTTATATAACAAAAGGGTTTTGATTTCTTTTTACTTCAATCTTTTGTTTCTAAGTCTCCAGACCTTCTCTCTCTAGAAACAATCGATTTGGAGCCTTCACAACCCATCTTCTTCGATTCCAAGTGAGTTCTTATGATCAAAATCTCGGTTTTTCACAGTTTTTTATGTTTTTTGCTCAAAACGTATTGGAAATCTTGTATCTTTTTCGTTTGGATTGGTTTTTTGGTCAAATTTCTTTTGAAATAAGAACTCTGGGTAGATTAGTTTTGATTATATGCTAGGTATTCTCTTGATTAACGAATTTTTAGGCTTTGATTTCTGAAAATTCGGTTTTAGGGCATATAATAGGAATTTTTGAAAATCATGGGATTGATCTATTTTTAAAATTCTTTTTGCAAAACTTATTTGAATCCTAGTCTCTCTACATGATAATGATTGTTTAGGTACAATTTTTCAAATTTTTGAAATAAATAATTTTTGTCGTATTCTTGAGTTGTTGCTCGCAGGTTCTTAAAGTTGAATAGCGACAATGGTGATCACATGGATAATCTTCCTTCTCTCTACTATGGTCCACACAAGAGCGACAAATAAATTAAAAAGAGCAAAGAAAACTCTTCGTAAAGGGAGTGTGTTTTTCTTATAATTCAGAGACTGAACCGGAAAAAGATGAAGTGAATTGGGATGATTTAATGGATGAGGAAACAACGCCTGCCAAGTCGACACGGAAGACCCCTGTTTCTTCAAAAGGAAAAAACTGCTGTGGATAAAGGAAAAGCACCAGTAACTTCTTCATCCATCTCGATGAAAAGAAAAAGACTTGCTCGACGGCTTGGACAGCACGAGTTGTTGAAATCAATGAACCGGTGGCTCCTGATTTCTCACCTCGCTTGGAAGAAGTATTTGTTAATACTGACCGCTTTAGAGCATTTGAAAATCGGGAATGCATTGGCGAGAGGCACGTCAATGTTGGTGCTCTTCGAGACACTCACCAGAGTTTGGCAAACTAATTGAGCAAGGCAATCTTATTCAGATCTGTAGATTTCCAGAAATGCTTGGCTATTGTTTGCATCGCGTGAGAACCTTTACACAAACGCACGACATCTTCAGGAAGATGAAGACGGTTCTATGCAGTTTTACACAAACATCCAAGGGACAAGACTCAAAATAACTCCACAGTTAATTGGGGAAGTCTTAGGGATGCAAGCGAGCAGATCAGGGATTAACTACTTGACAGGAAGACCCTGACAAACACAATGTGGCAAACAGTTATACAGGGGATATGTCTGGAAGGCACTCAATCAACGGAGAAATCTGTCAAGTCCAAACAACTCCGTCTTGAGTACCGATTTCTAAATTTCATTACATGTTACAATATTCTTCCAAACATGCAGACAAAGGTTGTGAGATGGGATCGAATGCTGTTTTTGTATCTCCTAGGACATCCATCTGAGGCAGTGGGATTGAACATGAATATCCCATACATTATTGGAATAGGATGACCAGATATGTTGAGCATCCCCATCCTACAGAAAGACTCCCATTTTTCTTAATCATTATGAGGATCTTGAAGAAGTTTCAGATTGATATCATTTCAACATCGTATCAACATTGCTTAGGCATGATCAATGAATCCACCATTGTTAAGTCCCTTCATAAGCTACCTCATGTCACTCCGACTCCTTCATGCGGTACGAAACCCCTGTGTCGGCACCTCCGCATCCCCGACACGGCAAGCACCAGCACCAGATGATGAAGCGTCTGTGACATCGATTTATAGGGAGCAGCAACGTTATCTTTTGAACAAGAACAAATTACGAAAGAGCAGAAGCGAATTTCAGAGGAACATGAAATCATTACGGCATCCGATCACTTTGACTAAAATAGTCTCTTCGATGAAAATCTGATGAAGAAATGTTTTCGAAATGGGATGTAGCACCTCAGATGATTCAGACTCCGATGATTAATTTTTGTTTGACTTTCTATCCTTCTGTGCAGGTTTTTTCGGTTTTTCGTTCTCACTTTACCGTTTTTTTGGACTTTTAACACGCCCTTTTATTTTTTGTAATTGTTGGCTTATTTTGTGACAAAAGGGGGAGAGAGAGAGTAAACAATGATATATACTATGATCGACCAAATTGTTGAACTATGAAAAGTAAGACTATGAAAGGTAAGTATGACATTGACATCAACTTTTGGTTTTGAATTGGGTTTTGCATGCATGCCTCTACTAACTATTCGACTAACTATTTGGGCATGTAATATTTCTAACAAGTTGTTTGTTAACTAACAACATATGACATTTGGTTTTTAATGCTTAGAAGATATGTCTAATTTTGATTGTGATCTTATACATATCAGAATTCATAAATGTCATGTTGACTATAAACTCTATCTCTGTGTTTGGTTTTATATGCAAAATTCTTGAGGTATCTAACGATCTCTTTTGTCAGAATGTTTTCTTTTGCAGAGATTACAGATGTCTAAGTCTAGAGTCTGTTCTAGGAGTTGTATCTCATGTATCGTATTCTATGTTGGTTCCATTGTAAATTTTTGTTGTATGGTGATAGCAACAAAAATATCTTTTTTGAATTTTCTTGAGTGGATTTGTGTTTTGTCACGAAACCGCCAAAGGGGGAGATTGTTAAGGAATTTGTGTTGGCATATTTCGTGAATTATTTAAGTCTTGAAGATTGAAGATGAAGAAGTTTGGATCATATGCTCAATCTCAAGAAAGAAGAATTCAAAAGGATCAGGTATGTTTAACTAAATATTTTTGGTGATCCGAATACTTCTTATAGTGTAGAAACACATGGATGAATTTTTAATTGCATAAAATCAAAACTGGACATGGGACATGTTCAGGATCCGGACAGGCACGGCAGTCCGGACCCCGAACGTGTTTGTTCATGCGCAAATCCAGTTCGGATCCAAGCCAATTTGATCTGGACCCCAACATGAGTTTTTTGCTGAAATGTATGACAGTCCGATCAGGCACTTCAGTCCGGACCCCGAACGTTTGTTTTTCTGGAAATAGTCTGTTTTTTACGACAGTCCGGACCGCCATAGTTCCAGTCCGGACCGTCGTCCTGTTAAAAATTCCAGAAAATGTTTGTGACACCCCGAATTTGGATTAGTCCTCTATATAAATTTAATATAATAGGACTAAATCTCTAACCCGCTATAGCATTTTGGATGGTAACAAGATCCAAGAGGAACATGAAGTTAAGCGTGCTATAGCTAGAGTAGTTCTAGGATGGGTGACCCCTTGGGCAGGGGGCGTCACAGTTGGTATCAGAGCCATTCACCAGCCGGAATGTCGATAGAGTCTCGGCTGAGCCAGGGTTATATAGCGGGTAGAGCGAGGCTCCCCGGCTAATGACCGTTGTGAGTGGAGTGCAGCTCCTCACAAGGTCGGCTAGGCTAGTGGAGACGAGTCCCACATTGCCTGGGTGCTTGTGAGTGTGCTTGAGCCTGACGTGGACGTCAGGCTTAAAGGGGGGAAGATGTGACACCCCCGGAATTTGGATTAGTCCTCTCACATATAAATATAATATGACTAAAATCTCTAATCCGGCTATAGCATTTGGATGGGTAGCAAGATCCAAGAGGAACATGAGAGTTAAGCTGCTAGAGCTAGAGTAGTTCTAGGATGGGTGACCCCCTGGGAAGTGGGGCGTCACAATGTAGTTTTT
>CM055073.1:10706300-10759839 GCA_029204045.2 Tillandsia leiboldiana
GTTTGCTTTTATCCGGCGCGGCGCGACGATCGTTCTGATCTACGTCTACCGTTTCGTCGCATTGTCGTTGTTCTAGCTCCCCCGGCTCACACCCGACCATCCTGTTTTTTATTACGATTTTTTGCGGCCGTCGGATTCTGACATAGGCTTCACTTTCCTCTTTTATGAGTTTTCTCTTGATTCAGAGGTTTTTGAAGGTGATTCTGTTCTTCTTTCTGGCCCTTTTTCCGTCCGCGGTAGTTTTGGGAGCGCAACCATCTCGGTTTGGCGATAACTTCCGCGCTCGAGCATTCGAAACAGAGCGATTCATAAAGGGGATTTCACCTACGCGTCACGAGGATCTCCTGGGAGTTTCGTGTATTTGTGGAATTTCCTGAAGTTGAGGAATCCCTTTTTACAGAATTTTATATCTCTGTTTGGGATGAATGTATGTTTGAGGTGGTCCTCTTGTCGATTTTCGTTCTCAGCACAGAAAAATAGTGGAAAACGTGCAGGTACTTGGTTCGAACCGGTCGTCGCGTAGATCGCAAGTTTATATTTCTGAAGTTTTTTGGGCACGGTGTCACAGTAAAATGGCTGAACAGTAAAATCGTGAGTTTGGGAGACAGATTTTGGGTTAAAAAACTTGAATTGTAATTTGTGTGTGTGTCTTTGGGATCTTTGGCACAGGTGTTTGCGGGGTTTTCTTCCGGAGCGAAGCGCGTGACTTAGCCTTTGAGGACCGGATTAGCGCTCGATGTGGGTACCGTTGTTTACCTCCTACTTATGATGTCCCCACTAGGCCTATTGGGTGCTTCACTGTTTGTTCTAACTGAACCGGAATAAGTTAAAATGGCATCTTGGTTGATGAATTGGACTTATTGCTGGGCTACATCTTAAAATTGACTAAGTATTAATGAATGGATGATTCTTTTATTAATATGTCGTTTAAACCTCACGGGGGGGGGGGGAAATTTCTATAAGGACTATCTTACTCGTACACTTTGGGACCTCTTATGCTTATGTGATAAATGGATATGAGATACTTAGGCAAATGAAAGTTAACTAGTGGCATACCTCTCTATTGTAAGGATAATAATATTTAAACCCGTTTTTATATAAAGGACCTGGCATGCTTAAATGTACTCTAGTTAGGCCACCTTTTTCTGCTACAATCTATCATGCTGGAATTGACTTAAGGAGAAACCTGCTTTTCTCTTCTTTTATTATATTCGGGGAATAGTGGCTCCGGGTTTCGAGCAGGGATGGGATTGTGTAGTCAGACAGTTGTGGGCTTTGGACAGGCAGGCTGGGAGGGCCGGTCATTGCGGCAACAACCGGTCTGGACTTTGGCGGTTGACCGGACAGTAGTTACTGCATCAGATTGGATAAGGATTTGGATTTCCTTTAAGTGGATGGGTTTCCCGACCGGGATCAGAGTCATGATCCATTCCTGCTGATTTGGTACTGTTACCCAGGCATTAATACTCGTGTGGTCGCGTCCCCTCGAGTGCCCTCCGGAGTGTGCGTTTTTACAGGCTTCGAGTCTTCGAGACTCCCTTTCCTATCGGTGTTATGCGTAGGCTGGCATACCCGATTTGGCAGGCAGAGCAGGCAACAGTGCTTACTGGTGTATCGATTGGGTCTATAGACAGGCATGCGTTGACATTCTGATGCATACATATAGCTAATCTATCAGTTAGCTCATTAGAGGCATTAGTGGTAGCTCTATTCATCATCAGCATTTTAATTACAGCTTACCACCTCTGTTCATGCTTTTCTGCCTCTTATAGTCCTAGTGGGCACATTTGTGTTGAGGTCTACCCTAGGAGGAGGCTACTGTTTTTAGTATTCTCACTCCCCACTGCTTTTCTTCTTCTATTCCCTTTGTTTTGCAGAGTCGTCTGCGGCTGTTGCAGGGGACCCTCCACTGCGGACCGAGGTAAGATAATCGCGGACTAGATAGCGGTCCACCCAGGCACCAGTTCTATTTAATGTACCCCCGATACTCTCAGATAATCTACTATCATTCTTTTTGGGTCTGGCTTCGGCCAGCTGGTTGTATTTGATTAGTGAGCTGGGAGAACATAGTATTATTGAGAGTTACTTTCTGCACCTTGCTTTTCTGCTTTATCTGAGATGTATTAGTTACTGTTTTAGCTCTGTTATGCTCTTTATTATATCATCCATATTGAGCAGGTTACCCATCGCTTCGTATACACGGGAAATTCTGTGTATACGGCGGATCTGTAGACGGCCCGGGTTCTGGTTTCCACCCGGGGCGTGACACTAGTGATACTAATTGGAGATTGGTTGAGACCAATATTTATTCTGAGGTGAGGAACATCTGGGACTTGACAGTGCCAGAGAGCACGGCTAATGGTAATGAAACTGATTACCAGCGCCGAGGCTAGTATTACCAGTGTTGGAGAGAGAGATCTGCGAGTTTTAGTAGTGATGCCTCCATAGTGACTGTGGAATTACCGTTGGGTTATTATTGAGCATCCTGGATTACCCCCCAGGCCCTGTGATGGCAGATACCTGGAACAGGAGAGCTGGCTGGGGTTGAGTTGGATGATTCCACAGCTGGCGCTGTGTGGATTGTTGCGACAAAAATGGCTTTGCGGTTGTGTCCCTGAGGGTTCCTTTTATGGTAGACCGTGGCTGAGTAGTTCACTCGATTGTCAGGATTCGGGAGTGACCGAGTGAGACCCTTTTTTTGTGAGGCTTCTTTTCTTTCTTGGATGATTGCGGGGATGTGTTTCGGATTGCTTGTTGAGTTGACACAGGTTGTGGTTTGGTGCGTGTTGCACTAGCGTTATCTGTTTCCCCCCAGCTTTGGATGGAACCCTGTTGTGTTACATGTCTCATCGCTCAGGAAGGTTAGTGTTTTGGATCCCTCGACCGTGATTGACCCCGCCCCTTTGAGATCTATAAGTGTTTGGAGTACGAGGACGCCTGTTGCGAATTCTGGCTCGTGAGACGAGGGAATTGCGCAATCGGTGCTATGCCGTACTTTTGATATTGTGTTGTTGGTGTTGTTGTTGAGGATTGATCCGGGGAGCGAATGATGACTTAGGAGCTGAAGATGGTGATGTTGAGTACTTACCCTTGGTGTTCGTGACTCCTAGTGGAATTGAGCTAGTTTCGAGGACGAAACTTTCCTTAGTGGGGGAGGATGTGAGGACCTGGATCCCCACGACGAGAATACTGGTTGACCAGAGCTTCTGGAGGCCTATTTGGCGCGTTGGTGGGTGTTTGTGCACCAATTGGACACTAGTGATGGACTCAGGTGTTTTTATTAATCACGAGAGTAGTCAGATGACCCCGTCGAATGCTTAGAAGTGGTTTTGCGCGCAATGGATATTAAAATTGGGCTCAGCTTGAAGTTTGGACAAAGAACATCTTTTCCGGATGCCTTCGGCATTTTTAGAGTTGGAATTTGACAAACGGACCACCGGATATTGGATTCAGCGCGCGAAAACGATGAAAATATAAAATAGACTATTTACTTGCATTTTTCGGAGCCCGGTTGTCGCGCACAGATTTTCGAGGCAGCTTGTCACTGTTCCGGCGGCGGGCGGGCGGGCGGAGCGCGGCGGCGGGAGCGCGGGAAGGCGGCGCGGGCGCACGAGCAGGTGCGCGGTCCACCGCGGAGGCGTGCACGCGGGCGCAGGCACGTGGCAGCTTGTGATTTGTTGGCGTTTGTGGCGCGGTCCACGGGAAAAACGAGCGGTGTACGTGGACCGGGAAGGGACACGTGGCGGTCATTGGTTGGCTGGTCCTCATGCGCGCGTCCACGGAGAGGGTGCAGGCCGCCTCGGGGCGCGTGCGTGCACAGTGCGCAGGCGGCGCTGACACGCACATGTGCGCGCGCCAGGCGCGCGTTGACCCACGGCCGGGCCACGTGCCGGCGTTTGGGGGTGGCCACGTGTCGCCCGCGTAGTGGGTGTCTTCGCTGTCGCCTGTTAGGCGGGCTACGTGGAGGCCCGTGGAAGATTCGGGCCTGCACAGTGTTGGGCCGGGCCCAACACTGTAGCAGCCCGGATCTTCCGGGTGCTCGGAAGTGGGGACATGCCGTCATTTTCGGATTTGTTTTCTGGGCCTATTTAAGCGACCCGAGCTGCTTCTTCTCCCCCTTTTCCGCCATTTCCGAGCTGCAAACCGACTTGAGGCCTTCAGCAAAGTTGATCCCCACGCAGTGCTGTATCCATCTACAGAGTTTGGAGATTTTTGGTGGCACGCATCCCGAGGTTTCCATTTTTACAGCGCGGCGCGACGCTCATCCATTTGTGTTCCCCTTCGTAGCGTTTCGGTTCACGAGCTCCCCCGGCCTACTCCGACCTCCGTTTCAGGCGATTCTTGCGCCGATGGATCCGCGATAGACAGAGCTAAGTACGATCTTGGTATTTTCTACTTTCCCTAGTTTCATGCTTTTCAAGGAGTTTTTCCATGCTTTTTAGGACCCCATTTTCTGATGGAATTTCTAGACAGCGACACCTTTCGGATTTTTATCTCCGTAACCGGGCATCGGTTGGAGACGTACCTATACATTTTTTCATCTACTCGACGCGAGAATTATCACCGTATTTTTATTAGATTTTTGAGCCTTGCCCAGAGGTAGATTTTTCTCCCCTTTATCTGTGCATGGAAATACAGATGTATGGTTGTTGTCTGTGAGCGCCCTGTGTTGTGGAATTTAACTCGGCTGACGGGGCTTGGAATTTGGCGTGCAGGTACTCGTTTTGAATGTATCGATGCGAGGAACGCGATAGTATTTTTGTTGGATTTTTCTGAGTTCTTGCTGCAGGTGAAAAATCCACATCTTTGGGACTGTTCCAATAGAATTGTATGTACTTGGATATTTTGGAATACAAGTGTGACGATGAACCTTATTGTTGTACCCAGAGGTGTTTGCAAGTGTTGCTGGACCCGTTGGATCTGAAGACTCTGATTTCGGGGTACTTTCAGCTATTTGGAGCCGAGGCTTTCGCGACATGTACCAAGGATGTAGTTTCGGCAGAATCTAGACTGTGAGCGTTTGCGCTCTTCGCCGACCCCAGGTTTGCCTTGGATTGAGCACTTCAGGTGGGTAGGCTTAATTTGGTAACTGTATAAGGTTTTTATATCATGGTGAATGTAAGTGCACATGTGGGGATATAACCCCTCTATGATTTATAACAGGCATATTGTTGTACAACCGATATGAGCGAGAGGTAAGCAAGGAATGACCTACTTGGGTGAGATTAGTATACCCTAGTAGGAATATTTTTAGCATGCTTTACTAATATATGTTTCAACCACTTTTATTGTTTCCGAGGACAAAGCATGCTTGCATGGACATGTAGTTAGGCCATCTTTTACTACTGCACTACTTTTGGAACTTGACTTAGGAGAAACCATGTTATCCTTTTCTCCTTCTTCGTTAGTCAGGTGGTCTGTGTTACTCAGGTTCGAGCAGGGGTTCTGGGTAGTGTAGTCGGGACTTGGTGTCTGGGACAGGTTGGATTAGTTGTGGGGCTTTGCGGCATCCGCGGATATTGGGCGGTTACCGTATTTTATTTATGCACCAGATTGGATATCTGATTTCTCTAGTGGATGGGTTTTCCCACTTTGATCAGTGTCGTGATCCAATCCTGCTGACTTATACTGCCAGGATACTTATTACTCAAGCACTTGACTTGTGTGGGTCGCTCCCCTCGAGTGCCACTCCGGTGTGCGATATACAGACTTTGAGTCCTTGAGACTCCTATCCCCTATCGGTGTTATGCGTAGGCTGGCATAGCCGATTTGGCAGGCACCTTTGAGTCCTTGAGACTCCTATCCCCTATCGTGTGTTATGCGTTGGCCTGCATACCCGATTTGGCAGGCACAACAGGCATGGCAGGCATGGCAGGCATAGCAGGCGTGGCAGGCATAGAGTATCATGGCAGGCATAGTAGGCACGGCAGGCATAGTAGGCATAGCAGCAGGCAGCATGGCAGCATAGTAGGCATATTAGGCAGGCAGGCAGGCATAGCAGGCATGGCAGGCATAGCAGCATGGCAGGCATAGCAGGCAGGCATAGCAGGCAGGCATAGCAGGCATGGCAGGCATAGTAGGCATGGCAGGCATGGCAGGCATGGCAGGCATAGCAAGGCATAGCAGGCAGGCATAGCAAAGGAAGCAGCAGGCATAGTAGCATCAAACACATAACAGGCAGGCATGCATAGTAGGCAAGGGCATATGCAGGCAGGCAGCATAGTAAGCATGCAGCATAGTCAAGGCAGGCATACAGGCATGCAGGCATGCATGGCAGGCATAGTAGGCATACAGGCAGGCAGGCATAGCAGCAGGCATGGAGGGCATGACAGGCATAGCAGGCAGGCATAGCGGCATGGCAGGTATACAGGCATGGCAGGCATAGCAGGCATAGCAGGCATTGCAGGTAGTGCCAGTGATTACTGGTCTATCGATTGGGTCTATTGTGCACTTCATGTGCTAGTGGTTGCATACCATTCTTTGGTTCTCCCATCTTGGCATTTAGATAGAGGCATGATAGCTGTTGATGTTAAGGAATTTGTGTTGGCGTATTTCGTGAAATTATTTAAGTCTTGAAGATTGAAGATGAAGAAGTTTGGATCATATGCCTCAATCTCAAGAAAGAAGAATTCAAAAGGATCAGGTATGTTTAACTAAATATTTTTGGTGATCCGAATACTTCTTATAGTGTAGAAACACTTGGATGAATTTTTAATTGCATAAAAATCAAAAACTGGATATGGGACATGTTCAGGATCCGGATCAGGCACGGCAGTCCGGACCCCGAACGGTGTTTGTTCATGCGCAAATCCAGTTCGGATCCAAGCCAATTCTGATCTGGACCCCGAACATGGGTTTTTGCTGAAATGTATGAACAGTCCGGGTCAGGCACTTCGGTCCGGACCCTGAACGTTTGTTTTTCTGGAAATAGTCTGCTTCGTTACGACAGTCCGGACCGCCATAATTCCTGTCCGGACCGTCGTCCTGTAAAATTCCAGAAAAGGTTAGTTTTTGATTCTTATCCTCTTCCAACAGTTTCTAACCTATAAATAGACCCTACGATTCATTTTTTTAGGGTAATCCAAAATACGGTCAAAAAGAGAAATCCACATATAGAGAAGAAAGAAAATAACTAGATTTAATTCTATGTTTCTTCATCTATATTGATTAATTTGATTCTAGGTTTTCATACTCAGATTTTGAGTAGAATAACGTTAATGAATACTTAGATGGTATTTCCGATCTATCTTTGATCTAAGTATTCGGCGGATCATCACCACCCAAAAACAACGATTTTCTCAAAATCGGCGCGTGGACTCGCGTGGCCTTGTGGATTCAAGGTGCAACCGCTCTCGTGGATTCGGAGCGAGGTACATTCGTGGATTCGATACGTGCTACTGGGTGAAGACCGTGGATTCGGTTGGACGTCGTGGATTCGACGTTGGACGCCATGGATTCGGCGTTGGACGCTAATCGTGGATTCGAGGAGCATTGCGGAGCGAGCGGAGAAGATCTACTAGGAGCGTATGGAAAAAGGTCGGGTCGTCTGTGAGTACGGTATATCACCTTTGTACGTGTGTTAATTCTAGTGGATTTCGTCGTGTTATCGGTCCCGTGGTTTTTTACTCCGGTTTGGAGTTTTTCCACGTAAAAATCGTGCGTGTTATTTTTTCATTTCCGCATTGGGTTTTATTGCCCAACGATTTTTTGAGTGTTTATGGTTTACACCTATTCACCCCCCCTTAGGTGTTTTTTTTCCCTATTTAGATCCATATTCTATCATAACCCAACAAGTGGTATCAGAGCGGGAATAGGGTTGTAAACAATGGTTGAAGGTGGAAACATCAACAGGCCCCCGTTCTTCGATGGAACTAATTATGCCTACTGGAAAGTACGGATGAAAGCCTTTTTAATTTCCATCGACGAATGGGTGTGGCAATCAATCGAGTTAGGATGGTCTAATCCAACTGAAATTATTGCTGATGTTCGCACCAACAAACCTAGGTCGAAATGGACCAAGGAAGAGGTTGATGTATCTTCTTACAATGGCAAAGAAATTAACGCTTTATTTAATGCCTTGTCACAAACGGAATTCTCTCGCGTCTCGGCATGTGAGACTGCAAAAGAAATCTGGGATGTTCTTCAAGTTACACATGAAGGAACTAACCTTGTGAAGATTCAAAAAGTGCAAATGCTTACGAGCAAGTTTGACTCCATTTTCATGGCAGAAAATGAATTGTTCACAGATTTTTATACACGATTGCAAGACATCATGAATTCATGTGCTAACTTGGGAGAGAAAATTCTAGAATTTAAAATTGTAAGAAAAATTCTATGAACTCTTCCTAAAAGATTTCGTTCCAAGGTTACGGCCATTGAAACTATTAAACACCCGGACGAAATCCGTGCAGAAGAATTAGTTGGTTCTTTACAAACTTATGAAATGACATTTCCTACTAACTATTCTTCGGGAAAGGCATCCTCTTCTAAGTCTTCAGGTTTTGCGTTGAAAACAACAAAGAAGAAGACGCGGATTCATCCTCCTCAGACGACGACGAAAACCTATCTATGGAGGACTTTGAGAAGCAGCTTGCTCTCTTGACAAGAAAGTTTCGCCGAAGTTTTCGAAGGGGTAATTCAAGTAAAACTCCATCCTTCAGAAAGTGGAAGAAAGGCAAAGGTTTTTCAAGCCAAAAGTCAAGAAAGCAAGAAAGTTTTTCAAAGGATAAGAAAAGCTCAGAGGGACAAGTCCAATGCTTCAAGTGCCGAGGGTACGGCCATATCTCAACGGAGTGTCCAAATAAGAATCCGTCAAAGAAGAAATCGATGCAAGCCGTCAATTGGGATGACACCTCAACGTCAAATGAGTCATCTTCCAGTGATGAAGAACATAACGCAACGGCATTCCACGCGTCCACATCTTCACCATTCATATGCTTTATGGCAAGTACATCTGATTCATTGTCCAACTCCTCCCAAGTTGAAAAGAATGCAACGGACGATGAATCGGATAATTCTGAAGGTGAAGATTTTGTTTTTTCCTACCATAAACTTTTGAAGGTTTCAAAGAAACTGGCAAAGCAAAACAAGAGTTTGAGAGGGAGTTTGCAGGATCTCGAAGAAGAAGCAAAAAGGGCAACTTCTCTCTCAAACGCTCTTGAAGTGGAAAGGGATAATCTGATCAAAGTAAATGTTTCCCTTCAAGAGTCTAATGAGCATCTCGAGAAGAATTATGTAGATATGGTGAATAAAGCAAATTACTTCTTGAAGCTCTACAGCGAGGCTCGACAGGAAAAAATGGAAATGACGAAGACCATTTTCCAACTCAAGGATGATTTAAAGCAATTTTCTTCTGGAAGGAGTAAGTTGGATAAGATGCTTGGTCTTGGTCAAACAAACAGATTCGGCCTCGGATACAATCGAACTGAAGACAATTTTAGTTCGATTGGGACAGTCTTTGTGCCCAAGTCGGTATCTCCTCCTCCGACATCGGAATTTACGACAAACAATGACAACAAGCCTACTTCACCCTCTTCGGGATCGTCAAGCACTAAGGTATGTTTTCGTTGTGGTTTTGCAGGGCACATAAGGAGAAATTGCAAGATGGGAGCAAAACGATCAACTCAAGCGCCTCTTGCAATAACTACCAAAAAGGTGATTCCCCGGAAATCAAAAGAAATTTTTTCAAAGGAAAGGAGCCTTGGTAGTTCACCTCGCAAGACGATGTCAAGCAATGAATCAAACAAGACGCTTTCACCAAGGAGAATAACTTCACGAACATTACCGACGCAGTCCAAAAAGGTTTGGGTGCGCAAAGGTGAAATCTTCCCTTGTCTTGTTGTTCATACTTCTTTACATGCTTGTGACAACTCGTCTTGGTATCTGGATAGTGGGTGTTCCCGTCACATGACCGGTGACAAAAACTGCTTTCAAAATTTAGAGAAAATCTCCGGAGGACATGTTGTTTTCGGAGACGGTCGTTCTTCCAAAATTGTTGGAAAGGGAACAATCGCTATTCCAGAAGGCCCGGTTTTGAACAATGTCTTATTTGTTGAAGGCCTAAAGACTAACCTCATCAGTATAAGTCAACTTTGTGACAATGGTTTCTCAGTTAATTTTTCTTCAGTAGAATGTATTGTGACTGATAAGGACCATGTATTCTTTTTGAAAGGGGTTAGATCTCAAAATAATTGCTATGTTGTTTCAAACAAAATTTCTGAAAAATGTAACCTAGTTTCTTTGGATAATGAAACTCTTTGGCATGAAAGACTAGGTCACATTAATTTTAAAGAACTAGCAAGGATTTCAAATAAAGACGTGGTTAAAGGGGTTCCTAAACTTTTATTTAAGGAAAACATTGTGTGTGGAGGTTGTCAAAAGGGAAAGCAATCAAGGGCTGCACACAAGAACTTGAACCACGTTGGTACTAACCGGCCCTTAGAATTACTGCATATGGACTTAATGGGGCCAACTCGTCAACCATCCTTGGGAGGTAAATGGTATATTTTTCTTTTGGTTGATGATTTCTCTAGATATTCATGGGTAACATTTTTAAAAGAGAAAGCGGATACTTTCGACTCTTTTCATGAGGTTTGTCATCGTATTATGATTGAAAGAAATGAAAAGATCGTTCGTGTTCGAAGTGATAGAGGTGGAGAATTCATTAATTCTAAATTCACTGATTTTTGCACTTCCAATGGCATAAAATATGAATTCTCAGCACCCTATACACCTCAGCAGAATGGTGTTGTTGAGCGCAAAAACAGGGTTGTTCAGGAGATGGCGCGTGTGATGCTTCATAGCCGGGATCTCCCGTTACATTTTTGGGCTGAAGCCGTGAACACCGCCGTCTATGTAATTAATCGAGTGTATTTGCGCCCGGGAACATTAAATACACCATATGAGCTGTGGTTTTGTAGAAAACCAAATATCAAATATTTTCGTATCTTTGGGAGTCGCTGTTTTATTTTGCGAGATCGCGAAAATCTTGGTAAATTCGACTCTCGAAGTGACAAAGGGATTTTCATGGATTATTCTACAAACAGTAGAGCATATCGGGTATTTAACCTTGAATCTAAAACGATGGTAGAATCTATAAATGTTAAAGTAGATGAAGCTTTTCACTTTACATCTGATAAATCTACCCCTGATATGTCTCTTGATGATGATACTCCTGTAAATGCATCTTCTCATGATAATTCTTCCAATAATAATGATGCATCTAATGGCTCTTCTAGTTTATCTGATGTGCAGGAATCATCACATGCATCTCCGAGAACTCCGTTACCGCAAACGTTAAGAATCTCCAAAGATCATCCGGAATCGAACATTATTGGAGAACCACAAGAAGGAGTCAAAACTCAGAGGCAGTTGGTTTGTGGAGTCGCATGTTATGTCTCCATGGTAGAACCAAAGAACATCGATGAAGCTCTTCAGGATGACTACTGGATTGAAGCAATGCAGGAAGAGCTCCATCAGTTCGAAAGAAACAAAGTCTGGGAATTAACGAAGCCACCGAAGCAACACAACGTGATTGGTACTAAGTGGATTTTCAAGAATAAGAAGAATGAGGATGGTACCATCATCAGGAACAAAGCACGATTAGTTGCTCAGGGCTACTCGCAAATTGAAGGAATAGACTTTGATGAGACGTTCGCCCCAGTTGCTCGACTCGAGTCAATTCGTTTCTTATTCGCAATTGCTTGTCATTTTAAAATAAAACTCTTTCAAATGGACGTTAAGAGCGCGTTTTTAAATAGGTATTTAAACGAGGAAGTTTATGTGGCTCAACCGAAAGGTTTTGTAGACTATAAACAACCTAACCATATTTTTCGTTTGAAAAAGGCTCTTTACGGTCTAAAATAAGCACCGCGAGCATGGTACGAAAGGCTAACAAAGAACCTATTGGAAAAGGGCTACACTCGAGGGGGAGCAGACCGGACTCTCTTTGTGAAGCATTATCAGGATAATTTCATTGTAGCACAAATCTATGTCGATGACATTGTATTTGGTGCAACTAGAGACAATGATGCTTCTAAATTCGCTGAAACCATGGAAAGCGAATTTGAGATGTCCATGATGGGCGAACTGACATACTTTCTTGGATTGCAAGTATAACAAAATGAGGAAGGCATTCATCTATGCCAATCCAAGTATGCAAAGGAGTTGGTGAAGAAATTCGGATTAGAAGACTCTAAAGATTTTCCGACTCCTATGGGAACTAGCAATAAGGGATTAGGAAGTGAATCTCTTAGTGAAAGTGTAGACGAGAAGCTTTATCGCAGCATGATTGGAAGTCTACTCTATCTCACCGCTAGTCGCCCGGATATATCCTTTAGTGTTGGGATCTGCGCGAGATATCAGTCAGCACCAAAGGAGGTTCACCTGAAAGCGGTGAAAAGGATCATCCGGTACATCAAAGGAACATTGAATTTCGGAATTTGGTATCCTATGGGAACAACGCTTGATATTATAGGATATTCAGATGCCGATTGGGCAGGATCTGCGGATGATCGGAAGAGTACGAGTGGTGCATGCTTCTATCTTGGCCACTGCCTTGTTGCATGGCATAGTAAAAAGCAAAATTGCATAGCACTCTCGACTGCCGAAGCGGAATATATCTCAGCGGGTAGTTGTTCAACTCAACTCATTTGGATGAAAAGCATGTTGAGCGACTTCCGAATTTCAGCAACTTCGGTAACCATTCTTTGTGACAACACAAGTGCTATAAATATTTCCAAAAACCCTATGTTGCACTCAAGAACAAAACACATTGAACTTAGATATCATTTTCTAAGAGAGCTAGTTGAATCAGATATTCTTCAACTTTCCTACATTTCAACACAGGATCAATTAGCTGACTTCTTAACAAAACCTTTGGATCAAAAACGCTTTATTCATTTGCGTAAAGCAATTGGAATGCTTTCCTTGAAATAACTTCTTTTTGAAACTTTTGCTTAGGTTAGGTTTTGTTTTGTGTTTTTGTTCATCATCTATGTTTGTACATAGAACATAAATTGAGCACTAGTATTATTGACTTTAACTGCATCCTTTTATATAATTTGAAATTTATTATGCTTTGGATATCATAATAATTCATTTGATGCAATGATCATTTATGTCAATCAAGTCATCTTTGTTTTGATCAAAGTGAATTTCTCTCTCAAATGATCTCTTGGTATAGTTTTTATCTTATTTGACAATTGAGTCGAGTATGAAATCGAGATCAATTTTTGGTAGAATACCTTATATATTATATAATTGATAGCCAATTGAGGGGGAGTTAATGCAAAATGTTATGCTCAAAAGATGTGGAAAGAGTTACATCCCAATGAGGAGTGTGAAAACTACCACCACATGGAGGAAAGAGCTACCACCTCGGTCGTCCGAGTACTGTGTGCAGCTACCACATGTATATCAAGCATGGTTTTTTCAAGATGATTAGATAAAATGCTTTTTGGAATACTTGACTCTGTCAAATTCCAAGGTTGGTATAAGGTGGGATTTTTTATTGAAAGATGCTCAAAGAGCCACTCCTTACTATAATCTGACTAGATATATTATCTGATTTATCTGGGATTTCAAACATCTATTGATCTTGGTATTTCATTTTCTTTACCAAATTGATGATTTGATAAAGGCATTACTCATAAGATCATGGTAGATGTAATTGAACTTGTTCAACTTTAAGGGATTTAATTTTTATAAATTTTCATTTCAATTTTTGGACATTATTGATAGATTTTGCATAATCTATTTCCTTTAATATGAAACGATGATTTTTATTTAAAGTTGATACACAAAAGTGCTTACGTACTTTTTCTGGATTTTCTGGAATTTTTCTGAATTTTTCTGAAGAAAAAGTTGGAGCCGATCCGGACTGGACAATCCAATCCGGATCCCGAACACAGGTATTCCTGCGGGTAAACTGATCCGGACTGGATTCTTGAGGCAGTCCGGACCGCGGCTAGGGTTTCTTATATAACAAAAGGGTTTTGATTTCTTTTTACTTCAATCTTTTGTTTCTAAGTCTCCAGACCTTCTCTCTCTAGAAAACAATCGATTTGGAGTCTTCACAACCCATCTTCTTCGATTCCAAGTGAGTTCTTATGATCAAAATCTCGGTTTTTCACAGTTTTTTATGTTTTTGCTCAAAACGTATTAGAAATCTCGTATCTTTTTCGTTTGGGATTGGTTTTTGGTCAAATTTCTTTTGAAACAAGAACTCTGGGTAGATTAGTTTTGATTATATGCTAGGTATTCTCTTGATTAACGAATTTTTAGGCTTTGATTTCTGAAAATTCGGTTTTAGGGCATATAATATGAATTTTTGAAAATCATGCAATTGATCTATTTTTAAAATTCTTTTTGCAAAACTTATTTGAATCCTAGTCTCTCTACATGATAATGATTGTTTAGGTACAATTTTTTAAATTTTTGAAAATAAATAATTTTTGTCGTATTCTTGAGTTGTTGCTCGCAGGTTCTTAAAGTTGAATAGCGACAATGGTGATCACATGGATAATCTTCCTTCTCTCTACTATGGTCCACACAAGAGCGACAAATAAATTAAAAAGAGCAAAGAAAACTCTTCGTAAAGGGGAGTGTGTTTTTCTTGATAATTCAGAGACTGAACCGGAAAAAGATGAGGTAAATTGGGATGATTTAATGGATGAGGAAACAACGCCTGCCAAGTCGACACGGAAGACCCCTGTTTCTTCAAAAGGAAAAACTGCTGTGGATAAAGGAAAAGCACCAGTAACTTCTTCATCCATCTCGATGAAAAGAAAAAGACTTGCTCGATGGCTTGGACAAGCACGAGTTGTTGAAATCAATGAACCGGTGGCTCCTGATTCTCCACCTCGCTTGGAAGAAGTATTTGTTAATACTGACCGCTTTAGAGCATTTGAAAATCGGGAATGCATTGGCGAGAGGCACGTCAATGTTGGTGCTCTTCGAGACCACTCACCAGAGTTTGGCAAACTAATTGAGCAAGGCAATCTTATTCAGATCTGTAGATTTCCAGAAATGCTTGGCTATTGTTTGCATCGCGTGAGAACCTTTTACACAAACGCACGACATCTTCAGGAAGATGAAGACGGTTCTATGCAGTTTTACACAAACATCCAAGGGACAAGACTCAAAATAACTCCACAGTTAATTGGGGAAGTCTTAGGGATGCAAGCGAGCAGATCAGGGATTAACTACTTGACAGGAAGACCCTTGACAAACACAATGTGGCAAACAGTTATACAGGGGATATGTCTGGAAGGCACTCAATCAACGGAGAAATCTGTCAAGTCCAAACAACTCCGTCTTGAGTACCGATTTCTAAATTTCATTACATGTTACAATATTCTTCCAAACATGCAGACAAAGGTTGTGAGATGGGATCGAATGCTGTTTTTGTATCTCCTAGGACATCCATCTGAGGCAGTGGGATTGAACATGAATATCCCATACATTATTTGGAATAGGATGACCAGATATGTTGAGCATCCCCATCCTACAGAAAGACTCCATTTTTCTTTAATCATTATGAGGATCTTGAAGAAGTTTCAGATTGATATCAGTTCAACATCGTATCAACATTGCTTAGGCATGATCAATGAATCCACCATTGTTAAGTCCCTTCATAAGCTACCTCATGTCACTCCGACTCCTTCATGCGGTACAAAACCCTGTGTCGGCACCTCCGCATCCCCGACACGGCAAGCACCAGCACCAGATGATGAAGCGTCTGTGACATCGATTTATAGGGAGCAGCAACGTTTATCTTTTGAACAAGAACAAATTACGAAAGAGCAGAAGCGAATTTCAGAGGAACATGAAATCATTACGGCATCCCAGATCACTTTGACTAAAATAGTCTCTTCGATGAAAAATCTGATGAAGAAAATGTTTTCGAAAATGGGATGTAGCACCTCAGATGATTCAGACTCCGATGATTAATTTTTGTTTGACTTTCTTATCCTTCTGTGCAGGTTTTTCGGTTTTTCGTTCTCACTTTACCGTTTATTTTTGGACTTTTAACACGCCCTTTTTATTTTTGTAATTGTTGGCTTATTTTGTGACAAAAAGGGGGAGAGAGAGAGATAAACAATGATATATACTATGATCGACCAAATTGTGAACTATGAAAAGTAAGACTATGAAAGGTAAGTATGACATTGACATCAACTTTTGGTTTTGAATTGGGTTTTGCATGCATGCCTCTACTAACTATTCGACTAACTATTTGGGCATGTAATATTTCTAACAAGTTGTTTGTTAACTAACATACATATGACATTTGGTTTTTAATACTTAGAAGATATGTCTAATTTTGATTATGATCTTATTAAATATCAGAATTCATAAATGTCATGTTGACTATAAACTCTATCTCTGTGTTTGGTTTTATATGCAAAAATTCTTGAGGTATCTAACGATCTCTTTTGTCAAGAATGTTTTCTTTTGCAGAGATTACAGATGTCTAAGTCTAGAGTCTGTTCTAGGAGTTTATCTCATGTATCTTATTCTATGTTGGTTCTCCATTGTAAATTTTTGTTGTATGGTGATATCAACAAAAATATCTTTTCTTTGAATTTTCTTGAGTGGATTTGTGTTTTGTCACGAAACCGCCAAAGGGGGAGATTGTTAAGGAATTTGTGTTGGCATATTTCGTGAAATTATTTAAGTCTTGAAGATTGAAGATGAAGAAGTTTGGATCATATGCCTCAATCTCAAGAAAGAAGAATTCAAAAGGATCAGGTATGTTTAACTAAATATTTTTGGTGATCCGAATACTTCTTATAGTGTAGAAACACATGGATGAATTTTTAATTGCATAAAAATCAAAAACTGGACATGGGACATGTTCAGGATCCGGATCAGGCACGGCAGTCCGGACCCCGAACGGTGTTTGTTCATGCGCAAATCCAGTTCGGATCCAAGCCAATTTTGATCTGGACCCCGAACATGAGTTTTTGCTGAAATGTATGAACAGTCCGGATCAGGCACTTCAGTCCGGACCCCGAACGTTTGTTTTTCTGGAAATAGTCTGTTTTGTTACGACAGTCCGGACCGCCATAATTCCAGTCCGGACCGTCGTCCTGTAAAATTCCAGAAAATGTTTGTGACACCCCCGGAATTTGGATTAGTCCTCTATATAAATTATATAATAGGACTAAATCTCTAACCCGGCTATAGCATTTTGGATGGTAACAAGATCCAAGAGGAACATGAGAGTTAAGCGTGCTAGAGCTAGAGTAGTTCTAGGATGGGTGACCCCTTGGGAAGTGGGGCGTCACAGTTGGTATCAGAGCCATTCACCAGCCGGAAATGTGAGATGAGTCTCGGCTGAGCCAGGGTTATATAGCGGGTAGAGCGAGGCTCCCCGGCTAATGACCGTTGTGAGTGGAGTGCAGCTCCTCACAAGGTCGGCTAAGGCTAGTGAGACGAGTCCCACATTGCCTGGTGCTTGTGAGTGTGCTTGAGCCTGACGTGGACGTCAGGGCTTAAAGGGGGGAAGAATGTGACACCCCCGGAATTTGGATTAGTCCTCTATATAAATGATATAATAGGACTAAATCTCTAATCCGGCTATAGCATTTTGGATGGTAGCAAGATCCAAGAGGAACATGAGAGTTAAGCGTGCTAGAGCTAGAGTAGTTCTAGGATGGGTGACCCCCTGGGAAGTGGGGCGTCACAATGTTAGTTTTTGATTCTTATCCTCTTCCAACAGTTTCTAACCTATAAATACACCCTACGATTCATTTTTTTAGGGTAATCCAAAATACGGTCAAAAAGAGAAATCAACATATAGAGAAGAAAGGAAATAACTAGATTTAATTCTATGTTTCTTCATCTATATTGATTAATTTGATTCTAGGTTTTCATACTCAGATTTTGAGTAGAATCAAGTTAATGAATACTTAGATGGTATTTCCGATCTATCTTTGATCTAAGTATTTGGCGGATCATCACCACCCAAAAACAACGATTTTCCCAAAATCGGCGCATGGACTCGCGTGGCCTTGTGGATTCAAGGTGCAACCGCTCTCGTGGATTTGGAGCGAGGTACATTCGTGGATTCGATACGTGCTACTGGGTGAAGACCGTGGATTCAGTTGGACGTCGTGGATTCGACGTTGGACGCCGTGGATTCGGCGTTGGACGCTAATCGTGGATTCGAGGAGCGTTGCGGAGCGAGCGGAGAAGATCTACTAGGAGCGTATGGAAAAGGGTCGAGTCGTCTGTGAGTACGGTATATCACCTTTGTACGTGTGTTAATTCTAGTGGATTTCGCCGTGTTATCGGTCCCGTGGTTTTTTACTCCGGTTTGGAGTTTTTTCACAAAAAAATCGTGCGTGTTATTTTTTCATTTCCGCATTTGGTTTTATTGCGCAATGATTTTTTGAGTGTTTATGGTTTACACCTATTCACCCCCCCTCTAGGTGTTTTTTTCCCCTATTTAGATCCATATTCTATCATAACCCAACAGTTGAGAGTCTCCAGCTTCATTATTTCAGTCTTTACGGCTTTGGTTAGTTTTTGTCTCTTGAGGACTTAGTGGGCAGACCGTCGGGTCTGGCGGTGTTACCCACTGAGAACTCCCTTTTTGGTGTAGTTCTCACACCCTTTGGGGGTTTTCCCCCTTTTTTTTCCTTCATTTTCTTTGTTTTGCAGAGTCTTAGCGGGAGTTGCTGATTCTGCTGTTGTTGATCGAGGTGAGGGAGTCGCGAGCTAGATCCCTACCCATGTTTGGAGAGTAGCGGTACCTCTTCAGAGGAGAGCTTCAGTAGATTAGTTGTTTTATTTCCTCTTTTGAGAGACTGATGTAGTGAGGATATGATATGTATTGAGAGCCTGTACACTGATGTATTTATTGGAGGTATCTCCCGGTTGAGTCTCGACCTTTGTATATGAGGATATTGTTTGATTATCATTTTGGGAGATGGACATTGTTGTATTATTTCCAGTTGTACAATGGTTGATTTTAGTTATACAGCGGATTTTCATTTATAGCTCTGATATCTGTTAGCTGTAGTACTTTTCTTGCAGGTAGGACGCTTCGCCTATGCGGGGTTTGGCATAGGTGGTTGATCTGTTGGCGAGCCCGGGTCGCAGTTTCGACCCCGGGGCGTGACAATGCCCATCCCACTAAGAGACTTCCTTTCCCAATGATAATTGTGCGCATCTTTCGCAAATTCAAGATCGACACAAGCTCGAGCGCATATATCCATAGTTTGGGAACCATTAACGATACAACAATTGTGAAATCCCTCTCGACAAGACAAGATGAGCCTCCAACACCTCATCGCAGAAAGAGACCTTCAGCAGCAGCAGCAGCAACAACAATAGCAGCAACAGCTTCAGCACCACCTGCAGCAGCTTCAACGTCAGAGGATGATGCCTCTGTTACATCAATATATAAAGAACAACAACGGCTTTCATCGGAACAAGAACGAATGTCTTCCGAATTTGTCAAGATGACCGCCGACATAGGAGATTTAAAGAAGAAGCAGAAATCTCTGACCAAGTTAGTTAAAAAGATCTTTCAAAAACTTGGTTGCAGCAGCTTTGAGGATTCAGACTGATTTTTCTGTTGTTCTAATTATCTGTTTGTTTTGCAGGTTTCTTTGTCTTAGCTCTTACTCTTTTTGAACTTTTTAACTCCCTTAATTTTTGTAATTTTGGCTAACTTCTGTGACAAAAAGGGGGAGAGAGGTATGAACATGAACAAACAATGGTTTGTGAGAACTTTGGACTATTAAAACTTGGAAGGTAAGTATAACAACAATTTTACTTTATATTGTGAATGCATGCATGCCTCAGCTAACTATTTGACTAACTATTTGGGCATGTATTATTACTAACAAGTTGTTTGATGACTAACATTCGTCTGACATTTTGAATTTAATGCTTAGAAGATATGTCTATCTCTGATTGGTATTCTAATACATATATGCTTTTATAAATGTCATGGTGAGTATAAACTTCATCTCTCCGTTTGGTTTTGAATGATAAATTCTTGAGGTATCTAACGATTTCTTTTGTCAAGAATTATTTCTTTTGCAGAGAGTACAGTCGTCTAAGTTTAGAGTCTGTTTTAGGAGTTTATCTCATGTATTTGGATCTTATTTGTAAATTTTTGTTATATGGTGATAGCAACAAAAATATCTTTTTGAATTTTCTTTAAGTAGATTTTTGTTTTGTCACGAAACCGCCAAAGGGGGAGATTGTTAAGGAATTTGTTTTGGCACATTTCGTGAAAGTGGTTAAGTCTTGAATATTGAAGATGAAGATGTTTGGATCGTATACCTCAATCTCAAGAAAGAAGAATTCAAAAGGATCAGGTACGTTTAACTAAATAATCTTGGTGATCCGAATACTTCTTATTGTGTAGAAACACTTGGATGGGTTTTTAATAGCATAAAAATCAGAAAACTGGACTGTTATATGTTTAGGATCCGGATCATAGTATTCCAGTCCGGACCCCGAACGTAGATAGGTTCATGCGGAAATCCAGTCCGGAACGCCCTTGGTTCAGTCCGGATCCCGAACGTGGATTTTGTAGAAATCGCATGAACAGTCTGGACCGTTGTTATTTCAGTCCGGACCCCGAACACTGTTTTTCAGGAATTCTCTGAAAAACAATGACAGTCCGGATCAAGCCAAATCCAGTCCGGACCGTCGTGCGGGAAAAATTCTGTTACAGTCAGTTTTTTATTCTTATCCACTTCCAATGGTTTCTAAACTATAAGTAAACCCTAATTTCATCTTTTAGGGTAATCCACAAAAGTTTTTTATTCCGTAAATGAACGAGAAAAATTAAACGGAGAAAAACTTATAAAAATCCATAATAAATTTTTTATTCCGTAAATGAACGAGAAAAATTAACAGAGAAAAACTTATAAAAATCCACATATAGAGAAGAAAGGAAAAACTAGATCTATTCTATGTTTCTTCATCTATATTGATTAATTTGATTCTAGGATTTCAAACTCAGATTTTGAGTAGAATCAAATTAATGAATACTTAGATGATATTTCCGATCTATCTTTGATCTAAGTATTCGACGGATTTTCACCACCAACAAAACAACGATTTTCCCAAAAATCGGCGCGTTGATTCGCGTGGCCTTGTGGACTCAAGGTGCTACCGCTCTCGTGGATTCGGAGCGAGGTACATTCGTGTGATCGACACGTACTATTTGGTGGAGACCATGGATTCGGTTGGACGTCGTGGATTCGGCATTGGACGCAAATCGTGGATTCGAGGCGCGTTGCGGAGCGAGCGGAGAAGATCAACTAGGAGCGTATGGAAAAAGGTTGAGTCGTGTGTGAGTACGTTATATCACCTTTGTACGTGTTTGATTTTAGTGGATTTCACCGTGTGATCGGTCCCGTGGTTTTTTACTCCTGGTTTGGAGTTTTCCACGTAAAATCTCTGCGTGTTATTTACTTTTCCGCATTGGGTTATTTTTACGCAAAATTTTTTTAGTGTTTATTGTTTACACCAATTCACCCCCCTCTAGGTGTTTTTTTCCCTGTTCAGATCCATATATATCATAACCCACAGAACCGTCCACCGGTTCTGGGGACGAAGCAACCCACCTGAATCGTTTTCCACTGGCGAAGCTGAAGTCTGTGAAGTCTGCAGTCACTCATTAACAAAATCCGCCGAACAGCACCCTCGGTACATGGTAGCGCAAGCCTCTGCTTAACAAACAACACAACCAACAACAAAACGATCAAATACCCCACAACACCCAAACAGCACATGCTGTTTTTACAAACCAGCAGAGAAGAGGGGGATTTTCACCTGCGTACAGTCCTCCAAAAATCCCAGAAAAATCACCACTGCGATCCTCGCGATGAGTAGATACAAATTGAGTACTTATACACCTTATTCCGACACCTGTAGGCCAAGATACAAATAGAACATCGCGGTAAGCCAAACTATCCACAATCGCAGTTCTATGGAAAATCAGTCCCAAAGAAGCTTAAATATCACCTTCGAAGAGTCCTCCAAAAATTTCGATAAAAATACGGGTGCGTTCCTCTCGAAGCGTAGATGCCGATCGAGTCCTCATACGTCTCATTCCGATGCACGTAGGCCGAGAAATCCCAACAAAACTCCACCACTGTTGTGGTGGCCCAGGTTCCCATGCAACCTTTTCTGGTGAATCCATTGGTTAGAACACCTATTGTTGGTGTGTCTAGCCCATATTGCATCAAAGGGATGCCACAGATGGACCCTGTGAGATATCTATTGCTGTATTGGTCTTCGGCTGCATTTGCCAAAATTTTGAAAAGGATTTAGGCCAAACAGAGGTTGGAATTGGATTCAGCACGGAAAAATGCTTGAAAACGGCTATTTGCTTGTTTGATTCTGAGTCCGGATGGCCAAAAAGGGACTCCCGGAAGTTTTTATTGGATTTCGGTGCATGGGAGGGGCCGTGGACCGCCGGCGTGCCACGTGGCGGCCTATTATTGGCCGGTCCGCAGCGCTCGGTCCACAGAGCGTCGCGGCTGGGTGCACGGACCCGGCGCATGGACACGTGGCGCCGCCTGATTGGCGGGCTCTGGAGGCGCGGTCTACGGGATAGGCGCGGCGGTGCATGGACCAGGGCGGGTGGGACGCGTGGCAGCCCCCGGTTGGTCGGTGCATGCGGCGCGGTCCATGGAACCCGAACTAGGGTGCGTGGACCGGGTGCGTGGGACACGTGTCGACGTGTCATTGGTTGGCTCACCGGGCGCGGCGCACGGGGGCGCGAGACCCCGCCTCGGGGCGCGTGCATGGCAGGCGCCGCCTGCCCGCACGTGTGACCGCGACACTGTGCAGGCTAGGCGGCGCCTTTCCATTGGCGGGCGCCACCTACCCGGTTGACCGGGGGAGGCGCCACGCGGCGGCAGCACACGCGCCCCGCACAGCTGTTCGCTGTGCGGGACACGCGTCGGCCCCCGGGAGGGCCACGTGGCCGCTCCCGGCACGCCCCGCACAGCTGTTTGCTGTGCGGGTGACGTGGCGACTCCAGGAGGTTTCGGGCGCAACCGGGCAGTGCTGTGTCCCGCAGGTTTCGGGCGCCCGAAACCTGGTCCGCGCCTGAAACTTGGGACCCAGCCGGTATTTTCTGAAAAGATTTTTGAGCCTATAAATAGCCCGAGCTCGTTTCAGGTGGGTTTTTTTCACTGTTTTATACCTCTTCTTGCTCGGATTTCTTCAGAGGACTTCATCCCCACGCAGTGCTGCACCTTTCTGCAGACGTTGGAGATTTTTCGGGGCACGGTTTTCGAGATCCCCATTTTCTTGGCGCGTCGCGACGTCTCTTCTCCGGTGTTTCTCCCGTCGCTTTTCGGTGCACGAGCTCCCCCGGCCTACCCCGACCATATTTTCATTTGATTTCTACGCCGTTGGATCCGTGACAGGTAAGGCTACGATTTCCGTTTCTTCCACATTTTCTCATTTTGTGTTTTTCGAGGAGCTTTTCCATGTTCACTGGGACCTATTTTTGCTGTGAGATTTTGTGAGGACAGCGCATTGTTTTGAGGAGATCTCCGCGCACGAGTGTCGGTGCAGGACGAGCTTATAGACTTTTTTCATCTACTCGACGCGAGGATCATCATATTATTTTTCTTGGAATTTTTGGAGACCTTCCCGAAGGTATACATTTTCCTTTTTATCTGTACAAGAGTTTACAGTTGTATGGTTTTGGGATTTTGCGCACCGATACTGTGGAATTTGTAACTTAGCCTACGGTGCTCGGAATTGGGGGTGCAGTTACCCGTTTCGAAGCTATCGACGCGAGGAACGCTGTGGTATTTTTATCAAAATTTTTGGAGCCCTGTCTGCAGGTGAAAAATCAACATCTTTGCAGTTGAAATTTCAGATTGTATTACTTGGTTAAATTTTGGGAATAAAGTGTAATTATAGCCTTGTGTTGTACCCAGGAGGGTTTGTGGACAGTGCTGGACCTGTTAGACTTGGAGTTATTATTTCCTTGGTATTCTCTACTGTGGTACTCTGTACAGTTCGACTTTACAGGTGGGTGGCCTTATCTTCAAGATCAACGGATTGCTTATTAATTCTATATATGTAGGAACTTGCATGATTAGAATAGTATGTTGATAGTGTCTCAGTCGGTGGAAAATTGATGTTCCTGTTGTATTCAGATAATCATGTGATATGTTATCTTTCCTACATCCTGTTAATTATTGTTATCTTGGAACTTGACCTAGCACCCCCGCCATATGCAGTATGTTCAGCCAGACTGTAGAAAACTTCAACTTGGGCTAGGTTTTTATTGCTCTAGACATTCCCACACCACTATTCTATATTTGTACTCTGGACTTAGAGTCTTCCTCGCCCGAGTAGTGTGCCGAGAGGTCGGGTTGTTGTGGGATGCTTTTACACTCGTGTCTGGGGACCGAGTGGAGTTTGATAGCAGTCTGTAGATCAGGGTTCTTGGGAGCCGTCTGAGTGACAGTGGGTCTCGGCTGTGCAGTTTTCCAGCCTATGAGTGAGACAGTGTTCTGTTGGTTACAACCGATCTTGTTGATCGAGGATTTGGATTATAGCTTGCATGAGCCACATTTGAGCTCGACAGAGATGCGCGAATACTTTACTCGTTGGGGTCGCGCCCCTCGAGTGCCACTCCGGAGTTGGGCTTGTTACTTGCTATCGCGACTTGTCGACGCAGTCCCTCTGGCTGGGCCAGTTTTGGCAGTCACGGACGCCCTACGTAAGTCCGGTCCTCCGGGATGTAACGGCAGTAGGTAGGCGCAGGTTTGACTGGACCCGAGGAGGCAGTCAGTTTATATTGGGTGATTTGAGTTGAGAGCTAGTTGTAGCATCATGTCCTTTCTGTTCCACTCCTTGAGCATCTAAATAGAGGCATAGTAGCTGTAGATTTTACTTTTCCAGCTTTTCCTTACAGCACTGTATTTGTTACTTCATGCCTCTAGTAGACTTAGTGGGCAGACCGTCGGGCTTGTTGGCGGCACCCACTGAGAACTACTGTGGGATGTAGTTCTCACACCCGTCGTGGTATCTTTTCCCCAGGGACTTCTACTCCTGTTCCTGCTGCACCTGTTGCTGATCCGGCTGATCGAGGTAAGGGAGTCGCGAGATAGATCCCTACCAGTTGTCGTCCTGAGAGTAGATGTACCCCCTTACATTTTGAGAGTTCATGTTGAGTGATCTTGTAGTGAGGATTGAGTTGTACTCTTCTTTGTTTTGAGAGATTTATGTTTTTGGTGAGGACTTGGGATGTATATTTCTAGAGTTGTATTTATTTTATTTCTGCATTTACCTTTCAGCTCTGATATCTGTATAGTATAGATGATTCTTTTGCAGGTTAGTCGCTACGTCTATACGGGGCTTCCCGTATGGGCGGCGGATCTGTTGGCGAGCCCGGGTCACAGTTTCGACCCCGGGCCGTGACAGCTGTCCAAAACCTCACAGCGGTACAAGGGGGTCAAAAGACACCTCGGGAACCGTGCCAAAAACCCAAAATGAGGCTAAGTGATCAACATTGAAATCGAAGGCGTACCTCTCGTGAACTCGCTTTCGCGAAAATCAGCTCAAAAGTCCATCGGGGTGATCCAGGGTGCCTCGTGCACTGAAATGCGACGGTAGAAGCCAAAAATGAAGGAACGTCGAAGTGCACTGCGTCGCAGAAAATGTCGATGCCGCGGCCTCCAAAAATCCTGGGAATCCACCATGAGATGAAGAACACAAGGTAGAACAACTTTGCCGAAGACTCCACTGGGAGAGGAGCTTGGGAAAAGGGCCAAAAGAGCAGCCAAAGGGGGCTATTTATAGCCAAAACCCAACAATTCGATTAATTCCATCTGGGTCCCCACTTCCGGGCGCCCGAAACAACCGGGCTGCTATAGTAACCCAAAATGTACCCCAAACAATCAGCGCCCGAATCCACACTGAAGCGCCACGTGTCCCCCGAACAGCAAACAGCAACCGCGGCCAACCCGCTCGCGACACATGGCCGCGCTGTCACGCCCCGGGGGTTTAAACAAGCGGAAGACAACCACCGATGATATCTTAATTTTGTATATATTTTTTTTTTCTTTTTGAAACCCTTTCCCCCCGGTGCGTGCCCAGACCCGCCGCATATATAAATTCACTCCGCAAACGGGCGGAGTCTCCTTTGTATATGCACGGCATCCTGACTACAATTACCATACAATCATCACTTTAACCACACTAGTTCAAGAGTCGAGTACATACAACAATATTTCTTAAGCAACAAAGAGGCCGACTAACTTTGAAAGGATAAATCCCCAAGGTTTTAAAAACGGTGCCCACACGATACCTATGTTTTCCAAAACCGTTTCGAAATCCATAAATCCACAGAGTTTTAAAAACGGTGCCCACCCGACACCTATGTTTTCCAAAACCGTTTCGAAATCCATAAATCCACAGAGTTTTAAAAACGGTGCCCACACGACACCTATGTTTTCAAAATCATTTTCGCAATGCTTTTTCGGTAGTTTCATAGTTTGAAAACGACCAACTAACAGATAATAAAGTAAACATTCATCCACAGAAGGATGAAACCATTCAACATCCACATCGACCCCACAAGTGTAACAAACTCACATAGCTACTAACAGGTAATGAAACTGAGCAAAAGGAGAAAATAAACATAGTCCGTAGCCTCGAAGGGCCAATAGACCTCTCATCGCGGCCTCACCGTCGCCCTAGCTCTCACCCCTGACTGAACCTTTCACAAAGTGGCAAGTCAGCGACACATGATATAAAGTATGAAACGCATGAAGGGCTATAACTAAAGCAAACCGTAAGAAAACCCGAGCAACGGTCCTCCTCATCGTGCAATCGACGGTATCCCCTCCCCCTGCATAACCTAAACCGGGCACCTACCCCGGCAAACCAGACCGAGCACGAACCTCGGCAAACCAGACCGAGCACCAACCTCGGCAAACCAGACCGAGCACCAACCTCGGCAAACCAGACCGAGCACCAACCTCGGCAACCACACTGCTCGCTCCTTGGCGCCTCTAACCCCCCACCTACGGGGGCCCCCATTACGTCACCTTGTGGGTTACACGGGTCAACGTACCATTTTTCCGAAAAAGAACACCCTCGCGGTGGCCAATCCGCTGGTGTGCGTGTAGCAACCTCGAGCATCGTAACCAAGTACACATACATAACATAGGGCACCGCGACACTTGTTCGCCATAATATCGATAACATGATATAATAAATATTAACAGGGGTTAACAGCAGTAAATCATGCAATTACTATTACTCCTACACATTTCCCATAATTCCGGAATCCAAAACATCAGAAAAGTACCCACCTTTCGACCTCCGAATGGTCGCACAGATCACCGTCCCCATCGCTAGTATGCTCCGAACAACCCTACCGTTGTTCGGAGAGGGCGAACTGCCCGTCCAGTCTCCCATCGCGACATTCGTTAATCCGGAGGTCCACGTCACCCACCATACCCCTTAACATGATAAACATAACAATAACGAAATTGCGCATATAGAGGTTCTAAGGGTGTACCCACCTCGAAGCAAGTCGAACGAACCTCCTGGAACGTCCCGCGCCCTTGAACGACGATCGGACCTAAAAGAAAGTCCCTAGAGAGTACAGATCAGTAACCATCCAATTTTCCACGAAGAATGCGGGCTTCACCCGAAACCGCCGATAAACTGACCATTTTGCCAATTCGCGGATCGTAAAGCAAGGATCTATTCAATGAAAATCAACGGATTCCGAACGAAAGGTTCAAATATCATGAGGACGCTGTCCCCAATAGCCTACCATGCTACAATTACCCTTAGACCCCCAGACTTTGCCAAAATTGCCTTTTTATTCATATAAAACTCATTAATTAATCCACAACTTTTAAACTGGGAATCTTTAAACCAAAATAATTTATCAACAGCTAGATTTTGGTGTGCTGGACCTCGTGCTCACAGTTTGGAAGAAGGTTGGGCAACAAAACACAAGTTGGCCCATGATCAATGTGCTTTGAGAGCTCAAGTTGGCTATACTTATATAAACAATGGGTCATCACCCATTTAAACGCGAGCATCAAGCTCAGGGACCTCCAATTACACAGAGGCTCACCTCTGGACCTCTGTAGATCCACCCAGCAAGCGGCCATGGCATTCGACAACAATCCTATATAAATAGAGCTCAACTTGGGACTCTCACCAATCCAAAGGTTCCAGTCCTCAACCAGCCTGCACATGAGCTAAAGGACATCAAGAAAGCGGGGAGGCTCACCTATGGGAGATAGCAGCACGGCTGGTGCGGTTGCCGGAGCAAGAAAATACCACACCTCCCTTGATGGAGCTCAACTTGGCCGAGCCCTCTTGCCTCTCGGTCATCCTTCAAACTAAGGTGAGCACGACCCTTCTTGGACTTCCAGAAGTGGAACACACCTCAGCCGCGCAAGCTTGGAGCTCCCTGAGTTCCGCCAACTCGAGGAAGAAGAAGACGAAGCTTAATTAGCCCATTAATGGCAACTTGAGAACCAAGCTGCATGGGTTGCATGCACATGGACTAAAGGCAAGCCCAAGGTGTCAGGAGACTTACCAGAGTCGGCCGACGCCGAAGGAGCGACGACGGCAGCTGGGCGGTGAAGCTCAGCCGTGAGGAAGATGACCTGAAACTAGGGTTTGCTCCCCCGCGTTCCACACTGCACCAACGCCTACCAAACTTCGTGGGACTTCTTCTGGGGTCGAGCAGGTTGTGCTGAGCAAGTTGGTTTAGTCGCCGGAGCTTCAGAGGCGGCGCGCACCGATTACGGCCAAGAATTAGGGTTCCGGCGGCCCTACCTTCGTCCGACGGCTACCGAAGGTTCCCAGACCATGGGGCTCGACCTGGATCATCCTTGGGATATCAGAAGCCGACTGACAAGGTCCTAGTTGCCGAAAAACCCAAGGAAGGAGATGGCTTACCTCGTCAGACCCGAGGAAGAATGAGAGGGTGGCCCAGCGGCGCGCGGTGGAGCCAACCGTCGAGGCTCTCCGATCTGCCTCTCAGTTGGCCGAGGATGCTCCCAGATGTGTTTAGAAGAGGTCCCGAGCTCATTGGTGGCTTCCCTTGTCAACCAACCCGAAAGCATGAGTAGATCTTGCTTTCCCGGCGAGGGGTGGTGGCGGCCGGCGGCGCTGTGGTTGCAGCCGTCGGGGCAGGGGCAGAGGAAGTCAAGACGCCTTCTCTGGTGTTGCTGGGTGCGATGGATCCGAGGCTAGGGCATCTCGTATCCATCCAAAGCTACTTATGCATTTGCACAAAATGCTAAGAAGTCCCTCCTCTACCATTATCTAGAGTCGGGTCCAATTGCAGGGCAATTGCAGGGACTTTATCTCACGCATTGGCCCCTCTCCAAAGAATCCCATTTGATTCCGCACATAAAATGCGGGGATTCTTATGCAAAAACACCATTTTTCACCGCTTTTCATGCTTTTCGAGGCCACCGGGTCGTCAAACTGAAAAACGGACACCACCACGACGTCCGGCTCGACAAAACCATTAGAGTAGCGATTTTGGTTCACTGAAGACAACTCTGCTAAATTCTAAAATCCATCTGCTATGGTAGTTTAAACAGTTCGGCATACTTTACGATGCTTCAGGCTCGTCAAACGGAAATTTGGTCAGCGCCACTGCGCTCAGAGCGACGACGCCATTTAAATCGACTACGTAGATCGTCTGATTGGGACTTCAGACAGTCGATCGGCCGACGTTAGCTAGCGAGGGAATTAAATCAGGGTGTTACTATTCATTTTACTATTCACTTAAGTCGCGGGTCCTACTAGTTTCCTTGCTGATTCCAGGACGATCCGACTGTCGGATCCAAAATCGGTCTATACCATTTTCACTCGATTCGATGAGACGGTCGCACTGGAGATTTCAGATTTCCGAGAACAGACTCAGTTTAGAAAGACTGAATTAGTGCCTCGGAAACTGTGCAATGCGCACACTGGTACGCAAACCACTAAGGTTTAGATTTGTTTCCTCACCCACAAACACACTTGAATTTCTCGTGTATTACATCACTCACACCTTAAAAGAAGTTTCGTCCTCGAAACTTAAATACACCAGGAATCCAATAAATGGGGAAAGTGCCCAAACATGTCCGACTTGCGCTCCTGTCACGCCCCCGGGGTTTTTTGAGTCAAGCAAAGCGGAAAATTGCGTGTATATTTTTTTTTTCTTAATATAGTAACATAAACCTCATCCCCGGTGCGTGCCAGACCGCCACATACATAAATTCTCTCTGTCCACGGACAGAGTCTCCTTTGTATATGCACGGCGTCTCATTTACAACATCATCCATCATCCATCAACCATACAGTAGACATACATCACCAATCAGAGTACATTGATTTAACTACTGTTTTAAAAGACCGGTGTCCACTCGACACCTTATTTTTTTTTTTCAAGCAAGCTATTAAAGCGGCGTCACCGTTTGGAAAGGATAAAACCAACGGTTGCGAAACCCGTCCCCACATGGCACTTCGTTTTGAGAAAGCATTTTCGAAATCATTTGGTTTTTCATGAAAACGCGCCGCATATGAAACATCACTAAAAGTATCTAAACGTAAAAGTACATCTCATCCACAGCGCTAACTAATACATGTCCACAACTAATATAAACCACAAGCAAATTAACTAATAAAAGCATAAAGGAAAATGAGATATATCCAAGAGTTCTGACTACGGTCCTCGCGACGCAGTCTCACCGCCATCCCGGCTAACGCACCTAGTATCACCTGTCACGGAGTGGGTAAAGTCAGTGACAAACAAAGTAGATGTTTAAATAACAACAAGGAAAGAAGAGCAAACCGATTACACCGGGACCTTTCGCTAAAACCCTGCAACTTACTTTACTCACTTTATTTACTTTAGTGACACCGTCCCGACAGGGTAGCCAACGATCTCTCCCGCGGGACTTTTGATGCTTTTAACCTCTTCACGGGGCTAGTGCGATACCTGTAGCAGCCGTGAGGAGGTCCCCACACTTCGTGGGGCACACGGGTCGTATAGACCACTTCTCCGGAAAAGTACACCAATGCGGGGGCCAAGCCGCCAGTGTACGTGCAGCATTCGAAACCAGATTTGCCGAGATCGGCGTGTATTTAGCACCGCGACCGTAGCCGCAACAATTATTATATAAGATAAAATACGATCATGCGAAAGGTTAGATAGTCCATCTACTTTGTTAGGCATATTAAGAACACTTTTACGATGATAGATGCACTTACTGCACTTGTTGCACTTATAGCAACAGTACCCACCTTGTTGCGGGAAGATCGGAGCACTCGGATCTTTCACACACTCCCGCTGCGCACGCGGACCTAAGAAAAGTCCGCAAGGATAAACTATGGTCAAAAACACATACTAACATCTCAAAACGGAAAACCCCAAATTACTTATTTTGATAGAAAAGTCCAACACCGTCCGATTCGCCGAAAACCGGAACCCCGCGCCGCCGTCGCCGCCCGTCGGAGCCCCGCGCGGCTCGGAATCGCGCGGCGCGGCTCCGCGGCGGCGCCCGCGTGGGTTTCGACCCACGCGGCGCGGCGCAGCGCCTCGTGCGGCGCCCGCGCGGGTACGCGAGGCGCCCGCGCGGCGCCCGTGCGGTGCCCGCGCGGGGGATGCCCGTGCGGCGCCCGCGCGGCGCTCGTGCGGGTGCCCCGCGCGGGGGATGCCCGTGCGGCGCCCGTGCGGGTGCCCCGCGCGGGTGCCGCCCGCGCGGCAGCCGCGCGGCGTCCGCGCGGCAGCCGCGCGGCGTCTGCGCAGCGCCCCGCTCGGTGCCCGCGCGGTTGGGTGCCCGCGCGGTCTTCTCCGTCGCCGCTCACGGTGGCGACCGGCCATACGCGTAATCTTCCGCGTGATGCCCTAGCAGCATCGCGCGTCTCCGTCGCCCGTTCCGCGCCCTAGCACGACGGCGGTGACGGCGACGGTAACGGAGACAACGGAGAAGCCCGAAACTCAACAAAAAGGACGACGGAATAATCCCGAAAAATTCCAAAAATTATTTTACTCACCGAAGATCGACGGAAAGGTCGCCTGGTCGCGTTCTTGCCTTCGGTTCGGTGTTCGGGAGGATCGGGCTCTTTCTCTTTTTCCTTTTCCTTCCTTCCGGCTAGGGTTCCGTCTTTTTCCTTTCTTTCCCTTTCTTTCTCTCCTCACCGGTTAGGGTTTTATTTTTCCTTTCTTTCCCTCCAATAATCGGGATCACTTATATAGTCCCGATTATTTAATTATATATTTTTAATTAATTTCCTCTTTAATTCGTACGTAAGAAAATTCTATTTCCCGTCACCGGATAATTAATTAATTAATTAATTATCCCCTACGAGATAACCCACCTTATCTCCAACGGGTGCAAGATATTTTGCACGGATTCCGATGCATGACTAATCACCGCATCACTAAGAATTCCGTTCCGGGAGATCCCGATATCGGATTTCAGATCCGATCGCACCGTCGGTCATCATTTTCCGCGCTCTATCGCAGAAAAATACCAGCACCACACACCGGCCAACTTTTAACAATTAAATAATTTTATTCTACTTAAGGGCTTAAATAGTTTGGATGTGAGTCAAAAATACCCCCAAGGGCCGAATCACTACACCACTCACACTTTATAAAAAGTTTCGTCCCGAAACTTAAGTACAAACCTTACTTAAACAATTCGGGAAAGTATTCCCTCATTTTCGATTCCAGTTCCCATGTCGCCTCGCGCTCTTCGTGATTGCTCCACTGGACCTTTACGTAGGAGATAGTTCGATTGCGCAACTTCTTGTCCTCTCTTGCCAAAATCTGCACCGGCGTCTCCTCGACGCTCAAATCCTCTCGCAACTCGATGGTGGAGGCATCCAAGGCATGAGAGGGGTCAGCGAGGTACTTCCGGAGCATTGAGACATGGAACACATTGTGGACTCGTTTGAGGTTCGGCGGCAAGGCTAATCGGTACGCCACCGGTCCTACGCGTTCTAGGATCTCGAACGGTCCCACGTACCTTGGGCTTAACTTTCCCTTTATGCCGAAACGTCGGTTCCCCTTGGAGGGCGAAACTCGGAGTAACACATGCTCACCCACCATGAACTCTAAGTCTCGGCGTCTGTCGTCCGCGTAGCTTTTCTGTCTGCTCTGGGCGGTCAGTAGCCTTTGCGTAATCAATCGCACCTTTGCTTCGGTCTCCTCCACCAAATCTGGGCCCAGAAACTTACGCTCGCCCAAGTCTTCCCAGCATATTGGAGACCGACAGCGGCGCCCGTATAGGGCCTCGTATGGTGCCATCTGAATGCTGGCCTGGTAACTGTTATTGTAGGCAAATTCCACTAGGGGCAAACACCGTGCCCACCCTTCGCCCAAGTCCAAAATGCAGGCTCGAAGCATGTCCTCCACAATCTGTATCACCCGCTCTGACTGTCCATCGGTCTGCGGGTGAAAAGCCGTACTGAAGTGCAACTTGGTCCCCATTGCTCGTTGCAGGCTTTGCCAAAAGTTTGACACAAATCGCGTGTCCCTATCCGACGTGATAGATGTCGGTACCCCATGCAACCTTACTATCTCGTCGATGTACGTTTGTGCCAGTCGTTCCCGCGTCCACGTCGTGTGTATGGGCAGAAAGTGGGCCGATTTCGTCAAACGGTCCACAACCACCCATATCGCATCGTGTCCCTGTGGCGACCTCGGGAATCCGGTCACAAAATCCATGGTAATCATGTCCCACTTCCACTCGGGCACCGGTAAAGGTTGCAATTTTCCCGCCGGGCGCTGATGCTCGGCTTTCACCTGTTGGCACACCAGGCAGTGTGCCACAAATCGAGTCACGTCTCCCTTCATTTTGGGCCACCAGAAAGTCTGTTTGACGTCCCTGTACATCTTCGTTCCCCCGGGGTGCGCTGCATATGGGGCAGTATGCGCCTCCCGCAGGATTTCCTCTTTGAGTTCCGGTAGATCCGGCACGCAGATTCGTCCCCGAAATCGTATCGTGCCGTCGGAGTTTACTGTGAAATCACCTTCCTGGTCGACGGTTATCCTTCTTCGCACCAGCCGGAGTTGGTCGTCAGTCGATTGCCCTTCGAGGATCCTGTCCAGCAGAGTAGGTCTGACCACCAGTGTCAGAAGTTGTGCGACTGTACCTGCCGGTACTACTTCTAGTCTCAATTGCGAGAATTCCGCAATCAGACTGTCTTGCTGGGTGATGGTACTTACACCTGCCTCCTCGGCCTGCCCCTTGCGACTCAGGGCGTCGGCCACCACGTTTGCCTTTCCCGGGTGATAGTGGATCGTTAAATCGTAATCCTTCAGTAGCTCGAGCCACCGTCTTTGTCGCAGATTTAACTCCTTTTGGGTGAAAAGGTACTTGAGACTCTTATGGTCTGAGTACACATTGCAGTGTGCCCCATACAGGTAGTGTCTCCAAATCTTGAGGACGAACACCACCGCTGCGAGTTCCAAATCGTGCACGGGGTAATTCCGCTCGTACTCCTTGAGCTGCCTCGACGCATAGGCTATAACCTTTCCCCGTTGCATGAGTACTCCACCCAGTCCGTTTTGCGACGCATCGCAAAATACTTCATAATCCTCCCCCGGTTCTGGCAGGGCGAGAATCGGGGCTCGCGTCAATCTATCCTTGAGCTCCTCGAAGCTTCTTTGGCATTTGTCCGTCCAGATGAACTTTTCCCCCTTTCTAGTCAAACGGTTTAAGGGGGTGGCTATCTTGGAGAAACCCTCCACAAAGCGTCGGTAATACCCGGCCAATCCCAAGAAGCTTCGAACCTCTGCCACTGTTGTCGGTTGGGGCCAGTCTGTCACCGAATCTATATTCTTCGGATCCACTGCGACTCCAGCCGCCGAGATTACGTGCCCCAAGAAACCGACCTCACGGAGCCAAAACTCACACTTTTTGAGTTTGGCGTAGAGTTTCTGTTCCCGTAGGGTCTGGAGGACTGTGCGCAGATGTTCTTCATGTTCCTCGTCTGTACGAGAGTAGATGAGGATATCGTCGATGAAGACCACCACGAATAAATCCAGGAAGGGTTTGAATACCCTATTCATCAGATCCATGAACACTGCCGGGGCATTTGTGAGCCCGAATGGCATTACCGTAAATTCGCAATGGCCATAGCGAGTCCGGAAAGCCGTTTTGGGGATGTCCTCCCCCTTAACCCGGAGCTGGTGATAGCCCGACTGCAGGTCAATCTTTGAAAACACCGTCGCCCCCTGTAATTGGTCGAAGAGGTCGTCGATCCTAGGCAGGGGGTACTTGTTCTTAACGGTGACCTTATTTATCTCCCGGTAGTCGATGTAGAACCGGAGACTTCCGTCCTTCTTCCTCACGAACAGGACGGGCGCGCCCCAAGGTGACGCGCTAGGTCTGATAAAACCCTTATCCAAAAGGTCCTCCAACTGTGCCTTGAGTTCTTTCAACTCCGCGAAGGCCATCATGTACGGTGCCTTGGTGATGGGTTTGGTGCCGGGAAGCAACTCAATAGGGAAATCGACCTCTCGTTCCGGCGGCATTCCGGGGAGCTCCGCCGAAAATACATCCGGAAATTCCCTTACCACGGGACCGCTGAACCTCATCTGGGGAGCGGCCCTGAACTACTTAACGGCCCATTCGGTTCTCGACTGCAAGGCATAGGGTGGAGCCTATTTATTTCTTGCATGGCCCTTAGCGGGCCTCGAGTACACAAGGTTCGCCTATGCTTCGAAGCCCGCCCGCGTACATCGGCCGGGGAAGGCTTCGCCTAGTACCTACGTACCTTTCCCCCCCCTGTTACGGAATTTGAGTTGGCGTAGTTTCGTGAAAGGTTCAAGTCTTGAAGATTGAAGGTGAAGAAAGTTGGATCATTTAACTCAATCTCAAGAAAGAAGAATTCAAAAGGATCAGGTATGTTTAACTAAAGATTTTGTGTGATCCGAATACTTCTTGTAGTGTATAAACACCTGGAAGAGTTTTTAACTGCATAAAAATCAAAAACTGGTGTTCGGACATGTTCAGGATCCTGATCAGAGCCAGCGATCCGGATCCCGAAGGTTGTTGTTTCATACATTACTTCAATCCGGATCGCAGCATCTCACGATCCGGATCCTGAACGTTGAGTTTTCTGAAATGTATGAACGATCCGGATCAGGCATTCCGATCCGGATCCCGAACGTTTGTTTTCTGGAAACCGTCTTTATTGCTACTGCAATCCGGATCGCCGTCCGTCAAAATTCCAGAAAAGTTAGGTTTTTGATTCTTATCTCCTTCCAAATGTTTCTAACCTATAAATAGACCCTATGACTCTTTTTCTAGGGTTAATCCAAATAGCCGTCATATTCATATCTTATTTTATACGGCTCTAGATCCACATATAGAGAAGAAAGGAAATCATTAGAGAATACTCTATGTTTCTTCATCTATATTGATTAGTTTGATTCTAGGTTTTCATACTCACATCTTGAGTTGAATCAAACTAATGAATACTTAGATGATATTTCCGATCTATCTTTGATCTAAGTATTCGGCGGATCATCACCACCAAAAACAACGATTTACCCCAAAAATCGGCGCGTGGATTCGCGTGTCCTTGTGGATTCAAGGTTCAACCGCTCTCGTGGATTCGGAGCGAGGCACGTTCGTGGATTCGAAGGGTGCTATTGGGTGAAGACCGTGGACTCGGTCGGACGTCGTGGATTCGACGTTGGACGCCGTGGATTCGGCGTTGGGCGCAGATCGTGGATTCGAGAAGCGTCGTGGAGCGAGCGGAGAAGATCCTCTAGAAGCGTATGGAAAAGGTTGAGTCGTAAGTGTGTACGGTAAATCACCTTGTACGTGTTTTAATTCTAGTGGATTTCGCCGTGTTGACGGTCCCGTGGTTTTTTACTCCAGTGATGGAGTTTTCCACGTAAAAATCTTGCGAGTTATTTTTATTTCCGCATTGGGTTTTTATCGCAACGATTTTTGAATGTTTATAAGTTTACACCTATTCACCCCCCTCTAGGTGTTTTTTCCCCTATTTAGATCCTTATTACATATAACCCAACAAGTGGTATCAGAGCGGGAATAGGATTGTAAACAATGGTTGAAGGTGGAAACATCAACCGACCCCCGTTCTTCGATGGAACAAATTATGCGTACTGGAAAGTGCGGATGAAAGCCTTTTTAATTTCCATCGACGAACGGGTGTGGCAATCAATTGAATTAGGATGGTCTAATCCAACTGAATTTATTGGTGATGTTCACACCTTAAAACCTAGGTCGAAATGGACCAAGGAAGAGTTAGATTCATCTTCTTACAATGGCAAGGAAATTAATGCTATTTTTAATGCCTTATCTCAAACTGAGTTCTCTCGCGTCTCAGCATGTGAGACTGCGAAAGAAATCTGGGATGTTCTTCAGGTTACACATGAGGGAACTAACCTCGTGAAGATTCAGAAACTGCAAATGCTTACGAGCAAGTTTGACTCTATCTTGATGGCAGAAAATGAATCTTTCACGGACTACTATACACGATTGCAAGATATCGTAAACTCATGTGCTAACCTGGGAGAGAAGATTCCAGAATTTAAGATTGTAAGAAAGATCTTAAGAACTCTTCCTGAACGATTTTGCCCAAAGGTTACAGCCATTGAAACTATTAAACACCCGGACGAAATACGTGTAGAAGAATTACTTGGTTCATTACAAACATATGAAATGACGTTTACTACTAACAATTCTTCTGGAAAGGCATCCACTTCTAAGTCTTCAGGTTATGCGTTGAAAACAACTAAGGAAGAAGACGCGGATACATCCTCCTCAGACGATGACGAGAACCTTTCTATGGAGGAATTTGAGAAGCAGCTCGCTCTCTTGACAAGGAAGTTTCGCCGCAACTTTCGAAGGGGTAATTCAAGTAAATCTCCATCCTTCGGAAAGTCGAACAAAGGCAAGGGTACTTCAAGTTACAAGTCAAGAAAGCAAGAGAACTTCTCAAAGGATAAGAAAAGTTCAGAGGGACAACTACAATGCTTCAAATGTCGAGGCTACGGCCACATTGCAACGGAGTGTCCCAACAAGTATCCGGCAAAGAAGAAGGCGATGCAAGTCGTCACTTGGGATGACAACTCAACGTCAAATGAGTCGTCTTCAAGTGATGAAGAAAAGAGCTCCACGGCATTCCACGCGTCCATATCTTCACCCTTCATGTGCTTTATGGCAAGTACATCCGAGTCGTTGTCCAACTGCACTGTTGAAAAGATTGCAACGGACAACGAATCGGATGATTCGGAAGGTGAAGATTTTGCTTTAGCCTACCACAGACTTTTGAGGGATTCAAAGAAAGTGGCTAAGCAAAACAAGAGTTTGAGAGGGAGAGTGCATGATCTCGAAGAAGAAGCAAAAAGAGCAACTTCTCTCTCAAACGCTCTTGAAGTGGAAAGGGAAAATCTGATAAAAGTAAATGTTTCCCTTCAAGAGTCCAATGAGCTTTTTGAGAAGGAACATACAAAACTGGTGGATAAAGCGGATCACTTCTCAAAGCTCTACAACGAGTCTCGACAGGATAACCTGGAAATGACGAAGACCATTTTCCAACTAAAGGATGACTTGAAGCGATTCTCTTCAGGAAGGAGTAAGTTGGATAGGCTTCTTGGTCTTGGTCAAACAAATCGGTTCGGCCTCGGGTACACTCAAACTGGAAACAGTCCAAGTTCGAGTGGGACAGTTTTTGTGCCTCAGTCGGTATCTCCTCCTCCGACACCGGAATTCAAGACAAACAACGACAACAAACTTACTTCATCCTCTTTGGGATCGTCAAGATCTAAGGTATGTTTTCGTTGTGGTGTTTCAGGGCACATAAGAAGACATTGCAAGACGGGAGTCAAACGCGCACCTCAAACACCTCTTGCAATGACTACCACAAAGGTGATTCCTCGGAAATCAATTCCAAATCAATTGAAAGAAAAGAACCCTGGTAGTTTACCGCGCAAGACGACCACATCAAGGAGCAGCAATCGTTTTAACAAGATGCTTTCACCTAGGCATATAACTTCACGACCATTACCGACGCATTCCAAAAAGGTTTGGGTGCGCAAAGGTGAAATTTTTCCTTGTCTTGTTACCAATGTTTCCTTGCATGCATATGATAGTTCGTCTTGGTATCTGGATAGCGGTTGTTCCCGTCACATGACCGGTGACAAAAATAGTTTTCAAAATCTTGAGAAAATCTCCGGTGGACTTGTTGTTTTCGGAGACGGTCGATCTTCCAAAATTGTTGGAAAAGGGACGGTAGCTATTCCAGATGGCCCGATTTTGAAAAACGTCTTATTTGTTGATGGCCTTAAGACTAACCTCATAAGCATAAGTCAACTTTGCGACAATGGTTTTTCAGTTAACTTTTCATCTGTTGAATGCGTTGTAACTGATAAAGACCATGTCTTCTTTTTAAAAGGGGTTAGATCTGAAAACAATTGCTATGTTGTTCCTAATAAAATTTCAGAAAAATGTAACCTAGTTTCTTTGAATAATGAAACACTTTGGCATGAAAGGCTAGGTCACATAAATTTTAAGGAACTTGTTAAAATTTCAAACAAGGACGTGGTCAAGGGGGTTCCTAAACTTTTATTTAAACAAAACATTGTGTGTGGTGGTTGCCAAAAGGGAAAACAGTCCAGAACTGCACACAAGAACTTGAACCACGTTGGTACAAAACGGCCTTTGGAACTTTTACACATGGATTTAATGGGGCCAACTCGTCAACCATCTTTGGGAGGTAAATGGTATATTTTCTTGATGATTGATGATTTCTCTCGGTATTCTTGGGTAGCATTTTTAAAAGAGAAAGCTGATACTTTTAATTCTTTTCACGAGATTTGCCTTCGTATTATGATTGAAAAGAATGAAAAGATCATTCGTGTTAGAAGTGATAGAGGTGGAGAATTCATTAATTCTAAATTCATTGACTTTTGTACTTCAAATGGTATTAAGCATGAATTCTCTGCACCCTATACACCTCAACAGAATGGTGTTGTCGAGCGCAAGAACAGGGTTGTTCAAGAGATGGCACGTGTTATGCTTCACAGCCGGAATTTACCGCTACATTTTTGGGCTGAAGCTGTGAACACTGCAATCTATGTAATTAATCGAGTTTATTTGCACCCGGGAACGTTAAATACACCATATGAACTATGGTGTGGTAGAAAACCCAACATCAAATATTTTCGCATCTTCGGGAGTCGGTGTTACATTTTACATGACCGTGAAAATCTTGGAAAGTTTGACTCACGAAGTGACGAAGGGATTTTCTTGGGGTATTCTACTAATAGTAGAGCATATCGAGTATTTAACTTGGAATCTAAGACGATCGTAGAATCTATAAATGTTAAAGTAGATGAAGCTTTTCACTTTGCATCTGAAAAATCTACCCTCGATATCTCTCTAGATGATGATTCTCCTGCCGTTGCATCTTCTCATAATAATACTTCCAATATTAATGATGCATCTAATGGTTCTTCAAGTTTATCTAATGTGCAGGAATCATCTCATATATCTCCGAGTACTCCGTTTCAACAAACGCTACGAATCTCCAAGGATCATCCGGAATCGAATATTATTGGAGATCCACAAGAAGGAGTTAGAACTCGGAGGCAGTTGGTTTGTGGATTCGCTCGCTACGTATCTTTAATCGAACCAAAGAACATAGATGAAGCTCTTCAGGATGACTACTGGATTAAAGCAATGCAGGAAGAGCTCCATCAATTTGAGCGAAACAAAGTCTGGGAATTAACGAAGCCTCCAAAGCAACATAATGTGATAGGTACCAAATGGATCTTCAAGAACAAGAAAAATGAGGATGGTACTATCATCAGGAACAAGGCACGATTAGTTGCTCAAGGCTACTCTCAAGTAGAAGGTATAGACTTTGATGAAACATTCGCCCCTGTAGCTAGACTCGAGTCCATTCGTATACTATTTGCTATTGCTTGTCATTTTAAAATCAAATTATTTCAAATGGACGTTAAGAGCGCATTTCTAAATGGGTTTTTAAATGAGGAAGTTTATGTGGCTCAACCGAAAGGTTTTGTAGACCATAAACAACCTAACCATGTTTTTCGTTTGAAAAAGGCTCTTTACGATCTGAAACAAGCACCGCGAGCATGGTACGAAAGGTTGACAAAGCACCTTTTGGAGAAGGGCTACACTCGAGGGGGAGCTGATAGGACTCTCTTTGTGAAGCATTATCAAAGCAATTTCATTGTAGCACAAATCTATGTCGATGATATTGTATTTGGCGCAACAAGAGATAATGATGCTTCTAAATTCGCGGAGACCATGGAAAGCGAATTTGAGATGTCCATGATGGGCGAATTGACTTATTTCCTTGGATTGCAAATTAAACAAAATGATGAAGGTATTCACTTGAGTCAATCCAAGTATGCAATGGAGTTGGTTAAAAAGTTTGATCTTGAAAATTCGAAGGATTTTCCGACTCCAATGGGAACTAGCCACAAGGGACTTGGAAGTGAATCACAAAGTGAGAATGTAGACGAGAAACTGTATCGAAGTATGATTGGAAGTCTATTTTACCACACGGCTAGTCGCCCGGATATATCTTTTGGTGTTGGAATCTGCGCGAGATATCAATCTGCACCAAAGGAGGTTCACCTGAAAGCGGTGAAAAGGATCATCCGGTATATCAAAGGATCAATTAATTTCAAAATTTGGTATCCTATGGGAACAAGTTTGGATATTGTTGGATACTCAGATGCCGATTGGGCAGGATCAGTGGATGATCGGAAAAGCACGAGTGGTGCATGCTTCTATCTTGGCCATTGCCTTGTTGCATGGCACAGTAAAAAGCAGAATTGCATAGCACTCTCGACTGCCGAAGCGGAATACATTTCAGCGGGTAGTTGTTCAACCCAACTCATTTGGATGAAAAGTGTGTTGAGCGACTTCCGGATTTCAGCATCTTCGGTAACAATTCTTTGTGACAACACAAGTGCAATTAACATTTCTAAAAACCCTGTGTTGCACTCTAGAACAAAACATATTGAACTTAGATATCATTTTCTTAGAGAGCTAGTTGAATCAAATACTCTTCAACTTTCATATATTTCAACTGAGGATCAATTAGCTGACATTCTAACAAAACCTTTGGATCAAAAACGTTTTATTCATTTGCGTAAAGCAATTGGAATGCTTTCCTTGAAATAAACTTCTTTTTCAAACCTTTGCTTAGGATAGGTTTTGTTTATTTTTTGTTTTGTTTTGTTCATTATCTATGTTTGTACATAGGTCATTAATTGAGCATAGATCATAATTGACTTTAATTGCATCTTTTCGCACATTTAGAAATCTATTATGCTTTTGCCATCATAATATTTCACTGTTGCAATGATCATTTATGTTAAGTAAATCATCTTCTGAGTGATCAAAGTCAATTTCTCTCTCTCAATGATCTCTTGGTATAGTCATTATCTTATTTGACTGCTTAGTCGAGTATGAAATCGAGATCAATTTTTGGTTGAATACTTTATATCTTAAATAATTGATAGCCAATTGAGGGGGAGTCAAAGAAAAGTAAAATGCTCAAAAGATGTGGAAAGAGTTACATCCCAATGAGGAGTGTGAAAACTACCACCACATGGAGGAAAGAGCTACCACCTCGGTCGTCCGAGTATTGTGTGCAGCTACCACATGTATACCAAGCATGGTTGTTCAAATTTTTGATTAAGTAAAATGCATGTTGAAATACTTGACTCCGTCAAATTTCAAGGTTGGTATAAGGTGGGTTTTTAAAGAAAGATGCTCAAAGAGCCACTCTCTTCCACAGATTGTCTAGATATATTATCTATTATATTTGGGATTTCAAACATCTATTGATCTTTGTATTTCATTTTCTTTACTGAATTGATGATTTGATAAAGGCATTACTCATAAGATCAAGTTAGATGTAATTGAAGGTGTTCAACTTTGAGGGATTTAATTCTTGTAAATTCTTGTTTCATTTTTGGATATTATTGATAGTTTTGGCATAATCAAATTCTTGTTGTATGAAACGATGATTTTTGTTTAAGGTTGATACACATTTGTGCTTACAATCTTTTTCTGGTTTTTCTTGAATTTCTCTGAAATTTTCTAAAGAAAAAGTTGGAGCCGATCCGGATCGGGCAAGATGATCCGGATCCCGAACGCAGGTTTTCTTCTGCGGGCTGACGATCCGGATTGGACCTGCCGATCCGGATCCCGAACGCAGTTTCTCACTACGGGTAGCCGATCCGGATCGCAATCATGAACTGATCCGGATCGCGGCTAGGGTTTTATAAAGAACAAAAGGGTTTTGATTTCTTTTACTCAAATCTTTTGTTCCAAAGTTTCCAGAGCCTCTCTCTCTAGATTTCATCCTTCCTGGAAGCTTTCAAACTCAAGTTCTTCAACTCCAAGTAAGTTTTATTGATCAAAATCTCGGTTTTTCACCGGTTTTCTCTATTCCTCCTCAAACGTGATGAATTTCTTGGATCAATTCTGTTTGTGGATGGTTTTTGATCAAATTTCTTTTGAAATAAGAACTCTGGGTAGATTAGTTTTGATTATATGCTATGTATTCTCAAGATAAACGGATTTTTGGTCTTCGATTTCAAAAATTTCAGTTTTAGGGCATATAATAAGGATTTTCAAAAATCATGCAATTGATCTGTTTTTAAAAATCTCTTTTACAAAACTAATTTGATTCTTAGTCTCTTTACACGATAATGATTGTTTGGGTACAATTTTTCAAATCTTTGAAAATTAACAATTTTTTCGTGTTCTTGAGTTGTTGCTCACAGGATTTCAATCTTCTTAAGGCACTTGGATCAATGGGATTCTCTTGGATCATTCTTTTATTGGTCACTATGGTGCACACTCGGGCCATAAACAAATTAAAGAGAGCTAAGAAAACACAACAAAAAGGTGAGGTTCATATGATCAGCGACACAGAAGTAGAAGTCGATTGTTAAGAGATAGATTGGACTGAATTAACAGATGATGATGAATCAATGCCCGATGCATCGAAAGAAAAAGCACCCATGGACAAAGGTAAAGCACCTATGACTGCACCAACCATCTCGGTGAAAAGGAAACGACTTGCTCGACGGTTTGGACGAGCACGAGGTTTCATGTCTAACGAACCGATTATTCCGGATTCTCCACCTCGTGAGGAACAAGTGTTCGTTAATGCGGATCGCCTAAGGGCATTAGAGAATCGTGAATGCATTGGTGAGAGGCATGTTAATATTGAGGCTCTACGAGATCACTCCCCTGAGTTTGGCGTTCTGATTGAACAAGCAAATCTTATTCAAGTTTGTCGATTTCCAGAAGTGCTTGGATACTGTCTGCATCATGTAAGGGCCTTCTATACAAATGCACGGCACCTTCGAGAAATTGAAAACGGTCCAATGGAATTTTACACGAATATCCAAGGCACAAGATTCAAAATTACTCCACAACTGATTGGCGAGGTTTTGGGAATGCCTGCCAGCAAGACAGGAGTTAATTACTTGAAGGGAAAGGTTTTGACGAACACTTTGTGGCAAATGGTTATAAAGGGAATTTGTTTGGAAGGAACGCAATCAACGGAGAAATCGATCAGATCCAAAGAACTTCGTCTTGAGTACCGATTCCTAAACTTCATCACCTGTTATAATATCCTTCCAAATTTGCAGACGAAAGTCTTGAGATGGGATCGAATGCTATTTTTGTATATCTTAGGACATCCGTCTGAGGCAATGGGATTGAATATCAACATTCCATACATTATTTAGAATAGAATGACAAGATATGTTGAGCACCCTCATCCCACAGAAAGAATTCCATTTCCACTAATTATAATGAGGATCTTGAAGAAATTTCAGGTTGATATTACTTCACCGACTTATCATCAATGTTTGGGTATGATCGATGAGTCCACCGTTGTGAAGTCACTTCACAAATTACCACATGTTACTCCGACACCGTCCACTGGTAAGAAACCTTGTGTCGGCACCTCGGCCTCACCGTCTCAACAAGCACCTGGCGCGGATGAAGACGCATCAGTAACTTCGATCTTCAAGCAACAACAGCGCCTATCTCTTGAGCAAGAGCGAATAACCAAAGAACAAAGCCGAATGTCTGAAGAACTCGAGATCATAACCGCATCCCAAATTACATTGACCAAGAAAGTAAATTCGATGAAGAAATTGATCAAGAACATGTTCGCTAAGATGGGATATAGTGCGTCTGAGGATTCAGACTCCGATAATTAATTTTTGCTCTAACAATTTTTGTGCAGGCTTTAACCTTGTTCAGTTTTTAGGACTCACTCTTAGTTCTAGTTCTTACTTTTAGGAACAAATTTTTGAAACTTCTTGACTCTCCTTAAATTTTTGTGATTTTGGCTTTGTTTGTGACAAAAAGGGGGAGAGAGTTTAGAGAGAACTTGAACAATGATGATGTGAATATCGAACTTGAACAATGATGATGTGAATGTGTGAACATCGAGGTAAGTATAACCTCAACTTGAAAGGTAAGTAGAACTTCAACTTTTGGTTTTCATTTGTTTGAATGCATGCCTCGACTAACTATTCAATGTGTGAACATCGAGGTAAGTAGAACTTCAACTTTTGGTTTTCATTTGTTTGAATGCATGCCTCGACTAACTATTCAACTAACTATTTGGGCATGTAATATAACTAACAAGTTGATGTTCACTAACATGACATTTGGTTTTTGATTGCATAGAAGATTTGTTGGTGTTTTAACTATGATCAGTTTACATATCTGAATGTATAAATGTCATGGTAAGTATAAATGAGTATAAACTTCATCTCTGTATATGGTTTTTGAATGATATAAAATTCTTGAGGTATCTAACGATTTCTTTTGTCAAGAATGATTTCTTTTGCAGAGAGTACAAATGTCTAAGTCTAGAGTCTGTTTTAGGAGTTTAACTCATGTATTTTATTTTGGATCTCCATTGTAAATTTTTGTTGTATGGTGATAGCAACAAAAATATCTTTTTGAATTTTCTTTAGTGGATCTGTGTTTTGTCACGAAACCGCCAAAGGGGGAGATTGTTACGGAATTTGAGTTGGCGTAGTTTCGTGAAAGGTTCAAGTCTTGAAGATTGAAGGTGAAGAAAGTTGGATCATTTAACTCAATCTCAAGAAAGAAGAATTCAAAAGGATCAGGTATGTTTAACTAAAGATTTTGTGTGATCCGAATACTTCTTGTAGTGTAGAAACACCTGGAAGAGTTTTTAACTGCATAAAAATCAAAAACTGGTGTTCGGACATGTTCAGGATCCGGATCAGAGCCAGCGATCCGGATCCCGAAGGTTGTTGTTTCATACATTACTTCAATCCGGATCGCAGCATCTCACGATCCGGATCCCGAACGTTGAGTTTTCTAAAATGTATGAACGATCCGGATCAGGCATTCCGATCCGGATCCCGAACGTTTGTTTTCTGGAAACCGTCTTTATTGCTACTGCAATCCGGATCGCCCAAATCCGATCCGGATCGCCGTCCGTCAAAATTCCAGAAAAGTTAGGTTTTTGATTCTTATCTCCTTCCAAATGTTTCTAACCTATAAATAGACCCTATGACTCTTTTTCTAGGGTTAATCCAAATAGCCGTCATATTCATATCTTATTTTATACGGCTCTAGATCCACATATAGAGAAGAAAGGAAATCATTAGAGAATACTCTATGTTTCTTCATCTATATTGATTAGTTTGATTCTAGGTTTTCATACTCACATCTTGAGTTGAATCAAACTAATGAATACTTAGATGATATTTCCGATCTATCTTTGATCTAAGTATTCGGCGGATCATCACCACCAAAAACAACGATTTACCCCAAAAATCGGCGCGTGGATTCGCGTGTCCTTGTGGATTCAAGGTTCAACCGCTCTCGTGGATTCGGAGCGAGGCACGTTCGTGGATTCGAAGGGTGCTATTGGGTGAAGACCGTGGACTCGGTCGGACGTCGTGGATTCGACGTTGGACGCCGTGGATTCGGCGTTGGGCGCAGATCGTGGATTTGAGAAGCGTCGTGGAGCGAGCGGAGAAGATCCTCTAGGATCGTATGGAAAAGGTTGAGTCGTAAGTGTGTACGGTAAATCACCTTGTACGTGTTTTAATTCTAGTGTATTTCGCCGTGTTATCGGTCCCGTGGTTTTTTACTCCGGTGATGGAGTTTTCCACGTAAAAATCTTGCGAGTTATTTTTATTTCCGCATTGGGTTTTTATCGCAACGATTTTTGAGTGTTTATAAGTTTACACCTATTCACCCCCCTCTAGGTGTTTTTTTCCCTATTTAGATCCTTATTACATATAACCCAACAAGTGGTATCAGAGCGGGAATAGGGTTGTAAACAATGGTTGAAGGTGGAAACATCAACCGACCCCCGTTCTTCGATGGAACAAATTATGCGTACCGGAAAGTGCGGATGAAAGCCTTTTTAATTTCCATCGACGAACGGGTGTGGCAATCAATTGAATTAGGATGGTCTAATCCAACTGAATTTATTGGTGATGTTCACACCTTAAAACCTAGGTCGAAATGGACCAAGGAAGAGTTAGATTCATCTTCTTACAATGGCAAGGGAATTAATGCTATTTTTAATGCCTTATCTCAAACTGAGTTCTCTCGCGTCTCAGCATGTGAGACTGCGAAAGAAATCTGGGATGTTCTTCAGGTTACACATGAGGGAACTAACCTCGTGAAGATTCAGAAACTGCAAATGCTTACGAGCAAGTTTGACTCTATCTTGATGGCAGAAAATGAATCTTTCACGGACTACTATACACGATTGCAAGACATCGTAAACTCATGTGGTAACCTGGGAGAGAAGATTCTAGAATTTAAGATTGTAAGAAAGATCTTAAGAACTCTTCCTGAACGATTTCGCCCAAAGGTTACAACCATTGAAACTATTAAACACCCGGACGAAATACGTGTAGAAGAATTAGTTGGTTCATTACAAACATATGAAATGACATTTACTACTAACAATTCTTCTGGAAAGGCATCCACTTCTAAGTCTTCAGGTTATGCGTTGAAAACAACTAAGGAAGAAGACGCGGATACATCCTCCTCAGACGATGACGAGAACCTTTCTATGGAGGAATTTGAGAAGCAGCTCGCTCTCTTGACAAGGAAGTTTCGCCGCAACTTTCGAAGGGGTAATTCAAGTAAATCTCCATCCTTCGGAAAGTCGAACAAAGGCAAGGGTACTTCAAGTTACAAGTCAAGAAAGCAAGAGAACTTCTCAAAGGATAAGAAAAGTTCAGAGGGACAACTACAATGCTTCAAATGTCGAGGCTACGGCCACATTGCAACGGAGTGTCCCAACAAGTATCCGGCAAAGAAGAAGGCGATGCAAGTCGTCACTTGGGATGACAACTCAACGTCAAATGAGTCGTCTTCAAGTGATGAAGAAAAGAGCTCCACGGCATTCCACGCGTCCATATCTTCACCCTTCATGTGCTTTATGGCAAGTACATCCGAGTCGTTGTCCAACTCCACTGTTGAAAAGATTGCAACGGACAACGAATCGGATGATTCGGAAGGTGAAGATTTTGCTTTAGCCTACCACAGACTTTTGAGGGATTCAAAGAAAGTGGCTAAGCAAAACAAGAGTTTGAGAGGGAGAGTGCATGATCTCGAAGAAGAAGCAAAAAGAGCAACTTCTCTCTCAAACGCTCTTGAAGTGGAAAGGGAAAATCTGATAAAAGTAAATGTTTCCCTTCAAGAGTCCAATGAGCTTTTTGAGAAGGAACATACAAAACTGGTGGATAAAGCGGATCACTTCTCAAAGCTCTACAACGAGGCTCGACAGGATAACCTGGAAATGACGAAGACCATTTTCCAACTAAAGGATGACTTGAAACGATTCTCTTCAGGAAGGAGTAAGTTGGATAGGCTTCTTGGTCTTGGTCAAACAAATCGGTTCGGCCTCGGGTACACTCAAACTGGAAACAGTCCAAGTTCGAGTGGGACAATTTTTGTGCCTTAGTCGGTATCTCCTCCTCCGACACCGAAATTCAAGACAAACAACGACAACAAACTTACTTCATCCTCTTTGGGATCGTCAAGATCTAAGGTATGTTTTCGTTGTGGTGTTTCAGGGCACATAAGAAGACATTGCAAGACGGGAGTCAAACGCGCACCTCAAACACCTCTTGCAATGACTACCACAAAGGTGATTCCTCGGAAATCAATTCCAAATCAATTGAAAGAAAAGAACCCTGGTAGTTTACCGCGCAAGACGACCACATCAAGGAGCAGCAATCGTTTTAACAAGATGCTTTCACCTAGGCATATAACTTCACGACCATTACCGACGCATTCCAAAAAGGTTTGGGAGCGCAAAGGTGAAATTTTTCCTTGTCTTGTTACCAATGTTTCCTTGCATGCATATGATAGTTCGTCTTGGTATCTGGATAGCGGTTGTTCCCGTCACATGACCGGTGACAAAAATAGTTTTCAAAATCTTGAGAAAATCTCCGGTGGACTTGTTGTTTTCGGAGACGGTCGATCTTCCAAAATTGTTGGAAAAGGGACGGTAGCTATTCCAGATGGCCCGATTTTGAAAAACGTCTTATTTGTTGATGGCCTTAAGACTAACCTCATAAGCATAAGTCAACTTTGCGACAATGGTTTTTCAGTTAACTTTTCATCTGTTGAATGCGTTGTAACTGATAAAGACCATGTCTTCTTTTTAAAAGGGGTTAGATCTGAAAACAATTGCTATGTTGTTCCTAATAAAATTTCAGAAAAATGTAACCTAGTTTCTTTGAATAATGAAACACTTTGGCATGAAAGGCTAGGTCACATAAATTTTAAGGAACTTGTTAAAATTTCAAACAAGGACGTGGTCAAGGGGGTTCCTAAACTTTTATTTAAACAAAACATTGTGTGTGGTGGTTGCCAAAAGGGAAAACAGTCCAGAACTGCACACAAGAACTTGAACCACGTTGGTACAAAACGGCCTTTGGAACTTTTACACATGGATTTAATGGGGCCAACTCGTCAACCATCTTTGGGAGGTAAATGGTATATTTTCTTGATGATTGATGATTTCTCTCGGTATTCTTGGGTAGCATTTTTAAAAGAGAAAGCTGATACTTTTAATTCTTTTCACGAGATTTGCCTTCGTATTATGATTGAAAAGAATGAAAAGATCATTCGTGTTAGAAGTGATAGAGGTGGAGAATTCATTAATTCTAAATTCATTGACTTTTGTACTTCAAACGGTATTAAGCATGAATTCTCTGCACCCTATACACCTCAACAGAATGGTGTTGTCGAGCGCAAGAACAGGGTTGTTCAAGAGATGGCACGTGTTATGCTTCACAGCCGGAATTTACCGCTACATTTTTGGGCTGAATCTGTGAACACTGCAATCTATGTAATTAATCGAGTTTATTTGCGCCCGGGAACGTTAAATACACCATATGAACTATGGTGTGGTAGAAAACCCAACATCAAATATTTTCGCATCTTCGGGAGTCGGTGTTACATTTTACATGACCGTGAAAATCTTGGAAAGTTTGACTCACGAAGTGACGAAGGGATTTTCTTGGGGTATTCTACTAATAGTAGAGCATATCGAGTATTTAACTTGGAATCTAAGACGATCGTAGAATCTATAAATGTTAAAGTAGATGAAGCTTTTCACTTGCATCTGAAAAATCTACCCTCGATATCTCTCTAGATGATGATTCTCCTGGCGTTGCATCTTCTCATAATAATACTTCCAATATTAATGATGCATCTAATGGTTCTTCAAGTTTATCTAATGTGCAGGAATCATCTCATATATCTTCGAGTACTCCGTTTCAACAAACGCTACGAATCTCCAAGGATCATCCGGAATCGAATATTATTGGAGATCCACAAGAAGGAGTTAGAACTCGGAGGCAGTTGGTTTGTGGATTCGCTCGCTACGTATCTTTAATCGAACCAAAGAACATAGATGAAGCTCTTCAGGATGACTACTGGATTAAAGCAATGCAGGAAGAGCTCCATCAATTTGAGCGAAACAAAGTATGGGAATTAACGAAGCCTCCAAAGCAACATAATGTGATAGGTACCAAATGGATCTTCAAGAACAAGAAAAATGAGGATGGTACTATCATCAGGAACAAGGCACGATAAGTTGCTCAAGGCTACTCTCATGTAGAAGGTATAGACTTTGATGAAACATTCGCCCCTGTAGCTAGACTCGAGTCCATTCGTATACTATTTGCTATTGCTTGTCATTTTAAAATCAAATTATTTCAAATGGACGTTAAGAGCGCATTTCTAAATGGGTTTTTAAATGAGGAAGTTTATGTGGCTCAACCGAAAGGTTTTGTAGACCATAAACAACCTAACCATGTTTTTCGTTTGAAAAAGGCTCTTTACGGTCTGAAACAAGCACCGCGAGCATGGTACGAAAGGTTGACAAAGCACCTTTTGGAGAAGGGCTACACTCGAGGGGGAGCTGATAGGACTCTCTTTGTGAAGCATTATCAAAGCAATTTCATTGTAGCACAAATCTATGTCGATGACATTGTATTGGCGCAACAAGAGATAATGATGCTTCTAAATTCGCGGAGACCATGGAAAGCGAATTTGAGATGTCCATGATGGGCGAATTGACTTATTTCCTTGGATTGCAAATTAAACAAAATGATGAAGGTATTCACTTTAGTCAATCCAAGTATGCAATGGAGTTGGTTAAAAAGTTTGATCTTGAAAATTCGAAGGATTTTCCGACTCCAATGGGAACTAGCCACAAGGGACTTGGAAGTGAATCACAAAGTGAGAATGTAGGCGAGAAACTGTATCGAAGTATGATTGGAAGTCTACTTTACCTCACGGCTAGTCGCCCGGATATATCTTTTGGTGTTGGGATCTGTGCGAGATATCAATCTGCACCAAAGGAGGTTCACCTGAAAGCGGTGAAAAGGATCATCCGGTATATCAAAGGATCAATTAATTTCGGAATTTGGTATCCTATGGGAACAAGTTTGGGTATTGTTGGATACTCAGATGCCGATTGGGCAGGATCAGTGGATGATCGGAAAAGCACGAGTGGTGCATGCTTCTATCTGGCCATTGCCTTGTTGCATGGCACAGTAAAAAGCAGAATTGCATAGCACTCTCGACTGCCGAAGCGGAATACATTTCAGCGGGTAGTTGTTCAACCCAACTCATTTGGATGAAAAGTGTGGTTGAGCGACTTCCGGATTTCAGCATCTTCGGTAACAATTCTTTGTGACAACACAAGTGCAATTAACATTTCTAAAAACCCTGTGTTGCACTCTAGAACAAAACATATTGAACTTAGATATCATTTTCTTAGAGAGCTAGTTGAATCAAATACTCTTCAACTTTCATATATTTCAACTGAGGATCAATTACTGACATTCTAACAAAACCTTTGGATCAAAAACGTTTTATTCATTTGCGTAAAGCAATTGGAATGCTTTCCTTGAAATAAACTTCTTTTTGAAACCTTTGCTTAGGATAGGTTTTGTTTGTTTTTTGTTTTGTTTTGTTCATTATCTATGTTTGTACATAGGACATTAATTGAGCATAGATCATAATTGACTTTAATTGCATCTTTTCGCACATTTAGAAATCTATTATGCTTTTGCCATCAAATATTTCACTGTTGCAATGATCATTTATGTTAATTAAATCATCTTCTGAGTGATCAAAGTCAATTTCTCTCTCTCAATGATCTCTTGGTATAGTCATTATCTTATTTGACTGCTTAGTCGAGTATGAAATCGAGATCAATTTTTGGTTGAATACTTTATATCTTAAATAATTGAAAGCCAATTGAGGGGGAGTCAAAGAAAAGTAAAATGCTCAAAAGATGTGGAAAGAGTTACATCCCAATGAGGAGTGTGAAAACTACCACCACATGGAGCAAAGAGCTACCACCTTCGGTCGGTCCGAGTATTGTGTGCAGCTACCACATGTATACCAAGCATGGTTGTTCAAATTTTTGATTAAGTAAAATGCATGTTGAAATACTTGACTCCGTCAAATTTCAAGGTTGGTATAAGGTGGGTTTTTAAAGAAAGATGCTCAAAAAGCCACTCTCTTCCACAGATTTGTCCTAGATACATTATCTACTATATTTGGGATTTCAACATCTATTGATCTTTGTATTTCATTTTCTTTACTGAATGATGATTTGATAAAGGCATTACTCATAAGATCAAGTTAGATGTAATTGAAGGTGTTCAACTTTAAGGGATTTAATTTTTGTTAAAATTCTCGTTTCATTTTTGGATATTATTGATATGATTGGCATAATCTATTCTTGTTGTATGAAACAGTGATTTTTGTTTAAAGTTGATACACATTTGTGCTTACAATCTTTTTCTGGTTTTTCTTGAATTTTCTCTGAAAGTTTTCTAAAGAAAAAGGTTTGGCCGATCCGATCGGGCAAGGATGATCCGGATCCCCGAACGCAGGGTATTTCTTCTGCGGGCTGGGACATCCGGATTGGACGCTGCCGATCCGGAATCCCGAACGCA
>CM055073.1:10759939-10877709 GCA_029204045.2 Tillandsia leiboldiana
AACGACAAAAAACCTACTTCATCCTCTTTGGGATCGTCAAGATCTAAGGTATGTTTTCGTTGTGGTGTTTCAGGGCACATAAGAAGACATTGCAAGACGGGAGTCAAACGCGCACCTCAAACACCTCTTGCAATGACTACCACAAAGGTGATTCCTCGGAAATCAATTCCAAATCAATTGAAAGAAAAGAACCCTGTAGTTTACCGCGCAAGACGACCACATCAAGGAGCAGCAATCGTTTAACAAGATGCTTTCACCTAGGCATATAACTTCACGACCATTACCGACGCATTCCAAAAAGGTTTGGGAGCGCAAAGGTGAAATTTTTCCTTGTCTTGTTACCAATGTTTCCTTGCATGCATATGATAGTTCGTCTTGGTATCTGGATAGCGGTTGTTCCCGTCACATGACCGGTGACAAAAATAGTTTTCAAAATCTTGAGAAAATCTCCGGTGGACTTGTTGTTTTCGGAGACGGTCGATCTTCCAAAATTGTTGGAAAAGGGACGGTAGCTATTCCAGATGGCCCGATTTTGAAAAACGTCTTATTTGTTGATGGCCTTAAGACTAACCTCATAAGCATAAGTCAACTTTGCGACAATGGTTTTTCAGTTAACTTTTCATCTGTTGAATGCGTTGTAACTGATAAGACCATGTCTTCTTTTTAAAAGGGGTTAGATCTGAAAACAATTGCTATGTTGTTCCTAATAAAATTTCAGAAAAATGTAACCTAGTTTCTTTGAATAATGAAACACTTTGGCATGAAAGGCTAGGTCACATAAATTTTAAGGAACTTGTTAAAATTTCAAACAAGGACGTGGTCAAGGGGGTTCCTAAACTTTTATTTAAACAAAACATTGTGTGTGGTGGTTGCCAAAAGGGAAAACAGTCCAGAACTGCACACAAGAACTTGAACCACGTTGGTACAAAACGGCCTTTGGAACTTTTACACATGGATTTAATGGGGCCAACTCGTCAACCATCTTTGGGAGGTAAATGGTATATTTTCTTGATGATTGATGATTTCTCTCGGTATTCTTGGGTAGCATTTTTAAAAGAGAAAGCTGATACTTTTAATTCTTTTCACGAGATTTGCCTTCGTATTATGATTGAAAAGAATGAAAAGATCATTCGTGTTAGAAGTGATAGAGGTGGAGAATTCATTAATTCTAAATTCATTGACTTTTGTACTTCAAACGGTATTAAGCATGAATTCTCTGCACCCTATACACCTCAACAGAATGGTGTTGTCGAGCGCAAGAACAGGGTTGTTCAAGAGATGGCACGTGTTATGCTTCACAGCCGGAATTTACCGCTACATTTTTGGGCTGAATCTGTGAACACTGCAATCTATGTAATTAATCGAGTTTATTTGCGCCCGGGAACGTTAAATACACCATATGAACTATGGTGTGGTAGAAAACCCAACATCAAATATTTTCGCATCTTCGGGAGTCGGTGTTACATTTTACATGACCGTGAAAATCTTGGAAAGTTTGACTCACGAAGTGACGAAGGGATTTTCTTGGGGTATTCTACTAATAGTAGAGCATATCGAGTATTTAACTTGGAATCTAAGACGATCGTAGAATCTATAAATGTTAAAGTAGATGAAGCTTTTCACTTTGCATCTGAAAAATCTACCCTCGATATCTCTCTAGATGATGATTCTCCTGGCGTTGCATCTTCTCATAATAATACTTCCAATATTAATGATGCATCTAATGGTTCTTCAAGTTTATCTAATGTGCAGGAATCATCTCATATATCTTCGAGTACTCCGTTTCAACAAACGCTACGAATCTCCAAGGATCATCCGGAATCGAATATTATTGGAGATCCACAAGAAGGAGTTAGAACTCGGAGGCAGTTGGTTTGTGGATTCGCTCGCTACGTATCTTTAATCGAACCAAAGAACATAGATGAAGCTCTTCAGGATGACTACTGGATTAAAGCAATGCAGGAAGAGCTCCATCAATTTGAGCGAAACAAAGTATGGGAATTAACGAAGCCTCCAAAGCAACATAATGTGATAGGTACCAAATGGATCTTCAAGAACAAGAAAAATGAGGATGGTACTATCATCAGGAACAAGGCACGATAAGTTGCTCAAGGCTACTCTCATGTAGAAGGTATAGACTTTGATGAAACATTCGCCCCTGTAGCTAGACTCGAGTCCATTCGTATACTATTTGCTATTGCTTGTCATTTTAAAATCAAATTATTTCAAATGGACGTTAAGAGCGCATTTCTAAATGGGTTTTTAAATGAGGAAGTTTATGTGGCTCAACCGAAAGGTTTTGTAGACCATAAACAACCTAACCATGTTTTTCGTTTGAAAAAGGCTCTTTACGGTCTGAAACAAGCACCGCGAGCATGGTACGAAAGGTTGACAAAGCACCTTTTGGAGAAGGGCTACACTCGAGGGGGAGCTGATAGGACTCTCTTTGTGAAGCATTATCAAAGCAATTTCATTGTAGCACAAATCTATGTCGATGACATTGTATTTGGCGCAACAAGAGATAATGATGCTTCTAAATTCGCGGAGACCATGGAAAGCGAATTTGAGATGTCCATGATGGGCGAATTGACTTATTTCCTTGGATTGCAAATTAAACAAAATGATGAAGGTATTCACTTTAGTCAATCCAAGTATGCAATGGAGTTGGTTAAAAAGTTTGATCTTGAAAATTCGAAGGATTTTCCGACTCCAATGGGAACTAGCCACAAGGGACTTGGAAGTGAATCACAAAGTGAGAATGTAGGCGAGAAACTGTATCGAAGTATGATTGGAAGTCTACTTTACCTCACGGCTAGTCGCCCGGATATATCTTTTGGTGTTGGGATCTGTGCGAGATATCAATCTGCACCAAAGGAGGTTCACCTGAAAGCGGTGAAAAGGATCATCCGGTATATCAAAGGATCAATTAATTTCGGAATTTGGTATCCTATGGGAACAAGTTTGGGTATTGTTGGATACTCAGATGCCGATTGGGCAGGATCAGTGGATGATCGGAAAAGCACGAGTGGTGCATGCTTCTATCTTGGCCATTGCCTTGTTGCATGGCACAGTAAAAAGCAGAATTGCATAGCACTCTCGACTGCCGAAGCGGAATACATTTCAGCGGGTAGTTGTTCAACCCAACTCATTTGGATGAAAAGTGTGTTGAGCGACTTCCGGATTTCAGCATCTTCGGTAACAATTCTTTGTGACAACACAAGTGCAATTAACATTTCTAAAAACCCTGTGTTGCACTCTAGAACAAAACATATTGAACTTAGATATCATTTTCTTAGAGAGCTAGTTGAATCAAATACTCTTCAACTTTCATATATTTCAACTGAGGATCAATTAGCTGACATTCTAACAAAACCTTTGGATCAAAAACGTTTTATTCATTTGCGTAAAGCAATTGGAATGCTTTCCTTGAAATAAACTTCTTTTTGAAACCTTTGCTTAGGATAGGTTTTGTTTGTTTTTTGTTTTGTTTTGTTCATTATCTATGTTTGTACATAGGACATTAATTGAGCATAGATCATAATTGACTTTAATTGCATCTTTTCGCACATTTAGAAATCTATTATGCTTTTGCCATCATAATATTTCACTGTTGCAATGATCATTTATGTTAATTAAATCATCTTCTGAGTGATCAAAGTCAATTTCTCTCTCTCAATGATCTCTTGGTATAGTCATTATCTTATTTGACTGCTTAGTCGAGTATGAAATCGAGATCAATTTTTGGTTGAATACTTTATATCTTAAATAATTGAAAGCCAATTGAGGGGGAGTCAAAGAAAAGTAAAATGCTCAAAAGATGTGGAAAGAGTTACATCCCAATGAGGAGTGTGAAAACTACCACCACATGGAGCAAAGAGCTACCACCTCGGTCGTCCGAGTATTGTGTGCAGCTACCACATGTATACCAAGCATGGTTGTTCAAATTTTTGATTAAGTAAAATGCATGTTGAAATACTTGACTCCGTCAAATTTCAAGGTTGGTATAAGGTGGGTTTTTAAAGAAAGATGCTCAAAAAGCCACTCTCTTCCACAGATTGTCTAGATACATTATCTACTATATTTGGGATTTCAAACATCTATTGATCTTTGTATTTCATTTTCTTTACTGAATTGATGATTTGATAAAGGCATTACTCATAAGATCAAGTTAGATGTAATTGAAGGTGTTCAACTTTAAGGGATTTAATTTTTGTAAATTCTCGTTTCATTTTTGGATATTATTGATAGATTTGGCATAATCTAATTCTTGTTGTATGAAACGATGATTTTTGTTTAAAGTTGATACACATTTGTGCTTACAATCTTTTTCTGGTTTTTCTTGAATTTCTCTGAAATTTTCTAAAGAAAAAGTTGGAGCCGATCCGGATCGGGCAAGATGATCCGGATCCCGAACGCAGGTATTCTTCTGCGGGCTGACGATCCGGATTGGACCTGCCGATCCGGATCCCGAACGCAGTTTCTCACTGCGGGTAGCCGATCCGGATCGCAAGTATGGTCTGATCCGGATCGCGGCTAGGGTTTTATAAAGAACAAAAGGGTTTTGATTTCTTTTACTCCAATCTTTTGTTCCAAAGTTTCCAGAGCCTCTCTCTCTAGATTTCATCCTTCTTGGAAGCTTTCAAACTCAAGTTCTTCAACTCCAAGTAAGTTTTATTGATCAAAATCTCGGTTTTTCACCGTTTTTCTCTATTCCTCCTCAAACGTGATGAATTTCTTGGATCAATTCTGTTTGTGGATGGTTTTTGATCAAATTTCTTTTGAAATAAGAACTCTGGGTAGATTAGTTTTGATTATATGCTAGGTATTCTCAAGATAAACGGATTTTTGGTCTTCGATTTCAAAAATTTTGGTTTTAGGGCATATAATAAGGATTTTCGAAAATCATGCAATTGATCTGTTTTTAAAAATCTCTTTTACAAAACTAATTTGATTCTTAGTCTCTTTACACAATAATGATTGTTTGGGTACAATTTTTCAAATCTTTGAAAATTAACAATTTTTTCATGTTCTTGAGTTGTTGCTCACAGGATTTCAATCTTCTTAAGGCACTTGGATCAATGGGATTCTCATGGATCATTCTTTTATTGGTCACTATGGTGCACACTCGGGCCATAAACAAATTAAAGAGAGCTAAGAAAACACAACAAAAAGGTGAGGTTCATATGATCAGCGACACAGAAGTAGAAGTAGATTGTCAAGAGATAGATTGGACTGAATTAACAGATGATGATGAATCAATGCCCGATGCATCGAAAGAAAAAGCACCCATGGACAAAGGTAAAGCACCTATGACTGCACCAACCATCTCGGTGAAAAGGAAACGACTTGCTCGACGGTTTGGACGAGCACGAGGTTTCATGTCTAACGAACCGATTATTCCGGATTCTCCACCTCGTGAGGAACAAGTGTTCGTTAATGCGGATCGCCTAAGGGCATTAGAGAATCGTGAATGCATTGGTGAGAGGCATGTTAATATTGAGGCTCTACGAGATCACTCCCCTGAGTTTGGCGTTCTGATTGAACAAGCAAATCTTATTCAAGTTTGTCGATTTCCGGAAGTGCTTGGATACTGTCTGCATCATGTAAGGGCCTTCTATACAAATGCACGGCACCTTCGAGAAATTGAAAACGGTCCAATGGAATTTTACACGAATATCCAAGGCACAAGATTCAAAATTACTCCACAACTGATTGGCGAGGTTTTGGGAATGCCTGCCAGCAAGACAGGAGTTAATTACTTGAAGGGAAAGGTTTTGACGAACACTTTGTGGCAAATGGTTATAAAGGGAATTTGTTTGGAAGGAACGCAATCAACGGAGAAATCGATCAGATCCAAAGAACTTCTTCTTGAGTACCGATTCCTAAACTTCATCACCTGTTATAATATCCTTCCAAATTTGCAGACGAAAGTCTTGAGATGGGATCGAATGCTATTTTTGTATCTCTTAGGACATCCGTCTGGGCAATGGGATTGAATATCAACATTCCATACATTATTTGGAATAGAATGACAAGATATGTTGAGCACCCTCATCCCACAGAAAGAATTCCATTTCCACTAATTATAATGAGGATCTTGAAGAAATTTCAGGTTGATATTACTTCACCGACTTATCATCAATGTTTGGGTATGATCGATGAGTCCACCGTTGTGAAGTCACTTCACAAATTACCACATGTTACTCCGACACCGTCCACTGGTAAGAAACCTTGTGTCGGCACCTCGGCCTCACCGTCTCAACAAGCACCTGGCGCGGATGAAGACGCATCAGTAACTTCGATCTTCAAGCAACAACAGCGCCTATCTCTTGAGCAAGAGCGAATAACCAAAGAACAAAGCCGAATGTCTGAAGAACTCGAGATCATAACCGCATCCCAAATTACATTGACCAAGAAAGTAAATTCGATGAAGAAATTGATCAAGAACATGTTCGCTAAGATGGGATATAGTGCGTCTGAGGATTCAGACTCCGATAATTAATTTTTGCTCTAACAATTTTTGTGCAGGCTTTAACCTTGTTCAGTTTTTAGGACTCACTCTTAGTTCTAGTTCTTACTTTTAGGAACAAATTTTTGAAACTTCTTGACTCTCCTTAAATTTTTGTGATTTTGGCTTTGTTTGTGACAAAAAGGGGGAGAGAGTTTAGAGAGAACTTGAACAATGATGATGTGAATATCGAACTTGAACAATGATGATGTGAATGTGTGAACATCGAGGTAAGTATAACCTCAACTTGAAAGGTAAGTAGAACTTCAACTTTTGGTTTTCATTTGTTTGAATGCATGCCTCGACTAACTATTCAATGTGTGAACATCGAGGTAAGTAGAACTTCAACTTTTGGTTTTCATTTGTTTGAATGCATGCCTCGACTAACTATTCAACTAACTATTTGGGCATGTAATATAACTAACAAGTTGATGTTCACTAACATGACATTTGGTTTTTGATTGCATAGAAGATATGTTGGTGTTTTAACTATGATCAGTTTACATATCTGAATGTATAAATGTCATGGTAAGTATAAATGAGTATAAACTTCATCTCTGTATATGGTTTTTGAATGATATAAAATTCTTGAGGTATCTAACGATTTCTTTTGTCAAGAATGATTTCTTTTGCAGAGAGTACAGATGTCTAAGTCTAGAGTCTGTTTTAGGAGTTTAACTCATGTATTTTATTTTGGATCTCCATTGTAAATTTTTGTTGTATGGTGATAGCAACAAAAATATCTTTTTGAATTTTCTTTAGTGGATCTGTGTTTTGTCACGAAACCGCCAAAGGGGGAGATTGTTACGGAATTTGAGTTGGCGTAGTTTCGTGAAAGGTTCAAGTCTTGAAGATTGAAGGTGAAGAAAGTTGGATCATTTAACTCAATCTCAAGAAAGAAGAATTCAAAAGGATCAGGTATGTTTAACTAAAGATTTTGTGTGATCCGAATACTTCTTGTAGTGTAGAAACACCTGGAAGAGTTTTTAACTGCATAAAAATCAAAAACTGGTGTTCGGACATGTTCAGGATCCGGATCAGAGCCAGCGATCCGGATCCCGAAGGTTGTTGTTTCATACATTACTTCAATCCGGATCGCAGCATCTCACGATCCGGATCCCGAACGTTGAGTTTTCTGAAATGTATGAACGATCCGGATCAGGCATTCCGATCCGGATCCCGAACGTTTGTTTTCTGGAAACCGTCTTTATTGCTACTGCAATCCGGATCGCCCAAATCCGATCCGGATCGCCGTCCGTCAAAATTCCAGAAAAGTTAGGTTTTTGATTCTTATCTCCTTCCAAATGTTTCTAACCTATAAATAGACCCTATGACTCTTTTTCTAGGGTTAATCCAAATAGCCGTCATATTCATATCTTATTTTATACGGCTCTAGATCCACATATAGAGAAGAAAGGAAATCATTAGAGAATACTCTATGTTTCTTCATCTATATTGATTAGTTTGATTCTAGGTTTTCATACTCACATCTTGAGTTGAATCAAACTAATGAATACTTAGATGATATTTCCGATCTATCTTTGATCTAAGTATTCGACGGATCATCACCACCAAAAACAACGATTTATCCCAAAAATCGGCGCGTGGATTCGCGTGTCCTTGTGGATTCAAGGTTCAACCGCTCTCGTGGATTCGGAGCGAGGCACATTCGTGGATTCGAAGGGTGCTATTGGGTGAAGACCGTGGACTCGGTCGGACGTCGTGGATTCGACGTTGGACGCCGTGGATTCGGTGTTGGGCGCAGATCGTGGATTCGAGAAGCGTCGTGGAGCGAGCGGAGAAGATCCTCTAGGAGCGTATGGAAAAGGTTGAGTCGTAAGTGTGTACGGTAAATCACCTTGTACGTGTTTTAATTCTAGTGGATTTCGCCGTGTTATCGGTCCCGTGGTTTTTTACTCCGGTGATGGAGTTTTCCAGGTAAAAATCTTGGGAGTTATTTTTATTTCCGCATTGGGTTTTTATCGCAACGATTTTTGAGTGTTTATAAGTTTACACCTATTCACCCCCCTCTAGGTGTTTTTTCCCCTATTTAGATCCTTATTACATATAACCCAACACCCCCCCCCCCCCCCCCCCCCCCGCCCCGGACCGCACTGGGCGTTTTCGGGGTCGGGGAAGGGGACGGCAGGAGGAGAAGAGGGAGCGAGAGAGAGAGAGAGAGAGAGAGAGAGAGAGAGTCTAACTGGGGTAGCAGGCTAAGGTGTAACCAGTGCTCCTAATCTAGGAGGAAAAACAGAAGTTACCTGCCGTTACTAGGTCTGGGACGTCGCGTCCTCCACTGTAGTATCCCGGGGAGTCCGTCCACAGCCCTTGGGCCAGCGTCGTACGGCGTGCTGTGGAAGGGACTTGACGTCTGAGGAGTCTGCGGGTTGCTGGTCACCGGGCAAATCCTTTGGCTGAATGGGAGCCGCAGCACTCTCTGGTCCTCTCTGCTGTGGTGGCGCGGCGGCGGCGGCAGGGGTGGGCCTCTGAGGGCAGAAGGCACGAGAGTGGTCCGGCAAGCCGCATTGATTGCAGTATTGGTACCTCCAAGTACATGTTACGGAATTTGAGTTGGCGTAGTTTCTTGAAAGTCTCAAGTCTTGAAGATTGAAGGTGAAGAAAGTTGGATCGTTTAACTCAATCTCAAGAAAGAAGAATTCAAAAGGATCAGGTATGTTTAACCTAAGATTTTGTGTGATCCGAATACTTCTTGTAGTGTAGAAACACTTGGAAGAATCTTTCATTGCATAAAAATCAAAAACTGGACTTGGGACATGTTCAGGATCCGGATCAGGTTGTTCGATCCGGATCCCGAAGGTGGTTCGTTCATACACCAGTTCAATCCGGATCGTAGCCTCTCTTGATCCGGATCCCGAACACTGAGTTTACCATCTTCCTTGAACGATCCGGATCAGGCTTCGCAATCCGGATCCCGAACGTTGATGTTTCGTGAACTGTATGAACGATCCGGATCAAGCACTTCGATCCGGATCCCGAACCTTCGTTTTTCTGGAATTGCCTGACTCGTTGCGACGATCCGGATCACAGTTAATCCGATCCGGATCGCCGTCCGTAAAATCTCCAGAAATGTTAGGTTTTTGATTTCTATCTCCTTCCTAGGGTTTCTAACCTATAAATAGACCCTATGACTCTTCTTCTAGGGTTAATCCAAAAAGAGGCCGAAAATAACTATTGCCGTCATTTTCATATATACGCCTCTAGATCCACATATAGAGAAGAAAGGAAATCATTAGAGAATACTCTATGTTTCTTCATCTATATTGATTAGTTTGATTCTAGGTTTTCATACTCACATCTTGAGTTGAATCAAACTAATGAATACTTAGATGGTATTTCCGATCTATCTTTGATCTAAGTATTCGGCGGATCATCACCACCCAAAACAACGATTTACCCCAAAAATCGGCGCGTTGATTCGCGTGTCCTTGTGGATTCAAGGTTCAACCGCTCTCGTGGATTCGGAGCGAGGCACGTTCGTGGATTCGAAGGGTGCTATTGGGTGAAGACCGTGGATTCGGTCGGACGTCGTGGATTCGACGTTGGACGCCGTGGATTCGGCGTTGGGCGCAGATCGTGGATTCGAGAAGCGTCGCGGAGCGAGCGGAGAAGATCCTCTAGGAGCATATGGAAAAGGTTGAGTCGTAAGTGTGTACGGTAAATCACCTTGTACGTGTTTTAATTCTAGTGGATTTCTGCCGTGTTATCGGTCCCGTGGTTTTTTACTCCGGTGATGGAGTTTTCCACGTAAAAATCTTGCGTATTATTTTTATTTCCGCATTGGGTTTTTATCGCAACGATTTTTTGAGAGTTTATGCGTTTACACCTATTCACCCCCCTCTAGGTGTTTTTTCCCCTATTTAGATCCTTATTACATATAACCCAACAAGTGGTATCAGAGCGGGAATAGGGTTGTAAACAATGGTTGAAGGTGGAAACATCAACCGACCCCCGTTCTTCGATGGAACAAATTATGCGTACTGGAAAGTACGGATGAAAGCCTTTTTAATTTCCATCGACGAACGGGTGTGGCAATCAATTGAATTAGGATGGTCTAATCCAACTGAACTTATTGGTGATGTTCGCACCTTAAAACCTAGGTCGAAATGGACCAAGGAAGAGTTAGATTCATCTTCTTACAATGGCAAGGGAATTAATGCTATCTTTAATGCCTTATCTCAAACTGAATTCTCTCGCGTCTCGGCATGTGAGACTGCGAAAGAAATCTGGGATGTTCTTCAGGTTACACATGAGGGAACTAACCTCGTGAAGATTCAGAAACTGCAAATGCTTACGAGCAAGTTTGACTCTATCTTAATGGCAGAAAATGAATCTTTCACGGACTACTATACACGATTGCAAGACATCGTAAACTCATGTGCTAATCTGGGAGAGAAGATTCCAGAATTTAAGATTGTAAGAAAGATCTTAAGAACTCTTCCTGAACGATTTCGCCCAAAGGTTACTGCCATTGAAACTATTAAACAACCGGACGAAATACGTGTAGAAGAATTAGTTGGTTCATTACAAACTTATGAAATGACATTTACTACTAACAATTCTTCTGGAAAGGCATCCACTTCTAAGTCTTCAGGTTATGCGTTGAAAACAACTAAGGAAGAAGACGCGGATACGTCCTCCTCAGACGATGACCAGAACCTTTCTATGGAGGAATTTGAGAAACAGCTCGCTCTCTTGACAAGGAAGTTTCGCCGCAACTTTCGAAGGGGTAATTCAAGCAAATCTCCATCCTTCGGAAAGTCGAACAAAGGCAAGGGTACTTCAAGTCACCCGTCAACCATCTTTGGGAGGTAAATGGTACATTTTTTTATTGGTTGATGATTTCTCTCGATTTTCATGGGTAGCATTTTTAAAAGAGAAAGCTGATACGTTTGACTCTTTTCATGAGATTTGCCATCGTATTATGATTGAAAAGAATGAAAAGATCATTCGTGTTAGAAGTGATAGAGGTGGAGAATTCATAAATTCAAAATTCATTGATTTTTGCACTTCAAATGGAATTAAACATGAATTCTCGGCACCCTATACACCTCAGCAAAATGGTGTTGTTGAGCGCAAGAACAGGGTTGTTCAAGAGATGGCGCGTGTGATGCTTCATAGCCGGAATTTACCGCTACATTTTTGGGCTGAAGCTGTGAACACCGCTGTCTATGTCATTAATAGAGTTTACTTGCGCCCAGGAACTTTAAATACACCATATGAGCTGTGGTTTAGTAGAAAACCCAATATCAAATATTTTCGTGTCTTCGGGAGTCGATGTTACATTTTACGTGACCGTGAAAATCTTGGAAAGTTCGACTCTCGAAGTGATGAAGGGATCTTTTTGGGTTATTCTACGAATAGCAGAGCATATCGAGTATTTAACATTGAATCTAAGACGATCGTAGAATCTATAAATGTTAAAGTAGATGAAGCTTTTCACTTTGAAACTGGAAAATCTACCCTCGATATCTCTCTAGATGATGATTCTCCTGCTAGTGCATCTTCTCATAATAATACTTCCAATATTAATGATGCATCTAATGGTTCTTCTAGTTTATCTGATGTGCAGGAATCATCTCATATATCTCCGAGTACTCCGTTTCAACAAACGTTACGAATCTCCAAGGATCATCCGGAATCGAATATTATTGGAGATCCACAAGAAGGAGTCAGAACTCGGAGGCAGTTGGTTTGTGGATTCGCTTGCTACGTATCTTTAATCGAACCAAAGAACATAGATGAAGCTCTTCAGGATGACTACTGGATTAAAGCAATGCAGGAAGAGCTCCATCAATTTGAGCGAAACAAAGTCTGGGAATTAACGAAGCCTCCAAAGCAACACAATGTGATAGGTACCAAATGGATCTTCAAGAACAAGAAAAATGAGGATGGTACTATCATCAGGAACAAGGCACGATTAGTTGCTCAAGGCTACTCTCAAGTAGAAGGTATATACTTTGATGAAACCTTCGCCCCTGTAGCTAGACTCGAGTCCATTCGTATACTATTCGCTATTGCTTGTCATTTTAAAATCAAATTATTTCAAATGGACGTTAAGAGCGCATTTCTAAATGGGTTTTTAAATGAGGAAGTTTATGTGGCTCAACCGAAAGGTTTTGTAGATCATAAACAACCTAACCATGTTTTTCGTTTGAAAAAGGCTCTTTACGGTCTGAAACAAGCACCGCGAGCATGGTACGAAAGGTTAACAAAGCATCTTTTGGAGAAGGGCTATACTCGAGGGGGAGCTGATAGGACTCTCTTTGTGAAGCATTATCAAAGCAATTTCATTGTAGCACAAATCTATGTCGATGACATTGTATTTGGCGCAACAAGAGATAACGATGCTTCTAAATTCGCGGAGACCATGGAAAGCGAATTTGAGATGTCCATGATGGGCGAATTGACTTATTTCCTTGGATTGCAAATTAAACAAAATGATGAAGGTATTCACTTGAGTCAATCCAAGTATGCAATGGAGTTGGTCAAAAAGTTTGATCTAGAAAATTGTAAAGATTTTCCGACTCCAATGGGAACTAGCCACAAGGGACTTGGAAGTGAATCACATAGTGAGAATGTAGACGAGAAACTGTATCAAAGTATGATTGGAAGTCTACTTTACCTCACGGCTAGTCGCCCGGATATATCTTTTGGTGTTGGGATTTGCGCGAGATATCAATCAGCACCAAAGGAGGTTCACCTGAAAGCGGTGAAAAGGATCATCCGGTATATCAAAGGATCAATTAATTTCGGAATTTGGTATCCTATGGGAACAAGTTTGGATATTGTTGGATACTCAGATGCCGATTGGGCAGGATCAGTGGATGATCGGAAAAGCACGAGTGGTGCATGCTTCTATCTTGGCCATTGCCTTGGTGCATGGCACAGTAAAAAGCAGAACTGCATAGCACTCTCGACTGCCGAAGCGGAATACATTTCAGCTGGAAGTTGCTCAACTCAACTCATTTGGATGAAAAGCGTATTGAGCGACTTCCGCATTTCAGCATCTTCGGTAACAATACTTTGTGACAACACTAGTGCTATTAACATTTCTAAAAACCCTGTGTTGCACTCTAGAACAAAACATATTGAACTTAGATATCATTTTCTTAGAGAGCTAGTTGAATCAAATACTCTTCAACTCTCATATATTTCAACTGAGGATCAATTAGCTGACATTCTAACAAAACCTTTGGATCAAAAACGTTTTATTCATTTACGAAAAGCAATTGGGATGCTTTCCTTGAAATAATCTTCTTTTTGAAATCTTTGCTTAGGATAGGTTTTGTATTTGTTTTTGTTTTGTTCATTATCTATGTTTGTACATAGGACATTAATTGAGCATAGATCATAATTGACTTTAATTGCATCTTTTCGCACATTTAGAAATTTATTATGCTTTTGCCATCATAATATTTCACTGTTGCAATGATCATTTATGTTAATTAAGTCATCTTCTAAAGTGATCAAAGTCAATTTCTCTCTCTCTATGATCTCTTGGTATAGTCATTCTCTTATTTGACTGCTTAGTCGAGTATGAAATCGAGATCAATATTTGGTTGAATACTTTATATCTTAAATAATTGATAGCCAATTGAGGGGGAGTCTTAGAAAAGGTAAAATGCTCAAAAGATGTGGAAAGAGTTACATCCCAATGAGGAGTGTGAAAACTACCACCACATGGAGGAAAGAGCTACCAACTCGGTCGTCCGAGTATTGTGTGCAGCTACCACATGTATACCAAGCATGGTTGTTCAAATTTTTGATTAAGTAAAATGCATGTTGAAATACTTGACTCTGTCAAATTTCAAGTTTGGTATAAGGTGGGTTTTTAAAACAAGATGCTCAAAGAGCCACTCTCTTCAACAGATTGTCTAGATACATTATCTATTATATTTGGGATTTCAAACATCTATTGATCTTTGTATTTCATTTTCTTTACTGAATTGATGATTTGATAAAGGCATTACTCATAAGATCAAGTTAGATGTAATTGAAGGTGTTCAACTTTAAGGGATTTAATTTTTGTAAATTTTCGTTTCATTTTTGGATATTATTGATAGATTTGGCATAATCTAATTCTTGTTGTATGAAACGATGATTTTTGTTTAAAGTTGATACACATTTGCGCTTACAATCTTTTTCTGGTTTTTCTTGAATTTCTCTGAAATTTTCTAAAGAAAAAGTTGGGGCCGATCCGGATCGGGCTAGATGATCCGGATCCCGAACGCAGGAATTCTTCTGCGGGCTGACGATCCGGATTGTATCTGCCGATCCGGATCCCGAACGCAGTTTCTCACTGCGGGTAGCCGATCCGGATCGCAGTTATGAACTGATCCGGATCGCGGCTAGGTTTTATAAAGAACGAAAGGGGTTTTTGATTTCTTTTACTCCAATCTTTTGTTCCAAAGTTTCCAGAGTCTCTCTCTCTAGATTTCATCCTTCCTGGAAGCTTTCAAACTCAAGTTCTTCAACTCCAAGTAAGTTTTATTGATCAAAATCTCGGTTTTTCACCGTTTTTCTCTTTTCCTCCTCAAACGTGATGAATTTCTTGGATCAACTTTGTTTGTGGATGGTCTTTGATCAAATTTCTTTTGAAATAAGAACTCTGGGTAGATTAGTTTTGATTATATGCTAGGTATTCTCCTGATTAACGGATTTTTAGGCTTCGATTTCTAAAATTTCGGTTTTAGGGCATATAATAAGGATTTTCGAAAATCATGCAATTGATCTATTTTTAAAAGTCCTTTTGCAAAACTAATTTGATTCTTAGTCTCTCTACATGATTATGATTGTTTGGGTACAATTTTTCAATCTTTGAAAATTAACAATTTTTCATGTGTTCTTGAGTTGGTCTACACAGGATTCCTTTTCTCAAGAAACCATTAGCAATGGTGATCACTTGGATTGTTTTTCTACTTGCGGCTATGGTTCATACAAGAGACACCGTCAAGCCCAAGAGGGCTAAGAAGGCTAAGAAAGCGAAGAAAGCTAAAGATGATTCCGATACAGAATCTGAAACGGAATCAATTAATTGGGATGAACTGCAAGTTGAAGCAACGACTGTTCCGACTGCTTCAAAGGGAAAAGCACCTGCAGAAACATCAAAGGCTCCGCCCACTGCTGCTGAGAAAGGCAAAGCTCCAATGGAAGAAACTTCTGGGAAGACAAGAAGAAAAAGTATTGCTCGCAAAAGAGGGAGTGCACAAGGAATCTCCATTGAGCAACCAGCTGATAGGCAAGCACCTCCTCAAGACTTTGTCAGCTCGGCAAGAATAAAGGATTTTGAAAACAGAGAATGCATTGGAGAAAGGCATGTTGATGTAAAAGCCTTAAAGCAGCGTTCTCAGACGTTTGGGACTTTGTTTGACCAGAGAGGTCTTGCTTCCATTTGCGAGTTCCCGGAGACCACTGGGTATTGTCTTCACTCAGTGAGGATGTTTTATCAGAATGCCTGCTATCTAGTTGATCAGGAAAGCGGGCGTCGGGATTTTCAAACATTAGTCAAGAATGTCAGAATCAAAGTAACGCCTCAGCTAATTGGTGAAGTACTAGGGATGGACGCCCGAGCCGATGGCACTCATTACCTGAAGAATCAAGCCTTCAACACCTACTCCTGGAGAGTGGTAGTTGATGGAATCTGTGTTCCAAATACTCGGTCGACAGGAAACTCCGTTTTCTCGAAAGAACTACGACCAGAGTACCGCATCTTAAATCTTATTATTTGTTACAATATTATTCCAAACATGAACACAAAGGTTCTTCGGTGGGAAAGAATGATATTCCTTTATCTACTTGGAAACCCCGCAGCAGCAATGGGAGCTAACTTAAACATTCCCTACGTCATCTGGTCAAGGATGGCACGATATGTGGAGCAAGCTCATCCGTCAGAGAGACTACCTTTTCCAATGATCATCATGCGCATTCTTCGCAAATTTAAAGCTGACACAAATGCGAGTTCCTATCTGCACAGTTTAGGAACGATCAATGACACAACAATTGTAAAGTCTCTTTCGACGAAGCCAGATGAACCTTTCATACCTCTTCACCGGCAACGAGAACAACGACAACAAGCAACAACCTCTGCACCGGCAGCAGCTCCTCCAGTTCAACCAGCACCTCCGGCACAAGAAGCACCACAATCAACTTCTGATGATGATGCATCTGTTACCTCAATCTATAAAGAACAGCAAAGGCTCTCCAACGAGCAAGAACGTATATCAAATGAACTAATTGAGGTAAAGGAAGAAATAAAGAAGGTAAATAAAAATCAATCAGCAATGAACAAGCGAATAAAGAAGATTTTCCAAATCCTCGGCTGTATCAGTTCAGACGAGTCTGAATAATCCGTATCCTTCTAATTTCTGTTTATTATGCATATGTTTAAATCCTTCTGTTGTGCAGGTTTTTAAGTTTTAATTTGAGTTTTTAGTTCTCTAACTTAAACTGTTAACCATTCTCTCCACTTCTGTAATCTTTGGCTTTATTTGTGACAAAAAGGGGGAGAGAGTTTAGAACAATGATTTGAACAATGAACAGTGATTGTGAAAATCTTGCTAATGAACAATGATTGTGAAAATCTTGCTGATGAAGATTTTGTATACATCAAGGTAAGTATCACTTCAACTTCAACTTTGGTTTTCATCTTGTGATTGTTTGCATGTCTCGACTAACTATTTGGGCATGTAATATAACTAACAAGTTGATGTTGGACTAACATTGTGTGACATTTGGTTTTTAATTGCTAGAAGATATGTTGGTTTTTGACTATGATTCTCTTACATATCTGAATTCTCAAATGTCATGATGATCAGATAAACTCTATCTCTGTACGAGGTTTTGTATGCTAAATATTCTTGAGGTATCTAACGATCTCTTTTTGTCAAGAATGATTTCTTTGTGCAGAGAGTACAGATGTCTAAGTCTAGAGTCTGTTTTAGGAGTTTATCTCATGTTTTTAAATTTTTGGATCTCCATTGTAAATTTTTGTTGTATGGTGGTAGCAACAAAAATATCTTTTTGAATTTTCTTTAGTGGATCTGTGTTTTGTCACGAAACCGCCAAAGGGGGAGATTGTTACGGAATTTGAGTTGGCGTAGTTTCGTGAAAGTCTCAAGTCTTGAAGATTGAAGGTGAAGAAAGTTGGATCGTTTAACTCAATCTCAAGAAAGAAGAATTCAAAAGGATCAGGTATGTTTAACCTAAGATTTTGTGTGATCCGAATACTTCTTGTAGTGTAGAAACACTTGGAAGAATCTTTCATTGCATAAAAATCAAAAACTGGACTTGGGACATGTTCAGGATCCGGATCAGGTTGTTCGATCCGGATCCCGAAGGTGGTTCGTTCATACACCAGTTCAATCCGGATCGTAGCCTCTCTTGATCCGGATCCCGAACACTGAGTTTACCATCTTCCTTGAACGATCCGGATCAGGCTTCGCAATCCGGATCCCGAACGTTGATGTTTGGTGAACTGTATGAACGATCCGGATCAAGCACTTCGATCCGGATCCCGAACCTTCGTTTTTCTGGAATTGCCTGACTCGTTGCGATGATCCGGATCACAGTTAATCCGATCCGGATCGCCGTCCGTAAAATCTCCAGAAATGTTAGGTTTTTTATTTCTATCTCCTTCCTAGGGTTTCTAACCTATAAATAGACCCTATGACTCTTCTTCTAGGGTTAATCCAAAAAGAGGCCGAAAATAACTATTGCCGTCATTTTCATATATACGCCTCTAGATCCACATATAGAGAAGAAAGGAAATCATTAGAGAATACTCTATGTTTCTTCATCTATATTGATTAGTTTGATTCTAAGTTTTCATACTCACATCTTGAGTTGAATCAAACTAATGAATACTTAGATGGTATTTCCGATCTATCTTTGATCTAAGTATTCGGCGGATCATCACCACCCAAAACAACGATTTACCCCAAAAATCGGCGCGTGGATTCGCGTGTCCTTGTGGATTCAAGGTTCAACCGCTCTCGTGGATTCGGAGCGAGGCACGTTCGTGGATTCGAAGGGTGCTATTGAGTGAAGACCGTGGATTCGGTCGGACGTCGTGGATTCGACGTTGGACGCCGTGGATTCGGCGTTGGGCGCAGATCGTGGATTCGAGAAGCGTCGCGGAGCGAGCGGAGAAGATCCTCTAGGAGCGTATGGAAAAGGTTGAGTCGTAAGTGTGTACGGTAAATCACCTTGTACGTGTTTTAATTCTAGTGGATTTCTGCCGTGTTATCGGTCCCGTGGTTTTTTACTCCGGTGATGGAGTTTTCCACGTAAAAATCTTGCGTATTATTTTTATTTCCGCATTGGGTTTTTATCGCAATGATTTTTTTGAGTGTTTATGCGTTTACACCTATTCACCCCCCTCTAGGTGTTTTTTCCCCTATTTAGATCCTTATTACATATAACCCAACAGTACATTCCGCCACCAGGTGAGCACCCTCGCAGATTACGCACCGTCCCTGAGGTGGTTTCGCGCTCCTTGTTGGTGTCGGTTCATCCTTCCGTGCTTTCTCCGGACGTCCTCCTCCTCGGTCCTCTTGGTCGGGTTCCCCTTGCGGGACGGATGTAGCAGTCCTCTCCGTTTCTTCCGGTCGCGGTGCCGGAGGCCTGGTGGTGCCCGATTTCCGTGGGCACTCGTAGCGTGCGTGGCCTGGCCTGCCGCATCGGTAGCAGTTGTCGTGTCTCCATGGACAATCCGTCACCTGATGCGCCCCACTGCATATGGGACACGGCTTCCTCAGCGGTTTGGGTTCTCCTCTCGTCGTCTTTCCAAAGTTTCCCTCTGTCCTCGGGCGCTTGAGGGCCGGGCCCTGCTGGAAGGGGCCCTCCATCGGACCGGGATAGGAACATCTCTGCCGAGCACGTGCCTCGGCCAGTTCTTGCTCCGCCCGCCGGGCCAACATAACCGCTTCGTTAAAAGTGGGGAACCCTGCCGGTGGCATTCCCCGATAGGCGTCGTCCCTGGCGTCTCGCTGGGTGCGGTCGACACCCTCAAAATCCTGAGTCAGTAGGCATAGGCGCTCAGTGAGGGTTAGCATTTGCCCTGCTATGTCGCGTAGCTGGTTGCGGAGTAAGCGGTTGGCTGCGGCTGCGGGATCCATCCTGTCCATTGAGAAATGGTTAGCGCTCGGTGGCCGAATCCTGGCCGTTGTCTGCTGTAAACAAAGAAACCACGTCAACCCTAAGGTTACCACCCTAGCACCCTATCTTACGATTTCACCTATATTACATTCCCTTTTTCCCCGTACTCTCACGTACTACCGCACCTACACCTTGGTTATCTCATGTCCAATTTGCTTGTGGCACCTTACGCTGTGGATGTGGATCACGTCTACTATGGTTATGATTGTTTTTCTCTGATACCATTTTATCTGTCACGCCCCTGGGGGTTTTTGAGTCAAGCAAAGCGGAAAATTGCGTGTATATTTTTTTTTTCTTAATATAATAACATAAACCTCATCCCCGGTGCGTGCCAGACCGCCACATACACAAATTCTCTCTGTCCACGGACAGAGTCTCCTTTGTATATGCACGGCGTCTCATTTACAACATCATCCATCATCCATCAACCATACAGTAGACATACATCACCAATCAGAGTACATTGATTTAACTACTGTTTTAAAAGACCGGTGTCCACTCGACACCTTATTTTTTTTTTTTCAAGCAAGCTATTAAAGCGGCGTCACCGTTTGGAAAGGATAAAACCAACGGTTGCGAAACCCGTGCCCACATGGCACTTCGTTTTGAGAAAGCATTTTCGAAATCATTTGGTTTTTCATGAAAACGCGCCGCATATGAAACATCACTAAAAGTATCTAAACGTAAAAGTACATCTCATCCACAGCGCTAACTAATACATGTCCACAACTAATATAAACCACAAGCAAATTAACTAATAAAAGCATAAAGGAAAATGAGATATATCCAAGAGTTCTGACTACGGTCCTCGCGACGCAGTCTCACCGCCATCCCGGCTAACGCACCTAGTATCACCTGTCACGGAGTGGGTAAAGTCAGTGACAAACAAAGTAGATGTTTAAATAAAAACAAGGAAAGAAGAGCAAACCGATTACACCGGGACCTTTTGCTAAAACCCTACAACTTACTTTACTCACTTTATTTACTTTAGTGACACCGTCCTGACAGGGTAGTCAACGATCTCTCCCGCGGGACTTTTGATGCTTTTAACCTCTTCACGGGGCTAGTGCGATACCTGTAGCAGCCGTGAGAAGGTCCCCACACTTCGTGGGGCACACGGGTCGTATAGACCACTTCTCCGGAAAAGTACACCAATGCGGGGGCCAAGCCGCCAGTGTACGTGCAGCATTCGAAACCAGATTTACCGAGATCGGCGTGTATTTAGCACCGCGACCGTAGCCGCAACAATTATTATATAAGATAAAATACGATCATGCGAAAGGTTAGATAGTCCATCTACTTTGTTAGGCATATTAAGAACACTTTTACGATGATAGATGCACTTACTGCACTTGTTGCACTTATAGCAACAGTACCCACCTTGTTGCGGGAAGATCGGAGCACTCGGATCTTTCACACACTCCCGCTGCGTACCCGGACCTAAGAAAAGTCCGCAAGGATAAACTATGGTCAAAAACACATACTAACATCTCAAAACGGAAAACCCCAAATTACTTATATTGATAGAAAAGTCCAACACCGTCCAATTCGCCGGAAACCGGAACCCCGCGCCGCCGTCGCTGCCCGTCGGAGCCCCGCGCGGCTCGGAATCGCGCGGCGCGGCTCCGCGGCGGCGCCCGCGTGGGTTTCGGCCCACGCGGCGCGGCGAGGCGCCTCGCGCGGCGCCCGCGCGGGTACTGCCCGCGCGGCGCCCGCGCGGGTGCAGCCCCGCGCGGCGCCCGCGCGGGGGCTGCCCGTGCGGCGCCCGCGCGGGGGATGTCCGCGCGGCGCCCGCGCGGCGCCCGTGCGGGTGCCGCCCGCGCGGCAGCCGCGCGGCGTCCGCGCGGTTGGGTGCCCGCGCGGTCTTCTCCGTCGCCGCTCGCGGTGGCGACCGGCCATACGCGTAATCTTCCGCGTGATGCCCTAGCGGCATCGCGCGTCTCCATCGCCCGTTCCGCGCCCTAGCACGACGGCGGTGACGGCGACGGTAACGGAGACAACGGAGAAGCCCGAAACTCAACAAAAAGGACGACGGAATAATCCCGAAAAATTCCAAAAATTATTTTACTCACCGAAGATCGACGGAAAGGTCGCCTTGTCGCGTTCTTGCCTTCAATTCGGTGTTCGGGGGGATCGGGCTCTTTCTCTTTTTCCTTTTCCTTCCTTCCGGCTAGGGTTCCGTCTTTTTCCTTTCTTTCCCTTTCTTTCTCTCCTCACCGGTTAGGGTTTTATTTTTCCTTTCTTTCCCTCCGATAAGCGGGATCACTTATATAGTCCCGATTATTTAATTATATATATTTAATTAATTTTCTCTTTAATTCGTACGTAAGAAAATTTTATTTTCCGTCACCGGATAATTAATTAATTAATTAATTATCCCCTACGAGATAACCCACCTTATCTCCAACGGGTGCAAGATATTTTGCACGGATTCCGATGCATGACTAATCACCACATCACTAAGAATTCCGTTCCGGGAGATCCCGATATCGGATTTCAGATCCGATCGCACCGTCGGTCATCATTTTCCGCGCTCTATCGCAGAAAAATACCAGCACCACACACCGGCCAACTTTTAACAATTAAATAATTTTATTCCACTTAAGGGCTTAAATAGTTTGGATGTGAGTCAAAAATACCCCCAAGGGCCGAATCACTACACCTCCCAATTGGCTTCGCGCCCCTCGTGATCCTCTCATTTCTCTCTGGCACTAGGAGAGATTGCAGTTTCCCCGCCGGGCACTGATGTTCGGCCTTTATTCGATGACCAACCCCATAGTGAGCCACGAGTTGTGCTACATCCCTTGTCAATTTAAGCCACCAAAAGTCTGCTGTTGATCCGTCCTGCTGCGTAATCGCGGTTACCGATATGTTTCCCATCTGACTCTTACCGCTCCAGGCATCGACTGCTCCACTTGTCTTTCCGGGGTGATCTTGATTGGACGAATCATTTCCTTGAGTTGCTTGGTCGTATAGGCCTTAACTTTTCCCCCTGTTGCCTCATTACACCTCCAAGTCAGTTCCGTGATGCATCACCACACCTCAAAATCCTCACCCGGTGTCGGTAGTGCATGCATAGGTGCCTGTGATAGCCTAACCTTGCGTTCTTCGAAGCTCTCCTGACATTTAGCCGTCCCAAAAAGCCCACCTCGCGAGGCCCAAACTCACACCTTTGAAGTTTGGCCTACACTCTCTGGTCCCTGAGAGTCTGCAAGGTCACTCGTAAACGCTCCTCGTCTGTACGCGAGTTGATCCAAGAAGGGTCTGAAAATTCTGTTCATCATACCCATGAACACCGCTGGGGCGTTCAAATACCCACCCCCGAAGCAATGACACGCAAAACGCCCTATAACTCTTGGCGAAACTCGTTGGTAACCCTAAACGGAAAACTACCGGACTGAACCGCCCTAAGAGTTCAGACAAACGATGGCTCAACCCGCCTGGCAACCCTACTGTCCCGTCCCTCTTGATCGAAACTAACCTGAGTAAGCCTGCTCCTCAACTTGGAGTTCCCTGTTATGACGCCACCGGTTCGCAGACCACCTCTGACGGTGCTGAGCAGTCAGCAACCAAAGTCTCGCGATGCGTCGAGGTACCCCAGTCCTACCACCAAACTCGGACCGACGGGCCCTTAAATGCCCAAAATAACTCGACAACAAAGGGGGAAACCACACTAATACCCTCACAAAACTCCAGGATGTGCCAACCAAACCTGTCGGGTCACCGCCTACAAGTAATCCTCCTTTGAAAACAACGAACCCACCCGTCACCAACACGGACCACCTCCCCCCGTCACCAACACGGGCCACTTCCACCCGTCACCAACACGGACCACTAGCTCGGAGCATAACCACCATCCCGGATTGTCCGCTCTAACTATCCGTTCTACCGAGGCGACGGTCAAAACTAAAGCTAGGTTTCAGCTCTAAGACCTACCACAAGGTCTACCCCACAGAAAAAGCAGCATGCAGGGCATCCTAGCCGAAAGTGACCAATGCCAGAGCGCCATGTAGTCAACAACCCCCGTTGACCTACACTGCTTCACAATCAATAGACTCGCAACCCAAAATCCTCAAGACTATGCCTTGGTCATGGGGAGCTGGCGACAAAAAAACCAAGAAATACGGTCCTACTTTCGTCCTGGCATCGAAGGGGTGCGACACTCTGATTAACCCCTAACGCTCGGTCCCAATCCGTTGCCCCTCCAAGCACCGGGCATTGAACCGAGCTGCATACCCCCAGACCAAACAGTCACACTCCCAACTAGGAGAATTCTAAGCTCAACGCCCACTAAAACAAAGGCCTCCAGGTACTATAAACTACCCATCCAAAACCTATCGGGTCGGAAAAAGGACATACTACAAATACAGCAAGAAAAACTTTATCATAAAACTGCCTAGGTTTACTAAGCGCACTCGAAGGATCACGCGCCAACCCACAGTAAGACAACCTAATCAACCCTCTTGTGCAGAACACAAGAACCCGACCCAGAGCTACCAGGCACCACCCAGCGTCAAAAGCTAAACCCCTAATATAAAGTCGCCACTTACGCACACTCGTGCGAAGCGAGACACGGCCTCTCTAACCAAAATCGAGCCCAAACGAATAAGATTTACTAAACCCGGTGGTCTCCCTTATTAACCCAAAGGGGCACCCCAAAACCCCACCATGATGATTTCTACAACCATCTCAATGACCACAGTAAAAAGCTGAACTATAGGTAACAACCGTAGGGGGAAGAATCCTCATTCCCACCCATACCTTGTCCAAGATGCAAAAAGAATCGGCCGATTATCTGCTGTAATCTTAAACCAGCAGGCCTAGAAGGTACAACTTTAGACGAGAGGCTACCCAGTTAACCACGACCGACAAAACGGCCGACACACTAACAAACACCGGCGGATTACACTACCACCAGTCACCGTTACTAATGACGACCAGAACGTCGGCAGAGGAAGGGGTTCGAAAAACAAAAGCCAGCGCAAGGATCTGCTGTGTTAACAACCGCACCAGGTGCATGAACACCGTCAGCAGGCCCACCGTGTCCTGTGCTGGTTGCTTAATCCATTGATTCCCAGCAACCATCAAGACCCCGGTGGCAGCCGGCCTCGACCCCAGCCTCCAAAACAACACAACTACACAAGCACGACAACCGAGCTAAGTCGAGAAATAGTATTCAACAGTCCTGCACTCTCGCATTTCTACGCACCTATACCCTGATCATTTCATTGGTTAGTAGCCAGTGGTAATGTACTTCTGTGGATGTTGGATAGCGACTACTGTGGTTAAAGTTGTTTTTCTCTGATACCATCTTAATCTGTCACGCCCCGGGGGTTTAAACAAGCGGAAGACAACCACCGATGAGATCTTAATTTTGTATATATTTTTTTTTTCTTTTTGAAACCCTTTCCCCCCGGTGCGTGCCTAGACCCGCCGCATATACAAATTCACTCGGTAAACGGGCGGAGTCTCCTTTGTATATGCACAGCGTCCTGACTACAATTACCATACAATCATCACTTTAACCATACTAGTTCAAGAGTCGAGTACATACAACAATATTTCTTACGCAACAAAGAGGCCGACTAACTTTGAAAGGATAAATCCCCAGGGTTTTAAAAACGGTGCCCACACGACACCTATGTTTTCCAAAACCGTTTCGAAATCCATAAATCCACAGAGTTTTAAAAACGGTGCCCACCCGACACCTATGTTTTCCAGAACCGTTTTGAAATCCATAAATCCACAGAGTTTTAAAAACGCTGCCCACACGACACCCATGTTTTCAAATTCATTTTCGCAATGCTTTTTCGGTAGTTTGATAGTTTGAAAACGGCCAACTAACAAATAATAAAGTAAACATTCATCCACAGAAGTATGAAATCATCCAACATCCACATCGACCCCACAAGTGTAACAAACTCACACTACACCAAAATGTGCTTGTAGAGGCGGTTCTTAGTTATTGTAGCGGCGGTTTAAACCGCCTCTACAAGATCTAGAGGCGGTTCTAATGACCGCCTCTGGACTGCCGGCGTAGACGCCGCCTCTACATTGTAGAGGCGGTTTGGGGGACCGCCCGGGAATACTAGAGACGGTTCTCTAGTGGCGGTTTTGACCACCGCATCAAATTTTTTATTTAAATTTTTATATACATATATTTAATTTCGTAATAACATAAAGGCGGTTTAAACCGCCACTACGAATGTTGTATTGTAGAGGTCGTTCAAACCGTCTTTACTGATATTATTTTATAGAGGTGGTTTAAACCGCCTCTACAAAGGTTTGCTATTTAGAGACGGTTTAACCCGCCTCTACAGATTAACAAAATCTCATTATAAAGAGGCGGTTTGAACCGCCTCTACATAAAAAATAAAATAAAAAATTATATTTAATAATTATTTTAAACCGCATTTATACACATAACATTACAGATTCGATGACAATCATACAAAATTTATCATTTAATTTCAAACATACACTAACAATACAAGAAACAAAATAATTCTCAATAAGCAGTAAAGACATCATCAAAACTTCATAATTTAAGAAAACATACCAACCAAAACACATAATATATCGTTCAATAAGTATAATAGAGAGTAGTAATGTAGTAATAAAAAAAGTATAATAGTTTGTCAACATTTGAGTTGTCAATCATTCACAAAAATTTAAATTGCATTTTAATGTCCTTCATTTGTGGCCTCGGGCTCGTGACTTGCATTCGATGAAAAATTATTTGGAGAAAATACCCCAACCATATTTGTTTTGTCCCCAGCAACCTAAAAAAAAATCAAACATTATAAAAATTATTAGTTATATGACAACCCAATTATATATATATATATATATATATATATATATATATATATATATATATATATATATATATATATATATATATATATATATATATATATATATATATATATATATATATATATATATTAACTTGCGATTAATTTAGCATACCTGTAATAAATTTGTTTTTAGCTGAGCCATTTCCTCTCGCATCTCGTGCATTTCTTCTTTGAGCTCTTTTACTTCTTCTGATTGACTTTCTCTTGATTAATCTATTGTAGGTAAATTTATATGTTTTACGCCATAATATGATCTTAGCGTAAGTCCCAACCCTAAACCTTTCACACGTCCATTATGCTCAGGATCCATGACATCTAGAAAGGCTTCATCCATCAGCTTGTTCGTATCAGATTCGGAACTTTGTGAAAGTGTAATGAACTTTGCACGCGCATCATCCTATTAGAGATTTGAAAAAAAATATTAATATTTCACAAATTATATGAATCTTAAATATGACTATATGATAGAAAATTATACTTACCAAATTTTTCTTCGCATCTTCATTCACAAAATCTCCATTCTTTTTCTTATGAGTTTCCTCCCAAAAAAGTAAGCCGATCAGGTTCTTTACCAAGAACAATTTCCTATAATTATAAATAATAATTTCTAAATTATAATACAAATGGCATATTACTTAAAATAAAATAAATTTAAATGTCGAGTTATTACCATTTCCTTTCGCTTCCTTGCATAACTTTTTCTTCCCGAAGTATAGGCCATCTTCACCATCTTTACAGAAGTTGAATTAACTTGACAACGTTTCTACAATAAATAAATATGTTAAAAAATGAATAATGCACTATCAATAACATTGCTATAAAAATAAAACTTTTATACCTTACTTTCCTCGGTGGACCAATATGCTACTAGACTAGTCCATTGGTCTCTAATCACACCTGTTGGTACATTGTCAACTAATTCTTGAATCGGTTTGTCTTCTGAGAAGAATTCATATTTTAATTCACTTTTATAATCTCTCCATTTTTTGTTCAATGATGCCAACACCCAATGTCTCGTTCCCTCCGGATATATAAACTTTGCCTATTCATAAAATAAAAAGTTTACTGTTAAAAATGTAATATAATAAAAGTATATAAATATACAATAAAAAAAATAATGAGCAAAGATGAAAGAACCTCAATATGTTTTAGCATTTTTTTCTTGAATGGATTAAAAATTTGATTATCCTATCGCAGAATATTTAAATGAGCAAATATTCCATTTTTTGCGATTACTCCTAAAAATGATCCAAGGACAGATCCTACATATGTACGCGGAACCCCATATTTATCAACTTCGACATCAATCCTCTCTCCTTCAAGTAGGTTCCACATATTTGCTAATGTTGTTCTTCCTCGTTTCTTACGTCGATTTTTATTTGTACCTGAAAATAAACTTAAATCTATTAACTTTAATAGAAAATCAAGCTTATATACTATATAATTAATAAATAATATTGCTTACCAATGATCTAAAGAAATAAATCATTTTGATTATTATTTTCAATCTCGGTGGTACTTGCATTTGTAGGAGTTTCTGGGGAAAATAGCAAATGCTCATCTCCTACTGGTCCTTGAACTTCCAAGTCATCTTTCAGGGGTAGATCTAACTATATTGCAACTACGCAATCTTCTAGAACTGGAGGACATGTTTCAATTTCCTACAAATGATAAACAAATGATATAAATCAAGCAAATCTAAAATAATAGAACTTAATCAACCAAATATAGAGTAAGAGTATATTCATCAAACTAACCTGAGATAAAAATATCACATGCATGAGAAGTATTATTTCAATACTTTTTTTCTAAAAAATTATGCTTCATCATTGTCATCTTCATTTACATTAACTCGAATCCAATTTGGATGTTCATTCTCATCTAAAATTTGTAGAGACGGAGGGATTACAAAAGTCTCATCCGTTGAATCTTCATCCATATCAAATAAATCTCTCGGTTTGATTCTCACAACTGAAAACCAATTCTCATCTTTCGGTATTTGCACATAAAATACTTGTTGGATTACAAAAGTCTCATCCGTTGAATCTTCATCCATATCAAATAAATCTCTCGGTTTGATTCTCACAACTGAAAACCAATTCTCATCTTTCGGTATTTGCACATAAAATACTTGTTGGACTTGTGATGAAAATACATAAGGATCATCTTTCAACTTTGCACCTGTATGTATTAAGCGAGAAAAGTTTACAAGAGTGAACCCAAATTCATCATGCTTAATGCCCATACTGTGGTGAACATCAACCCAATCACATTTGAATAAGACAACCTTGAAACGCCCATAATAATTTAATTCAATGATATCTTTCAATCGGCCATAATAGTTTATGTCGCCTATTTCTGAAGTATTAACAACACCACTATTTTGAGTCTTTCTATTTTCTTCACGAGCTTATGTATGAAATCTGAAACCGTTGATAATAAATCCACTAAATCTCCTTGCAAATTTGTTAGGGCCTCTATCAATAACTTGAATTTCTTCTGAAATAGTTGAATCATCCATCCTCATAACCTATATCAGCACAAGAGGCTATCAAACTTTTGACACATACAAATAGGGGAGAGCAGCTCGAAACCCACACAACACCACAAACAAATACCTGTACTTCTAATTAATTACTCTGACAACTATATATATAATATATGTATTTACATAAATAGGTTATCATTTGTTTCCTTTTTACTTATCAGCACTTGGCTCTTCTGTTTTTGTAAAAATGTGAAGGACCTTTATCTGAACCATAGCACATTCTTCAAATAGGAAGCTGAACTTCAAAGTTTCCATTTACTACATAACCTAACCTTACCGTATTTGTGAAATAGATATCTGAACTTAACAAAATTTTATTTTACTTGACTGGATATTCTTTTAATGTAATAAAAAATTCTGCTATTTGATGGAATATCAGTCAAAAATGTTACAGATACATTAAACTGAGATTGCAGAAACAAAACTTTGAAATTGAAAGTTCCTTTTTAAAAAATTACTGTAAGGTTAGACAATAGATACAACATCTAAAACTTAGGTATCGATTTCAAAATGTGCTATAATTTAGGTGAGGTCTATACATTTTTACCTTTTTCTATTTGCTCTTTTCCAATCAGTAGTCATTGGCTGGGTCATGCAGTGTGGTGGACAAAGAACTGGTCAAGAAGAAGATAAAAATCTAAATAATTATAGTATAGATCATAAAAAAATATAAAAAATAGTATGGAACAAAACGTTATATAAAATTAAATAAATTCAATTCAAGTGGTCGGATTTTGGTTAGATATTCGGCCAAAATCCGGCCGAAGGGGAGGGAAGCAAACAGAAGAAAAGGTCGGTGGATAGTGAGAAGAGTGTGGAAAAAAAAAAAAAAAAATCTATCAAAATCAATCTTTGATGGAAGCTTTGGTGGCTCTCTTTACTTTATTTAAATTTTTGGCTCTTTTTTCTACCTTACATTAACGAAATAGAGAGAGAGAGAGAGAGAGAGAGAGAGAGAGAGATGTAGGTTTTTATAGGATCCACAAGGATCTAAATAGGTACTATCAAACACCTAGAGAGGGGGTGAATAGGTGTAATACTTAAAAACTCAATCTCAGTGCAAAATAAAAACCAATGCGGAAAATAAAAACAGCACACCGAGATTTACGTGGAAACTCCAATCCAGGAGAAAAACCACGGGACTAACACGCAATAACAATCCACTAAGAATAGAAGAATAACAAGGTGATTACCGACTCCACGGACTCAACCCCTCCTTTAGCTTCTTCGGACCTTGCGCTGACCGGTTGGATATCCACGCAATAACAATCCCTAAGAAAAGAAGAATAACAAGGTGATTACCGTCTCCACGGATTTAACCCCTCCTTCAATTTCTTGGACCTCGCGCTCCACCGATTTTGCACGCCCACTGCACACGTTCGAATCCACGAATGCCACTCGAATCCACGAGCACACGTTTCGAATCCACGAAACGCCTTTAGCACACCGAATCCACGATGCCACGTCGAATCCACGACGCAAACTCAGTCGATAAGAATATTGACTTCGATGGTGATCCTTTGCTTAGATTCTCATTGAGGAACCGTAAAAGAAATCTCTAAGCAAAGATTAGATCAATTCGACAAAAGATCTGTTCTTGAAAGAACCGTCGAATTGACCTAAAAGAGGCTATTAAGAAGAATAATGAAAACCTAGCCTCTAGGGTTGCTCTCGAGTGTTTTATAAATTAATCGGTAGAGAACCCCCGTTCTTGAGAAACCCTAAGTGTCTATTTATAGTTTAGAAACCTTTGGAAAGAGATAAGAATCAAAAACATACCTTATCTGGAAATTTTCAGGACGGCGATCCGGATCGGATTTACTGCGATCCGGATCGTCGTAACGAGATAGACGATTCCAGAAAACCAAGGGTTCGGGATCCGGATTGCATTGCCCGATCCAGATCGTTCATACAAATCAGAAAACTTAACATTCGGGATCCGGATCGGAAATTGCATGGATCCGGATCGAAGTCTTGTATGAAGCAACAACCTTCGGGATCCGGATCGTTGGCTCTGATCCGGATCCTAAACATGTCCGAACACCAGTTTTTGATTATTATGCAATTAAAAGTTCATCCAAGTGTTTCTACACTATAAGAAAGTATTTGGATCACCACAATTATTTAGTTAAACATACCTGATCCTCTTGAATACTTTCTTCTTGAGATTGATGTAACTGATCCACAATTCTTCAACTTCAATCTTCAAGACTCAAGACACTGAGTGTCAACTTGAGCTCTTGTTGAATCTTCTCTAAGTCTTTGATTGCTGATTGACAATTTGATCCCTTTAAGACTCCGACTCAACTCACTGACTTGACTCACAAAATATGCCAACACCAAAATGCCGTAACAATCTCCCCCTTTGGCAATTTCGTGACAAAACCCAAAAATACATAAAAGCGCTCAAGTCACTCATCTTAAACCAAAAAGTCGAAATTCAATGTTATCACCAAAACATTGATTTTCTTTGCGTGAAAGATCCAATAAATACAAAATTACATTTGAACCAAACAGCCCTAGAACATACTCTATGACTTAGGACTTGGAGTCTTAAAGTGATGTAATTCCTGCAAAACAAAACTCCAAACAAAATCAAACGTTAGTCGTTAGAAATTAAAATCCTACATTTGATTCGTCCTTTTGGTTCTTTTGTTTTTCGGCTCTTTCAACCTTTTATTTATCTCCCCCTATCAAGAGCATCTCTAACATGTTCTCCATGTTCTTGAGCATCTATGTTCTCCCCCTTTGTGGTACGATCATCATTTTCCGTTCTCCCCCATTTTTCCATTTTCGTTTCGTTTGTCCTCTCTTGATGATCTCATCTCCGTCATTTCTCTTCTCCCCCTTTTTGTCACAAATTATCAAACAGTGAACATACTAGACAAAAGGGAATCACTTACAACATCAGTTCAAAGAGAAAGAGAGATAAAAGCTCAGTTCCGGTATATAACAAAAATGCAGATTGCGTACCGGTACCAGAAGGCAAAAATCAAATAATTTCTTGAAACAAATCCAGATTTTAGAATCTTTTCAAATACCGATTTGTATTCCATCAAGAAAACAATTTAAGTGCTTGAAATTAATATGAGATCACATAGATGTCATTCAATCCAATTAATTTTACAAAAATTAAAAAGATTTACACCGAAATCATGAAAAATAAAGGTAAAACATTATAAACCGTTTTTCATGTTATATTCATCAAACACAAGTCATCAAAAATAATCTTGAGATCCAAAGTCTATCAAGATGTAACGGATGTACAAAGATGACTTACAGAGATTTCCAAATGACATCAATTTGATTTCTTACCCTTTCAAATTTGAGATAAGCACTAAAATACCTAAGGGAGGCTCTTTGAGCATCTTTCAACTAACCCACCTTATACCAACCAGGAGATTGTTCAAAATATAAGAGTTTTGCATATAAATCTCCAAATGCTTCAACTAAAGATTTTCTCATAAAATACTATCAAGCATCCATAACATGTGGTAGCTTCACACACAAACCGGACGACCGGGGTGGCAGCTCTTTCCAACATGTGGTGGTAGTTTTCACACTCCTTTCGGATGTAACTCTTTCCACATCTTTTGCAAATTATTTCAATACCCTTGTAAGAATGCAATCTCTTACGTGAAAGAATTATATCCCAAATTTTAGTCTATCGGTTGTCTCACGTTTATCACAATGAATTCACACAACCGAGATAGATTAAGCATCTAAAGATCACACATGATTTCTAAAATTTGATGCTTATAATATCAAAAACTCCTATAATGAAGTATCTTCAAGATTATGATTAAGGAGTAAAGTTGATAATCCAAATAAAATTAATTTGGAGTGAATAAAAGTGAAGCCCTTTTTATTCAATGCACTTGTTCAGTAAAAACCCTTTTGTTCAAAAACAAAGTATAAAAACGAAGAGCATTGAAAAACATGTAATGCAAAGATTAAGAAAGATATGAAGGGAAAACCAATCAAAGCATTACATACAGTCATAAGCTATTTAGAACTTAAGACAAGGAAAGATATCACCTTTCCGAATCCAAAATCGCTGGATTTTGGGTTGTCTTGATTCGTTGTGGCCGGGGGTTGTCCGCTTTGACTGTTGGTCCACCTTAGGTCTTTGCCTCGCAATGATCCACTTGTATGATTGATGTTGTGGCTCGGACCTTTGGTGGGTTGAGTGAACTCCTTTGACTTGATGTTTCTTTTGATTCCGTTGAGTTCGCTCCGTAGATGAAGTTGCCGAAGAATTCTTCTTTCTCTTTTTCGGGCAATCCTTCACCAAATGTCCTTCAAGTCCACATAGGTGACAAGTTCTTCCTTTCAATTTAGTTGTGGAACTTGAAGCCTTCACAGTTTGGTTCTTTTTAAATCCCAAACCAACCTTGCTTGATTGACCTAATCCGGACATACAATCAAGTTTCTTGGAACCAGTTGAAAGCCTTTGTATGTCGGATTTAAGTTCATGAACTTGCTTGGTCAAAGCTTGGTTGGTGACATGAATCTCCTCAAACTGTTTTTCTAGAAAACCAATCTTGTCCATATATGATTTAGCGTTTGTCTCCGATTGGTTTAGCTTTTCTTGGAGGATTTTATTGTTATCCAATAAACGTCCTTGTTCCTCCTCGAGATCTTGAAGTTTTATCTTTAAAGCTTGATTCTCGTCTTGACCTTCAAGTCGTTGCTTCCTCAACTTCTTAATATGTTTGGCCATCTTCTTTGATTCCGTAAGAAGTTGTTGATATGCCTCAACGAGTTCTTCTTCGTCCGACTCCCCCTCACTTGATGACTCTCCGTTGGATGTTGATGTTTCATGCAAAATCAAAGGAATAGAGTCAGTGATTAAAGATGATAAACAAACATTAGAGGAGGGAATTTGAGAGGCGTGTAAGGCAACGACTTTTTCCTCTTTACTTGAGGTCGATTCATTAGAGGTAGAATCGTCCCAAGTTTTCGCTTGCAAAGCCTTCTTTTTATATAATTTCGGAGTAGGACAATCTGTTGAAATATGGCCGTAGCCTTTGCATCTATAACATCGGATTTTCCCTTCGAATTCATCTTTTTCCTTAGAAGGTTTTGCAAGGCTTTTGAGGTTAGAGGATTTAGAACCCGATGATCCTTTAGATGGTTTCGTGGATGAAGATCCATCGGTTCGATTCTTCCAAAATTTCCGACGAAATTTCTTTGTGATCCGCGCCAATTGTTCTTCAAAATCGGCAAAAGAGATTTCATCGTCGGAACTCGATTCGCTATCTTCTTCCTTTGTTGATTTGAATGCAATACCTGTAAGCTTAGAAGAAGACTTGGAAGAAACTTGATTAGTAGGAAAAGTCATTTCATAAGTTTGCAAAGCACCTACTAATTCCTCTACACTCATCTCATCCGGATGACTAACGGTTTCAATGGCGGTAACCTTTGCCCTAAACCGTTCCGGAAGAGTCCGAAGTATCTTTCTTACAATTTTCGACTCCGGGATCTTTTCTCCTAAATTAGCACATGTATTTATTACATCTTGAAGTCTAGTGTAATAATCTGTAAACAATTCATGCTCTTCCATATGAATAGAGTCAAATTGACTTGTAAGCATCTGGAGCTTTTGAATTTTTACAAGATTAGTACCCTCATGTGTAATTTTGAGAATATCCTAAATTTCCTTCGCGGTTTCACACGCGGAAATTCTTGTAAATTCAGTCGAGGAAAGAGAATTAAATAAAGCGTTCATACCTTTCCCATTGTAAGAAGATCTTTCAAATTCCTCTTTGGACCATCTAGAGCGAGGTTTTGGGGTAGTAGAATTTCCTACTTCCTCAACACGATGCACCCAACCGTATTCCACGGATTGCCATACCCGCTCATCAATTGCGATGAGAAAAGCTCTCATCCGCACTTTCCAATAAGCATAATTAGTCCCATCAAAAAGAGGAGGTCTATAAATATTACCACTTTCACCCATCATGATAGATAAACCTAAAACCCGCTCCGATACCAATTGTAGGTTTTTATAGGATCCACAAGGATCTAAATAGGTACTATCAAACACCTAGAGTGGGGGTGAATAGGTGTAATACTTAAAAACTCAATCTCAGTGCAAAATAAAAACCAATGCGGAAAATAAAAACAGCACACCGAGATTTACGTGGAAACTCCAATCCAGGAGAAAAACCACGGGACCAACACGCAATAACAATCCAGTAAGAATAGAAGAATAACAAGGTGATTACCGACTCCACGGACTCAACCCCTCCTTCAGCTTCTTCGGACCTTGCGCTGACCGGTTGGATATCCACGCAATAACAATCCCTAAGAAAAGAAGAATAACAAGGTGATTACCGTCTCCACGGATTTAACCCCTCCTTCAATTTCTTGGACCTCGCACTCCACCGATTTTGCACGCCCACTGCACACGTTCGAATCCATGAACGCCACTCGAATCCACGAGCACACGTTTCAAATCCACGAAACGCCTTTAGCACACCGAATCCACGATGCCACGTCGAATCCACGACGCAAACTCAGTCGATAAGAATATTGACTTCGATGGTGATCCTTTGCTTAGATTCTCATTGAGGAACCATAAAAGAAATCTCTAAGCAAAGATTAGATCAATTCGACAAAAGATCTGTTCTTGAAAGAACCGTCGAATTGACCTAAAAGAGGCTATTAAGAAGAACAATGAAAACCTAGCCTCTAGGGTTGCTCTCGAGTGTTTTATAAATTAATCGGTAGAGAACCCCCGTTCTTGAGAAACCCTAAGTGTCTATTTATAGTTTAGAAACCTTTGGAAAGAGATAAGAATAAAAAACATACCTTATCTGGAAATTTTCAGGACGGCGATCCAGATCGGATTTACTGCGATCCGGATCATCGTAACGAGATAGACGATTCCAGAAAACCAAGGGTTCGGGATCCGGATTGCATTGCCCGATCCGGATCGTTCATACAAATCAGAAAACTTAACATTCGGGATCCGGATCGGAAATTGCATGGATCCGGATCGAAGTCTTGTATGAAGCAACAACCTTCGGGATCCGGATCGTTGGCTCTGATCCGGATCCTAAACATGTCCGAACACCAGTTTTTTATTATTATGCAGTTAAAAGTTCATCCAAGTGTTTCTACACTATAAGAAAGTATTCGGATCACCACAATTATTTAGTTAAACATACCTGATCCTCTTGAATACTTTCTTCTTGAGATTGATGTAACTGATCCACAATTCTTCAACTTCAATCTTCAAGACTCAAGACACTGAGTGTCAACTTGAGCTCTTGTTGAATCTTCTCTAAGTCTTTGATTGCTGATTGACAATTTGATCCCTTTAAGACTCCGACTCAACTCACTGACTTGACTCACGAAATATGCCAACACCAAAATGCCGTAACAAGAGAGAGAGAGAGAGAGAGAGAGAGAGAGAGAGAGAGAGAGAGAGAGAGAGAGAGAGAGAGAGGAACCTATTAGAGAAGAGGGATTTATGGGAAGGGAAGGAGGAGAGGGGAGGGAAGATGCCGCGGGCCGGGGGGGCGGGGCGATGTCGCAGGCCGCGGGAGGCGCGCAATGCCTCGGCCGGCGGGGGCGATGGTGCAGGCTGCGGCCGGTGGGGGCGATGGTGTAGGCCGCAGGTTGTGGGAGGGGCGCGGCAATGCCGCGGCTGCCGGTTGGGAGGGGAGGTGCCGGCGATGCTGCTTCTAGCTAGAAGAGGAAACGTCGGACAGAGATGGGAAGAAGCTTAGAGGAACACGATTTTTTAGATGGAAGGGTTTTTTTTCTTTTTTGGAAATAGGGTTTTTTACTTTTGGGGGGAAATTTTTTTTTTATATATTTTGAGGGAAATAGAAAAAAAATACCTTTTAGGAAAAAATTATTTTAAAAAAAATTATAAATTTTTTTCTTCATTGATGTAGAGGCGGGTCTTTAAAATCGCCTCAAAACCGCCTCTACGATTATATAGTAGAAGTGGTTGAAAGAACCGCCTCTTTACAACCGCCCCTATGGTCGTTTTTTCCTGTAGTGTCACATAGCTACTAACAGGTAATGAAACTGAGCATAAGGAGAAAATAAACATAGTTCGTAGCCTCGAAGGGCCAATAGACCTCTCATCGCGGCCTCACCGTCGCCCTAGCTCTCACCACTGACTGAACCTGTCACAGAGTGGCAAGTCAGCGACACAAGATATAAAGTATGAAATGCATGAAGGGCTATAACTAAAGCAAACCGTAAGAAAACCCGAGCAACCGTCCTCCTCATCGTGCAATCGACGGTATCCCCTCTCCCTGCATAACCTAAACCGGGCACCTGCCCCGGCAAACCAGACCGAGCATGAACCTCGGCAAACCAGACCGAGCACCAACCTCGGCAAACCAGACCGAGCACCAACCTCGGCAAACCAGACCGAGCACCAACCTCGGCAACCACACCGCTCGCACCTTGGCGCCTCTAACCCCCCACCTACGGGGGCCCCCACTACGTCACCTTGTGGGTTACACGGGTCAACGTACCACTTATCCGGAAAAGCACACCCTCGCGGTGGCCAATGCGCTAGTGTGCGTGTAACAACCTCGAGCATCGTAACCAAGTACACATACATAACATAGGGCACCGCGACACTTGGTCGCCATAATATCGATAACATTATATAATAAATATTAACAGGGGTTAACAGCAGTAAATTATGCAATTACTATTACTCCTACACATTTCCCATAATTCTGGAAACCAAAACATCGGAAAAGTACCCAACTTTCGACCTCCGAATGGTCGCACAGATCACCATCCCCATCGCTAGTATTGTGAGGACCTGGATCCCCACGACGAGATTACTGGTTGACCAGCAGCTCCTGATGGCCTAGGTGGCGTGTCGGTGTCGTTTGTACACCAATTGGACACTTTTGATGGACTCGGTGTGTTAAATGGATCACGAGAGTAGTCAGATGGCCCCGTCGAATGCTTAGAAGTGGTTTCGCGCGCAATGGATATTAATATTGGACTCAGGACAAAGTTTGGATAAAAGATCACCTCTCCGGATGCCTTCGGGAATTAATTAGAGTTGGAATTTAGGAAAATCGGACTTCAGAATTGGACCCGGCGCGGAAAATCGGATCAAGTGGGCTATCCGGGGGCGCTCCGCAATTTTCGGATGAGAATTTGGAGAAACGGATATCGTTTTTGGATTCAGCGCGCGAAATTGCTAAGAATGGACTATTTATTTGTTGGTTTTGGAGTCCGGTAGGCTTGCGCATTTTTTTGAGACAACGCGGCACGTAAACCGAGGTGTTGGCGTGGCGCGGATCCTGAGGTGGCGGCACGGGGCTCGAGGCACGCGCGGCAGGCGCGTTAGGCGTGCGGGGAGGCGCACCTTCGGCACGGGCCACGCGGGGGCCGCCACGTGGCGGGCCCCCGTTGGCGCCCGCGGGGGCGCGGGGGCGCGCGCCCGTGTCACGGGCGCGTGTCCCGCGCCGGGGGGGGGGGGGGGGGGGGGGGGGGGGGGGGGCGCGGTGTCACGCCGCGCATGCGGCGCCCGGGCTGCGCGGCCGCATGGCGCGGCCACGTGGCCCGCCTTTTGCCCGCCCGGACCGGGTGCACCCGCATGAGTGCCGTGGACCGGCGGGTGCACCGAGGTCTGGATGCCGTGGACCACTTTTTCTCTCTCCCTCGTTTTCTTCTTCTTCTTTCTCCCCCGCACCTCCATTTTTTCTCCTCTTTCCTTTCTTCTCCAACCGAGAGTGAGGGAGAGTGAGGGAGGAGGTTGGGAGGTGTTGCGGCAGTGCGTCGTGGTGCGGCGGTGCGTCGTGGGCCTCGTGGAGCGCGTGAGGTTTTCCGTGGGGAGCGTTTCGGCGACGGCGGCGCAGTCGGGTAGGTCCCGTGTGTTAATTTTACGGTATTTTTGGCACAGTTTTGGAGCGTCCTTTTGGACATTGGATTTCACCCCTTATTCTCGTGTGTGTTAGGGACCGTGTTTTACTGTGCCGTTTTACTGCGCGGACTGCTGCTGGCGTTTTGGACGCGCCTCGTTTTGCGCGTGGACTCGTTAGTGTGCACCGTTTTGCGTGCAACGTGTTGTACGAGCGTCGGATCTAGGCGAGCCTATACACTTTTTTCATCTACTCGACGCGAGGATTATCACCGTATTTTTCTGGGATTTTTCCGGGAATTGCCCGAAGGTATACTTTTCCCGTTCTCCTGTGCAATGTGATACAGTTGTGTATGTTGTAGACTTTCGCGCTCACCGCGTTGTGGAATTTGTAACTCGGCCTACTGGGCTCGGAATTTGACGTGCATGTACTCGTTTTGAAGGTATCGACGCGAGGAACGCGACAGTATTTTTATTGGATTTTTTTGAGTCCGTTCTGCAGGTGGAAATTGCACATCTTCGGGGCTGGTTTCAGTAGTTGGTGTGTACTTGGATATTTTAGCATAAAGTGTAACTTTGGACCTTTTGTTGTACCAGGAGGGTTCGTGAGTGTTTTCGGAACACTGCTTGGAGCTGAGGTTTGCGCGACATGTACCATGGGTACGAGTTCAGCGGATTGTACGTGCAAGTGGCCACGTTCTTCACCGACTCCAGGTTTGCCTTGGATTGAGCACTTCAGGTGGGTAAGCTTAATATTGGTAACTGTATAAGGTGTTTATGTTATGGCGAATATAAGTGCACTTGTGGGGATGTCACCCCTCTATGATTGATGACCGACATATTTGTTGTACAACCGATACGAGCGAGAGGTAAGCAAGGAATGGCCTAGATCATGTGGTTCTTGTACATGTTTATTCATCAGCCTACTTATGTGAGATTAGTACAGCATAGTAGGGACTTTTTAGCATGCTTTGCTATTACATGTTTTACCCACTTTTATCGTTTCTGAGGACAAAAGCATGTTTGTATGGTCATCTAGTTAGGCCATCTTATACTGCTACACTACTTATTGGAACTTGACTTAGGAGAAACCATGCTTTTCCCTTTCTCCTCCTTTGTTAGTTAGGCGGTCTATGTTGCTCGGGCGCGAGCAGGGGGTTTGAGATAGTGTAGTCAGATTCTTGGGATATGGGACAGGCTGGGCTTGGTGGCAGGGTATTGCGGCGACCGCGGACTTTGGGCGGTCGACCGGATGGTTATTATTGCACCAGATTGGTTATCGGAATTCTCTAGTGGCCGGAGTTTCCTACTTATTTAGTGTGCGACCGTGCCGGTCAGGAGCCGGTCTGTCATTTATTTAGTGGGCGACCGTGCCGGTCAGGAGCCGGTCTGTCATTTATTTAGGGTACGACCGTGCCGGTCAGGAGCCGGTCTGTTACTTATTTAGTGTGCGACCGTGCCGGTCAGGAGCCGGTCTGTTACTTATTTTGGGTGCGACCGTACCGGTCAGTAGTCGGTCTGCCACCTATTTTGGGATGCGATCGTACCAGTCAGTAGTCGGTCAGTATTCCCGCAGCTGAGTTCTTGAGCATTTCGATAGTAGGCAGGCAAGGCAGGCATAGTAGGCAGGAAAGGCGGGCATAGTAGGCAGGCAAGGCAGGTATAGTAGGCAGGCAAGGCAGGCTCTGTAGGCAGGCAAGGCAGGCAAGGCAGGCATAGTAGGCAGGCAAGGCGGGCATAGTAGGCAGGCAAGGCGGGCATAGTAGGCAGGCAAGGCGGGCATAGTAGGCAGGCAAGGCGGGCATAGTAGGCAGGCAAGGCGGGCATAGTAGGCAGGCAAGGCGGGCATAGTAGGCAGGCAAGTCGTGCATAGTAGGCAGGCAAGGCAGGCATAATAGGCAGGCATAGCAGGCATAGCAGGTAGTGCCAGTGATTACTGGTCTATTGATTGGGTCGATTGTGCACTTCATGTGCTAGTGGTTGCATACCCTTCGTTGGTTCTCCCATCTTGGGCATTTAGATAGAGGCAGGATAGCTGTTGAGAGTCTCCAGCTTCCTTATTTCAGTCCTTACGGCTTTGGTTATTTTACGTATCTTGAGGACTTTGTGGGCAGACCGTCAGGTCTGGCGGTGGTACCCACTGAGAACTTCCTTTTTGGTGTAGTTCTCACACCCTTTGGGGGTCCTCCCCCTCCTTTTTCCTTCCTCTCCCTTGTTTTGCAGAGTCTTAGCGTGTGTTGCGGATTCTGCGATGGTTGTTCGAGGCGAGGGAGTCGCGTGCTAGATCCCTACCCGTCGTTGGAGAGTAGCGGTACCCTTCAGAGGAGATCTTCAGTAGATTAGTTGTATTATTATTATTCTTTTGGGAGGCGGACACTGTTGTATTATTTCCAGTTGTACAGTGATTGATTTTAGTTATACAGCAGATTTTTATTTATAGCTCTGATATCTGTTTAGCTGTAGTACTTTATTGCAGGTAGGACGCTTCGCTTATGCAGGACGGCATAGGTGGCGGATCTGTTGGCGAGCCCGGGTCGCAGTTTCGACCCCGGGGCGTGACAAGTATGCTCCGAACAACCCTACCGTTGTTCGGAGTGGGCGAACTACCCGTCCAGTCTCCCATCGCGACATTCGTTAATCCGGAGGTCCACGTCACCCACCATACCCCTTAACATGATAAACATAACAATAACGAGATTGCGCATAAAGAGGTTCTAAGGGTGTACCCACCTCGAAGCAAGTCGAACGAACCTCCTGGAACGTCCCGCGCCCTTGAACAACGATCGGACCTAAAAGAAAGTCCCTAGAGAGTACAGATCAGTAACCATCCAATTTTCCATGAAGAATGCGGGCTTCACCCGAAACCGCCGATAAACCGACTATTTTGCCAATTCGCGGATCGTAAACAAGGATCTATTTAATGAAAGTCAATGGATTCCGAACGAAAGGTTCAGAGATCATGAGGACGCTGTCCCCAACAGCCTACCATGCTACAATTACCCTTAGACCCCCGAACTTTGCCAAAATTGCCTTTTTATTAATATAAAACTCACTAATTAATCCACAACTTTTAAACCGGGAATCTTTAAACCAAAATAATTTATCAACAGCTAGATTTTGGTGTGCTGGACCTCGTGCTCACAGTTTGGAAGCAGGTTGGGCAACAAAACACAAGTTAGCCCATGATCAAAGTGCTTTGAGAGCTCAAGTTGGCTATACTTATACAAACAATGGGTCATCACCCATTTAAATGCGAGCATCAAGCTCAGGGACCTCCAATTACACAGAGGCTCACCTCTGGACCTCTGCAGATCCACCCAGCAAGCGGCTATGGCATTCGACAACAATCCTATATAAATAGAGCTCAACTTGGTACTCTCACCAATCCAAAGGTTCCAGTCCTCAACCAGCCTGCACATGAGCTAAAGGACATCAAGAAAGATGGGAGGCTCACCTATGGGAGGTAGCAGCACGGCTGGTGCGGTTGCTGGAGCAAGAAAATCCCACACTTCCCTTAATGGAGCTCAACTTGGCCGAGCCCTCTTGCCTCTCGGTCATCCTTCAAACTAAGGTGAGCACGACCCTTCTTGGACTTCCAGAAGTGGAACACACCTCAGCCGCGCAAGCTTGGAGCTCCCTGAGTTCCCCCAACTCGAGGAAGAAGAAGATGAAGCTTAATTAGCCCATTAATGGCAACTTGAGAACCAAGCTGCATGGGTTGCATGCAAATGGACTAAAGGCAAGCCCAAGGTGTCAGAAGACTTACCAGAGTCAGCCGGCGCCGGAGGAGCGACGGCGGCAGCCGGGCGGTGAAGCTCAGCCGTGAGGAAGATGACCCGAAACTAGGGTTTGCTCCCCTGCGTTCCACACTGCACCAAAACCCACCAAACTTCATGGGACTTCTTCTGGGGTCGAGCAGGTTGTGCTGAGCAAGTTGGTTTAGTCGTCGGAGCTTCAGAGGCGGCGCACACCGATTACGGCCAAGAATTAGGGTTCCGGCGGCCCTACCTTCGCCCGACGGCTAGCGAAGGTTCCTAGACCTCCGGGCTCGACCTGGATCATCCTTGGGATATCAGAAGCCGATTTCCAAGGTCCTAGTTGCCGAAAAACCCAAGGAAGGAGATGGCTTACCTCGTCGGACCCGAGGAAGAAGGAGAGGGTGGCCAAGCGGCGCATGGTGGAGCCAACCGTCAGGGCTCTCCGATCTGCCTCTCAGGTTGCCGAGGACGCTCCCAGATGTGGTTAGGAGAGGACCCGAGCCCATTGGTGGCTTCCCTTGTCAACCAACCCGAAAGCATGAGTAGATCTTGCTTTCCTGGCGAGGGGTGGTGGCGGCCGGCGGTGCTGTGGTTGCAGCCGTCGGGGCAGGGGCAGAGGAAGTCGAGACGCTTTCTCTGGTGCGGCTGGGTGCGATGGATCCGAGGCTAGGGCATCTCGGATCCATCCAAAGCTACTTATGCATTTGCATAAAATGCTAAGAAGTCCCTCCTCTACCATTATCTAGAGTCGGGTCCAATTGCAGGGACTTTATCTCACGCATTGGCCCCTCTCCAAAGAATCCCATTTGATTCTGCACATAAAATACGGGGACTCTTATGCAAAAAACCGTTTTTTGCCGCTTTTCACGCCTTTCGAGGCCACCGGGTCTTCAAACTGAAAAACGGACACCACCACGACGTCCGCTCGATGAAACCGTTAGAGTAGCGATTTTGGTTCACTGAAGACAACTCTGCTAAATTCTAAAATCCATCTGCTATGGTAGTTTAAACAGTTCGGCACACTTTACGATGTTTCAGGCTTGTCAAACGAAAATTTCGTCAGCGCCACTGCGCTCAAAGCGACGACGCCATTTAAATCGACTACCTGGATCGTCTGATTCGGAATTCAGACAGTCGATCGGCCGACGTTAGCTAGCGAGGGAATTAAATCAGAGTGTTACTATTCATTTCACTATTCACTTAAGTCGCGGGTCCCACTAGTTTCCTTGCTGATTCCAGGACGATCCGACCATCAGATCCAAAATCGGTCTATACCATTTTCGCTCGATTCGATGAGACGGTCGCACTGGAGATTTCAGATTTTCGAAATCAGACTCAGTTCGGAAAGACAGAATTAGTGCCTCGGAAACTGTGCAATGCGCACACCGGTATGCAAACCACTAAGGTTTAGATTTGTTTCCTCACCCGCAAACACACCTAAATTTCTCGAGTATTACACGCGCCCACGCGCCCGCCCCGCCCGCGTCAGCGCCTCGGGCGCCGCGCCCACATGCGTGCCCGCCTGCCCCCGCCACCTGCCCACGGTACGGCCACCCGCCCGCGGTACGGCCCGCCTACCCCACTCGACTGCGTGGACCGGGCGCGCTGCACCGCCCCAAACAGGATCTGCCACGTGTCCCCCGCCGGTCCATGCACCAGGCCGCGCGCCTCCATGGATCGCGCGCGCTGCGCCGGCCAACCGGGAGCCGCCTCGCATCCATCCCGTGGTGCACGCCTCGCTCCGTGGACAGGCCGGCCCGCGCCTCTGCCCAAGCCACTGCCCGCGACCGCTCCTCCGCCGCCGGCGCTTCCCCGGCCGCCGGAACAGTGCCCCATGCCTCGAAATCCATGTTTTGGCATCCGGGCTCTGAAAAATTCAAGTAAATAGTTCATTTTCATCGTTTTCGCGCGCTGAGTCCAAATCCGATGTCCGTTTTGCCCAATTGCGCTTCTAAAATTTGTCGAAGGCATCCAAATAAGTAATCTTAATCCAAATTTCGCGCTGATTCTAATTCTTGGGTTCAATTTGCACACAAATACCTTAAACACACAGCATAGGCCTCTAGAAGTCGCTGAACACACCGCAAAAGCTTAGTGGAGATCCGGATCATCACAGTAGGTTTTAGTCTTCCGGAACTTTCGAACCCTGATTGGTTCTCTTCGGATGTTTTACCTGAGGGAGCTGATTTCCCCGAGGATCGAGAACTTCGAAAGGTTGAGCTTGGAACCTATTCTTGTTTGATTGGAGTTCTATGCATCGGCCTTTCGGGATTCTCGGACCCTTGTTGTGTCAATTGGTTCCTACTCGTATGTGAGTTGGGCGTTCTATTTTGGGAGCCGTTTGGATTGACGGTGGTCCCAAGCCGTTAAGTGTTTCCTGCTGACGTTGTTAGTGTTGAGTTGTTGTTGCCGATCTGATTGATCGTGGTTTTTGGACTATAGCCTGCATGAGCCATAACGAGCTTGACAGAGATGCGTGGATACTTTCCTCGGTAGGGTCGCTCCCCTCGAGTGCCGCTCCGGAGCTAGACCTGTTACTTATCTTTCGCAGCTTGTCGACGCAGCCCGAGTGGGACCGCCTACTTGATTCCTGACCCAGTGCGGGTATGTGGTTGTAGGTAGGCGCAGGTTTGATTGGATCCTATGTGGCAGTCAGTATGATTGGGCTGATTGGGTATATTGGGTTAGAGTCGATGCATCATTTTCATCTTTATCACCCATTGAGCATTGTAGATCGAGGCATGATAGCTGTAGATTTCTTTTCAGTTTATCTTTACATTATTACAGTTTTCGTGTTATCTTATGTCTCTAGTAGACTTAGTGGGCAGACCATTGGTCTTGGAAATGGTACCCACTGAGAACTACGTGACGGTGTAGTTCTCACACCCTCTATTGGTGATAGATTTTCCACAGGCATCTACCCCTGTTCCTACTCCTATTGCTGCACCTGCTGATCGATGTAAGGGAGTCGCGAGCTAGTTCCCTACCAGTCCTTGGAGTGTAGTTGTACCCCTTTTGAAGCTTTGTAGTACAGTCTGCTGGATTATTGTAGATAGTTACTGTTGAGAGTTTTATTTTCGAGAGACTTATGTTGTGAGGTTCAGATCTGTACTATTTGGAGTTGTATTTATTTATTTTAGTAGTTTACTTTTCATATCTGATATCTATATAGTTGTAGTCTTATCTTTTGCAGGTTAGACGCTTCGTCTATGTGGGGCTTCCCGTATGGGCGGTGGATCGGTTGGCAGGCTCGGGTCGCAGTTTCAACCCCGGGGCGTGACACCATGCCCTATCAAGGTCTGAAGGCAACGATACAATCCTGGTGGTGGTCGATCGACTTACCAAATACGCCCACTTCATATCCCTGACCCACCCATATAATGTACTGTAGAGTTATGAATCCCAAAGGATCTAAATAGGTACTATCAAACAACTAGAGGGGGGGTGAATAGGTGTAATACTTAAAAACTCAATCTCAGTGCAAAATAAAAACCAATGCGGAAAATAAAAATAGCACACCGAGATATACGTGGAAACTCCAATCCAGGAGAAAAACCACGGGACCAACACGCAATAACAATCCAATAAGAATAGAAGAATAACAAGGTGATTACCGACTCCACGGACTCAAACCCCTCCTTCAGCTTCTTCGGACCTTGCGCTGACCGGTTGGATATCCGCACAATAACAATCCCTAAGAAAAGAAGAATAACAAGGTGATTACCGTCTCCACGGATTTAACCCCTCCTTCAATTTCTTGGACCTCGCGCTCCACCGATTTTGCACGCCCACTGCACACGTTCGAATCCACGAACGCCACTCGAATCCACGAGCAAACGTTTCGAATCCACGAAACGCCTTTAGCACACCGAATCCACGATGCCACGTCGAATCCACGACGCAAACTCAGTCGATAAGAATATTGACTTCGATGGTGATCCTTTGCTTAGATTATCAATGAAGATCCATCGGAAAAATCTCTAAGCAAAGATTAGATCAATTCGACAAAAGATAGATCTTGGAAGAACCGTCGAATTGACCTAAAAGAGGCTATTAAGAAGATCGATAAAAACCTAGCCTCTAGGGTTGCTCTCAAGTGTTTTATAAATTGATCGGCCGTAGCTCCCACGTTTTTGAGAAACCCTAAATGTCTATTTATAGTTTAGAAACCTTTGGAAAGAGATAAGAATCAAAAACATACCTTATCTGGAAATTTTCAGGACGGCGATCCGGATCGGATTTACTGCGATCCTGATCGTCGTAACGAGATTGACGATTCCAGAAAACCAAGGGTTCGGGATCCGGATTGCAAGGTCCGATCCGGATCGTTCATGCAATTCAGCAAAGTCCCATGTTCGGGATCCGGATCGGAATGGCCTAGGATCCAGATTGAAATTGCCAATGAACAAGTACCCTTCGGGATCCGGATTGCAAGGTCTGATCCGGATCCTGAACATGTCCCATGTCCAGTTTTTGATTTTTATGCAATTAAAAAATCATCCAAGTGTTTCTACACTATAAGAAAGTATTCGGATCACCACAATTATTTAGTTAAACATACCTGATCCTTTTGAATACTTTCTTCTTGAGATTGATGTAACTGATCCACAATTCTTCAACTTCAATCTTCAAGATTCAAGACACTGAGTGTCAACTTGAGCTCTTGTTGAATCTTCTCTAAGTCTTTGATTGCTGATTGACAATTTGATCCCTTTAAGACTCCGACTCAACTCACTGACTTGACTCACGAAATATACCAATACCAAAAAGCCGTAACAATCTCCCCCTTTGGCAATTTCGTGACAAAACCCAAAAATACATAAAAGCGCTCAAGTCACTCATCTTAAACCAAAAAAAAATCGAAACTCAATGTCATCACCAAAACATTGATTTTCTTTGCGTGAAAGATCCAATAAATACAAAATTACATTTGAACCAAACAGTCCTAGAACATACTCTATGACTTAGGACTTGGAGTCTTAAAGTGATGTAATTCCTGCAAAACAAAACTCCAAACAAAATCAAACGTTAGTTGTTAGAAATTAAAATCCTACATTTGATCTGTCTTCCTTTTGGTTCTTTTGTTTTTCTGCTCTTTCAATTTTTTCTTTGTCTCCCCCTATCTTGAGCATCTCTAACATGTTCTCCATGTTCTTGAGCATCTATGTTCTCCCCCTTTGTGGTACGATCATCATTTTCCGTTCTCCCCCATTTTTCCATTTTCGTTTCGTTTGTCCTCTCTTGATGATCTCATCTCCGTCATTTTTCTTCTCCCCCTTTTTGTCACAAATTGTCAAACAGTGAACATACTAGACAAAAGGAAATTACTAACAAAATTAGTTCATGGAGAAAGAGAGATAAAAGCTCAGTTCTGGTATATAACAAAAATGCAGATTGCGTACCGGTACCAGAAAGCAAAAATCAAATAATTTCTTGAAACAAATCCAGATTTTAGAATCTTTTCAAATACCGATTTGTATTCCATCAAGAAATCAATTTAAGTGCTTTAAACAGTGAATTCACACAGATGTCATTCACTCCAATTAATTTCACAAAATTAAAAAGATTTACTCCAAAATCTTGAAAAATAAAGGTAAAACATTATAAACCGTTTTTCATGTTATATTCATCAAACACAAGTCATCAAAAATAATCTTGAGATCCAAAGTCTATCAAGATGTAACGGATTTACAAAGATGACATACGGAGATTTCCAAACGACATCAATCTTGAATTCTACCCTTTCAAATTGAGATAAGCACTAAAATACCTAAGGGTGGCTCTTTGAGCATCTTTCAACTATCCCACCTTATACCAACCAGGAGATTGTTCAAAATATAAGAGTTTTGCATATAAATCTCCAAATGCTTCAACTAAAGATTTTCTCATAAAATACTATCAAGCATCCATAACATGTGGTAGCTTCACACACAAACCGGACGACCGGGGTGGCAGCTCTTTCCAGCATGTGGTGGTAGTTTTCACACTCCTTTCGGATGTAACTCTTTCCACATCTTTTGCAAATCATTTCAATACCCTTGTAAGAATGCAATCTCTTACGTGAAAGAATTAAATCCCAAATTTTAGTCTATCGGTTGTCTCACGTTTATCACAATGAACTCACACAACCGAGATAGATTAAGCATCTAAAGATCACACATGATTTCTAAAATTTGATGCTTATAATATCAAAAACTCCTATAATGAAGTATCTTCAAGATTATGATTATGAAGTAAAGTTGATAATCCATATAAAATTAAATTGGAGTGATTGAAAGTGAAAGCCCTTTTCATTCAATGCACTTGTTCATTAAAAACCCTTTTGTTCAAAAACAAAGTATAAAAACGAAGAGCATTGAAAAAACATGTAATGCAAAGATTAAGAAAAATATGAAAGGAAAACTAATCAAAGCATTACATACAGTCATAAGCTATTTAGAACTTAAGACAAGGAAAGATATCACCTTTCCGAATCCAAAATCGCTGGATTTTGGGTTGTCTTGATTCGTTGTGGCTGGGGGCTGTCCGCTTTGACTGTTGATCCACCTTAGGTCTTTGCCTCGCAGTGATCCACTTGAATGATTGATGTTGTGGCTCGGACCTTTGGTGGGTTGAGTGAACTCCTTTGACTTGATGTGTCTTTTGATTCCGTTGAGTTCGCTCCATAGATGAAGTTGCCGAAGGACTCTTCTTTCTCTTTTGCGGGCAATTCTTCACCAAATGTCCTTCAAGTCCACATAAGTGACAAGTTCTTCCTTTCAATTTCATTGTGGAACTTGAAGCATGCACAGTTTGGTCCTTTTTGAATCCCAAACCAACCTTGCTTGTTTGACCTAAACCGGACATACACTCAAGTTTCTTGGAATCGGTTGAGATCCTTTGTATGTCGGATTTAAGTTGATGAACTTGTTTGGTCAATGCTTGGTTGGTGACATGAATCTCCTCAAACTGTTTTTCTAGAAAACCAATCTTGTCCGTATATGATTTAGCGTTTGTCTCCGATTGGTTTAGCTTTTCTTGGAGGATTTTATTGTTATTCAATAAACGTCCTTGTTCCTCCTCGAGATCATGAAGTTTTATCTTTAAAGCATGATTCTCGTCTTGATTCTCAAGTCGTTGCTTCCTCAACTTCTTGATATGCTTGGTCATCTTCTTAGATTCCGCAAGAAGTTGTTGATATGCCTCAACGAGTTCTTCCTCGTCCGACTCCCCCTCACTTGATGACTCTCCGCCAGATGTTGATGTTTCATGCAAAATCAAAGGCATAGAGTCAGTGATTAAAGATGATAAGCAACCATTAGAAGAGGGAATATAAGAGGCATGAGAGGCAACAACTTTTTCCCCTTTACTTGAGGTCGATTCATTAGAAGTAGAATCGTCCCAAGTTTTTGCCTGCAAAGCCCTCTTTTTATATGATTTCGGAGAAGGACAATCCGTTGAAAAATGGCCGTAGCCTTTGCATCGATAGCATTGGATTTCCCCTTCGAAATCATCTTTCTCTTTTTCTTTAGAAGGTTTTGCAAAGCTTTTGAGGTAAGAGGATTTAGAACCCGATGATCCTTTAGAAGGTTTCGTGGATGAAGATCCATCGGTTCGATTCTTCCAAAATTTCCGACGAAATTTCTTTACGATCCGCGCCAATTGTTCTTCAAAATCGGCAAAAGAGATTTCATCGTCGGAACTTGATTCGCTATCTTCTTCCTTTGTTGATTTGAATGCAATACCTGTAAGCTTAGAAGAAGACTTGGAAGAAACTTGATTAGTAGGAAAAGTCATTTCATAAGTTTGCAAAGCACCTACTAATTCCTCTATACTCATCTCATCCGGATGACTAACGGTTTCAATGGCGGTAACCTTTGCCCTAAACCGTTCCGGAAGAGTCCGAAGTATCTTTCTTACAATTTTCGACTCCGGGATCTTTTCTCCTAAATTAGCACATGTATTTATTACATCTTGAAGTCTAGTGTAATAATCTGTAAACAATTCATGCTCTTCCATATGAATAGAGTCAAATTGACTTGTAAGCATCTGGAGCTTTTGAATTTTTACAAGATTAGTACCCTCATGTGTAATTTTGAGAATATCCCAAATTTCCTTCGCGGATTCACACGCGGAAATTCGTGTGAACTCAGTCGAGGAAAGAGAATTAAATAAAGCGTTCATACCTTTCCCATTGTAAGAAGATCTTTCAAATTCCTCTTTGGACCATCTAGAGCGAGATTTTAGGGTAGTAGAATTTCCTACTTCCTCAACAGGATGCACCCAACCGTATTCCACGGATTGCCATACCCGCTCATCAATTGCGATGAGAAAAGCTCTCATCCGCACTTTCCAATAAGCATAATTAGTACCATCAAAAAGAGGAGGTCTATAAATATTACCACTTTCACCCAACATGATAGATAAACCTAAAACCCGCTCTGATACCAATTGTAGAGTTATGAATCCCAAAGGATCTAAATAGGTACTATCAAACAACTAGAGGGGGGGTGAATAGGTGTAATACTTAAAAACTCAATCTCAGTGCAAAATAAAAACCAATGCGGAAAATAAAAATAGCACACCGAGATATACGTGGAAACTCCAATCCAGGAGAAAAACCACGGGACCAACACGCAATAACAATCCAATAAGAATAGAAGAATAACAAGGTGATTACCGACTCCACGGACTCAAACCCCTCCTTCAGCTTCTTCGGACCTTGCGCTGACCGGTTGGATATCCGCGCAATAACAATCCCTAAGAAAAGAAGAATAACAAGGTGATTACCGTCTCCATGGATTTAACCCCTCCTTCAATTTCTTGGACCTCGCGCTCCACCGATTTTGCACGCCCACTGCACACGTTCGAATCCACGAACGCCACTCGAATCCACGAGCAAACGTTTCGAATCCACGAAACGCCTTTAGCACACCGAATCCACGATGCCACGTCGAATCCACGACGCAAACTCAGTCGATAAGAATATTGACTTCGATGGTGATCCTTTGCTTAGATTATCAATGAAGATCCATGGGAAAAATCTCTAAGCAAAGATTAGATCAATTCGACAAAAGATAGATCTTGGAAGAACCGTCGAATTGACCTAAAAGAGGCTATTAAGAAGATCGATAAAAACCTAGCCTCTAGGGTTGCTCTCAAGTGTTTTATAAATTGATCGGTCGTAGCTCCCACGTTTTTGAGAAACCCTAAATGTCTATTTATAGTTTAGAAACCTTTGGAAAGAGATAAGAATCAAAAACATACCTTATCTGGAAATTTTCAGGACGGCGATCCGGATCGGATTTACTGCGATCCTGATCGTCGTAACGAGATTGACGATTCCAGAAAACCAAGGGTTCGGGATCCGGATTGCAAGGTCCGATCCGGATCGTTCATGCAATTCAGCAAAGTCCCATGTTCGGGATCCGGATCGGAATGGCCTAGGATCCAGATTGAAATTGCCAATGAACAAGTACCCTTCGGGATCCGGATTGCAAGGTCTGATCCGGATCCTGAACATGTCCCATGTCCAGTTTTTGATTTTTATGCAATTAAAAAATCATCCAAGTGTTTCTACACTATAAGAAAGTATTCGGATCACCACAATTATTTAGTTAAACATACCTGATCCTTTTGAATACTTTCTTCTTGAGATTGATGTAACTGATCCACAATTCTTCAACTTCAATCTTCAAGATTCAAGACACTGAGTGTCAACTTGAGCTCTTGTTGAATCTTCTCTAAGTCTTTGATTGCTGATTGACAATTTGATCCCTTTAAGACTCCGACTCAACTCACTGACTTGACTCACGAAATATACCAATACCAAAAAGCCGTAACATGTACAAGAGGTGGCAAGAGCATTCTTGGATATAGTGTATAATCTACATGGATTACCCAAAGGGATTGTATCAGACAGAGACAAGGTGTTTACCAGCCAAGTATGGACAGGCCTCTTCAAACTATCAGGGGTCAAGTTATAGATGAGTTCAGCCTACCACCCTCAATCAAATGGGCAAACAGAGAGATTCAACAGATGTGTGGAGACCTACCTTTGCTGCATGAGCTTACAGTATCCGCATAGATGGAGCGAGTGGTTGACCTTGGCTGAGTGGTTGTATAACACCAACCACCACTCCTCCTTAGGGATGACCCTATTTCAGGCTCTATACGGATACCCCCCACCAACACATACTGTGGTTAACTTGGACATGAACACAATACCGACAGTGGAAGAATGGAACAAGGAAAAGGAAAGCGTAATACGGGTACTACGGGTTAGATTGAAGTTAGCACAAAATAGGATAAAGCAGAATGCCGATAAAATGAGAGTAGACAAGGAATATAGAGAAGGAGAGATGGTCTACCTGAAACTTCAACCTTACCGACAAAGTAGCGTCGCCCTCAGGCACAACATCAAACTTACCTCAAGGTACTATAGACCCTTCAGGATCTTGGACAGGATCGGCCTAGTGGCTTATAGGCTGCAACTTCCTGAGGGCTCCAAAATCTACTCAGTATTCCACATCTCACTCCTCAAGCGTCGAATCCCTTCCCCAACTCAAAAATCCCCCTACCGTACCATTGATAAGCGAAGAAGGCCAACTTTTGGCACAACCGGAGAAAATATTAGACCGCCAGATGGTCCGATGGGGAAGGAGAGAGGCGACTCAAGTGCTAGTCAAATGGAGCAACTTAGATGAAGTCGAAGCCATATAGGAGGAATACTGGAGTCTTAAGGCCCAGTTCCTTGGATTCGACCCTTAAGGACAAGGGTCAATTTAACGGGGAGGGAGTTGTAGCATCCCAAGGCAACACCAGAAAGGAGGAAACCAGAAGCGAGAAAGAAGTAGAGCGATAGAGAGATCAAGGTAGAAGATGGGAGGATAAGATGGTATCTAGCTACAATCAAAGGGCAGCTAGAGTCAATAAGCTCCTATCTATTGGAATGGGTACTAAGCAGTAGTGGAGCGGGCACTAAGCGGGTGGAACCCCCGTGGTACTAATCCACGTGAGAGTTAGAAACCCGTGTTGTTATCCTGGCCCATATCCAAAATAGGCCCATAATTGTCCATATATTACTTAATTATGTACCATAATAGTGTAGCACATTATGCTATAGAAATTGCACTTTAGTACCCGTTAGGAAGAGTATAAGCATTATTGTAAGGAGTTGGAAAATAAGCAATGAGATAGTAATATTACTTCTTCCCCAATTCTCTCTAACCTTCTCATTCTCTCATTCACTCTACCTCACTTCTATTTTCTCTAATCCTTCCTAATTCCCTCTTACTCTTTCCTCTTCATCATTCACCTGACCTACAATCCCCTCTCAATTTTATCGGTCTCCCGGGTGGGAGACACCATAATCCCTGTCGCCATCCACAAGCTTAGATTATTCTCATCCTTGGCAGGTTGCGACAAGTCCGAGATATTACATGGACATAGGATAATTTGGAATATACTCCTCTTAGAATCGTCTAAATACTCAAGTATTAAAAGAATTATTTAATTTAGATTAGATATAAAAAATGATTTATTCCTCAGTGAATAATATCTAGACATAATTTGAAAGTTAATTATTAGTTGAATATTTCACGCTTAAATAAAATTATGCAAAGTTGGTCTTCTAATGAATTGAATCTAATTAAACATATGTTAATTGGACCCAAAACATAGCTTCATTTTTCTGAGCCCAACCCATAATTTGTATTTGATTCTAATCAGGTCCAAAGCCCAAATGATCCACAAACCAACCACAACAAATTGTTCTATGAGAAGAAAATTAGCATGAAAACTAGAGAGACTCACAAATTTTATTTAGCAATGGTAAAGATATACATATCAATCGAGTTAAGCTCTCATACTTTCGAAAGTATGGAAGTCTTTATGTAAATTATTTTCGATGATGGGATATCTGATTCAGCAATCGGTTCTATTAGACATGATCTATAGTGTTGGAACTATCTAGAAACTTAAATTTCATAATTCTTTAACTTTGTTTGTCTAATGAACGAATAGCTTCAGAATGAAAAGTCGAAAATAAAAATTTCATAAAAAAGAGTGATAAATAAACAACTTCAATTTTAAATCGGAAGTATTTATCTTGCCCTTGACGTTAAGTAGAACTTTTTATTAAAATTTTATATAATTTAGATTGTTCTATATCGTTGAATTTACAAACGGACTATATCGGTTATTATAATAGTGATTTTTGAAACTCTTCGATCATTCGGTAAATTATGACAAAAAGTTATAAAAGTTGATTTTTTGGGCTTTCATGTTTACTTGTGTCTGTGGGGGGTTAAGGGGTCGAGTTCCTTTTGGGGCTTTTTGGGGTTTGGTTGCCTGTGTTTTGGGGTGCTGCAGGTTGTTAGGAGGGGGCGGTGGATGCCTGGGTCAGGATGTTTAGGATTTGTAGCTGGAATGTGCGGGGGCTAAACAACCCCTCTAAGCTTACTGCTGTTCGTCAAGTTATTTCTTCGTTACGTAAAGTTGTGGTTTACTTACAAGAAACTAAGGTCCGCTCTATTTCCTGCTCCTTTCTTAGAAGTTTTGGTGGGTCCTTTTTGGATAAACGACAGCTTATTGAGGCCAATGGAGCTTCTGGGATTATCACGTGTTGGAGCTCCAAAGTTTTCGAGTGCAGTGAAGTTATCGTGTGAAATTTTTCTATCACGGTCCGCTTGTCCCACCGCTCCAGCGGGGTGGGCTTCTTTGTTTCAAACATGTACGACCCACCAACTTGGGAGGGGAAAGAGTCCTTCTGTGTGGAGCTGGCATATCTTAAGAGTTGTTGTGAGGGAAACTGGGTGTTGTGTGGTGACTTCAACTTCACAAGATCTTTGGAAGAACGTAATGGTACGAGAAGGGAAGACAGGACGACTCGTATGTTCAACGATCTGATTAATGAGCTAGCCCTTTTGGACTTACTGTCACGCCCCGAGTCCGCCAATTTGTACGGTTCGGGCACGCCAACAGACCCGCCAATCGGGTAAGACATTTTCCTACCCGAAAGGAACGGTAACATCCATAATAACACAACAAGTGTATGCGGAAGCTCAATATCAGAGTACTAAAATCACTACAAATTTAAAACTTTCATTCAACAACAATTAGTTAATGCGGAAATGAAAGCATACCAAAGTGAACCATGCATTACTTTATTACACTTTACATTTCTGAGCTTGCAATATAAAATTATTACAATTCTTTTACACAAATTCCTCACCATACAAGGTTCACTCAAGCAATATAAAAATGGGATACCTCTGCCAGACCCTCTAGGTCTCTATGCTGTTGGGCCCTTGCCCCTGTCGTATACCTCGCCGTCTGCCTCTGAACCGTCGCGATCGCTGCATCCATACCTGAACCTATGGGGGGGGAGTCACCCAAGGGGTGTGAGAACTACGACAGAGTTCCCAGTGGGTTCAACCACCGAGAAAAAGTGTCCTACACCACTTGGTCCAATGGAAGCAATAATAATAGTGCTAGGAAACTAAATCCTCAATATCAAAATGCAGCTATGCAATATAACATATCACTACACTATCTGTGTATAACCATCTACCCAGCACTACTCTGTCTAGCCACACTAGGCAACTAACCACCAACTCGGCCACTAAGCCGCTGTATACTGGGTTACCCTAACCCGGCCACCTTAGTCACTCTCTGTTCTTCTTATTCTTTACCCTATGGTGGTTTAATTTATGTTAACCCTCAGAAATTCTTATCCAACGGGCCCCAGCCCGGTAGTCCTGCTACCATCAGATAAGATTTCTAAGGTTGCCGATAACACTCGCAAGTGTTACCCCGTCCTGCCGGGGGGACTTGTCATACGGGACACTGCCCGATAGGGTCACTGCCCAACTCTGACAAGAGTACTCTAGAACCTGTCATACGGGTCGCTGCCCGGGAGAGGGACCCTGTCCAACTCCGACAGTTGTACGTTCACCCCCGGAGGTACGCCCATTTTATCTTTTTCTTTTCTTTTCTTTCTCTTTTCTTTTCTTTCTCTTTTCTTTCTCTTTTCTTTCTCTTTTACTTTAGCACTTGGCCTCTTTGCTCTTAACACTTGCTTTTCTGTCTTATACGAGCTTGTAGCTCCCTTTTTGCCACTGGCAATCTCTTTCTTTAAGCATTTAGCTCTTTACTTTCACTTTTAGCCTTTCGAAAGTACCTCGTCCGACGGGTCACTGCCCAGGGAGTCCTGCTCCACAATGACGAGTCTCAAATTCGAAGGCGCCCTTTACATTCTCGATATGCTCTTTTAGCCGCTTTTAGCTTGCTATTAAACTTTACCTTTTACATTTATTACCTCTTATCCTAGGTCTTGCCATAAGGATAATTAGAGAGTCTCCTGGACTCTTAAACATTTCACCTTCATTCATTTAACTCAAATTGAAGTTAAAGTTATTGTCCATTTGCCCAGACACCCTATGACTTTCTAGGGTTATATTTGATCAACTCTTTAACCTTGGGATCTTATCCCACTTTCCTGATTCCTCACTGAATCCTAGAGTTAACTTAACTCTATTTTCCTGCTTCACCATTAACTTAGAGTTACACTGACTCTAATTCCATGTTCCACTGTTATCTTAGAATTACATTGACTCTACTTTTCTGTTTTCCCTTTCATATCTCCACACTTGATCCATTTTTCCCTTCTCTTAATTCCTTACTGAATCCTAGAGTTAACTTAACTCTATTTTTCTGTTCCACTTTTAGCTTAGAGTTACACTGACTCTAATCTCCTGTTCCACTTTTATCTTAGAGTTACACTGACTCTAATTTCCTGTCTGTGAGTTTAAACTCCTCTGGATCACCTTAGGTTCCCTTTACCTAAGTTCCATGTCATACTCATCCTAGAGTTCCTTGACTCTATGTTGATCACTAGTTCACCTTAGGTTCTCTTTACCTAAGTTCCATGTCATATACACCTAGAGTTTTCTGACTCTATGTTGATCACTCTATCCAGTGTCCTTAGGTTATCACCTAAGACCATGCCACTCATCCTTCCTAGGATAACTCCTAAGTTGATGTCACTCGTCAAACCCCTAAACTAGATTTTCTCCTAGTCTTACTACCAACAAGTTCTGTTCCCTTATGTCACATGATTCCTAGGGTTGTACCCTAACATGATCACAGTCATCAAGTAATTACTCATTTCTACGCATGCAATTATTTTCATATTCATCATAAAAATAATATTTATCCTCTAAGTCCTTTTTGCACATGAAAATGAATTATCTTCTTTTGGCAACTGACAGTTGCATTTATCATCTGTGTCCATCTACACATACAAATTTATCCCCTATTGTGGATAAATCATAAATATCACTTTTCCTCTAAATTTCTCTACACATGCACATATATCATCTGTTATTGGCAACCAACAGTTGCTCTTTTCATCTGTGTTCCTCTAAACATGCAATCTTATTCATAATTACCTAACGCCTCTAACAGGCTACTATCATGCTTCGAATCGAAAAGCAAAGGAGCAAGGGGAGAGGTCACCCATTTTCGGCAGAATTCCCCACCTTGTAGTGTACCCAATTGCTTGTAGACACTTGCAATTGGTCTCCGCGCGATTCCACTTGTCTCCTCGAGCTTGCACGCAAAACGGTGCACATCCCTCGAGTCCGCACGTAAAACGGTGCACGTCCTACAATCCTGCACGCAAAACAATGCATGCCATTAAAAATCCATACGTAATAATAGTGCGCGCCACTTCAGCCGGCACGCAAAACGATGCGCGGCAACACGATCTGCACGCGAAATGGTGTACGTACCTCCAATCTGCACGCAAAACGGTGCACGTCTGACTGTAGGGTTGCACGCAAAACGGTGCATATTTTTTCTTGCCCTGCACGAAAAATGATGCACAACATTAGGATCGGCACGCAAAACTGTGCGCGACAACACGAACTACAAGCGAAACGGTGCACGTACCTCGAAACCGCACGCAAAACGGTGCACATCTGACTATAGGGTTGCACGCAAAACGGTGCATATTTTTCCTTGCCCTGTACGAAAAATGATGCACAACATTAGGATCGGCACGCAAAACTGTGCGCGACAACACGAACTGCACGCGAAACGGTGCACGTACCTCGAAACCGCACGCAAAACGGTGCACATCTGACTGTAGGGTTGCACGCAAAACGGTGCAGATTTTTCCCTAGCCCTGCACGAAAAAGATGCAAACCATCAGATTCTACACGCGAAACTGCGCGCATTGGTCCAACCCGCACGCAAAACGGAGCACTTACCTCGTGTCGGCACGCAAAACGAGACGTGCCAAAAACGCCCGCAAAACTCGAGCAGTAAGACGGCACAGAGAAGTTGGGTCCCTAACATGCATGTGGGCAAAGGGGTCAAACCCATAATCCAAAAGGGAGTATAGAAACTGTGCCGAAATACCACAAAAATATAACAAACGGCCTACCTTGACGGCATCGCGTAGTCCATCTGGCTTTTTGGAGCATTTTGCGCGCTCCACGATGCCCACAATGCCTCGCCGCAACACTCCCCGACCTTCTCCCTCACTCTCCCTCACTCTCGGATGAAGAAGGAAACGAAGAAGGAGAAGAAGTGGCTTGCGGGGAGGAAGAAGAAGAAGAAAAAGAGGAAAAGGGGAGGGGGCGGTCCACGGTGCACGGTGCACCGTGCACCGGCCGGTGCACCACACCCACCCGGGTGCACCCGGCCCACGCAAGAGGAAGGGCGGCCACGTGGCCGCATTAGTGCGCGCCAGCTGTGCGCATTGCACAGCGCATCCCGCGTCTTGGAAATCCGTTTTTGTCCCGTTTTCTGTCTTTTTTTCGTCCGTTTCCGTCCAAACTTGACAGGCGGCTTCGTTTCAGCTTAATTTACCACAGAAAAATTTAAATTTTCAGTTTGGGCCATTTCTGGGTCACCAAAGTCCTACTGTGTCCAGAATCATTGGCGGACCCCGTTCTCGCAATCCGGGTATCCGATCAACACGAAATTTTTACTGTGACCTTAAAACATAATTACACAGCTCCTGTAATTTCTCAGAATTTTTCGACACTGTTGGCGGAGCCCGTTCTCACTATCGGGTATCCGATCAACGCGAAACTTTTTCTGTGATCTTAAAACATATTTACGGGACTCCCGTAATTTTCTCGGAATTTTCCGACACTGCGAATTTTGCACTAAAAATCTAGGCCCCCTTTCTCAAATACATTTTTAGATCTGTCCATTTTAACCCGATTTGGGCCTAACTCGCGTCCAAATGTTCCTTACTTTCCCAACTTTCATAACACTAGTATTTCATACCACCTTTATTTACATTTATTTATATACCAAAATTCCGGTTCACTACACTTACCGTTGAAGAACCTCCAGTACACCTGGTCGAACATGCAGCGTCCTCCATCTTTGGCCAAACTGGACCATTTTCAGGTTTCCACGGAGTGGGATTCATCGTTCCCGCTGTCGGATGTAAAGGCTCTACCTAGAATCACGTCGGACCACTGCCCCATCCTGCTAACCACGGGGGGGAAGAAAACGAGAAATGAAACGGTCTTCAGGCTCGAGGAGGTTTGGTTAAAAAGCGAGGATTTTGTTACGGAATTTGAGTTGGCGTCGTTTCGTGAAAGTCTCAAGTCTTGAAGATTGAAGGTGAAGAAAGTTGGATCGTTTAACTCAATCTCAAGAAAGAAGAATTCAAAAGGATCAGGTATGTTTAACCTAAGATTTTGTGTGATCCGAATACTTCCTGTAGTGTAGAAACACTTGGAAGAATCTTTCATTGCATAAAAATCAAAAACTGGACTTGGGACATGTTCAGGATCCGGATCAGGTTGTTCGATCCGGATCCCGAAGGTGGTTCGTTCATACACCAGTTCAATCCGGATCGTAGCCTCTCTTGATCCGGATCCCGAACACTGAGTTTACCATCTTCCTTGAACGATCCGGATCAGGCTTCGCAATCCGGATCCCGAACGTTGATGTTTGGTGAACTGTATGAACGATCCGGATCAAGCACTTCGATCCGGATCCCGAACCTTCGTTTTTCTGGAATTGCCTGACTCGTTGCGACGATCCGGATCACAGTTAATCCGATCCGGATCGCCGTCCGTAAAATCTCCAGAAATGTTAGGTTTTTGATTCTTATCTCCTTCCTAGGGTTTCTAACCTATAAATAGACCCTATGACTCTTCTTCTAGGGTCAATCCAAAAAAGAGGCCGAAAATAACTATAGCCGTCATTTTCATATATACGCCTCTAGATCCACATATAGAGAAGAAAGGAAATCATTAGAGAATACTCTATGTTTCTTCATCTATATTGATTAGTTTGATTCTAGGTTTTCATACTCACATCTTGAGTTGAATCAAACTAATGAATACTTAGATGGTATTTCCGATCTATCTTTGATCTAAGTATTCGGCGGATCATCACCACCCAAAACAACGATTTACCCCAAAAATCGGCGCGTGGATTCGCGTGTCCTTGTGGATTCAAGGTTCAACCGCTCTCGTGGATTCGGAGCGAGGCACGTTCGTGGATTCGAAGGGTGCTATTGGGTGAAGACCGTGGATTCGGTCGGACGTCGTGGATTCGACGTTGGACGCCGTGGATTCGGCGTTGGGCGCAGATCGTGGATTCGAGAAGCGTCGCGGAGCGAGCGGAGAAGATCCTCTAGGAGCGTATGGAAAAGGTTGAGTCGTAAGTGTGTACGGTAAATCACCTTGTACGTGTTTTAATTCTAGTGGATTTCTGCCGTGTTATCGGTCCCGTGGTTTTTTACTCCGGTGATGGAGTTTTCCACGTAAAAATCTTGCGTATTATTTTTATTTCCGCATTGGGTTTTTATCGCAATGATTTTTTGAGTGTTTATGCGTTTACACCTATTCACCCCCCTCTAGGTGTTTTTTCCCCTATTTAGATCCTTATTACATATAACCCAACAAGTGGTATTAGAGCGGGAATAGGGTTGTAAACAATGGTTGAAGGTGGAAACATCAACCGACCCCCGTTCTTCGATGGAACAAATTATGCGTACTGGAAAGTACGGATGAAAGCCTTTTTAATTTCCATCGACGAACGAGTGTGGCAATCAATTGAATTAGGATGGTCTAATCCAACTGAACTTATTGGTGATGTTCGCACCTTAAAACCTAGGTCGAAATGGACCAAGGAAGAGTTAGATTCATCTTCTTACAATGGCAAGGGAATTAATGCTATCTTTAATGCCTTATCTCAAACTGAATTCTCTCGCGTCTCGGCATGTGAGACTGCGAAAGAAATCTGGGATGTTCTTCAGGTTACACATGAGGGAACTAACCTCGTGAAGATTCAGAAACTGCAAATGCTTACGAGCAAGTTTGACTCTATCTTAATGGCAGAAAATGAATTTTTCACGGACTACTATACACGATTGCAAGACATCGTAAACTCATGTGCTAATCTGGGAGAGAAGATTCCAGAATTTAAGATTGTAAGAAAGATCTTAAGAACTCTTTCTGAACGATTTCGCCCAAAGGTTACTGCCATTGAAACTATTAAACACCCGGACGAAATACGTGTAGAAGAATTAGTTGGTTCATTACAAACTTATGAAATGACATTTACTACTAACAATTCTTCTGGAAAGGCATCCACTTCTAAGTCTTCAGGTTATGCGTTGAAAACAACTAAGGAAGAAGACGCGGATACGTCCTCCTCAGACGATGACGAGAACCTTTCTATGGAGGAATTTGAGAAACAGCTCGCTCTCTTGACAAGGAAGTTTCGCCGCAACTTTCGAAGGGGTAATTCAAGCAAATCTCCATCCTTCGGAAAGTCGAACAAAGGCAAGGGTACTTCAAGTCACAAGTCAAGAAAGCAAGAGAACTTCTCAAAGGATAAGAAAAGTTCAGAAGGACAACTACAATACTTCAAATGTCGAGGCTACGGCCACATTGCAACGGAATGTCCTAACAAGTATCCGGCAAAGAAGAAGGCCATGCAAGTCGTCACTTGGGATGACAACTCAACGTCAAATGAGTCGTCTTCGAGTGATGAAGAAAAGAGCTCCGCCGCATTCCACGCGTCCGTATCTTCACCCTTCATGTGCTTTATGGCAAATACATCTGAGTCGTTGTCCAACTCCACTGTTGAAAAGAACGCAACGGACAACGAATCGGATGATTCGGAAGGTGAAGAATTTGCTCTAGCCTACCACAGACTTTTGAGGGACTCAAAGAAAGTGGCTAAGCAAAACAAGAGTTTGAGAGGGAGAGTGCATGATCTCGAAGAAGAAGCAAAAAGAGCGACTTCTCTCTCAAACGCTCTTGAAGTGGAAAGGGAAAACCTGATAAAGGCAAATGCTTCCCTTCAAGAGTCCAATGAGCAACTTGAGAAGGAACATACAAATCTGGTGGATAACGCGAATCACTTCTCAAAGCTCTACAACGAGGCTCGACAGGATAACCTGGAAATGACAAAGACCATTTTCCAACTCAAGAATGACTTACAGCGATTCTCTTCAGGAAGGAGTAAGTTGGATAGACTTCTTGGTCTTGGTCAATCAAATAGGTTCGGCCTCGGATACACTCAAACTGGAAACAGTCCAAGTTCGAGTGAGACAGTTTTTGTGCCTCAGTCGGTATCTCCTCCTCCGACACCGGAATTCAAGACAAACAACGACAACAAACCTACTTCATCCTCTTTGGGATCGTCAAGATCTAAGGTATGTTTTCGTTGTGGTGTTTCAGGGCACATAAGAAGATATTGCAAGACGGGAGTCGAACGCTCATCTCAAGGACCTCTTGCAACAACTACCAAAATGGCTCCTCCCCGAAAATCAAAGCAAAACTTTTCAAATGAAAAGAGATTTGGTAGTTCATCGCGCAAGACGATTTCATCAAGGAACAACAATCGCTATAACAAGACGCCTTCACCTAGGCATATAACTTCTCGACCATTACCGACGCACTCCAAAAGGGTTTGGGTGCGCAAAGGTGAAATTTTCCCTTGTCTTGTTTCCAATGTTTCCTTGCATGCATATGATAGTTCGTCTTGGTATCTGGATAGCGGATGTTCCCGTCACATGACCGGTGACAAAAATAGTTTTCAAAATCTTGAGAAAATCTCCGGAGGACACGTTGTTTTCGGAGACGGTCGATCTTCCAAAATTGTTGGAAAAGGGACGGTAGCTATTCCAGATGGCCCGATTTTGAAAAACGTCTTATTTGTTGATGGCCTTAAGACTAACCTCATAAGCATAAGTCAACTTTGCGACAATGGTTTTTCAGTTAACTTTTCATCTGTTGAATGCGTTGTAACTGATAAGGACCATGTCTTCTTTTTAAAAGGGGTTAGATCTGAAAGCAATTGTTATGTTGTTCCTAATAAATTTTCTGAAAATTGTAACTTAGCTGCTTTGAATAATGAAACTCTTTGGCATGAAAGGCTAGGTCACTTAAATTTTAAGGAACTTACTAGAATTTCAAACAAGGACGTGGTCAAGGGGGTTCCAAAGCTTTTATTTAAACAAAACGTTGTGTGTGGTGGTTGCCAAAAGGGAAAACAGTCTAGGACTGCACACAAGAACTTGAACCACGTTGGTACAAAACGGCCCTTGGAACTTTTGCACATGGACTTAATGGGGCCGACCCGTCAACCATCTTTGGGAGGTAAATGGTACATTTTTTTATTGGTTGATGATTTCTCTCGATTTTCATGGGTAGCATTTTTAAAAGAGAAAGCTGATACGTTTGACTCTTTTCATGAGATTTGCCATCGTATTATGATTGAAAAGAATGAAAAGATCATTCGTGTTAGAAGTGATAGAGGTGGAGAATTCATAAATTCAAAATTCATTGATTTTTGCACTTCAAATGGAATTAAACATGAATTCTCGGCACCCTATACACCTCAGCAGAATGGTGTTGTTGAGCGCAAGAACAGGGTTGTTCAAGAGATGGCGCGTGTGATGCTTCATAGCCGGAATTTACCGCTACATTTTTGGGCTGAAGCTGTGAACACCGCTGTCTATGTCATTAATAGAGTTTACTTGCGCCCAGGAACTTTAAATACACCATATGAGCTGTGGTTTAGTAGAAAACCCAATATCAAATATTTTCGTGTCTTCGGGAGTCGATGTTATATTTTACGTGACCGTGAAAATCTTGGAAAGTTCGACTCTCGAAGTGATGAAGGGATCTTTTTGGGTTATTCTACGAATAGCGGAGCATATCGAGTATTTAACATTGAATCTAAGACGATCGTAGAATCTATAAATGTTAAAGTCTGGGAATTAACAAAGCCTCCAAAGCAACACAATGTGATAGGTACCAAATGGATCTTCAAGAACAAGAAAAATGAGGATGGTACTATCATCAGGAACAAGGCACGATTAGTTGCTCAAGGCTACTCTCAAGTAGAAGGTATAGACTTTGATGAAACCTTCGCCCCTGTAGCTAGACTCGAGTCCATTCATATACTATTCGCTATTGCTTGTCATTTTAAAATCAAATTATTTCAAATGGACGTTAAGAGCGCATTTCTAAATGGGTTTTTAAATGAGGAAGTTTATGTGGCTCAACCGAAAGGTTTTGTAGATCATAAACAACCTAACCATGTTTTTCGTTTGAAAAAGGCTCTTTACGGTCTGAAACAAGCACCGCGAGCATGGTACAAAAGGTTAACAAAGCACCTTTTGGAGAAGGGCTATACTCGAGGGGGAGCTGATAGGACTCTCTTTGTGAAGCATTATCAAAGCAATTTCATTGTAGCACAAATCTATGTCGATGACATTGTATTTGGCGCAACAAGAGATAACGATGCTTCTAAATTCGCGGAGACCATGGAAAGCGAATTTGAGATGTCCATGATGGGCGAATTGACTTATTTCCTTGGATTGCAAATTAAACAAAATGATGAAGGTATTCACTTGAGTCAATCCAAGTATGCAATGGAGTTGGTCAAAAAGTTTGATCTAGAAAATTGTAAAGATTTTCCGACTCTAATGGGAACTAGCCACAAGGGACTTGGAAGTGAATCACATAGTGAGAATGTAGACGAGAAACTGTATCGAAGTATGATTGGAAGTCTACTTTACCTCACGGCTAGTCGCCCGGATATATCTTTTGGTGTTGGGATTTGCGCGAGATATCAATCAGCACCAAAGGAGGTTCACCTGAAAGCGGTGAAAAGGATCATCCGGTATATCAAAGGATCAATTAATTTCGGAATTTGGTATCCTATGGGAACAAGTTTGGATATTGTTGGATACTCAGATGCCGATTGGGCAGGATCAGTGGATGATCGGAAAAGCACGAGTGGTGCATGCTTCTATCTTGGCCATTGCCTTGTTGCATGGCACAGTAAAAAGCAGAACTGCATAGCACTCTCGACTGCCGAAGCGGAATACATTTCAGCTAGAAGTTGCTCAACTCAACTCATTTGGATGAAAAGCGTATTGAGCGACTTCCGCATTTCAGCATCTTCGGTAACAATACTTTGTGACAACACTAGTGCAATTAACATTTCTAAAAACCCTGTGTTGCACTCTAGAACAAAACATATTGAACTTAGATATCATTTTCTTAGAGAGCTAGTTGAATCAAATACTCTTCAACTCTCATATATTTCAACTGAGGATCAATTAGCTGACATTCTAACAAAACCTTTGGATCAAAAACGTTTTATTCATTTACGAAAAGCAACTGGGATGCTTTCCTTGAAATAATCTCCTTTTTGAAATCTTTGCTTAGGATAGGTTTTGTATTTGTTTTTGTTTTGTTCATTATTTATGTTTGTACATAGGACATTAATTGAGCATAGATCATAATTGACTTTAATTGCATCTTTTCGCACATTTAGAAATCTATTATGCTTTTGCCATCATAATATTTCACTGTTGCAATGATCATTTATGTTAATTAAATCATCTTCTAAAGTGATCAAAGTCAATTTCTCTCTCTCTATGATCTCTTGGTATAGTCATTATCTTATTTGACTGCTTAGTCGAGTATGAAATCGAGATCAATATTTGGTTGAATACTTTATATCTTAAATAATTGATAGCCAATTGAGGGGGAGTCATAGAAAAGGTAAAATGCTCAAAAGATGTGGAAAGAGTTACATCCCAATGAGGAGTGTGAAAACTACCACCACATGGAGGAAAGAGCTACCACCTCGGTCGTCCGAGTATTGTGTGCAGCTACCACATGTATGCCAAGCATGGTTGTTCAAATTTTTGATTAAGTAAAATGCATGATTGAAATACTTGACTCTGTCAAATTTCAAGGTTGGTATAAGGTGGGTTTTTAAAGAAAGATGCTCAAAGAGCCACTCTCTTCAACAGATTGTCTAGATACATTATCTATTATATTTGGGATTTCAAACATCTATTGATCTTTGTATTTCATTTTCTTTACTGAATTGATGATTTGATAAAGGCATTACTCATAAGATCAAGTTAGATGTAATTGAAGGTGTTCAACTTTAAGGGATTTAATTTTTGTAAATTTTCGTTTCATTTTTGGATATTATTGATAGATTTGGCATAATCTAATTCTTGTTGTATGAAACGATGATTTTTGTTTAAAGTTGATACACGTTTGCGCTTACAATCTTTTTCTGGTTTTTCTTGAATTTCTCTGAAATTTTCTAAAGAAAAAGTTGGGGCCGATCCGGATCGGGCTAGATGATCCGGATCCCGAACGCAGGAATTCTTCTGCGGGCTGACGATCCGGATTGTATCTGCCGATCCGGATCCCGAACGCAGTTTCTCACTGCGGGTAGCCGATCCGGATCGCTGTTATGAACTGATCCGGATCGCGGCTAGGTTTATAAAGAACGAAAGGGGTTTTTGATTTCTTTTACTCCAATCTTTTGTTCCAAAGTTTCCAGAGTCTCTCTCTCTAGATTTCATCCTTCCTGGAAGCTTTCAAACTCAAGTTCTTCAACTCCAAGTAAGTTTTATTGATCAAAATCTCGGTTTTCACCGTTTTTCTCTTTTTCTCCTCAAACGTGATGAATTTCTTGGATCAACTTTGTTTGTGGATGGTTTTTGATCAAATTTCTTTTGAAATAAGAACTCTGGGTAGATTAGTTTTGATTATATGCTAGGTATTCTCCTGATTAACGGATTTTTAGGCTTCGATTTCTAAAATTTCGGTTTTAGGGCATATAATAAGGATTTTCGAAAATCATGCAATTGATCTATTTTTAAAAGTCCTTTTGCAAAACTAATTTGATTCTTAGTCTCTCTACATGATTATGATTGTTTGGGTACAATTTTTTCAATCTTTGAAAATTAACAATTTTTCATGTGTTCTTGAGTTGTTGCTCACAGGATTTTAATCTTCTTAAAGCACTTGGATCAATGGGATTCTCATGGATCATCCTTTTATTGGTCACTATGGTGCACACTCGGGCCACAAATAAGTTAAAAAGAGCTAAGAAAACACAACAAAAGGGTGAGTTCCTTGTGATCAGCGACGCAGAAGTGGATTGTCACGAGGTAGATTGGACTGCATTGACAGATGATGATGACTCATTGCCTGAACAAAAGGCGTCCGATGCATCGAAAGGAAAAGCACCCATGGACAAAGGTAAAGCACCTATGACTGCACCAACCATCTCAGTAAAAAGGAAACGACTCGCTCGACGGTTTGGACGAGCACGAGGTTTCATGGCTAACGAACCGACTATTCCGGATTCTCCACCTCGGGAGGAACAAGTGTTCGTTAATTCGGATCGCCTAAAGGCATTTGAGAATCGTGAATGCATTGGTGAGAGGCATGTCAATATAGAGGCTCTACGAGACCACTCCCCTGAGTTTGGCGCTCTAATTGAACAAGCAAACCTTATTCAAGTTTGTCAATTTCCAGAAGTGCTTGGATACTGTCTGCATCTTGTAAGGGCCTTCTATACAAATGCACGGCACCTTCGTGAAATTGAAAACGGTCCAATGGAATTTTACACGAACATCCAAGGTACAAGATTCAAAATTACTCCACAATTGATTGGCGAGGTTTTGGGAATGCCTGCCAGCAAGACAGGAGTTAATTACTTGAAGGGACAGGTTTTGACAAACACTGTGTGGCAAAGGGTTATAAAGGGAATTTGTTTGGAAGGGACGCAATCAACGGAGAAATCGATCAGATCCAAGGAACTTCGTCTTGAGTACCGATTTCTAAACTTCATCATTTGTTACAATATCCTTCCAAATTTGCAGACGAAAGTCGTGAGATGGGATCGAATGCTATTTTTGTATCTCTTAGGACATCCGTCTGAGGCAATGGGATTGAATATCAACATTCCATACATCATTTGGAATAGAATGACAAGATATGTTGAGCACCCTCATCCCACAGAGAGAATTCCATTTCCACTGATTATAATGAGAATTTTGAAGAAATTTCAGGTTGACATTACCTCACCGACTTATCATCAGTGTTTGGGCATGATCGATGAGTCCACCGTCGTGAAGTCACTTCACAAGTTACCCCATGTCACTCCAGTCCCAACGTGCGGAACAAAACCTGGTAACGGCACTTCCGCGTCACCATCACAACCAGCACCCACACCAGCGGATGAAGCATCAGTCTCATCCATCTACAAAGAACAACAACGATTATCGGTTGAGCAGGAACAGATCTCGAAGGCACAAACGAGAATCTCCAATGAGCTCGAGCTCATCACGGCAGCTCACATTACCATAACTAAGAAGATCAATTCTATGAACAAGCGGGTGAAAAAGATGTTCTCAAAGATAGGCTGCACAAGCTCTGAAGACTCAGAATCTGATGACTGATTTCTTCTTTTTTATTCTTTTGCAGATTTTTAATCCTTTTGTGCAGGTTTTTCAGTTTTTAGGACTCACTTTTAGTTCTAGTTCTTACATTTTTGGAACATTTTCTTTGATATTTTTTTACTCTCCTTCGATTTTTTGGTAACTTTGGCTTTGTTTGTGACAAAAAGGGGGAGAGAGTTTAGAGAACTTGAACATTGATATTGTGAAAAGTGTGATCTTGTATACATCAATGATGAACAATGATGACTGCATCAAGGTACAATGATGATGTGAATGAACATCAAGGTAAGAGAACTTTGAACAATGAATGATGAAATATCAAGGTAAGTATGATCTCAACTTCAACTTTTGGTTTTTATCTTGTGATTTGTTGCATGTCCCTACTAACTATTCGACTAACTATTTGGACATGTATTATTACTAACAAGTTGATGTTGGACTAACATTGTGTGACATTTGGTTTTTAATTGCTAGAAGATATGTTGGTTTTTGACTATGATTCTCTTACATATCTGAATTCTCAAATGTCAGAATGATCAGATAAACTCTATCTCCGTACTAGGTTTTGTATGCTAAATATTCTTGAGGTATCTAACGATCTCTTTTTGTCAAGAATGATTTCTTTGTGCAGAGAGTACAGATGTCTAAGTCTAGAGTCTGTTTTAGGAGTTTATCTCATGTTTTTAAATTTTTGGATCTCCATTGTAAATTTTTGTTGTATGGTGATAGCAACAAAAATATCTTTTTGAATTTTCTTTAGTGGATCTGTGTTTTGTCACGAAACCGCCAAAGGGGGAGATTGTTACGGAATTTGAGTTGGCGTAGTTTCGTGAAAGTCTCAAGTCTTGAAGATTGAAGGTGAAGAAAGTTGGATCGTTTAACTCAATCTCAAGAAAGAAGAATTCAAAAGGATCAGGTATGTTTAACCTAAGATTTTGTGTGATCCGAATACTTCTTGTAGTGTAGAAACACTTGGAAGAATCTTTCATTGCATAAAAATCAAAAACTGGACTTGGGACATGTTCAGGATCCGGATTAGGTTGTTCGATCAGGATCCCGAAGGTGGTTCGTTCATACACCAGTTCAATCCGGATCGTAGCCTCTCTTGATCCGGATCCCGAACACTGAGTTTACCATCTTCCTTGAACGATCCGGATCAGGCTTCGCAATCCGGATCCCGAACGTTGATGTTTGGTGAACTGTATGAACGATCCGGATCAAGCACTTCGATCCGGATCCCGAACCTTCGTTTTTCTGGAATTGCCTGACTCGTTGCGACGATCCGGATCACAGTTAATCCGATCCGGATCGCCGTCCGTAAAATCTCCAGAAATGTTAGGTTTTTGATTCTTATCTCCTTCCTAGGGTTTCTAACCTATAAATAGACCCTATGACTCTTCTTCTAGGGTCAATCCAAAAAAGAGGCCGAAAATAACTATAGCCGTCATTTTCATATATACGCCTCTAGATCCACATATAGAGAAGAAAGGAAATCATTAGAGAATACTCTATGTTTCTTCATCTATATTGATTAGTTTGATTCTAGGTTTTCATACTCACATCTTGAGTTGAATCAAACTAATGAATACTTAGATGGTATTTCCGATCTATCTTTGATCTAAGTATTCGGCGGATCATCACCACCCAAAACAACGATTTACCCCAAAAATCGGCGCGTGGATTCGCGTGTCCTTGTGGATTCAAGGTTCAACCGCTCTCGTGGATTCGGAGCGAGGCACGTTCGTGGATTCGAAGGGTGCTATTGGGTGAAGACCGTGGATTCGGTCGGACGTCGTGGATTCGACGTTGGACGCCGTGGATTCGGCGTTGGGCGCAGATCGTGGATTCGAGAAGCGTCGCGGAGCGAGCGGAGAAGATCCTCTAGGAGCGTATGGAAAAGGTTGAGTCGTAAGTGTGTACGGTAAATCACCTTGTACGTGTTTTAATTCTAGTGGATTTCTGCCGTGTTATCGGTCCCGTGGTTTTTTACTCCGGTGATGGAGTTTTCCACGTAAAAATCTTGCGTATTATTTTTATTTCCGCATTGGGTTTTTATCGCAACGATTTTTTGAGTGTTTATGCGTTTACACCTATTCACCCCCCTCTAGGTGTTTTTTCCCCTATTTAGATCCTTATTACATATAACCCAACAGATTTTATCGCGAACGTCCCTGGCTGGTGGCAGGAGGTTGAGGATAAGGCCTCTGGGGTCCTGACCCTGATAGCAAAACTTAGGCACTGTCGAAGAAGGATAAAAAACTGATGTAAAGCACATTTTTACAGTATTAGAGAGATGAAGAGGAAGATCATGGCGGAGATATAGGAGCTTGATAAATTAGAGGAGCAGCAAGATCTTCCCTCGGGTTTATTTGACAAAAGGCAGGAACAGAGAGATCACATTCTCATTGTGCTAGACAACGAGGAGATACTCTGGAAATCTCGCGCTAAGCAAAGCTGGTTGAAGGAGGGAAACGGGAACACTAAGTTCTTCCACACTTTTGCTAATGGTAGAAATCGCGCCAATCAGATTGGTATGCTAGAAGATGATGGTAGAACTTTTTGTGAGGAGGGGGAGAAGAGAGAGTATTTTGTTCATAAATTCAAAGAGGTCTTTTCTCCTAGTGTTGTTGGCCCGTCGTCCTTCGGGAATTGGAGCGGTCTGTTCGGGTCGCGTCGGGTTTTCGGTACGGATTGTGCGAACCTGGTCGCACTTTTCAGTCTTGAAGAGATTAAGGCCGCGGTGTTCCAGCTTGGAAGGGACAAGGCTCCGGGGCTCGACGGATTCCCTCTTAACTTCCATCAGGTGTTTTGGGATACGATAAAGATGGACATTGCTAGAGTTTTTCAGGAACTCTATGATGGGAAAATCTGCACAGGACCGATTGATTATTCCTTTGTCTGCCTGATCCTTAATGTTGAAGGCCCTAGGAAGGCGAGCGATTTTTGACCGATTAGCCTGATTAATGGGATACAGAAGATCATATCTAAGGTGTTGGCTAACAGATTTGCACCAACCTTGCTAAACATGATCTCACAGTCACAGTCGACCTTTCTAAAGGGGCGGAACATTTCAGACGCCTTTGTGACGGCCTGTGAACTGTTTGGGTGGGGAAGCAAGACACAATGTAAGGGAGTCGGTGTAAAAGTGGATTTTGAAAAGGCGTACGATAGGATCAATTGGGCGTTTCTACGTAGAATTTTGGAGTGGTGGGGTTTTTACGAGAGATGGTGCGATTGGGTAGACCAATGCATCGGGAACGCCTGTAATATCATAGATTTTGTAACACTTAATACCTCCTGCTAATAAAGTTTCCGTTTAATGTAATTAACGTAATGGGTTTACTTAAGTCGTTAATTCGGAGGTGCGGGTATTTTTCTGCGATAGAGATCGGAAAACGGAGAATGACAGTGCGATCGGATCCGGATTCCGACTTACGGAACTCCCGGAAAGGGGTAGAAAGTGATCGCAATGGCCAGGGGTGCATCGAAATCCGCGTAAGTGATTTGGCACGCTTTCCGAGAAAAAAGATAGAATTATCTTTAAGGAATTATCCTGAAGAATCTAAATTGAGGAATTAATTAATTAGAGAATTAATTAATTGGGGAATTAATTAATTAAGGAATTAATTAATTGGAAATTTTAAATACCCAGTGGTTATTGTCGTACGAAAAGATATTTCGTTATCTTCTCCCGAAAGAAAGAGAGAGAAAAAGAAAAAAAGAAAGACGAAACCCTAACCGGAGGAAACAAGAAGAAAGGCGAAACCCTAATCGAAAGAGAACGGTGGAGAAGAAGGTGAAAGCTAAAGGATCCAAACCCTCCCGACGAACGTACCAAAATCGGGAGAGAGAACGGATAGCCGTCTCCTACGATTAGAGGTAAACTAATTTTATTTTGGTATAGTTTCGCTCGGTTTTTGGGTATCAGTCTTTCATGAAGTTTAGGAGTAGCCGTTTGCTACCCAACGTGTCGCGCCGCGAAGCCCTAAGGCGTCGCCGCGCGACCGTAATGCGCGGGGACGGTGCCCGCGCGGCCGCGGCTAGAGCCGTGCGGGATCAAGCTCCCCGCGTGGCCGCGGCTAGGGTAAACGCCGCGCGGGGCCGGTGCCCGCGCGGCCGCGGCTGTAGTGGCCCTGATTCCCATGCAACGTTCTTCCGATGAATCCACTGTTAGAACACCTATCATTGGTGTATCTGGCCCATGGTGCATCAATAGGATGCCACAGATGGACCCTGTGTGATAGTATTTGCTGTGTTGGCTTTCGGCTGGGTTTGCCGAAATTTCGGAAAAGAATTAGGCCAAACAGAGGTCGGAAATGGATTCAGCACGGAAAAACGCTTGAAAACGGCTATTTGCTTGTTAAATTCTGAGTCCGGATGCCCAAAAACGGACTCCCGGAAGTTTTTCGCGCATTTTAGTGCATGGGAACAGCCGTGGACCAGCCCCTGCCACGTGGCAGCTTCTGATTGGGCCGGCGCATACCGCTCGGTCCACAGAGCTTGGGCGCTGGTGCATGGACCGGCGCCTGGACACGTGGCGGCTGCCCATTGGCGGGCTCACGCGGCTTGGTCCACGGGGGCGCGCGGTTGGTGCAGTGGACCGGGGCGGGCCACGTGGCTTCTTCTGGTTGGTCGGTCCATACGCACCTGGCGTATGCGACGCGGCACAGTGCCACGTGGCAGACGCCGGTTGGCGGGTCAACGCACGCGCGACAGCGCGTGGACCGCGCCGGGCGCGGCGCACGATGGACCCGCCGGGCCACGTGTCGCCCGCTGGTTGGCGGGCGCAGCGACCCGGGTGGGCCGCCGTGAACCGCGGCCCGTGGTCGCCGCCGTGGACCTCGCTACACGTGGCGCGCCATGATTGGTGGGCGCATGTGCGCCGGGCGCGGGGAGCGCGGGGCCGGACACGTGGCGGCCATCGGGTGGCCCCGCACCGCTGTCCCCTGTTCGGGGGGACACGTGGCGGCACCGGATCAATCCGGGCGCGCACAGTGTTGGGCCGGGCCCAACACTGTAGGCGCCCGAATGTTCCGGGCGCCCGAAAGTGGGCCCGAAAGCCCCTTTGACTTGTCTTTTGGGCTGATTTCCGGTGAGGCCTATAAATAGGCCCCTTGGGGCTCGTTTTTGAAGCTTTTCCCGAGAGTTTTAGCCCCTGAGCCCTTTACCAATTTTCTTTCTCTCCCTCTTGTGCATCTTCCGACGAAGGTTCAGAATTTTTGGAGGCCGCGACGATGGCGACTTCTACATCGGGGTGCGGAGCGACGATCTACTGTTGGAGGCCCATTTTCGTCGCAGTTTAGTCTGGGAGGTCTACCGGGCTACCCCGACATTATTTTTGGACGATTTCTGCGGTGACGGTTTCGTAAGAGGTAAATCTACATTTTTCGTGTTGGACACTTTTTCTGGATCCGAGCTTTTCTTGGGGTTCTGGGTACATTTTTAACCCCCTTTGCGACTGTTGGTTGATTTGGACAGCACCTACTTGTTGGATTTTTATCTCCTCATCCGGACATCGGAATTCGACGTTTCAGGACTCTATCGACATCTACTCTTCGCGATGATCGCCGTCATATTTTTATTGGAATTTTTGGAGGAAGTTTTTCAGGTGAAAATTTCGTGTGAATGGGACTGTTCATCACAGATTTTGGGATTTTGGAATTTGTGTGGTTTAAAGTGTAATTTTGGTGTATGTTTGTACCCAGGAGTTTGTGAGCACTTCTACCGTGTTGTTGGCTTGGTGGGATTTGTGATTTGACAGTTGTGGGCTTTCTCAGCTGTACGATTCCGGACAGTTAGCACTTTCAGGTGGGTGACCTTGCTTCCAAGAACTCTGGACTGTGTACTAATTCTATGTGTGTAGGATCATGCATGTTAGAAATTGGAGTATTAGCATGTGTAAAACTGTATGTTGTATCTTGTATATCAGTTGTTGAATCTTTTGATTCCGGCACTATGTTAAGTAATGAAATCTTGGAATTTGACCTAGCACCCCTGTCATATGTATCATGTTCAGCCAGTCTGTAGAAAAACTCCAACTTGGGCTAGGTTTTTATTGCTCTAGACATTCCACATCACGATACTTCATTTCACTATGGACTTAGCTTTTCCTCGCCCGAGTTGTGGGCCGAGAGGTCGGGTGATTGTGGGATGCATTTGCACTCGTGTCTGGGGACCGAGTGGAGTTGATAGCAGTCTTTAGATTTGATTTCTTTGGGAGAGTGATAGTGATGGTAGATCTGGGTTCTTGGAAACTGTCAGAGAGACAGTGAGTTTCAGCTGTGTAGATTCCAGCCAGTGAGTGAGTCAGTGTTTTGTTTGGTGGTCGATCTTATTGATCGAGGATTGGATCATAGCCTGCATGAGCCACATTATAGCTTTACAGTGATACTTTACAGTGATACTTATGGGTTACTTTGACTCGAGCGGGTCGCTCCCCTCGAGGGCCACTCCGGAGTAGGCGAGACCGGGTTGTGTACCGGCGTGAGTTTGAGATGTTCTTTAGCGACTTGTTGTTGCAGTGGTCCCTCTGGCTGTGCTTTCGTTGGCAGCCACGGACGCCCTACGTAAGTCCGCTCCTCCGGGACGTAACGGCAGTAGGTTGGCGCAGGTTTGACTGGACCCGATGTGGCAGTCAGTTTTGATTGGGTGATCAGGGAGGAGAGTTAGTTGTGGCATTATGTTCTTTCTGTTCCACTGTTGAGCATCTAGATAGAGGCATAGTAGCTGTAGAGTTACTTTTCCCCGCTTTCCTTATAGCACTGCATATGTTACTTTTGCCTCTGGTAGACTTAGTGGGCAGACCGTCGGGCTTGTTGGCGGCACCCACTGAGAACTATTGTGGGATGTAGTTCTCACACCCGTCGTGGTGTTTTCTCCCCAGGGACTTCTGCTCCAGTTCCTGCAGCTCTTGTTGCTGATCCAGCTCCTTCTGACCGAGGTAAGGGCGTCGCGAGATAGATCCCCTCCTGTCATCTTCAGTGTGTGAGTAGATGTACCCCAGTTCCATTTTGGTGTGTGTTATGTCGAGTGACTTTTGTAGTGAGGTTTTGAGTTGTACCTTCCTTTCCTGCTTTTATGAGAGACTCCTGTATTCTGGTGAGGTTGGTCTGTATATTTAAGAGTTATAGTTTTATTTTATGTATTTCTTTCCAGCTTTTCTCTTTCAGCTCTGATATCTGCTAGTGTAGATGTTTTCTTGCAGGTTAGTCGCTACGCCTATACGGGGCTTCCCGTATGGGCGGCGGATCTGTTGGCGAGCCGGGGCGCAGTATCGCCCCGGGGCGTGACAGATTAGAGTGGTATCAGAGCCTAGGATGTAGGTCTTGGAGGACTTAGGAACCCTAGGCATGTGGTTGGACCCTAGGATGACTCGCGTGAGAGCCGTGATTTTAGCGAGAGTCCTGATTGGATTTCTAACTCTCCCGAGCGGTTCGGGGTGAGCGATTGACATGTCTTCCTTCGGTGGCAACTATGTTGGCTGCAGACAACATAGTACTTCGGAAAGGGGGACATGCCTTCTGACTTTCGCTAGATTGGGTCGAGAGATGATTTGGGTTCTGATTGTTTGCCTTGTCCCTCAGGTGGGGATGCCTCCTCGACGCTCGATGGTGACGCGTTCGCAGCCTTCGTCCTCTGAGCCCGAGCAGGAGGACTCGGGGCAGGGACAGGAGAGCGAGGTTTTGGAGCTCCGTGCCCAGGTGGCACAGTTGGCTGAGGCGTCTCGACGCCAGGAGGAGGCTGTGAGTCGGTTGACGCTCTTGTTGGAGCAGAGAGCGCAGCCGGCGGTGGTACCCCCTGAGAGTTCTCCGGTGCCTTCTTCCCCTGTGGTGGCACCCCCGGTTGTGCAGCCTGCACCAGCAGTTCCGGCTGAGCCTGTTTCCAGTAGGCCACCGTCTGGGACGTCGGGATCTTTGACTTTGGCAGAGCAGCAGGTTTTGGTGGGTCTTTTGTTGAGGTTTCGCAAGTTTGATCCACCCCGCTTTTCGGGCATGAGTGCTGAGCCGTGGGCGGCTGAGTCTTGGGTTACAGCTATGGAGCGCCATTTCGAGAGCCTTTTTATTGATGAGAGGTTTCGAGTTCTGTTGGCTACTCATTTTCTGGAGAGCAACGCCGAGGCCTGGTGGCGGCGTGTGCGACCCGCAGGTCCGCCTGGGAACCAGTTTATCTCTTGGGCAGAGTTTCGCGGTATGCTTCTTGGGGCCTTCTTTCCCGAGAGTGTTCGACAGAGCTTGGAGGAGCAGCTGAGGAATCTCCGCCAGGGAGATAGGCCCGTACACGCGTACATAGCCGATTTCAATCGGCTGTTGGCTAGTATGCCCCACGTGGCCAGAGATGAGACCCACCGGATCTACATGTTCGAGAGAGGGTTGCGTCGGGACATTTATCAGTTGGTCCGCTCCCTCAGATTACAGACTTTAGAGGCCTCGATGGAGCAGGCACTTTATGTGGAGGGTGGTGAGGCCGTGATGGCAGAGGTGACTCCAGCCCCCGTTGTGACTCCTGGGGCGAAGCGCCCGGCGCAGTTTGAGGAGGGGCAGTCGAGTAGACAGGGACCCCCGAGACCACCCCGTTTCCACTCTCAGGGACGGGGGTATCAGGGGCGGCAGAGATCTGGGGGATCTCGTCAGTTCCAGCAGCAGCAGCAGCGTCGACCACCTCGACAGCAGCAGTCTTCACAGCAGCAGCAGTCTTCGCAGCAGCAGCAGACTTCGCGGCAGCCGCGCCCCGACCGTTGTATCATCTGTGGAGGACCGCACTCACCAGCCCAGTGCCCGCAGGGTCGGGACCGCTGTTTCCGTTGCGGGCAGACCGGTCACTTCGCGAGGGCGTGCCCCAGGGCAGGTTACCCAGCTCCTTCATCAGCTTCTGCATCCTTCGTTCCTCGTCAGTCAGCAGGACCTTCGGCGACCTCCGGTAGGCCAGATTTTGCTCCATCGTCCTCGCGACAGCCAGAGCGACATCCCCCGGCGCCGAGCGGTCGAGTCTATGCCGCTCAGGTAGAGGATGCTACAGCAGCAGAGCATGTCGTCGCAGGTATTATTTTGATTTCTGCAGTTCGTACTCGTACTCTCTTTGATACCGGTGCATCGCATTCTTTTATCAGTAGAGCATTTGCATCCCTTCATGGTATAGAGGTAGTTTCTTTATCGCATGCATTAGAGGTTCAGATACCAGATCATGTCTTGCATGTCGAGGAGTATTGTAGGGATTGCCCTGTGCAGTTGGGATCCTGGATTTTGCCGGCAGACTTGCTTGTCTTGCGGCAGCTCCAGGATTTCGACGTCGTGCTAGGTATGGATTGGTTGTCGAGGTACTATGCTGTTATAGACTGCAGAGAGAGGACGGTGACCCTCCGCGAGCCTGGACAGGAGGAGTTCGTCTTCAGAGGCTGCCAGAGCACCTTCTTTGCGATGACTGTTTCTTCGGCGAGGGCTAGGCGGATGATTAGTAGGGGCTGCACCGCTTTCTTAGCGACGATTGTGGAGGTGCCTACGGCGGCACTGGGACTCGAGGATATTCCTGTTGTCCGCGAGTTCCCAGATGTGTTTCCCCCTGAGTTGACGACGATGCCGCCGGAGAGGAAGGTGGAGTTTGTGATTGATGTGGTACCGGGAACCGCACTAATCTCGAAGGCGCCGTATAGGATGGCACCTGCCGAGTTGAGGGAGTTGAAGGCCCAGCTTCAGGATCTTATGGATAGGGGCTTTGTCAGGCCTAGTGTTTCTCCGTGGGGAGCGCCAGTTTTATTTGTGAAGAAGAAGGATGGGTCGCTTCGTTTGTGTGTGGATTATCGGGAGTTGAATAAAGTGACCATCCGGAACAAGTACCCTCTTCCACGGATAGATGATTTATTTGATCAGTTGCAGGGAGCCACAGTGTTTTCGAAGATTGATCTTCAGTCAGGTTACCACCAGTTGAGGGTGAGGGCCGAGGACATCCCTAAGACGGCTTTTCGATCCCGGTATGGGCATTATGAGTTTACGGTTATGCCGTTTGGTTTGACTAATGCCCCAGCTGCATTCATGGATTTGATGAACCGGGTATTTCAGCCGTACTTAGACTTGTTTGTGGTTGTGTTCATTGATGACATCTTGATCTACTCCCGGAGCGAGGTGGATCATGAGGAGCACTTGAGGATAGTGCTGCAGCTTCTACGTGAGAAGAAGCTGTATGCCAAGCTTAAGAAGTGCGAGTTTTGGCTTCGGGAGGTTGCATTTTTGGGCCACTTGGTATCAGCCACAGGAGTGGCAGTTGACCCGACGAAGATTGATACAGTTCGGGATTGGCCGAGACCGACGACGGTGACGGAGGTCCGGAGCTTTCTGGGCTTGGCAGGCTACTACCGTCGGTTTGTAGAGGGCTTTGCGAAGCTCTCTACTCCCCTGACCTGTTTGACTAGGAAGGGGATTAGGTTCATTTGGACTGAGCAGTGTCAGCGGAGTTTTGAGGAGCTGAAGAAGAGACTGATTTCAGCACCAGTTCTTACACTGCCAGTGATGGGAGATGGCTACGTGATTTACAGTGACGCCTCGCACAGCGGTTTGGGTTGTGTCTTGATGCAGCATGGGAGGGTAATTGCTTATGCTTCACGGCAATTAAAGGATTATGAGAAGAATTACCCTACTCATGATTTAGAGCCGGCAGCTGTGGTGTTCGCATTGAAGCTGTGGCGGCATTACCTCTACGGTGAGCATTGTGAGATCTACACGGATCATAAGAGCTTAAAGTATCTGTTTACTCAAAAGGAGCTGAACCTGAGGCAACGCCGGTGGTTGGAGTTACTGAAGGATTACGATGTGAGTATCCTCTATCATCCCGGCAAGGCCAATGTGGTAGCAGATGCTTTGAGTCGGAGGTCAGTGCAGAGCTTGAGCATGTTGGTCACGCAGCAGGCCCCGTTGATTGAGCAGTTGAGGCGACTCCAGATTGAGGTTGTATCCCCTGGGGTCTCTGCTAGACTGATGTCTATGGTCTTGCAGCCCACTCTGTTGGACAGGATTAGGGAGACGCAGAGTGAGGACCCCCACTTGGAGAGGATTAGATCACAGATTCAGGCAGATCTTATAGGGGATTTTACAGTGGATAGCTCGGGAGTACTGCGGTACAGGGACCGAGTGTGTGTGCCTTCGGATTCAGAGATCAGAGACCAGATTTTGGGTGAGGCTCATTATACACCTTATACCATTCATCCTGGTGGTACTAAGATGTATAAGGACCTCAAGGCACATTTTTGGTGGTCCGGAATGAAGCGGGACGTTGGAAGATTTGTGGCTCACTGTCTAACTTGCCAGCAAGTGAAAGCAGAGCACCGGGTTCCTGCTGGCAAGTTACAAAGTCTTCCAATTCCCGAGTGGAAATGGGACCACATCACCATGGACTTTGTTACAGGACTGCCGAGAGCACAGAGTGGAGCCGACGCGATTTGGGTTATTGTTGATAGACTCACCAAGTCTGCGCATTTCTTGCCTGTTCAGATGACTTGGTCATTGGAGCGTCTGGCACAGTTGTATTTGGACGAGATAGTGAGGCTACACGGGATACCTGCGTCGATTGTTTCAGATCGGGATCCGAGGTTTGTGTCACGATTCTGGGGGAGTTTACAGTCAGCTTTGGGGACCCAGCTCAGATTCAGCACTGCATTCCACCCACAGACTGATGGCCAGTCTGAGCGCACTATACAGACCCTCGAGGATATGCTGAGAGCGTGCGTTATGGATTTTGGAGGGGGGTGGTACCGACACTTATCTTTGGTTGAGTTTGCGTACAACAACAGCTATCAGGCGAGCATTCAGATGGCTCCGTTTGAGGCGTTGTATGGACGCAAGTGTCGGTCACCCTTGTATTGGAGTGATGTGGGTGAGAGGAGGACTTTGGGACCAGATCTTCTTTTGGAGGCTGAGGAGAAAGTCAGAGTTATTCGTCGACACCTTGAGGTGGCCCAGAGTCGTCAGAAGAGTTATGCAGATACTCGACGGCGAGACCTAGAGTTTCAGATTGGTGACCATGTATTCTTAAAGGTCTCGCCTTCGAAAGGGGTCCGGAGATTTGGAGTGCGTGGGAAGCTTAGTCCCCGTTTTGTTGGACCCTTTGAGGTACTTGAGAGGGTAGGCCCTGTGGCTTATAGAGTTGCTCTTCCTCCACGTTTGGCCGGTGTACACGATGTTTTTCATGTCTCAGCCCTGAGGAGATATGTCTTTGATCCGTCGCATGTGGTTGACTTCACACCCTTGGAGATCGGTGAGGACCTGGTTTATGAGGAGCGCCCGTTGCGGATTCTTGCTCGTGAGGTGAGGGAATTGCGCAACCGAGCCATCCCGTATGTGAAGATCTTATGGAGCAATCACGAAGAGCGAGAGGCTACTTGGGAGCTAGAGACAGAGATGAGATCTGCTTACCCTTTTCTGTTCGAGACTACTGGTTGAGGTACGCCTGTTCTACCTTACTTTGTTTCGAGGACGAAACTTCCTTTTAGTGGGGGAGGATGTAGTGGCCCTGATTCCCATGCAACGTTCTTCCGATGAATCCACTGTTAGAACACCTATCATTGGTGTATCTGGCCCATGGTGCATCAATAGGATGCCACAGATGGACCCTGTGTGATATTATTTGCTGTGTTGGCTTTCGGCTGGGTTTGCCGAAATTTCGGAAAAGAATTAGGCCAAACAGAGGTCGGAAATGGATTCAGCACGGAAAAAACGCTTGAAAACGGCTATTTGCTTGTTAAATTCTGAGTCCGGATGCCCAAAAACGGACTCCCGGAAGTTTTTCGCGCATTTTGGTGCATGGGAACAGCCGTGGACCAGCCCCTGCCACGTGGCAGCTTCTGATTGGGCCGGCGCATACCGCTCGGTCCACAGAGCTTGGGCGCTGGTGCATGGACCGGCGCCTGGACACGTGGCGGCTGCCCATTGGCGGGCTCACGCGGCTTGGTCCACGGGGGCGCGCGGTTGGTGCAGTGGACCGGGGCGGGCCATGTGGCTTCTTCTGGTTGGTCGGTCCATACGCACCTGGCGTATGCGACGCGGCACAGTGCCACGTGGCAGACGCCGGTTGGCGGGTCAACGCACGCGCGACAGCGCGTGGACCGCGCCGGGCGCGGCGCACGATGGACCCGCCGGGCCACGTGTCGCCCGCTGGTTGGCGGGCGCAGCGACCCGGGTGGGCCGCCGTGAACCGCGGCCCGTGGTCGCCGCCGTGGACCTCGCTACACGTGGCGCGCCATGATTGGTGGGCGCATGTGCGCCGGGCGCGGGGAGCGCGGGGCCGGACACGTGGCGGCCATCGGGTGGCCCCGCACCGCTGTCCCCTGTTCGGGGGGACACGTGGCGGCACCGGATCAATCCGGGCGCGCACAGTGTTGGGCCGGGCCCAACACTGTAGGCGCCCGAATGTTCCGGGCGCCCGAAAGTGGGCCCGAAAGCCCCTTTGACTTGTCTTTTGGGCTGATTTCGGGTGAGGCCTATAAATAGGCCCCTTGGGGCTCATTTTTGAAGCTTTTCCCGAGAGTTTTAGCCCCTGAGCCCTTTACCAATTTTCTTTCTCTCCCTCTTGTGCATCTTCCGGCGAAGGTTCAGAATTTTTGGAGGCCGCGACGACGGCGACTTCTACATCGGGGTGCGGAGCGACGATCTACTGTTGGAGGCCCATTTTCGTCGCAGTTTAGTCTGGGAGGTCTACCGGGCTACCCAGACATTATTTTTGGACGATTTCTGCGGTGACGGTTTCGTAAGAGGTAAATCTACATTTTTCGTGTTGGACACTTTTTCTGGATCCGAGCTTTTCTTGGGGTTCTGGGTACATTTTTAACCCCCTTTGCGACTGTTGGTTGATTTGGACAGCACCTACTTGTCAGATTTTTATCTCCTCATCCGGACATCGGAATTCGACGTTTCAGGACTCTATCGACATCTAATCTTCACGAGGATTGCCGTTATATTTTTATTGGAATTTTTGGAGGAATTTTTTCATGTGAAAATTTCGTGTGAATGGGACTGTTCATCACAGATTTTGGGATTTTGGAATTTGTGTGGTTTAAAGTGTAATTTTGGTGTATGTTTGTACCCAGGAGTTTGTGAGCACTTCTACCGTGTTGTTGGCTTGGTGGGATTTGTGATTTGACAGTTGTGGGCTTTCTCAGCTGTACGATTCCGGACAGTTAGCACTTTCAGGTGGGTGACCTTGCTTCCAAGAACTCTGGACTGTGTACTAATTCTATGTGTGTAGGATCATGCATGTTAGAAATTGGAGTATTAGCATGTGTAAAACTGTATGTTGTATCTTGTATATCAGTTGTTGAATCTTTTGATTCCGGCACTATGTTAAGTAATGAAATCTTGGAATTTGACCTAGCACCCCTGTCATATGTATCATGTTCAGCCAGTCTGTAGAAAAACTCCAACTTGGGCTAGGTTTTTATTGCTCTAGACATTCCACATCACGATACTTCATTTCACTATGGACTTAGCTTTTCCTCGCCCGAGTTGTGGGCCGAGAGGTCGGGTGATTGTGGGATGCATTTGCACTCGTGTCTGGGGACCGAGTGGAGTTGATAGCAGTCTTTAGATTTGATTTCTTTGGGAGAGTGATAGTGATGGTAGATCTGGGTTCTTGGAAACTGTCAGAGAGACAGTGAGTTTCAGCTGTGTAGATTCCAGCCAGTGAGTGAGTCAGTGTTTTGTTTGGTGGTCGATCTTATTGATCGAGGATTGGATCATAGCCTGCATGAGCCACATTAGAGCTTTACAGCGATACTTTACAGTGATACTTATGGGTTACTTTGACTCGAGCGGGTCGCTCCCCTCGAGGGCCACTCCGGAGTAGGCGAGACCGGGTTGTGTACCGGCGTGAGTTTGAGATGTTCTTTAGCGACTTGTTGTTGCAGTGGTCCCTCTGGCTGTGCTTTCGTTGGCAGCCACGGACGCCCTACGTAAGTCCGCTCCTCCGGGACGTAACGGCAGTAGGTTGGCGCAGGTTTGACTGGACCCGATGTGGCAGTCAGTTTTGATTGGGTGATCAGGGAGGAGAGTTAGTTGTGGCATTATGTTCTTTCTGTTCCACTGTTGAGCATCTAGATAGAGGCATAGTAGCTGTAGAGTTACTTTTCCCCGCTTTCCTTATAGCACTGCATATGTTACTTTTGCCTCTGGTAGACTTAGTGGGCAGACCGTCGGGCTTGTTGGCGGCACCCACTGAGAACTACTGTGGGATGTAGTTCTCACACCCATCGTGGTGTTTTCTCCCCAGGGACTTCTGCTCCAGTTCCTGCAGCTCTTGTTGCTGATCCAGCTCCTTCTGATCGAGGTAAGGGCGTCGCGAGATAGATCCCCTCCTGTCGTCTTCAGTGTGTGAGTAGATGTACCCCAGTTCCATTTTGGTGTGTGTTATGTCGAGTGACTTTTGTAGTGAGGTTTTGAGTTGTACCTTCCTTTCCTGCTTTTATGAGAGACTCCTGTATTCTGGTGAGGTTGGTCTGTATATTTAAGAGTTGTAGTTTTATTTTATGTATTTCTTTCCAGCTTTTCTCTTTCAGCTCTGATATCTGCTAGTGTAGATGTTTTCTTGCAGGTTAGTCGCTACGCCTATACGGGGCTTCCCGTATGGGCGGCGGATCTGTTGGCGAGCCGGGGCGCAGTATCGCCCCGGGGCGTGACAGCGGCAAAAGCCGCGCGGGGCCGGTACCCGCGCGGCCGCGGCGCGTGCCGCCCGGGGCGGGTGCCCGCACGGCGGCGGCATCGCACGCCGCGCGGGGCCATGCCCGCGCGGCGGCCGCGGCGCGTGCCGCGCGGGGCGGGTGCCCGCGCTGCGGCGGCATCGCATGCAGCGCGGGGCCATGCCCGCGCGGCGGCCGCGGCGCGTGCCGCGCGGGGCGTGTGCCCGCGCGACGGCGGCATCGCATGACGCGCGGGGCCATGCCCGCGCTGCGGCCGCAGCGCGTGCCGCGCGGGCGGGTGCCCGCGCGGCGGCGACATCGCATGCCGCGCGGGGCCCTGCCCGCGCGGCTGCAGCTTGTGCCGCGCGGGCCGGTGCCCGCGCGGCGGCGGCGGTGGCGGTGCATGCCGCGCGGGGCCCTGCCCGCGCGGCTGCAGTTTGTGCCGCGCGGGCGGGTGCCCGCGCGACGGTGACAGCACGTGCCGCGCAGGGCCATGCCCGCGCGGCCTCGGCTAATGCTGCGCGGGCGGGCGCCCGTGCGGTTGCGGCGCGCGGGGTTGGTGCCCGCGCGGCCGCGGCGGTTACCGCGCGGGGCCGGCGCCCGCGCGGCCGCAGTTTGTGCCATGCGAGGCCGAGGTCCGCACGATCGCGGAAGGTGCCGCGTGGGGTTGGTGCCCGTGCGGCCGCGGCTTGCACCGCACGGAGCTAGGGCCCGCGCGGTCACGGCAAACGCCGCGCGGGGCTCGTGCCCACGCGGTCGTACGACCCGTGACACCGTGGGGGCGGCCGCGTCGCTCGACGCGCACGGGCGCCACCGCCGGGTCAAGTTGTCCTTAGTGTTTTGAGTTGTTTGGGCTCGGTTTATCCACTACTATATTGTTGATCTGACCATGGCTCTTTTGGGGACTACTTCTAGGTCCGGGCGTCAACAGAGAGCAAGGTTCAGTCCCCGGAATACGCGTCTCGCATAATCAAGGGGGGTAGGTGTTGGTTATTACCGGTGAGGTGTCGTTTCCGAATACTCGTTTTGATAAAGTAGATACGGTTATAATTTGACTAACTGTCACGCCCCGGTTGTAAACCAGAACCCAGGCTCGCCAACAGATCCGCCGTGCACACAGAATTTTCCATGTACACGAAGCGCTGGTAACCTGCTCAGATATAAGATATACAATAGAAGAGCATAAACAGAGCTGAACTAAAAGAACTATAAGTAATCTCAGGCTGGAAATAAGATACAAGCTGAAATAAAGTACAATAAACTCCCAGCTCACTAACCAAAATACAAACAGCTGGCTAAACCAGTCCCAAAAGTAAACTACTGTAATCTGAGATACAAAAGGGGTGCAATAAAAGTCCAGCTACTCTCACAGTCGGGGTAGATGATCTAGCTAGTCCGCAATCCTCTTACCTCGATCAGCCGCTGATGGCCCAGCAGCTCGCGCAGATGACTCTGCAAAACAAAGGGAAGAAGACAGAAAACAACAATGGGGGTGAGAACTACTAGATAAACCAGTAGCCTCCCCTAGTGGGTAAAACCTCAAATGCTGACACACCCACTAGGACTAAAAGAGGCAAAAAGGAAGGAACAGTGGTATGCAATATAGACTGCTGGAAAAAGAGAAACTACCACTACTATGCCTCTAGATGCTGTGCCAAAGGTTACGGTATATGCATGCAACTGTAAATCTAACTGCCCAAAGAAACCCAATCAAAGGGCCAGGAAGTACTGGCACTGCCTGCTCTGTCACCAATCGCAACTCATCAAGGTGCCCGGCGCTCGGCACGGTGTAAAGCCTACTCCGGAGTGGCACTTGAGGGGAGCGACCCACACGAGTAAAGTATGTACAGTATCCCTGTATCAAGTATCTCTGTATCAAGCATCTCTGTAACCAATATCTCACAATAGCAGGACTGGATCATGACTATGATCAAAGTGGGAAATATCCGTCCACTAAAGTAACCCTGATCCCCAATCAGATGCAATAGTAATCAAGTGGGAAACACCATCCACTAGGAAAATCTGAAACCCGATCTGATGCATAAGTGAACACCCGGTCTACCGCCTAATGTCTACGGCTGCCGCAACACCCGATAAGCCCAAGATCTGATAGAGTAATCAACAGCTGGCTAACCGCCTCAAGTTCGCGGTTACTACCATGCCCCACAATATATTATCGAGTCAATCCTGTCCCAGACTCCAGCCTTAACCACACTATCCCAAACCCTGCTCAATCCGAGCAACATATATCCGAATACGAAGGAGAATAGTGAAACATGGTTTCTCCTAAGTCAAGTCCCAAAGATAGTGTAGCAATAAATAGTAGCCTATCTAGATGTCCAAACAAGCATGCAAAGGTTCGCATTTAGAAACAGAAGGAAAGTATTTAAATATTTATTTAGAAAAGATGGTTTTATGATAATACTTTAGCATGCGATGATAGTTTACAGCATATGTCCAACAACAGTGTCCCAGTTTACCATAAATGAGCTGTCATATTATTTGTGGGGTTTACTTATGCATTTCATGAGTACAAGTACCGATTATCTGTTTAAAGTCGGGAATCTCTAATACTCCTAGTGAGATAGTCAGTAATGAGGTAAGCAACAACCACCCACCTCGAAAAGCGTGCCCAATACCCAAGAAAATACCCACTGTCCTCTATGCACACCGTCAGCTGAAACAGTATCCTACAACATCACATAAGTGTATACGGTGTAAGAACTACAAGTCTCAAAACAGATTTGCTGTTTTTATAATCAGCACGCAAAACGAGGAATTTCACCTCTGTCCCGAGCTCCTAAAATCTCAGAAAAATCACGGTTGTGTTCCTCGCGAAAAGTAGCCCAAAATCGACTCTTGAATCGCCTCAATCTGATATTCCTACGCGGAGAAACAATTCGTCGAAGTCGCCGCTGTCCAAAAACCCAAACAGCAAAAGAGGGGGTCAAAACACCTCGGGAATCGTGCCAAGGAATCTGAATCCAGAGAAACGACCAACATGAAAAACGAAGCCCTACCTCTTAGGAACACACTGGCGAAGAAATCGTCGAAACAGGACTCCTGTACTGCACAGGGGACTCCTCGGACTGAAATGCGACGATAACGGGCCAAGCTTGGGGAAAAACGAGGCACACTGTAAAATCCGGATCGCCGCTGTCGAACTTCCAGAAAATCTGGGAACGTACCACGAGGTAGAAAAATCAGTGAGGAACAACTTCTCTTCAATGACCTCTCTCAGATTCTCTCTCTTTCTCTCGGAAAAATGGAGAAAAGAAGGGAGGGGAAGGGCTATTTATAGGCCCAATAAAACAATTGGGAAAATGACCTTCATGTCCCAACTTTCGGGCGGCTACAGTGCCTAGGCCCACTTTCGGGCGTGAACAGTGCAGCCCAGGCCACGTTTCGGGCGGCTACAGTGCGGCCCGGCCCAGGGTTTTCCGGGCGCGCACAGTGCGGCCCGGCCCAGCCCGCCCGCGCACGGGATCCCTTCCCGTCCAACCGGCCGTCCGACCCGGCCCACGGCCCGCCACGTGTCCGCCAAACAGGCGGCAGCCGTGCGGGCCCAACGGGGAAGCGCCACGTGTCCCCCGTGATTGGCGGCAAGGTGGGTGCCCCAGCCAACGGCGTGGCGACACGTGGCCCCGCCCGACACGGCTGTCGGCGGGCACCGCCGCCACGTGCGCCCACGTGCGCCCATGTGCGCGTACGGCCGCCGCCGCGTGGCGCCGCGTGCGCCACGCGCACATGGACCAGCCAACCCGGGGCCGCCACGTGGCGCGCCCCGGTCCACCATGCACCACGCCCCCTCCGCGCCTGCCCGGCCTGCCCGCGCTGCCCGCGCACCCTCCCGTGCGCCGCGCGCCCTGCACCGGCCCACCCGCGTGCCGCCACGTGGCCCGCCGGTCCACCATGCACCGGCGGCCCTTTCCGTGGACCGGGAGGCGTGCGCCGGCCCAATGAGGAGCCGCCACGTGTCCCTGGCCGGTCCACCGGTCCCCCCATGCACCAATTTGCGCAGAAAACTTCCGGGGGTCCGTTTTTGGGCATCCGGACTCCAAAATAAATAAGTAAATAGCCGTTTTCAAGCGTTTTTCCGCGCTGAATTCAAATACGGCCTCCGATTGTCCCAAATCATTTTCTAAAATTCGGCAATTACCTCCAAAGGTCAAACCAACTGTAACTACCACACTGTGTCCATCCGTAGCATCCCTTTGATGCACTGTGGACCTAATACACCAATAATAGATGTTTCTCACCCAGGATTCACGGGAAACACAGTACGAAAACCTGGGCCACTACACTAACACCCTAGCATGTGAATCCCTTTTACTATTTCAATCGAGCGGCTGCGGTAGCAGGTGTGGCATACTTTTCTGGTTATAGCAGCTGCGGTCGCAGGTGCGTTATACTACTCTGGTTATAGCGGCTGAGGTCGCAAGGCATTAAAACACTCATATTGTTTACACGCACACCGGCAGTTTGGCCACTGCAGAGGGTGTATTTTTCCGGAAAGATGGTAAGTCATTTACCCGTGTACCCCACAAGGGGAGGTTAGTGGGGACCCCTCAAGGGGAGGCGGCTGCTACTTGGGCAGTCGAGGGGTTGGAGGCACCAAGAAGATGAGTACGGTATTGGGGTTGGTGCCCAAAATATTCAGAAAGCTGGGGTAGGTGCCCAGCGGGACTTCCAATAGGGATTTAGCGATACATGAGGGGGAGGGGAAAAGTAAATGCCCGGTGACGCGGTGTGTTCTTTCTATTTATTGCGTTTACTTGCTTGTTCTCTACTTTATCAGTCACTGACAACCCACACTGTGACAGGTTCGAGTAGGGGTGGATTTCGGGACGACGGTGAGGCATCAGTTAGAGGACACTAGCTAAGAGGGCTAGTAAAACGATACTTTATTTTATTTACTTTTGGTTATTGCATTACTATGGTTAGTTAACTGTGATTCATATACTGTAGTTTCTGATGGATGTTGGGACGAGGACTTTCTTGTAACTAACTGGTGAATGATAGGATGTGTAATTGTGGCTTGTTTTCAAATACAAACCGGTTTCAAAGATGTTTTCAAAGCAAGTGCCGTGTGGGCACCGATTTTAAAACCCGTGGATTTATCCTTTCAAGTTAATGGCCGCACAAAGAGTTTGCGAAAACGATTTAGAAAACTGGGTGTCGTGTGGGCACCGATTTTCAAAACCCATGGGTTTATGCTATAGACTATATAAGATAGCGGTGATGGTTTGATGTACTATATCCTCTCCACGTTGCATGTCATGATTGGAATGGTTAAAGCATTGGAATTGATTGTCAAGCCGTGCATATACAAAGGAGACTCCGCCCGTTTGGGGAGTGAATTTGTGTATGCGGCGGGTCTGATACGCGCCGGAGGCAAGGTTCATGTAATTATTTAAGAAAATAAATGGGTACGTTTTCCGCTCCTTTAGAACCTCCGGGGCGTGACAACGCCAAGGTGGCAGTGCTCGTAAATGGTGCAGCTACTGGATGGTTCAAATGTAGGAGGGGGGTGAGGTAAGGGGACCCTTTGTCGCCCTATCTATTCCTGATGGTCGCTGAGGGTTTGACCCGAATGACAGAGGAGGAGGCCAGAAATAAGCTCATTACAGGGTTAGGCCCGTCGGGGGCAGACTGGATTTCGTTAATCCAATATGCGGACGATACCTTATTCTTTTGCGAAGCCCGATCGAAACAGATAAGGAACCTAAGTTTCTTGTGGCACCTATTCTAATGGGCTTCCGGACTCAAAGTTAATTAGAGAAGACGGAGTTGTTCTACACCGGAAGAGTAGAGGGCAATGGGCCCAGACTGGCAAAGATACTGGGGTGTAAAGTAGGCGCCTTCCCTTCGAAATATCTGGGTCTGCCATTGTCTAACAAGAAACTCTGGAGTGAGGATTGAACAAAGGTTATAGATAGGATAAATTGAGGGGTGGCAGGCTAAGGTACTTTCAAGAGGCGGAAGGCTTACGCTTGTCAACGTGGTACTAACCAACCTACCCTTGTATTTCATCTCTATCTACAAGATGCCGAAATGGGTGGACAACCGTATAGAGGCTCTTAGAAGGGATTTTTTCTGGTCCGAGACCGCACATTTACAAGGGTGGAGACGGCTAGTCGCCTGGGGAGGCGTCTGCAGGAGTAAGGAGGAAGGGGTCCTGGGTATCTTGAACCTTAGATTAATGAACGACGCTCTCCTTTGCAAGTGGTGGTGGAGGTTCTTCACGTCACCCGAGCTCCAGTGGACTAAGCTGATCAGAGTGCTCTACTACTCTAAGAGAAAACCGTTGTGGGAGGGGAGTTCGTTTAGGCCAATTTCACAATGGTGGACGAATGTTATCAATGTCAGAGAGATTTTTAAGGAGGGGGGGTTTCCTACCAGCTGGGCTGTGGGAGTGCGATTAACTTTTGGACCGATATACGATATGGAAAGATGGCCTTCCAGTTCCTCTTCCCGGAGGTGTTTTGTGGGGCAGAGCGGAGGTTGATCAGAATCAGTGCGGGTTTCAAGCGCAATAGATGGAGGTGGGGAAAATTACTTAGAGGTATGGGTGCGGGGGGGAAGAGGCAGAGGTATAGGGAGCAAGTGCGGAAACTAAAGGATTTAGTGGGGAATGTCACATCGGGCCACGGGGACAACGGTGTGGTGTGGAGATGGAATGAGAAAAGGGTATTGACTATTAAGTCTACATACATGGTTCTCTGTGATGGGGGGCTTCGGGATCTCACCGCCTTTTCCATCTGGAGGTTGCGCATGCCCCCCAAGGTTAAGATCTTTATCTGGCTCGCCTCGAAGAATCAGACCCTTACTGTTGACAACCTGCGGAGTAGAGGATGGTCGGGAAACCCTCTATGTATGCTCTGCGGAGTCCAGGACGAGATGGTCGACCATCTGCCCACTAGGTGTGTGTACACTCGTTTCTTGCTAGGGATGGGTGTCGGGATTGCCGGGATCAACGAGTTTGGGGGTGAGGAGCTTGAGGTAGGGATCCGACGTGCTTGGGAATTTCGGACTAAAGGGGAAGCTCTCATGGAGAAGGATAGGTACCTAACCTTTTTGGCTGCAAACTGGTGGGTGCTCTAGAAAATCAGAAACAGGCTCATTTTTGGACAATCTAATACTGATCCAGTTGCCGCCGTCAGATGGGTTCGAAGTAAAATATTGTTGTGAATGGAGCGGGGCTGAGTAGTAGTTTTTTTTTTTTTCACGCATTTCCTGAGACCCTGCTGTCTCACCCATGTTGCTTAGTTCATTGTCTTTCTGAATGAAGCGGGTAGCGCGCTACCTTTATATCAAAAAAAAATATATATATAATCTAATAACGTAGATTATGCCTATATTGAAGCCGATCATCGAATCGAATATCTCATCATCTAAAAAAATTTATAAATACAAAAAATTTTGTACTTTCAAAAATAGAAGAGATATTTTCTATATCGATCTATATTTAATAATATAATTTAAGTGAAGAGAAAGGAAATTTCCGGATTTGGCCACGTAGACAATTTGTTTAATTTAAAGCTTGCTGTGCGTAGGCCATGTGAGCAATTAATTTGGTACGGAAAAAAACCAACCAAAAGGTCACATATTGATATAACGCGTCTTGCCAACAATCAGATTAATGTTTTACTCTTTAGTACCAAAATTTTATTTAAAAAAAACAATGAAAATAAATAAATTGCAATATGGGGTGACGCGGAAATGGACCACTTGTATAGAAGACATTGATAGAGACAAGCGTGATGTTGTCACAGAGGAATAGTACACACAAAAAATGTGGGTCAATAACTCGTGTGTGTTCTCCTGTACCTCTTTAATTTGTTGTCGTCTACGTCTCTTTCACCACAATAACGGAGATTCATGCATTGCATTTGGATGCAATTAGACGTTAGGTTTTCATATATGTATAGTTTTGCTGTGTTACCATTGATTGTAATAGCTCAGTTTACTATTGACTTATTTTTTATAATAGTGCTTTGAATTTGACAATTGGCTTAATTATGATTTAGATAATTTAAACAATTTAGATAAGAAACTTTATATTTTTACGTACGATGTTGTTTTCTTATGCGTTAAGTAGATATAAAAATAAATATTTAAAAATAAATATACTTCAAAAATTGATGCATGACATGATTTTTGTATTCAAGATTTAGAGTCTAGTTCTTATTTTAAATAGTTTAATTTTTTTTAAAAAAATAATTTAGTTGTTTTGAACTTTTCTATATTGTCAAAGAAGAAAACATACCGTATTGCGGTTAACATTAGAAATTTTATGATCTTTTGACCGTTCAATTATTGACGTTGGAAAAGTATGAAATTTAGTTTCTAAATAGTTTAAATGATCTATATCATTTTCAGCGGTTTCCGTCGTCGATTTGAAAATTTTTTCATTGAAAACAAATTGGTAGTAAACCAATTCAAATTGTATCTTGAAACTTGATTATAATAATTTAAAAATTTTAAGCCAAAAATTATAATAATTTAAAGCTCGGCAACCAAAGTTTCATGTAAGTAGGCACCTCACATATATATATATATATATATATATATATATATATATATATATATATATATATATATATATATATATATAGTTTGAGGATCAAAAATGTAATTTGGCTTAAAATAAAATTAAAGCTTTAATCTCAATCCATGCATCATCAGTTCCTAAATTAAGAAAGCCCAAAAAAAAAGGCACAAATAGTGAAATATAATTCAGAATTACAATGCAAATGAAATAAGTAAATAAAGATTGATATTGAACTTCAAATTTTTAGTTTTGGTTTTGATATTTCACACTCATGAAAATGGTCAATTACTGTCCTTTTCCTCACAAGAGAACAAATTAGAAAGTCCTGAAACATTTTCAAAGCATCTTCCCATCCCCAGGGATTCAGTAGTAGATTAGTTATAAATTAGTGAGTTGCTTTTGGTATCTTACTTTGACTTTTTATGGACTTAATTATCTGGGACAGTTCAAATGTGACGTTAAGCTACATTAATTACCTAAATCAATATTGGTTATCCCAGGAGATGCCGCGAAGCTTCGTCGATCCCAAAGGAAACTTGCACGAATTTTCAACGGTTAAGCATTAATTAGGCCAAATGGAGCAATTGGAGATCACTACAATGATGTTTTGTTGATGGTTCATACAACAATATTGTGCAATATCAATTCTTTCCTCCTATGTTGTAGACATAAGGCATCTAATTAACAGCTCATCACTAGCTAGGTTTCAAGCGAAAAGATATTATTAATATTGTTTCAGCATGATTAAGTTAAACAATAACGTAAATTGAAACCATTCGCAGCAAGAAAGATGAGTAGACTTGTGTTGTTGATTACTGCAAAAAATGTCGAGAAATTAAGATATGATTTAGACATTGAGTAATGAAGGCATGTGAACAAAGTCATCTCTGTAGTAGTTAATATTGAAATTTCTTGCAACTTGTTCAATACTATGTAATTGTTTATTGAAAAGACAAATGTGTCTTTACTATATATGTTAACCATATTCGTGTATATATACCTTCATGGAAGTGATTCTTAAAGAAACTTTTGTAGGGTTTTAGCATTGAATTTGTTTAGAAACATCTCCACTTGTCAAAGTCTAAAATAGGTACAGGAAATAGATTGAGAGTAAACTTGTTAGTATTAAAAACTAACTTTAGAACTACGGCATTTGACCAACTTTTGGAACTATGTACACATTTGAGTTGATGTTCGATTTCCCGAAAAATTATAAAAACCTATTTTTTGAAAAATATTAACTTTTGTATTGAAAATACTAGCTATTTTTCTCAATTTTTGTTTTTTGGATAAAAATTTGAAAATTGAAAATACTAAATTTTTTATGAAATCTGAAAATAAAGTTTTTTTTTTTAAAAAAAACTACCTTTTCTTAGAACCAAACAAACAAATAATACATTTCCAACCCAAAAAATTATTTTACGAGATCTTTTTTAGAAAATCGAACATTCCATATTGTTTAGTGAAGGGATAGAATGTGGGGTTATCGAACACATCTCAAACACATATACCACACAAGCGTAACGAAAACAAGATTTTTCGTAGATAAAACTAGACGAAAACTATCGTAGAAAATAAGCACGAGGATAATAAAGCAATAAAACGAATAAGAGAATACCAGAGTATAGAATTTACAAGGTTCGGCCAACGGTGTGTCAACCTACGTCCACAGGTGTTGAGGTCAAAATTTTCGCCACCTGAGGAAGTGACACATGGCATACACCATCGTCTAAATGTATCAGCCGGTAGGAGAAGCGGCTAACAACAAGGGTATCGTCTTATTTAGGACCGACCTCGGCCAAAGGCAAATATCAAACTGCCCCAGTAGAACGACGAAAAGGCGAAGTCAGGGTCAACTCTCGGCTGCTTGAGCCGCAGAAGGAAAGACCCTGGACGGAAAGAGTAAGAGATTTGGGCGCGAATCTCGTAACCGACTCCGGAATGGCAAGCAGCCCCCAGAATTGGAAAGCGCCGAAGATCACGCTTCGGCGCGTCGATTAAGGGGTGAACTTGGACGGAAAATGGCTACTATCCTATTGAGGAGAATCCACTCAAAAGGAAATAGTTGAGAAATTTACGATGACTCCCCTTAGATCGCGCCGATTACTCAAATCAGCGATTATACACATGGTTCAAACGGATATAAATACCTGAACCATCGAAGAAAAAGGGGTCCAGCAACCTCTAAGCCAATGACCGCCCCCGCTTTTCAATGCCTTTCATATCTGCATTTACCGCTTTCCTAGATAATCTTCATACCAGCATTTATAACACTTCGTAGGGGTAGTCTTAATTGTAATCGGTTCCCTTGTAACCCTTCATCGAGCAATACAATTCTAAAATCGGCTATTCGGCCGTGTCTAAATCCCTATCACTAAATCCCAGTTCGTCTCCTCTAGGCCGAACTCTATGAGAGTTAGATTGAGAAGAACCCGGCCGAGCAGATCCCTCCTCGGCCCGATCGTTTGATCCCTTCTTGGCACGCTGCGCATCACACTTACAGGGTCAACCCAGAGGCCGATCGCGGACCGTGCCAGGTCAACGGTCAGTGCGACTTTTCGGCCCAACAACAGGCAAGACCATCTCAATACATTATTTGATTAATCCACGACATCAAAATATAAGGAGTAAGATTGGATTACAAGAAACTCACTTTAACTAGTTCTCCACATTTTCCTCTCAATTAGGATGTCTATAATGAAGTTCTTATCTATAAAAGATTAATTACAATAGTTTTATAATCCTAAAATTCTAATTCTAGTAGGAAACGTTCACCGCCATCCATCCGAATATCCGATTCACTTCTAGCCATCGATTTTCTCTTAAAAATTATCTTTATAGTATTCTTGGACTATCCCCAATATTTAGGAACAAGATTAGATCAAATTGGAGTCAAATCCAATATATCTAGCCCGTCACGAAATTGAATACCGATACTTAGCTTGGAGAACTGATACTAATTCTTTTCCAGAAAATTAGTTCCTGTCATGCCCTGGGCCCACAACGGAAGCTCTCGGGCACAATAACAGACCTACCACGAGTGCAAGGGCCCACGTTGCATACTCAAAGCATCTAAAACTAACCTGAAAGAGATCTAAAAATCTACAGCTAAATATATATCATAGCATTAGTAAAACAAAACTATCAACTATCACTATATAAAAAGTCATACAAGAACATCTCCCAAAATATAAATACAAATAAAAGGTCCTGCCCTCGCCAGCACCAAAGTACAGTGTATCTACCAAACTACAAAAATTGTAGTCTACTTCTAAAATACCAAAACTAGAAAGGATGTGTTATCTACGGTGTGATTCCCTTATCTTGTTCCGGAGCCACCTCAGAAGGCCCTGAAATGTCGACCACAAAAGGGCATGAGAAGTACAAAACAGTAGTTCCCAGTGGATATGATCAGCGATAACCACAACCTACCGACTAGATCTACCAGAGGCAAGATAAAGGAAAGCTGCAATAATAAATGAGTAACAGAACATAATAAAGAATAGACATCCACAATACTATGCTATTATGTCTCTACACCAAAACCCACAACGTTACTAACCCCATCCTATAATCAATTAGAATGCCCCAAGAGAAAAGTAAGGTCTCACTCCCCCAGACTCAAGCACCAAGGACAACACCGACCAACTTAACAGTACACTGAACCCAAACATGAACTGACCGACTCAACAGTCCGGTGAAGCCTGCACTGCCTGTTGCCTGGACTACACAACCGCTGGTGTGCCCAGCAGCAGATAGGCCCCTGTTATCTCTCCCTACTGTCCAGACTAACACAACCACTAGTGTGCCCGTTGAAAGTAAACGCCAGTCTACTTCCCTCTATCGTCCGGGTCACACAACTACCGGTGCGCCCGTCGACTGGTAGCCTCTCATCATCATTTCACTTTTAAATCTGTTGAGACCAAAATTTTTGTCACTTAAGGAAGTAATACGTGGCGTATACCATCAACTGAGGACATCAACCGATAGGAAAATAAGGCAGTAGAAAGGGACCCGCGTCTGGACCAAGACCGACCTCAATCGTGTGAGAGTATAGCACGCGACATACGCCATCGGCTAAAGGTATCAGCCGACATAAGAAGCGGCCAATGAGGGGTATCAACTTATCTAGAGAAATGATCTGAGTCGAAAGCAAATTTCAGACCGCCTCAGTCGAACGACGGAAAGGCGCAGTCAGAGTCAGCTCTCGGTTGTTCGATCCAAAGAGAAAAAAACTCTGGAAGGAATGAGTGCGAGATTTGGGCGCGAATCTCGTAACTGACTCTGGAAAGGCAAACAACGCCGAGCATTAGACAGCGCCGAAGATCATGCATCGGCGCGTCAATTAGGGGATGAACCTAGACGGAAACCAACTCCTATACTATTGAGGAGAATCGACTTAAAAGGAAGTGGTTGAGGAAATTACGTTGTCTCCCCTTAGATCACGCCGATTATTAAAATCGGCGGTTATACACATGGTTCATAAATGTAAAATAAGTGAACTAAAGAAGAAAAATAGGTCCTGCAACTTCGTAAGTTAGTGGCCACCTGTGTTTTTTCATATCTTTCATATCTTTCATAGGAGTAGATTAATTGTAATTGGCTACTAGTTCCTCCTGTAACACTTCTTCAAGCAATACAATTTTCACTCGGCTCCTTAGTCGTGTCAAATCTCTGTCTCTACATTCCGGTTCGGCTACTCTATGCCGAACTCTCTCTCTCTCTCTCTCTCTCTCTCTCTCTCTCCCTCTCTCTCTCTCTCCATATCTTGATTCGGCTAATCTAAGCTAGACGATCGCGAGAGTTTGACTGAGAAGAATCCGGCCGAGCGGATCCTCGTGTCAAATCTCTGTCTCTACATCTCGGTTCGGCTACTCTAGGTCGAACTCTCTCTCTCTCTCTGTCTCCATATCCCGATTCGGCTAATCTAAGCCGGATGGTCGCGAGAGTTTGACTGAGAAGAATTCGGCCGAGCGAATCCCTCCTCGGCTCGATCGCTTGATCCATTGGCACGCGGCGCAGATGTATTGGAGTGAGGTCGGTGAGAAGTGCACCTTGGGCCTAGATGTATTGCAAGGGGCCGAGGAGAAAGTGAGAATTGCGCGTCAACGGTTTTTGATGGCGCAAAGTCGACAAAAGAGCTACACTGACAAGAGACATCACGATTTAACATTTGAAGTCGATGACCATGTGTTTCTAAAGGCGTCACCCATGAGGGGTGTGGTGCGATTTGGTATGCGGGGAAAGCTAAGTCCTCGTTTCATTGGCCCCTATGAGGTGTTGGAGCGGGTTGGCCTTGTGGCCTACATATTGGCATTACCTCCGAAGGCAAACAATCAGACTAATGTTTTACTCTTAGAGTATCAAAATTTTATTTAGAAAAAATAATGAAAATAAATAAATTGCAACATTGCATGGTAAATACAGTACCTGTGGTGACGCGGAAATGGACCACTTGTAGCTAGAAGACATTGATAGAGACAAGCGAGATGTCGTCACAAAGGACGTCACTATATATATAGTGTAGGGTTTTATTTGGATTTGGTGATTTTAAACTTGTATTTTGGCCTTTGGGCTTTTCTGAACGGCCCAATATAAATGGGCTTTGCCTGGGAGCTCAAATCTATTTCCCCTCTACATGTGATGTTCAGTCCCACATCGGAAACTCATCACATGTAGAGTTGGTTTATTTACTCCCTCTCTTGTGCATGTATTAGTTAGGAGAAAATGAGAGCAAGGCTTCCCCAATACACACGCGCGCACGGCACGAGCAGGAGCCGAGCCGGGCCGGGTCGCGCGCGATGTTGACTTGGTTCATTTTTATTTTGACTTTTGTTTTTTGTATTAAAGCCTTCTTAGAAACTTGCTTCTTGGGCTACCCAAGAGCCTCCCTTGGGAAGGGGCTTGTTGGCTACCCGAGGTAGCTAGCCGTTGGGCCTTGTCCCCTGTTGGGCTTTGTATATACATAGAGCAAGAGAGCTTCTTTAGAGATATAAGCTACAGATCTCTTCTCTTAAATTACAGTGCTACAAAATACTGAGATACATTTTCGTTTTCCTTCTTTAAGTTTCCATTTTGCTGGATCTCTGAAAGACGTTGTGTTCGCTAAGCACCATTCCGGAGTCGTTGCCGACGGGGTGGATAGTGGTCGTTGTATCAGTAGGGGTGAATGCCGGAGCCTCACACGTGGAGGGGCAATCTCGCTTCTAAGACAGTGCTTACGCACGCCTCCACATTCGCAGGCTTCATCTAAACTTTGCTAAATAGTATTTCAAGTTTAAATTAAGTTTTAATTATTTAAAAGAATTAATTTGAAAAGATAAATTTTTTCAACATTCTAGAAGCGAGATTTAATTTAATTTATCTTTTCATATATATTTTTAACGTACTGTGAGTATACTCTGTGATTAAGATAAATATTTAATTAGTTTATTTAAATAATTAATTGACCATATATTCTCTGTTAGTATTTAAAATTGTTAGTATACTGTTACATGATTAGTATACTTCATAAAATTATTTTGTTATACTATACTGTTAACTAAATTAGTGTCCGTACTTTGCACTAATAGTATAGTTGTGTTATTTACACTGTTATATGTCATCTCTGTGATACATCTATATATTGTTAGTACTATTAGTCTAATAGTGTCCATACTGTGAACTAGTTATTTATTTAATTCGTCTAGTACTGTTAGAATAATATTGTGTTAATTAATCTACACAGTTATTTACATTCAACTCTGTCGTACTTACTGTATTGATATTGTTAAGCATGCTATTTGTTTAAACTGTGAACACTGTTTCGAATCATTTTATTAAACTGTCAGCACTGTTGTTTAATTAATAATATTGTGTTAGTATAACTTATCAATCTACACTGTTTAATATTTGATTCTTCTGAAACTGAGTACAGTTGATTAATTATTAACATAGTTGTGATAGTATAATTTATTTTTCTAACACTGTTAGTTAAAACATTGTTTATCTGTTACTCTGTTAATTAAAATTAAACCTGTCAACTTAGATTAATTGTTTTTGAACCTAGAACAATTTTGTGACATTGTAGTAGGTTATTGTTTAAACAGATTCTGATTAATGGAGGATTTGTATTCGGCGAAGCCGTTTACTTTTGATGGTCGTAATTTTAGAAGGTGGCAGAATAAAATGCGGTTCTGGTTCACCACGCTGGGGCTTGTTTCTGCCATCTCAGATCCTGTTGAGAATGGTAATGAAACTGCACCTGATAGTGCTATTTAGCCTACGGCAAATCGCCCCCAGACTCGCAACCAGTCTCAGAGTGCTCCTACTCCTCCTACTGTTGCACCTCCATCTATACCTGTGCCTCCTACTGATCCTACTATGATTAATTATCATTGTCTGAACCGGATCCTTAGCACCCTTTCTGATAAGTTTTATGATATTTACTGTAGAATTCAGACTGCTAGGGAAATCTGGATTTCCTTCGAACAGAAGTATGGCCAGATTGTGTTAAGGAATTTGTTTTGGCGTATTTTGTGAAAGTGGTTAAGTCTTGAAAATTGAAGATGAAGAAGCTTGAATCATATACCTCAATCTCAAGCAAGAAGAATTCAAAAGGTTCAGGTATGTTTAACTAAATAATTTTGGTGATCCGAATACTTCTTATAGTCTAGAAACACTTGGATGGATTTTTAATCGCATAAAAATAAAAAACTGGACATATTATATGTTCAGGATCCGGAACAGGCAACCACAGTCCGGACCCCGAACATAGGGTAATTGTAGTAACCATGATTTTAAAATCCAGAATTCAGATTTAAATAAATTCCAGAATTATTTAAATAGCAAAAATTGGTAGATAGTAGTGCAACAGTGGCCCTAAAATGTCGACTTTTGATCGGGGTCTGATCTGGAAAATCCGAGATCACCATTGCGATCGTCTCGTCGAAACATAGAAGTTTCATATTCATATGTTTTCGATCCGACGGTCGGATCTTCCAGAAATCAGAAATCAAAAAGCGGGCCCCGCGACTTAAAGTGAATAGTAACCCTCGGTTTTTAATCCCTCGCTTTCACTAATGGCCGAACCACTATCTAGAGTTTTAACCTAGAGGTATGAGTAATGGATCCTAGCTATTTTCGACGTTCTGAGCGCAATGGCACTGACGGATTTCGCGTTTGGCGATCCGGGTGCATCGAAGTGCGTGCCACGCGCTATATTGAGTCGAACTTTATGGAACGACTTTTAATCCGGGCGTCGAACGAACCAAACAGATACGCTACCTGACAGGTCTCGACGAGCCGGACGTCGTGGCGAAGTCCATTTCGCAATTCGTCGAACGAATTTTCTTGAAATGCGTGAAATGCACCAAAAATGGAGTGTTTTCAATAAAATGTTAGTATTTTATGTATCTAAATTTAAGGGGCTTATAGGATAAGGTGTTGGGTGCAATTTGCACCTACTGTGCAGACCCCGGATGAGTGGGTTATGTGTGAACCCGGTTTGAGAAGAGAATCTAAAAGAAAATTTGCATTAAATCCAAAGATGGCTTTTGGTCTTCTTTGGTGTGTACACGAGGAGTTGGTTGGGGAATCCTAGGCTTTTCTTGATCCTTTGAATCTCCCAGATCTGGCTTCGGATGCTGGGAACACTAAGGACCAAACACCATTAGAGTTTAAGCCGAGAGAGAGAGAGAGGAGGGTGAAGGATTGGAGCAACTTGCTTCTGAACTTTCTGGAGGATCTTCTCGCAATCTGGGGAGCCTCTGCTACTTCCTGAACCAGCCCGAGGTGCTGATGACCAAAGGAACACCATCACCATTAGAGTAAACCAAGTAAGGGAGAGGAAGAAGAAGATGGAACCAACTTCTTTCAAGTCTTGATCTGGAGATCCAGTGGAGTTCCTCTGTACCAGTGGAGTGTTGCTGGAGCTTGCCGTGGCCGCGCGTGAAGAAGGAACCAAGAACCGGCTTCTTCCTCCTTCACCAACTCCGGCCAAGGTAAGAGCACCCTAACCAATGGTTCTCAAGACCCGAGACCCTTAGCAGTAGACTCCCTGTGTCCTAAGGATGCTCCCTACACGAGCCCGGGCCCCCATGCAGTTTGGTTGGCCGGCGGGAGCAAGGTCTCGCCGGAAACCTAACCTAGCTCCGCCTCTGAAGAACTCCGCAACCACTGAACCAAAGTGGGAAATAAAATCATGGGTTTTTACTGTAGGAGATGGTGATCATCTCCACCAAAATTGGTGGAGTTTGATCAAGAGAATAAGCCGCAGATCCAAACCCTAAATTTCGGGAATTTTGCAAGTTGGCCGAGCCTTGTGCTCCGGCGCCGACGCGCTTCCCTGCCGCCGGCCACATGCCCAGAAGTATTGCTGAGACCAAGGGGACTTCAACCATGCACTTGCATGGCATCCATGCTGCACCAAAGAGGTGCGGCCATGGATGACCTTAATTTGAGCTTCAACGCGGCCGCCGGCGCTCCGGCCATCTTTGGCCGGGGTAAGATGGTCGGGAAGCTTCCTGTGATCCCATAGAACACTTCCATCCATGTTGGAGAGCTTCATGTTGCCTCTGGAAAATTCCACCATTAGAGGTGGAGGAGCTCCAAACCGAGCTCACTCCAGCCGCGCCGCCGCCGTGCCCTGTCGCCGGGCACGGGTTCAGGAAGCATCACCTTGAGGTTTGGGGAGGTTTTGTGCAAAAGGTTTGGGCCCAGAACCTCTGGTTTGTTGGTCACGATTTTCCATGCATTTGGCTCATCTTTTTCCTTGAGCCCGGCCAACCTAGGAGTTTTGGCATGCTCCAACTTGAGGGGAATTGCTCCAGAATCTTTGTAGATCAATTTGATCCATCTCGGAAAGCCCCAGGTCCTTTTGCTGCAGAGAACCAAGCTTGAACTTTGGTTATGTTACATGCTATAGATTGTGCACACCAAGTATTTGTGAAAATGCCACAATGAACTTTGAAACTGAATTTGACAAAATAGTAAATATGAAACTTGCTCCAAATAATCCCCTGAGCTCTGTGCTCACTTCAGTTCAAACAGAAACTGAGTGGATTAAAGTTTGGTGCATTGTGAATTAGGGTGTAAGCTTGACCTTGGTTCTGCTTGAACCAGCACCCCTGGGCCTCAACCAGGGTGAGCACTGAGGTCCTGGCAGTGCCCAGACCAACTTTGATATACAAAATGTTCTTGTTTGAAGTTTAAATTAAAAGATATAGTATAAACAACATAAAACAATAATGTTGGAGCAAAACCTTATTCTAGGCTGTTAGCGAAGCCGCGACAGTGCATTCCTAGCTAATTTGGGGTCACTGAACGCGATGCTCGCGTTAGAAACAGTGTTTGAAGCCTCGGAGAAACAAAAATTCATTTTCGGCTATGTTAGAGAGGGTTTTCATGACCCAAAGTTTTCCTCGGGCACCGTGCTGCTGCAAATTGGTGAGCACGGTGTTCAGCAAGACATAAGTAACCTGCTGGAAGTGACGGAATGTTAAAATGATTTTCCAGTTGAAAGAACGAGCGAAAACAGTGCTAAAAAGGCACTAAAGAGTAGTTTTTGGAAACTTTAGGGGTTTTAATGCAAAATAGACAATGTGTACTGGTTAGTAAAATGTTTAAATGATTCCTAAGCTTTTCGTTGGGAATCCATCGGCTTTCGTTGAGCGGAAATCGGATAACAGTTCGAGAATCGGCAAAATCGTCGATTTAACGGTATCCGGGTGACAATTAAAATAACTAAGAGGGTTTCAAATTGATCTGGGTTTAGGTTAGAGTTAGCGGGACTGAATTGATCCCTGATTGGTGATTTTTGATCCAGGTTGATTCAGTTTGCACCTGGAGTTGAGCATTTAGAGAATTACAGATTAATTGCCTGCGCATTGACAGGTGGGTTTAACTTCGGTCCAAGATCTTTTCGGCCCTCGGTGTACGGTATTGGTTGGACTCCTGTTTTTGGTAACCTAGTTTATCTTGAGCCTGTCTGCCTTTGGTTACAATATATATTACTGTTAGTTGCTTTGACTGATTGGCCATTTCGTAGTTGCACTCCTATGCTTGATTATTATATTGATCTACCAATGCTTGAGCCTACCTTCCTTTGATTCAGTTATTTGCTACGTCATACCTGCTTCATGCCTGATTATGATCTTCTTTAGTGATCTTTACCATATCTGTTGATTAGTTGGTTCCAGTGGTTATATTATTGCTCTACATATTGCCATGCCTGTTTGGTCATCTGATAGTTGAGCTACGCCTGTTATCAGTTCTATTCTGCTTTACATGATTATTCTTAGTGCCTCTGGTATTTATATCTTATCTTGGAACATTTCCATGGTTGATGAGTAAGCCTGTTTGTCCTGTCGATCAAATGATACACTGCTGAGCACATAGATTTGTTTAACTGATGTTTTTACCGAGCTTCGTAGGGTCGCCGGAGTCTGTTCTTGTTTGATAGGACAAAGGCAATTGCTCTGCGAGGTTTGGAAACCCAAGCTTCGTAGTGTCGCCTGAGTCTGTTCTTGTTTGATAGGACGAGGGCAATGCTCTTCGGGGTGTGGACTTTTCAAAACAGTTTTCTTAAAAATATGTGTTTAAGTTTTGTATTATTTGGTTGGTCTGCATGATTGAGTTGTGTTTTTCGGTTGAGCTTATGCTGAGTTGAGATTTGCCTTGGTCTTGCATATGAGTTGAGATTCAGTTGATTTGGTTATTGCATCCCAGTGGGGATTTCCCGGCTTGTTGCCGATTACCCGGTCAGTGGACCGCCAGTTTGAGCATTTGCATATGATTCGCCCGCACCGTTGTTCTTCACGTACACTAGCGGACTGATCCCCCGTAGCGGTGTACTTTACCGGTAAAGTGGTTAGCTGAGGCAACCCGTGACCCTAGTTTGGGGAATGTCAACCAGGTGGTGCCAAGAGGGCAGCCTCGCCTGAGGTCTTTGCGAAGACCAAAATGGTAGCTTGTGATTGGGTCTTTGCGTTTTCATCTATTTGATGCATGTGTTGATTCTTTGATTCTTTGATCTGGCTTCTAGTTATCTACCTTTATATGATTCTATGTGATGCCTCTGATTATAGTTTCATTGTTATCTTGCTGATTGTCCTAACTCCTTGATGTGTTGATTATCCTGATACATGTTTTCAATTCTGCTAAAAAATTATCTCCTATGCTTGTACCCAGATTATGAGTTTTGCCTTCTTTACAGCACCAGTTATATATATATCTGCTTTACCCTAACCCGTGGTCTATTGCATATGTTGCCTGTTCAGCCTGCTTTTATCATAACTCATGATTTTGCTATCCTCGAATTAAATACAGTTCCATGATTATATTTCTGCACAACCTAACTGGGATTATATATCTGTTGATCTTCATGATTGCCTATCTGATTATTCTAACCCCTGATTATTACTATCCTCTAGTATTGTATACCAGTAGGTACGATCTGCTATTTCTCGGCTCGTCGTGCCCACTGGGATACACTCCGGTGTATCTCACACCCTCGGGTGACTGTGTTTCAGGCCGAGCGGGTGCTGGGATGTCGGGACGTGTTGGTGAGATTCCGTGTTAGATGCTGACCCTGGACAGCCGAAAGTTCATGTATTATTTGATGTTAAAGGAAAGAGTTGTAATTCAGATGTAAATAATTGTAAAGTTAATTGTAACTTTTGCATGTAGTTGTACGTAGTTAGTACTCTGAGGATTGTTGCCAAGCTAGCCGTGCATATATAGAAAAGGCTCAATTCCATTGGGGATTGGGACTCTTCTATATATGTGGCGGTCTGTCATTGCCCTGGTTGTTTTTGCAACTCTGATTTAAAAAAAAAAAAAAAAATTTTACACTAGTTTTTGGACTCGGGGCGTGACAGTAATTCATGCGCAATCCAGTCCGGAACACACCTGGTTTTGTTCCGGACCCCGAATGTGGGTTTTGCTGAAAATGCACGAACAGTCCGGACCGTGGCATTTCGTTCCGGACCCCGAACGTGTGTTTTTCTGGAAATAGTCTGTTTAGCCACGACAGTCCGGACCGCCGATTTACAGTCCGGACCGTCGTCCTGAAAAATTCCAGATAAGGTTAGTTTTTTATTCTTATCCTCTTCCAATGGTTTCTAACCTATAAATAAACCCTACGATTCATTTTTTAGGGTAATCCAAAATACGGTCGAAAAAGAGAAATCCACCTATAGAGAATAAAGGAAATAACTAGATTTAATTCTATGTTTCTTCATCTATATTAATTAATTTGATTCTAGGTTTTCATACTCAGATTTTGAGTAGAATCAAATTAATGAATACTTAGATGGTATTTCCGATCTCTTTCTAATCTAAGTATTCGGCGGATCATCACCACCAAAAACAACGATTTTCCCAAAATCGGTGCGTGGACTCGCGTGGCCTTGTGGATTCAAGGTGCTACCGCTCTCGTGGATTCGGAGCGAGGTATGTTCGTGGATTCGAGACGTACTACTGGGTGAAGACCGTGGATTCGGTCAGACGTTGTGGATTCGACGTTGGGCGCCGTGGATTCGGCGTTGGACGCTAATCGTGGATTCGAGGAGCGTTGCGGAGCGAGCGGAGAAGATCTACTAGGAGCGTATGGAAAAAGGTCGAGTCGTCTGTGAGTACGGTACATCACCTTTGTACGTGTGTTAATTCTAGTGGATTTCGCCGTGTTATCGGTCCCGTGGTTTTTTACTCCGGTTTTGGAGTTTTCCACGTAAAAATCTTGCGTGTTATTTTTCATTTCCGCATTGGGTTTTATTGCGCAACGATTTTTGAGTGTTTATTGTTTACACCTATTCACCCCCCCTCTAGGTGTTTTTTTCCCTATTTAGATCCATATTATACATAACCCATCAATTGGTATCAGAGCGGGAATAGGGTTGTAAATAATGGTTGAAGGTGGAAACATCAACAGACCCCCGTTCTTCGATGGAACAAACTATGCCTACTGGAAAGTACGGATGAAAGCATTTTTAATTTCCATCGACGAACGGGTGTGGCAATCTATCGAGTTAGGATGGTCAAATCCAACTGAAGTTATTGTTGATGTTCACACCATCAAACCTAGGTCGAAATGGACCAAGAAAGAGATTGACTCATATTCTTACAATGGAAAAGGAATTAACGCCTTATTTAATGCTTTGTCGCAAACTGAGTTCTCTCGCGTCTCGGCATATGAGACTGCGAAAGAAATCTGGGATGTTCTTCAAGTTACACATGAAGGAACTAACCTTGTGAAGATTCAGAAACTGCAAATGCTTACGAGCAAGTTTGACTCTATTTTCATGGCAGAAAATGAATCGTTCACAGATTACTATACACGATTGCAAGACATCGTGAATTCATGTGCTAACTTGGGAGAGAAAATTCCAGAATTTAAAATTGTAAGAAAGATTTTAAGGACTCTTCCTGAAAGATTTCGTTCTAAAGTTACGGCCATTGAAACTATTAAACACCCGGACTGTGGTGACCCGGATCTTTGCAGGGCTTCTACAGTGTGACCAGCAGCTTCTGGAAGCCTACGTGGCATGTCGGCGGTGTTCGCGCGCCAATTTGGACACAAGAGATGGACTCGGGGCTTAAAATGGATCTCGTAGGTAATCGGGGGACCCCATTGGATGTTTAGAAGAGTTTACGCGCGGAGTGGATATCGAATTTAGGCTCGGCGCGGAATTCGGATTAAAAATACCTTTCCGGGAGCCTCCGGCAAATTATAGGAGTGGAATTTGGCAAAATGGACGCCGTTTTTGGAATCAGCGCGCGAAAACGGTCAAGATGGGCTATTTGCTTGATGTTTTTGGGTTGGCGGTTACTGTTCATGCCGGAACAGTATCTCCGGCGGTCGCCGGCGGCGGCGGGCGGCGCCGGCGGGCGGCGGCGCGGCCTCGGGCAGGCGGCACGCGGCGGCACGCGGCGCGGGCAGGGCGCGGGCAGGCGCCCGGGCGCCCGGGCAGGCGCGCGGTCCACCGCGGAGGTCGTGCACCGGGGGCGGGCCACGTGGCGCTCTCCGGTTGGCCGGTGCAGCAGGCGCGGTCCACTGAATTTGGGCCCGGGTGCACGGTAGACCGAGTGGACACGTGGCGTGAGGTAGTTGGTCCGGTGTTGTGCTCCCGGTCCACGCAATCGGTGGAGTTGATTGACCGGGGCAGGTGGCCGTACGGCGGGGCAGGTGGCCGTACGGCCCGGGTCAGCCGCGGCGTGCGCGGTCCACGGCGCGACGTGCGCGGTGCACGGGTTGCCGGGCCACGTGTCGCGTCGCTATTTGCGGGCGCAGGTGCACCGGGTGCAGTGGGGCCCGGGGGAGTAGTTGACTGGGCTGTGTGGTGGACCGGGCCGCACTGTGCGCGCCCGAAAGTTCTGGGCCGGGCCGCACTGTGCGCGCCCGGAAGTTTCCGGGCGCTCGAAAACCCGGACTTGGTGGGAATTATCCCAATTGTTTCCTCAGCCTATTTAAAGGCAGCCCGAGCCTCTGTTTTGGGCTTTTTTCTCCCAAACCACACCTCCTCTGCCCGAGCTCCCTTAAGCAAAGTTTTTCACCTCTAAGTGCTTGATCTTCCTGCCAAGTTCTAGGATTTTAGGAGGCACGAATCCCGAGGTTCCCCATTTTACGGTGCGGCGCGACGTTGCTTTCTAGTGTTCTTCTTCGGCGCAGCGACAGTGTTTTGGCTCCCCTGGGCTACCCCGAGCTCACTTTGCTGTGATTCTTGCGCTGGCAGACTCCTAAGAGGTAGGGCTTCATCTTTCGTATTGATCGCGCTTTCCCGTTGCTACTTTTTGGCACAGATCCCGAGGCAACACTGTGACCCATTTTCTGTTTGGCTTTGTGGGGCAGCATCGAGGTTTTTTGGCCATATCTTTGCGCACAAGCGTCAGCCGGAAACGAGCTTATACAACTTTTTCATCTACAGATCGCAAGGAACGCGCTCGTATTTTTCTTGGATTTTTTGGAGATTTAATCAGAGGTGAGAATCACTGTTTCTCTGTGTACAGTGCTACAGTCTTTTGTGCTGAAATCTTTTGAGTGTACCACCTTGTCGAATTTATATCTTGGCTTACCGAACTCAGATTTGGGCGTGCAAGCTACCGTTGCGAAGCTATCGACGCGAGGATCGCGGTGATATTTTTCTGGGAATTTTCTGGGCTCTTGCTGCAGGTGAAATTAAGCATTTCTGGGACTGTTGTTGCATGGGTGTGTGAGTGCAGATTTTTGGAATGTATGTGTAATAGTGGACTTTGTATTGGGCCAGGAGAGTTACGGGTGTGCTGAACTTATTGGAGCAAGGGATTAGAGTTATCTGGTGTTTTCAGCTGTTGGGCTTTGGACAGTCAGCTTTTCAGGTGGGTGCTTTATTCCGAGAACCGGTGGACGGTTCTCTAACTCTATATGTTAGAATTGCATGCAGGTGTAGGGTACAATACCTGGGTTTGATTGGTAAGCTTAACAATGTTGATTTATGGGAATTGCAAGTTAATTATTCATATTATGACAATGGGATAGGATTATGTAGTTATGTGCAGGTTTTACTCCAAGGAGTGATTATGGATCGAAAACCATGGACAGGTATGGTCATTGCTAATTCTGGCATGAGGTTTATTTTCTTTATTCTTCTTGAGGACAAATGCATGCTTGTATGGACATATAGTTAGGCCATCTTTTACTGCTGCACTACATATTGGAACTTGACTTAGGAGAAACCATGTTATTCCTTTCTCCTTCTTGTTAGTCAGGCGGTCTGTGTTGCTCGGGTTCGAGCAGAGGTTTGGGATAGTGTAGCTGGGACCTTCGGGTCAGAGACAGGGTGTGCTTGATGTTGGATCGTGGGTTATTGCGGCAACCGCGGACAGTAGGCGGTTGACCGGATCTTGATTATTTTACCCAATTGTGGGTCGTGGGTTATTGCGGTGACCGCGGACTTTGGGCGGTTGACCGGATGTTGACTATTGCATCAGATTGGGTATCAGATTTGTTCTAGTGGATGGTGTTTCCCACTTTTTGAGTACTATTGCATCAGATCGGGGTTTTGTTAGGGGACGGAGTTTCCCACTTTGATCATAGTCTTGATCCAGTCCTGCTATTATGAGACAGTGGTTACAGAGATACTCGATACCGTGATACTTGATACTGGTGATACTGATGACAGAGTTACTTTACTCGTGTGGGTCGCTCCCCTCGAGTGCCACTCCGGAGTGTGCGACTGGACGGATCGAGGCCAGTCTGTTACTTACTTTTGTGTGCGATCGGACGGTTCGATGCCGATCTGTTACTTACCTTGGGATGCGACCGTACCAGCAGAGCAGGCAGTACCAGTGATTACTGGTCTATCGATTGGGTTTATTCAGGCAGATACTTTTGTTACACTCGTGCCTGGGGGACCGAGTGGAGTCTAGTAGCTGATGTTTAGACCAGTGCTAGTATTGTTGGAAACCGTTCGGGGTTTGACGGTGGTCCCGTGGTCGTTGTGAGTTCTTTGACCATTGTGTGAGAGGTTGAGCATCTTGAGTCTATCCGTTCTGAGAGAGAGAGCATGGATTATGACTATAGCCTGCACGAGCCACTACTCAATAGCGAGTTAGTCCGTTTGGACGCCCTACGTAATTCCTGCCCGTCCGCGGGAGGTGGTTGTAGGTGGGCGCAGGTTTGACTGGACCCGATGTGGCAGTCAGCTCGATTGGGTCGATTGAGCACCTCGTGTGCGAGTGTTGCATATATTTATCAGAGTTTCCCCATTTGAGCATTCAGATAGAGGCATGGTAGCTGTAGAGTGTCTTCTGCTTCTTCTTTAAAGTTTTACTGCATTAGTTATCTTTTGCCTCTAGTGGTCTTGGTGGGCTGATCGTCGGGCCTATTGGCGATACCCACTGAGAACTCCCTTTTTGCGTAGTTCTCACGCCCGTCGGGGGTTTTTCCCCCTTTTGTCCTTTCTCTCCCTTGTTTTTGCAGAGTCTTGGCGGGTGTTGCCGTTTCTGCGGTTGCTGTTCGCGGTGAGGGAGTAGCGAGCTCGATCCTGACCCATTGGAGAGTAGCGGTACCCCCCCCCCCCTTTGAAGAGATCTTCAGCATAGTCGGTAGATTAGTATTTATTTCCTCTTTGAGAGACTGTTGTAGTGAGGATAGGATGTATTGAGAGCTGGTACACTGATGTTGTATTGAGATATCTCCCTGTTGAGCTATGAGTTTTGTACTTGAGGTTATTGTATGATTATCATTTTGGGAGATGGACCTTGTTGTTTTATCTTCAGTGGTACAGTGGTTGATTTCATTTCTATAGCAGTTTTATCTTTTAGCTCTGATATCTGTTAGCTGTAGCTCTTTTTGCAGGTAGGACGCTTCGCCTATGCGGGTTGGCATAGGTGGCGGATCTGTTGGCGAGCCCGGGTCGCAGTTTCGACCCGGGGCGTGACACGGACGAAATCCGTGTAGAAGAATTAGTTGGTTCATTACAAACATATGAAATGACATTTCCCACTAACTATTCTTCTGGAAAAACATCTACTTCTAAGTTTCAAGGCTTTGCGTTGAAAACAACAAAAGAAGAAGACGCGGATTCATGCTCCTCAGATGATGACGAGAACCATCTATGGAGGACTTTGAGAAGCAACTTGCTCTCTTGACAAGAAAATTTCGCCGAAACTTCGAAGGGGTAATTCAAGTAAAACTTCATTCTTCGTAAAGTCGAAGAAAGGCAAAGGTTTTTCAAGCCACAAGTCAAGAAAGCAAGAGAGTTTTTCAAAGGATAAGAAAAGCTCAGAGGGACAGTCCAATGCTTCAAGTGCCGAGGATACGGCCATATCTCAACGGAGTGTCCCAAAAGAATCCGTCAAAGAAGAAAGTGATGCAAGCTGTCACTTGGGATGACACCTCAACGTCAAATAAGTCATCTTCAAGTGATGAAGAAAATAACGCAACGGCATTCCACGCGTCCACCACTTCACCTTTTGTGTGCTTTATGGCAAGTACATCCGATTCCTTGTCCAACTCCTCCCAAGTTGAAAAGATGCCACGGACGACGAATCGAGTAATTCCGAAGGTGAAGACTTTGCTTTTGCCTACCATAAACTTTGAGGGATTCAAAGAAACTGGCAAAACAAACAAGGGGTTGAGTGGGAGATTACAGGATCTCGAAGAAGAAAGTAAAAAGGGCAACTTCTCTCTCGACCGGTCTTGAAGTGGAAAGGGATAACTTGATCAAAGCAAATGCTTCACTTCAAGAGAAAAATGAGCATTTCGAGAAGGAACATGTAAAAATGGTTGATAAAGCAAATTACTTCTTGAAGCTCTACTCCGAGGCTCGACAGGAAAAAATGGAAATGACGAAGACCATTTTCCAGCTCAAGGATGATTTAAAGCAATTTTCTTCTGGAAGGAGTAAGTTGGATAAGATGCTTGGTCTTGGTCAAACAAACCGATTCGGCCTCGGATACAGTCGAACTGGAGACAGTCCTAGTTCGAGTCAGACAGTTTTTGTGCCCCAGTCGGTAACTCCTCCTCCGACGACGAAAATCACTGCTACAACGACAACAACTTACCTCACCCTCTTTGGGATGTCAAGTACAAAGGTATGTTTTCGTTGTGGTTTTGCAGGGCACATAAGAAGAAATTGCAAGATTGTAGCGAAAGATCACATCAAGCCCCTCTTGCAATTACTACCAATGAGTTCACTCCCAAAAATCAAAGAAGGATTTTTCAAAAGAAAAGAACATTGGGAGTACATCAAACAAGACGATGATGTCAAGGAAAAGCCGATAATCAATCAAGACGCTTTCACCAAAGGTATAACTTCACAATCATTGCCGACGTACTCCAAAACTCAAAAGGTTTGGATACGCCAAAGGTAAATTCTTTCTTCGTCCTTGAACCACGTTGGTACAAATCGGCCCTTAGAATTACTGCACATGGACTTAATGGGGCCGACTCGTCAACCATCTTTGGAGGGTAAATGGTATATTTTTTTTTGGTGATGATTTCTCTAGATATTCATGGGTAACATTCTTAAAAGAGAAGCGGATACTTTCGACTCTTTTCATGAGGTTTGTCATCGTATTATGATTGAAAGAATAAAAAACATCGTTCGTGTTCGAAGTGATAGAGGTGGAGAATTCATTAATTCCAAATTCATTGATTTTTGCACTTCCAACGGCATAAAACATGAATTCTCAGCACCCTATACACCTCAGCAGAATGGTGTAGTGAGCGCAAAAACAGGGTTGTTCAAGAGATGGCGCGTGTGATTCTTCATAGCCGGAAACTCCCGTTATTTTGGGCGGCTGAAGGTGAACACCGCCGTCTATGTAAATAATCGAGTGTATTTGCGCCGGGAACTTTAAATACACCATATGAGCTGTGGTTCTGTAGAAAACCGAATATCAAATATTTTCGTATCTTGGGAGTCGTTTTATATTTTGCGTGATCGCGAAAATCTTGTAAATTTGGCTCTCGAAGTGACGAAGGGATTTTCATGGGTTATTCTACAAATAGCAGAGCATATCGGGTATTTAACTTGGATCTAAAACGATGGTAGAATCATAAATGTTAAAGTAGATGAAGCTTTTCACTTTGCATCTGATAAATCTACCCCTGATATGTCTAGATGATGATACTCCTGTAAATGCATCTTCTCGTAATAACTCTTTGATAAGTTGATGCATCTAATGGTTCTTCTAGTTTATCTGAAATGTAGGAATCATCTCACGTACCTCCGAGTACTCCGTTACCTCAAACGCTACGCATCTCCAAGGATCATCCGGAATCGAACATTATTGGAGACCCACAAGAAGGAGTCAGGACTCAGAGACAGTTGGTTTGTGGAGTCGCATGTTACGTCTCCATGGTAGAACCAAAGAACATAGATGAAGCTCTTCAGGATGACTACTGGATTGAAGCAATGCAGGAAGAGCTCCATCAGTTCGAACGAAACAAAATCTGGGAATTAACGAAGCCTCCGAAGCAACACAACGTGATGGTACTAAATGGAATTCAAAACAAGAAAAATGAGGATGGTACCATCATCAGGAATAAAGCACACCTAGTTGCTCAGGGCTATTCACAAATAGAAGGAATAGACTTTGATGAGACGTTCGCCCCGGTAGCTAGACTCGAGTCAATTCGTATCTTCGCAATTGCTTGTCATTTTAAAATCAACTCTTTCAAATGGACGTTAAGAGCGCGTTTTTAAATGGGTTTTTAAACGAGGAAGTTTATGTGGCTCAACCGAAAGGTTTTGTAGACTATAAACAACCTAACCATGTTGTTTTTCGTTTGAAAAAGGCTCTTTACGGTCTAAAAAAGCACCGCGAGCATGGTACGAAAGGCTAACAAAGCACCTATTGGAAAAGGGCTACACTCGAGGGGGAGCAGACGGACTCGCTTTGTGAAGTATTATCAGATAACTTCATTGTGGCACAAATCTATGTCGATGACATTGTATTCGGGCAACAAGAGACAATGATGCTTCTAAATTCGCGAAAACCATGGAAAACGAATTTGAGATGTCTATGATGGGCGAACTGACATACTTTCTTGGATTGCAAGTGAAACAAAATGATGAAGGCATCAATTTGTGTCAATCCAAGTATGCAAGGGAGTTGGTGAAGAAATTCGATTTAGAAAACTCTAAAGATTTTCCAACTCCTATGGGAACTAGCAATAAGGGATTAAGAAGTGAATCTCTTAGTGAAAGTGTAGACGAGAAGCTTTATCGCAGCATGATTGGAAGTCTACTCTATCTCCACGCTAGTCGCCCGGACATATCCTTTAGTGTTGGAATCTGCGCGAGATATCATCAGCACCAAAGGAGATTCACCTAAAAGCGGTGAAAAGGATCATCGGTACGTCAAAGGAACACTGAATTTTGGAATTTGGTATTCTATGGAACAACGCTTGACATTATAGGATATTCAGATGCCGATGGGGCAGGATCTGTGGCTGATCGGAAGAGTATGAGTGGTGCATGTTTTTATCTTGGCCACTGCCTTGGTTGCATGGCATAGTAAAAAGCAAAACTGCATTGCCACTCTCGACTGCCGAAGCGGAATATATCATCAGCGGGTAGTTGTTCAACTCAACTCATTTGGAAGAAAAGCGTGTTGAGCGACTTCCGAATTTCAGCAACTTCGGTAACAATTCTTTGTGACAACACAAGTGCTTAAAATATTTCTAAAATCCTGTGTTGCACTCAAGAACAAAACACATTGAACTTAGATATATTTTCTAAGAGAGCTAGTTGAATCAAATATTCTTCAACTTTCCTACATTTCAACTGAGGATCAATTAGCTGACATTTTAACAAAACCTTTGGATCAAAAACGTTTTATTCATTTGCGTAAGCAATTGGAATGCTTTCCTTGAAATAATTTCTTTTGAAAACATTGCTTAGGTTAGGTTTTGTTTTGTGTTTTTGTTCATTATCTATGTTGTACATAGAACATTAATTGAGCATTAGTACTATTGACTTTAACTGCATCCTTATATAATTTGAAATTTATTATGCTTTGGATATCATAATAATTCATTTGATGCAATGATCATTTATGTCAATTAAGTCATCTTTGTTTGATCAAAGTCAATTTCTCTCTCAATGATCTCTTGGTATAGTTTTTATCTTATTTGACAATTTAGTCGAGTATGAAATCGAGATCAATCTTTGTTGAATACTTTATTTATAAAATAATTGATAGCCAATTAGGGGGAGTCAACGAAATTGTATGCTCAAAAGATGTGGAAAGAGTTACATCCCAATGAGGAGTGTGAAAACTACCACCACATGGAGGAAAGAGCTACCACCTCGGTAGTCCGAGTAATGTGTGCAGCTACCACATGTATACCAAGCATGGTTTTTCAAGTTGATTAAATAATATGCATTTTGAAATACTTACTCTGTCAAATTTCAAGGTTGGTATAAGGTGGGGATTTTATTGAAGATGCTCAAAGAGCCACTCCTTACTATAATAGGATATTCAGATGCCGATTGGGCAGGGTCTGTGGATGATCGGAAGAGTCTTAGGTGGTGCATGTTTTATCTTGGCACTGCCTTGTTGTGTTGGGTTATATGAATAATAGGATCTAAATAGGGGAAAAAACACCTAGAGGGGGGTTGAATAGGTGTAAAATAAACACTCAAAAATCTTTCGGATAAAAAACCCAATGCGGAAAATAAATAACACGCAGAGATTTTTACGTGGAAAACTCCAAAACCGGAGTAAAAAACCACGGGACCGATAACACGGTGAAATCCACTAGAATTAACACGTACAAGGTGATATACCGTACTCACAGACGACTCAACCTTTTCCATACGCTCCTAGTTGATCTTCTCGCTCGCTCCACGACGCTTCTCGAATCCACGATGTGCGTCCAACGCCGAATCCACGGCGTCCAACGTCGAGTCCACGACGTCCGACCGAATCCACGGTCTTCACCCAGTAGCACGCTTCGAATCCACGAACGTACCTCGCTCCGAATCCACGAGAGCGGTTGCACCTTGAATCACAAGGCCACGCGAGTCCACGCGCCGATTTTGGGGTAATCGTTGTTTTTTGGGTGGTGATGATCCGCCGAATACTTAGATCAAAGATAGATAGGAAATACCATCTAAGTATTCATTAGTTGATTCAACTCAAATGTGAGTATGAAAACCTAGAATCAAACTAATCAATATAGATGAAGAAACATAGATTAAATCTAGTTATTTCCTTTCTTCTCTATATGTGGATCTGAGGCCGTATAAGATGATATTGATTATACGGCTATTTGGATTTACGGCCTCTTTTTGGACTAACCCTAGAAAAAGAATATGGGTTTATTTATAGGTTAGAAACCCTTGGAAGAAGATAAGGATCAAAAACTAACCTTTTCTGGAGTTTTTACATGACGACGATCGGATCGGAGATCGGCGATCCGGATTGCAGTAGCGAGAAAAACATATTCCAGAAAAACGTAGGTTCGGGGATCCGGATCGAAGTGCTTGATCCGATGTTCATACAGTTCACCAAACATCAACGTTCGGATACGGATTGCAGTAGCCTGTCCGGGTATCGTTCAAATAAAATGGTAAAACTCAATGTTCGGGATCCGGATCAAGGGAAGCTACGATCAGGATTGGAC
>CM055073.1:10877809-10910248 GCA_029204045.2 Tillandsia leiboldiana
AGTAAGGGAGAGGAAGAAGAAGAGTGAACCACTTCTGTCAAGGCTTGAGCATGGAGCATCCATGGAGTTCCTCTGTACCATGGAGTGTTGCCTGGAGCTTGCCGTGGCCGCGCGTGAAGAAGAACCAAGAACCGCTTCTTCCCCTTCACCAACTCCGGCCAAGGTAAGCACCCTAACAATGGTTTCTCCAAGACCCGAGACCCTTAGCAGTAGACTCCCTGTGTCCTAAGGATGCTCCCTACACGAGCCCTGCCCCCACATTTGGTTGGCCTCGGGAGCAAGGTCTCGCCGGAAACCTAACCTAGCTCCGCCTCTGAAGAACTCCGCAACCACTGAACCAAAGTGGGAATAAAATCCTGGGTTTTTACTGTAGGGATGGTGATCATCTCCACCAAATTGGTGGGTTTTGTCAAGAGAATAAGCCCGCAGATCCAAACCCTAAATTTCGGGAATTTTTGCAAGTTGGCCGAGCCTTGTGCTCCGGCTGCCGACGCGCTTCCTGCCGGTGCCGGCCACATCCCGAAGTATTGCTGAACCAGTGGACTTCACCATGCACTTGCATGGCATCCATGCTGCACCAAAGAGGTGCGGCCATGGAATTGACCCTTAATTGAGCTTCATCGCGGCCGCCCGGCAGCTCCGGCCATCTTTGGCCGGGTTAAGATGGTCGGGAAGCTTCCGTGATCCCATAGAACACTTCCATCCATGTTGGAGAGCTTCAGTTGCCTCTCGGAAAATTCCACCATTAGAGGTGGATGAGCTCCAAACCGAGCTCACCTCCAGCCGCGCCGCCGCCGTGCCCTGTCGCCGGGCACGGGTTCAGGAGCGCATCACCTTGAGGTTTGGGGAGGTTTTGTGCAAAAGGTTTGGGCCCAGAACCTCTGGTTTGTTGGTCACGATTTTCCATGCATTTGGCTCATCTTTTTCCTTGAGCCCGGCCAACCTAGGAGTTTGTGCATGCTCCAACTTGAGGGGAATTGCTCCAGAATCTTTGTAGATCAATTGATCCATCTCGGAAAGCCCCAGGTCCTTTGCTGCAGAGAACCAAGCTTGAACTTTGGTTATGTTACATGCTATAGATTGTGCACACCAAGTATTTGTGAAAATGCCACAATGAACTTTGAAACTGAATTTGACAAAATAGTAAATATGAACTTGCTCCAAATAATCCCCTGAGCTCTGTGCTCACTTCAGTTCAAACAGAAACTGAGTGGATTAAAGTTTGGTGCATTGTGAATTAGGGTGTAAGCTTGACCTTGGTTCTGCTTGAACCAGCACCCCTGGGCCTCAACCATGGTGAGCACTGAGGTCCTGGCAGTGCCCAGACCACTTTGATATACAAAATGTTCTTTGTTGAAGTTTAAATTAAAAGATATAGTATAAACAACATAAAACAATAATGTTGGAGCAAAACCTTATTCTAGGCTGTTAGCGAAGCCGCGACAGTGCATTCCTAGCTAATTTGGGGTCACTGAACGCGATGCTCGCGTTAGAAACAGTGTTTGAAGCCTCGGAGAAACAAAAATTCATTTTCGGCTATGTTAGAGAGGGTTTTCATGACCAAAGTTTTCCTCGGGCACCGTGCTGCTGCAAATTGGTGAGCACGGTGTTCAGCAAGACATAAGTAACCTGCTGGAAGTGACGGAATGTTAAAATGATTTTCCAGTTGAAAGAACGAGCGAAAACAGTGCTAAAAAGGCACTAAAGAGTAGTTTTTGGAAACTTTAGGGGTTTTAATGCAAAATAGACAATGTGTACTGGTTAGTAAAATGTTTAAATGATTCCTAAGCTTTTCGTTGGGAATCCATCGGCTTTCGTTGAGCGGAAATCGGATAACAGTTCGAGAATCGGCAAAATCGTCGATTTAACGGTATCCGGGTGACAATTAAAATAACTAAGAGGGTTTCAAATTGATCTGGGTTTAGGTTAGAGTTAGCGGGACTGAATTGATCCCTGATTGGTGATTTTTGATCCAGGTTGATTCAGTTTGCACCTGGAGTTGAGCATTTAGAGAATTACAGATTAATTGCCTGCGCATTGACAGGTGGGTTTAACTCTCGGTCCAAGATCTTTTCGGCCCTCGGTGTACGGTATTGGTTGGACTCCTGTTTTTGGTAACCTAGTTTATTCTTGAGCCTGTCTGCCTTTGGTTACAATATATATTACTGTTAGTTGCTTTGACTGTTGGCCATTTCGTAGTTGCACTCCTCTATGCTTGATTATTATATGATCTACCCAATGCTTGAGCCTACCTTCCTGTTGATTCAGTATTTGCTACGTCATACCTGCTTCATGCCTGATTATGATCTTCTTTATTGATCTTTACCATATCTGTTGATTAGTTGGTTCCAGTGGTTATATTATTGCTCTACATATTGCCAGTGCCTGTTTGGTCATCTGATAGTTGAGCTACGCTGTTATCAGTTCTATTCTGCTTTACAGTTGATATTCTTAGTGCCTCTGGTATTTATATCTTATCTTGGAAACATTTCATGGTTGATGAGTAAGCCTGTTGTCCTGTCGATCAAATGATACACTGCTGAGCACATAGATTGTTTAACTGATGTTTTTACCGAGCTTCGTAGGGTCGCCGGAGTCTGTTCTTGTTTGATAGGACAAAGGCAATTGCTCTGCGAGGTTTGGAACACCCAAGCTTCGTAGTGTCGCCTGAGTCTGTTCTTGTTTGATAGGACGAGGGCAATGCTCTTCGGGGTGTGGACTTTTCAAACAGTTTCTAAAAATATGTGTTTAAGTTTTGTAGTTATTTGGTTGGTCTGCATGATTGAGTTGTGTTTTTCGGTTGAGCTTATGCTGAGTTGAGATTTGCCTGGTCTTGCATATGAGTTGAGATTCAGTTGATGTGGTTATTGCATCCCAGTGGGGATTTCCCGGCTTGTTGCCGATTACCCGGTCAGTGGACCGCCCAGTTTGAGCATTTGCATATGATTCGCCCGCACCGTTGTTTCTTCACGTACACCTAGCGGACTGATCCCCCGTAGCGTGTACTTTACCGGTAAAGTGGTTAGCTGAGGCAACCCGTGACCCTAGTTTGGGGAATGTCACCAGGTGGTGCCAAGAGGGCAGCCTCGCCTGAGGTCTTTGCGAAGACCAAAATGGTTAGCTTTGTGATTGGGTCTTTGCGTTTTCATCTATTGATGCATGTGTTGATTCTTTGATTCTTTGATCTGGCTTCTAGTTACTACCTTATATGATTCTATGTGATGCCTCTGATTATAGTTTCATTGTTATCTTGCTGATTGTCCTAACTCCTTGATGTGTTGATTATCCTGATACCTGTTTTCAATTCTGCTAAAAAATTATCTCCTATGCTTGTACCCAGGATTAGAGTTTTGCCTTCTTTTACAGCCCAGTTATATATATATTGCCTTTACCCTAACCCGTGTCTATGCATATGTTGCCTGTCAGCCTGCTTTTATCATAACTCATGATTTTGCTATCCTCGAATTAAATACAGTTCCATGATTATATTTCTGCACACCTAACTGGGATTATATATCTGTTGATTCTTCATGAATTGCCTAATCTGATTATTCTAACCCCTGATTATTACTATCCTCTAGTATTGTATACCAGTAGGTACGATCTGCTATTTTCTCGGCTCGTCGTGCCCCACTGGGATACACTCCGGTGTATCTCACACCCTCGGGTGACTGTGTTTCAGGCCGAGCGGGTGCTGGGATGTCGGGACGTGTTGGTGAGATTCCGTGTTAGGATGCTGACCCTGGAACAGCCGAAAGTTCATGTATTATTTGATGTTAAGGAAAGAGTTGTAATTCAGATGTAAATAATTGTAAAGTTAATTGTAACTTTTGCATGTAGTTGTACGTAGTTAGTACTCTGAGGATTGTTGCCAAGCTAGCCGTGCATATATAGAAAAGGCTCAATTCCATTGGGATTGGGACTCTTCTATATATGTGGCGGTCTGTCATTGCCCTGGTTGTTTTTGCAACTCTGATTTAAAAAAAAAAAAAAAAAAAATTTTACACTAGTTTTTGGACTCGGGGCGGACAGTAATTCATGCGCAATCCAGTCCGGAACACACCTGGTTTTGTTCCGGACCCCGAATGTGGGTTTTGCTGAAAATGCACGAACAGTCCGGACCGTGGCATTTCGTTCCGGACCCCGAACGTGTGTTTTTCTGGAAATAGTCTGTTTAGCCACGACAGTCCGGACCGCCGATTTACAGTCCGGACCGTCGTCCTGAAAAATTCCAGATAAGGTTAGTTTTTTATTCTTATCCTCTTCCAATGGTTTCTAACCTATAAATAACCCTACGATTCATTTTTTAGGGTAATCCAAAATACGGTCGAAAAAGAGAAATCCACCTATAGAGAATAAAGGAAATAACTAGATTTAATTCTATGTTTCTTCATCTATATTAATTAATTTGATTCTAGGTTTTCATACTCAGATTTTGAGTAGAATCAAATTAATGAATACTTAGATGGTATTTCCGATCTCTTTCTAATCTAAGTATTCGGCGGATCATCACCACCAAAAACAACGATTTTCCCAAAATCGGGCGTGGACTCGCGTGGCCTTGTGGATTCAAGGTGCTACCGCTCTCGTGGATTCGGAGCGAGGTATGTTCGTGGATTCGAGACGTACTACTGGGTGAAGGACCGTGGATTCGGTCAGACGTTGTGGATTCGACGTTGGGCGCCGTGGATTCGGCGTTGGACGCTAATCGTGGATTCGAGGAGCGTTGCGGAGCGAGCGGAGAAGATCTACTAGGAGCGTATGGAAAAAGGTCGAGTCGTCTGTGAGTACGGTACATCACCTTTGTACGTGTGTTAATTCTAGTGGATTTCGCCGTGTTATCGGTCCCGTGGTTTTTTACTCCGGTTTTGGAGTTTTCCACGTAAAAATCTTGCGTGTTATTTTTCATTTCCGCATTGGGTTTTATTGCGCAACGATTTTTGAGTGTTTATTGTTTACACCTATTCACCCCCCCTCTAGGTGTTTTTTTCCCTATTTAGATCCATATTATACATAACCCATCAATTGGTATCAGAGCGGGAATAGGGTTGTAAATAATGGTTGAAGGTGGAAACATCAACAGACCCCCGTTCTTCGATGGAACAAACTATGCCTACTGGAAAGTACGGATGAAAGCATTTTTAATTTCCATCGACGAACGGGTGTGGCAATCTATCGAGTTAGGATGGTCAAATCCAACTGAAGTTATTGTTGATGTTCACACCATCAAACCTAGGTCGAAATGGACCAAGAAAGAGATTGACTCATATTCTTACAATGGAAAAGGAATTAACGCCTTATTTAATGCTTTGTCGCAAACTGAGTTCTCTCGCGTCTCGGCATATGAGACTGCGAAAGAATCTGGGATGTTCTTCAAGTTACACATGAAGGAACTAACCTTGTGAAGATTCAGAAACTGCAAATGCTTACGAGCAAGTTTGACTCTATTTTCATGGCAGAAAATGAATCGTTCACAGATTACTATACACGATTGCAAGACATCGTGAATTCATGTGCTAACTTGGGAGAGAAAATTCCAGAATTTAAAATTGTAAGAAAGATTTTAAGGACTCTTCCTGAAAGATTTCGTTCTAAAGTTACGGCCATTGAAACTATTAAACACCCGGACTGTGGTGACCCGGATCTTTGCAGGGCTTCTACAGTGTGACCAGCAGCTTCTGGAAGCCTACGTGGCATGTCGGCGGTGTTCGCGCCGCCAATTTGGACACAAGAGATGGACTCGGGGCTTAAAATGGATCTCGTAGGTAATCGGGGGACCCCATTGGATGTTTAGAAGAGTTTACGCGCGGAGTGGATATCGAATTTAGGCTCGGCGCGGAATTCGGATTAAAAATACCTTTCCGGGAGCCTCCGGCAAATTATAGGAGTGGAATTTGGCAAAATGGACGCCGTTTTTGGAATCAGCGCGCGGAAAACGGTCAAGATGGGCTATTTGCTTGATGTTTTTGGGTTGGCGGTTACTGTTCATGCCGGAACAGTATCTCCGGCGGTCGCCGGCGGCGGCGGGCGGCGCCGGCGGGCGGCGGCGCGGCCTCGGGCAGGCGGCACGCGGCGGCACGCGGCGCGGGCAGGGCGCGGGCAGGCGCCCGGGCGCCCGGGCAGGCGCGCGGTCCACCGCGGAGGTCGTGCACCGGGGGCGGGCCACGTGGCGCTCTCCGGTTGGCCGGTGCAGCAGGCGCGGTCCACTGAATTTGGGCCCGGGTGCACGGTAGACCGAGTGGACACGTGGCGTGAGGTAGTTGGTCCGGTGTTGTGCTCCCGGTCCACGCAATCGGTGGAGTTGATTGACCGGGGCAGGTGGCCGTACGGCGGGGCAGGTGGCCGTACGGCCGGGTCAGCCGCGGCTGTGCGCGGTCCACGGCGCGACGTGCGCGGTGCACGGGTTGCCGGGCCACGTGTCGCGTCGCTATTTGCGGGCGCAGGTGCACCGGGTGCAGTGGGGCCCGGGGGAGTAGTTGACTGGGCTGTGTGGTGGACCGGGCCGCACTGTGCGCGCCCGAAAGTTCTGGGCCGGGCCGCACTGTGCGCGCCCGGAAGTTTCCGGGCGCTCGAAAACCCGGACTTGGTGGGAATTATCCCAATTGTTTCCTCAGCCTATTTAAAGGCAGCCCGAGCCTCTGTTTTGGGCTTTTTTCTCCCAAACCACACCTCCTCTGCCCGAGCTCCCTTAAGCAAAGTTTTTCACCTCTAAGTGCTTGATCTTCCTGCCAAGTTCTAGGATTTTAGGAGGCACGAATCCCGAGGTTCCCCATTTTACGGTGCGGCGCGACGTTGCTTTCTAGTGTTCTTCTTCGGCGCAGCGACAGTGTTTTGGCTCCCCTGGGCTACCCCGAGCTCACTTTGCTGTGATTCTTGCGCTGGCAGACTCCTAAGAGGTAGGGCTTCATCTTTCGTATTGATCGCGCTTTCCCGTTGCTACTTTTTGGCACAGATCCCGAGGCAACACTGTGACCCATTTTCTGTTTGGCTTTGTGGGGCAGCATCGAGGTTTTTTGGCCATATCTTTGCGCACAAGCGTCAGCCGGAAACGAGCTTATACAACTTTTTCATCTACAGATCGCAAGGAACGCGCTCGTATTTTTCTTGGATTTTTTGGAGATTTAATCAGAGGTGAGAATCACTGTTTCTCTGTGTACAGTGCTACAGTCTTTTGTGCTGAAATCTTTTGAGTGTACCACCTTGTCGAATTTATATCTTGGCTTACCGAACTCAGATTTGGGCGTGCAAGCTACCGTTGCGAAGCTATCGACGCGAGGATCGCGGTGATATTTTTCTGGGAATTTTCTGGGCTCTTGCTGCAGGTGAAATTAAGCATTTCTGGGACTGTTGTTGCATGGGTGTGTGAGTGCAGATTTTTGGAATGTATGTGTAATAGTGGACTTTGTATTGGGCCAGGAGAGTTACGGGTGTGCTGAACTTATTGGAGCAAGGGATTAGAGTTATCTGGTGTTTTCAGCTGTTGGGCTTTGGACAGTCAGCTTTTCAGGTGGGTGCTTTATTCCGAGAACCGGTGGACGGTTCTCTAACTCTATATGTTAGAATTGCATGCAGGTGTAGGGTACAATACCTGGGTTTGATTGGTAAGCTTAACAATGTTGATTTATGGGAATTGCAAGTTAATTATTCATATTATGACAATGGGATAGGATTATGTAGTTATGTGCAGGTTTTACTCCAAGGAGTGATTATGGATCGAAAACCATGGACAGGTATGGTCATTGCTAATTCTGGCATGAGGTTTATTTTCTTTATTCTTCTTGAGGACAAATGCATGCTTGTATGGACATATAGTTAGGCCATCTTTTACTGCTGCACTACATATTGGAACTTGACTTAGGAGAAACCATGTTATTCCTTTCTCCTTCTTGTTAGTCAGGCGGTCTGTGTTGCTCGGGTTCGAGCAGAGGTTTGGGATAGTGTAGCTGGGACCTTCGGGTCAGAGACAGGGTGTGCTTGATGTTGGATCGTGGGTTATTGCGGCAACCGCGGACAGTAGGCGGTTGACCGGATCTTGATTATTTTACCCAATTGTGGGTCGTGGGTTATTGCGGTGACCGCGGACTTGGGCGGTTGACCGGATGTTGACTATTGCATCAGATTGGGTATCAGATTTGTTCTAGTGGATGGTGTTTCCCACTTTTTGAGTACTATTGCATCAGATCGGGGTTTGTTAGGGGACGGAGTTTCCCACTTTGATCATAGACTTGATCCAGTCCTGCTATTATGAGACAGTGGTTACAGAGATACTCGATACCGTGATACTTGATACTGGTGATACTGATGACAGAGTTACTTTACTCGTGTGGGTCGCTCCCCTCGAGTGCCACTCCGGAGTGTGCGACTGGACGGATCGAGGCCAGTCTGTTACTTACTTTTGTGTGCGATCGGACGGTTCGATGCCGATCTGTTACTTACCTTGGGATGCGACCGTACCAGCAGAGCAGGCAGTACCAGTGATTACTGGTCTATCGATTGGGTTTATTCAGGCAGATACTTTTTGTTACACTCGTGCCTGGGGGACCGAGTGGAGTCTAGTAGCTGATGTTTAGACCAGTGCTAGTATTGTTGGAAACCGTTCGGGGTTTGACGGTGGTCCCGTGGTCGTTGTGAGTTCTTTGACCATTGTGTGAGAGGTTGAGCATCTTGAGTCTATCCGTTCTGAGAGAGAGAGCATGGATTATGACTATAGCCTGCACGAGCCACTACTCAATAGCGAGTTAGTCCGTTTGGACGCCCTACGTAATTCCTGCCCGTCCGCGGGAGGTGGTTGTAGGTGGGCGCAGGTTTGACTGGACCCGATGTGGCAGTCAGCTCGATTGGGTCGATTGAGCACCTCGTGTGCGAGTGTTGCATATATTTATCAGAGTTTCCCCATTTGAGCATTCAGATAGAGGCATGGTAGCTGTAGAGTGTCTTCTGCTTCTTCTTTAAAGTTTTACTGCATTAGTTATCTTTTGCCTCTAGTGGTCTTGGTGGGCTGATCGTCGGGCCTATTGGCGATACCCACTGAGAACTCCCTTTTTGCGTAGTTCTCACGCCCGTCGGGGGTTTTTCCCCCTTTTGTCCTTTCTCTCCCTTGTTTTGCAGAGTCTTGGCGGGTGTTGCCGTTTCTGCGGTTGCTGTTCGCGGTGAGGGAGTAGCGAGCTAGATCCTGACCCATTGGAGAGTAGCGGTACCCCCCCCCCCCTTTGAAGAGATCTTCAGCATAGTCGGTAGATTAGTATTTATTTCCTCTTTGAGAGACTGTTGTAGTGAGGATAGGATGTATTGAGAGCTGGTACACTGATGTTGTATTTGAGATATCTCCCTGTTGAGCTATGAGTTTTGTACTTGAGGTTATTGTATGATTATCATTTTTGGGAGATGGACCTTGTTGTTTTATCTTCAGTGGTACAGTGGTTGATTTCATTTCTATAGCAGTTTTATCTTTTAGCTCTGATATCTGTTAGCTGTAGCTCTTTTTGCAGGTAGGACGCTTCGCCTATGCGGGTTGGGCATAGGTGGCGGATCTGTTGGCGAGCCCGGGTCGCAGTTTCGACCCCGGGGCGTGACACGGACGAAATCCGTGTAGAAGAATTAGTTGGTTCATTACAAACATATGAAATGACATTTCCCACTAACTATTCTTCTGGAAAAACATCTACTTCTAAGTTTCAGGCTTTGCGTTGAAAACAACAAAAGAAGAAGACGCGGATTCATGCTCCTCAGATGATGACGAGAACCCATCTATGGAGGACTTTGAGAAGCAACTTGCTCTCTTGACAAGAAAATTTCGCCGAAACTTTCGAAGGGGTAATTCAAGTAAAACTTCATTCTTCGTAAAGTCGAAGAAAGGCAAAGGTTTTTCAAGCCACAAGTCAAGAAAGCAAGAGAGTTTTTCAAAGGATAAGAAAAGCTCAGAGGGACAAGTCCAATGCTTCAAGTGCCGAGGATACGGCCATATCTCAACGGAGTGTCCCAAAAAGAATCCGTCAAAGAAGAAAGTGATGCAAGCTGTCACTTGGGATGACACCTCAACGTCAAATAAGTCATCTTCAAGTGATGAAGAAAATAACGCAACGGCATTCCACGCGTCCACCACTTCACCTTTTGTGTGCTTTATGGCAAGTACATCCGATTCCTTGTCCAACTCCTCCCAAGTTGAAAAGAATGCCACGGACGACGAATCGAGTAATTCCGAAGGTGAAGACTTTGCTTTTGCCTACCATAAACTTTTGAGGGATTCAAAGAAACTGGCAAAACAAAACAAGGGGTTGAGTGGGAGATTACAGGATCTCGAAGAAGAAGTAAAAAGGGCAACTTCTCTCTCGACCGGTCTTGAAGTGGAAAGGGATAACTTGATCAAAGCAAATGCTTCACTTCAAGAGAAAAATGAGCATTTCGAGAAGGAACATGTAAAAATGGTTGATAAAGCAAATTACTTCTTGAAGCTCTACTCCGAGGCTCGACAGGAAAAAATGGAAATGACGAAGACCATTTTCCAGCTCAAGGATGATTTAAAGCAATTTTCTTCTGGAAGGAGTAAGTTGGATAAGATGCTTGGTCTTGGTCAAACAAACCGATTCGGCCTCGGATACAGTCGAACTGGAGACAGTCCTAGTTCGAGTCAGACAGTTTTTGTGCCCCAGTCGGTAACTCCTCCTCCGACGACGAAAATCACTGCGTACAACGACAACAACCTTACCTCACCCTCTTTGGGATCGTCAAGTACAAAGGTATGTTTTCGTTGTGGTTTTGCAGGGCACATAAGAAGAAATTGCAAGATTGTAGCGAAAAGATCACATCAAGCACCTCTTGCAATTACTACCAATGAGTTCACTCCCCAAAAATCAAAGAAGGATTTTTCAAAAGAAAAGAACATTGGGAGTACATCAAACAAGACGATGATGTCAAGGAAAAGCGATAAATCAATCAAGACGCTTTCACCAAAGGTAATAACTTCACAATCATTGCCGACGTACTCCAAAACTCAAAAGGTTTGGATACGCAAAGGTAAATTCTTTCTTCGTCCTTGAACCACGTTGGTACAAATCGGCCCTTAGAATTACTGCACATGGACTTAATGGGGCCGACTCGTCAACCATCTTTGGGAGGTAAATGGTATATTTTTTTTTTGGTTGATGATTTCTCTAGATATTCATGGGTAACATTCTTAAAAGAGAAAGCGGATACTTTCGACTCTTTTCATGAGGTTTGTCATCGTATTATGATTGAAAGAAATAAAAACATCGTTCGTGTTCGAAGTGATAGAGGTGGAGAATTCATTAATTCCAAATTCATTGATTTTTGCACTTCCAACGGCATAAAACATGAATTCTCAGCACCCTATACACCTCAGCAGAATGGTGTAGTTGAGCGCAAAAACAGGGTTGTTCAAGAGATGGCGCGTGTGATTCTTCATAGCCGGAAACTCCCGTTACATTTTTGGGCGGCTGAAGGTGTGAACACCGCCGTCTATGTAAATAATCGAGTGTATTTGCGCCCGGGAACTTTAAATACACCATATGAGCTGTGGTTCTGTAGAAAACCGAATATCAAATATTTTCGTATCTTTGGGAGTCGTTGTTATATTTTGCGTGATCGCGAAAATCTTGGTAAATTTGGCTCTCGAAGTGACGAAGGGATTTTCATGGGTTATTCTACAAATAGCAGAGCATATCGGGTATTTAACTTGGAATCTAAAACGATGGTAGAATCCATAAATGTTAAAGTAGATGAAGCTTTTCACTTTGCATCTGATAAATCTACCCCTGATATGTGTCTAGATGATGATACTCCTGTAAATGCATCTTCTCGTAATAACTCTTTTGATAAAGTTGATGCATCTAATGGTTCTTCTAGTTTATCTGAAATGTAGGAATCATCTCACGTACCTCCGAGTACTCCGTTACCTCAAACGCTACGCATCTCCAAGGATCATCCGGAATCGAACATTATTGGAGACCCACAAGAAGGAGTCAGGACTCAGAGACAGTTGGTTTGTGGAGTCGCATGTTACGTCTCCATGGTAGAACCAAAGAACATAGATGAAGCTCTTCAGGATGACTACTGGATTGAAGCAATGCAGGAAGAGCTCCATCAGTTCGAACGAAACAAAATCTGGGAATTAACGAAGCCTCCGAAGCAACACAACGTGATTGGTACTAAATGAATTTTCAAAAACAAGAAAAATGAGGATGGTACCATCATCAGGAATAAAGCACACCTAGTTGCTCAGGGCTATTCACAAATAGAAGGAATAGACTTTGATGAGACGTTCGCCCCGGTAGCTAGACTCGAGTCAATTCGTATCTTATTCGCAATTGCTTGTCATTTTAAAATCAAACTCTTTCAAATGGACGTTAAGAGCGCGTTTTTAAATGGGTTTTTAAACGAGGAAGTTTATGTGGCTCAACCGAAAGGTTTTGTAGACTATAAACAACCTAACCATGTTTTTCGTTTGAAAAAGGCTCTTTACGGTCTAAAACAAGCACCGCGAGCATGGTACGAAAGGCTAACAAAGCACCTATTGGAAAAGGGCTACACTCGAGGGGGAGCAGACCGGACTCGCTTTGTGAAGTATTATCAGGATAACTTTATTGTGGCACAAATCTATGTCGATGACATTGTATTTCGGGCAACAAGAGACAATGATGCTTCTAAATTCGCGAAAACCATGGAAAACGAATTTGAGATGTCTATGATGGGCGAACTGACATACTTTTCTTGGATTGCAAGTGAAACAAAATGATGAAGGCATCAATTTGTGTCAATCCAAGTATGCAAGGGAGTTGGTGAAGAAATTCGATTTAGAAAACTCTAAAGATTTTCCAACTCCTATGGGAACTAGCAATAAGGGTTTAAGAAGTGAATCTCTTAGTGAAAGTGTAGATGAGAAGCTTTATCGCAGCATGATTGGAAGTCTACTCTATCTCACGGCTAGTCGCCCGGACATATCCTTTAGTGTTGGAATCTGCGCGAGATATCAATCAGCACCAAAGGAGATTCACCTAAAAGCGGTGAAAAGGATCATCCGGTACGTCAAAGGAACACTGAATTTTGGAATTTGGTATTCTATGGGAACAACGCTTGACATTATAGGATATTCAGATGCCGATTGGGCAGGATCTGTGGATGATCGGAAGAGTATGAGTGGTGCATGTTTTTATCTTGGCCACTGCCTTGTTGCATGGCATAGTAAAAAGCAAAACTGCATTGCACTCTCGACTGCCGAAGCGGAATATATCTCAGCGGGTAGTTGTTCAACTCAACTCATTTGGAAGAAAAGCGTGTTGAGCGACTTCCGAATTTCAGCAACTTCGGTAACAATTCTTTGTGACAACACAAGTGCTTTAAATATTTCTAAAAATCTTGTGTTGCACTCAAGAACAAAACACATTGAACTTAGATATAATTTTCTAAGAGAGCTAGTTGAATCAAATATTCTTCAACTTTCCTACATTTCAACTGAGGATCAATTAGCTGACATTTTAACAAAACCTTTGGATCAAAAACGATTTATTCATTTGCGTAAGGCAATTGGAATGCTTTTCTTGAAATAATTTCTTTTTGAAAACATTGCTTAGGTTAGGTTTTGTTTTGTGTTTTTGTTCATTATCTATGTTTGTACATAGAACATTAATTGAGCATTAGTACTATTGACTTTAACTGCATCCTTTTATATAATTTGGAATTTATTATGCTTTGGATATCATAATAATTCATTTGATGCAATGATCATTTATGTCAATTAAGTCATCTTTGTTTTGATCAAAGTCAATTTCTCTCTCAAATGATCTCTTGGTATAGTTTTTATCCTATTTGACAATTTAGTCGAGTATGAAATCGAGATCAATCTTTGGTTGAATACTTTGTATTTTAAATAATTGATAGCCAATTAAGGGGGAGTTAACGCAAATTGTTATGCTCAAAAGATGTGGAAAGAGTTACATCCCAATGAGGAGTGTGAAAACTACTACCACATGGAGGAAAGAGCTACCACCTCGGTAGTCCGAGTAATGTGTGCAGCTACCACATGTATACCAAGCATGGTTTTTCAAGTTGATTAAATAATATGCATTTTGAAATACTTGACTCTGTCAAATTTCAAGGTTGGTATAAGGTGGGGATTTTATTGAAAGATGCTCAAAGAGCCACTCCTTACTATAATAGGATATTCAGATGCCGATTGGGCAGGGTCTGTGGATGATCGGAAGAGTATGAGTGGTGCATGTTTTTATCTTGGCCACTGCCTTGTTGTGTTGGGTTATATGAATAATAGGATCTAAATAGGGGAAAAAACACCTAGAGGGGGGGTGAATAGGTGTAAACCATAAACACTCAAAAATCTTTCCGATATAAAAACCCAATGCGGAAAAATAAATAACACGCAGAGATTTTTTACGTGGAAAACTCCAAACCGGAGTAAAAAACCACGGGACCGATAACACGGTGAAATCCACTAGAATTAAACACGTACAAGGTGATATACCGTACTCACAGACGACTCAACCTTTTCCATACGCTCCTAGTTGATCTTCTCCGCTCGCTCCACGACGCTTCTCGAATCCACGATGTGCGTCCAACGCCGAATCCACGGCGTCCAACGTCGAGTCCACGACGTCCGACCGAATCCACGGTCTTCACCCAGTAGCACGCTTCGAATCCACGAACGTACCTCGCTCCGAATCCACGAGAGCGGTTGCACCTTGAATCCACAAGGCCACGCGAGTCCACGCGCCGATTTTGGGGTAAATCGTTGTTTTTTGGGTGGTGATGATCCGCCGAATACTTAGATCAAAGATAGATAGGAAATACCATCTAAGTATTCATTAGTTTGATTCAACTCAAAATGTGAGTATGAAAACCTAGAATCAAACTAATCAATATAGATGAAGAAACATAGAATTAATCTAGTTATTTCCTTTCTTCTCTATATGTGGATCTGAGGCCGTATAAGATGATATTTGATTATGACGGCTATTTGGATTTACGGCCTCTTTTTGGACTAACCCTAGAAAAAGAATCATAGGGTTTATTTATAGGTTAGAAACCCTTGGAAGAAGATAAGGATCAAAAACTAACCTTTTCTGGAGTTTTTACATGACGACGATCCGGATCGGAGATCGGCGATCCGGATTGCAGTAGCGAGAAAAACATATTCCAGAAAAACGTAGGTTCGGGATCCGGATCGAAGTTCTTGATCCGGATCGTTCATACAGTTCACCAAACATCAACGTTCGGGATCCGGATTGCAGTAGCCTGATCCGGATCGTTCAAATAAAATGGTAAACTCAATGTTCGGGATCCGGATCAAGGGAAGCTACGATCCGGATTGAACTGGTGTATGAACGAACCACCTTCGGGATCCGGATTGAACAATCTGATCTGGATCCTGAACATGTCCCATGTCCAGTTTTTGATATTTATGCAATAATTAATCCATCCAAGTGTTTCTACGCTATAAGAAGTATTCGGATCACCAAAGATATTAAGTTAAACATACCTGATCTTTTTGAATTCTTCTTTCTTGAGATTGAGTTATATGATCCAACTTCCTTTACCTTCAATCTTCAAGACTTAACCGAATTCACGAAATACGCCAACTCAAATTCCGTAACAATCTCCCCCTTTGGCGGTTTCGTGACAAAACATAGATCCACTCAAGAAAATTCAAAAAGATATTTTTGTTGCTATCACCATACAACAAAAATTTACAATAGAGATCCAAAATAAAATACATGAGTTAAACTCTTAAAACAGACTCTAGACTTAGACATCTGTACTCTCTGCAGAAGAAATCATTCTTGACAAAAGAAATCGTTAGATACCTCAAGAATTTTATATCATTCAAAAACCACCTACAGAGATGAAGTTTATACTCATTTATACTTACCATGACATTTATACATTCAGATATGTAAACTGATCATAGTTAAAACACCAACATATCTTCTATGCAATCAATCACCAAATGTCATGTTAGTGAACATCAACTTGTTAGTTATATTACATGCCCAAATAGTTAGTCGAATAGTTAGTCGAGGCATGCACTCAAACACAAATGAAAACCGAAAGTTGAAGTTCTACTTACCTTTCAAGTTGAGGTTATACTTACCTCTATAGTTTCAAGTTTTCTCAGTAACCATTGTATCATAGTATCATTGTTTATACTTCTCTCTCCCCCTTTTTGTCACAGAAATTAGCCAAAAAATACCAAAATGGAGAGAATGGTTAACAGTTCAAGTACCACAAGTTTGAGAAACTAAAACTTAAAACTAAAACTTAAAGACCTGCACAAAAGAAAGTTAAAAAAAGTTCCTGCACAAGAGAATTATTAGACCAACAATTCAAGTATCTGAATTTGAGTCATCCGAGGCGGAGTCCTCAGAGCTCGTGCAGCCCAGCTTTTTCAAAATTCCTTTAAGCATTCCCGAAATCGTAGAACACTCTTGTTTCATCTGATGTATGTCCTTGGACATCTTTCTGAGTCCTAGAGCCATTTTGTCTTGTTCTTGTTTGATGGAAGACTCCAGGTTTCCCTTTTGGTCAATTCTTTTGGAATTTGAAGAACGTTGTGTGACGATTGACGGAGCAGTCTGTCTTTCATTCCGAGGAGATCTTATTGGCAAAGAATGTGAATTGTCAAGAGGTTCATTGCTTGGCACATTCTTTTTCCTTGCTTGCTGCTTAAGTATTGAGGAAGACTTCAGTAGCTTCTTGTTCTTTAGGTAAACCTTATTTTCTTCATCAATACCTTGTTGTACTTCATCAAGAAATGTGTCCCAATCTTCTTCGTCTTCAGATTCAGTGTCAATTAGAGAGATATTCTTTGGATTCTCTTGACATGGTTCATTTATTTCAATACCTCGAGCTCGTCCAGGTCGTCGAGCGAGTCTTTTTCTTTTTAATATGGATGAAGAGGTCATTGGTGCTTTTCCTTTTTCCGTAGCAGTGGGCGGAGCCTTTTCCTTTGATGTCTTTGCACCGGCTTTCCCTTTCGATGCAACAGAGATTTTCTGTGGCGATTTTCCAGGATGTGTTTCATCATCTGACAACTCATCCCAATTGACTTCATCCTTTTTAGCCCTCTTGGGCTTGACAGTGTCTCTCGAATGTACCATAGCAGCCAGAAGGAAAATGATCCAGGTGATCACCATTGCTATTGGTTTCTTGTGAAAAGAAATCCTGTGAGCAACACCTCAAGAACACGAAAAAATTGTTACTTTTCAAAAATTAGAAAAATTGTACCCAAACAATCATTATCGTGTAGAGAGACTAGGAATCAAATTAGTTTTGCAAAAGGAAATTTAAAAATAGATCAATTGCATGATTTTGGAAAATTCCCATTATATGCCCTAAAACCGAAATTTTTGAAATCGAAGACCAAAAATCCGTTTATCTTGAGAATACCTAGCATATAATCAAAACTAATCTACCCAGAGTTCTTATTTTAAAAGAAATTTGATCAAAAACCATCCACAAATGAGATTGATACAAGAAATTCATCACGTTTTGAGGAGGAATAAGAAAAACTATGAAAAACCGAGATTTTGATCAATAAAACTTACTTGGAATTGAAGAACTTGAGTTTGAAAGCTTCCAAGATGGATGAAATCTAGAGAGAGAAGCTCTGGAAACTTTGGAACAAAAGATTGGAGTAAAAGAGATCAAAACCCTTTTGTTCTATATAAAACCCTAGCCGCGATCCGGATCAGTTCGAGATTACGATCCGGATCGGCTACCCGCAGTGAAAAACTGCGTTCGGGATCCGGATCGGCAGGTCCAATCCGGATCGGCTGCCCGCAGAAGAATATCTGCGTTCGGGATCCGGATCGGCTCCAACTTTTTCTTTAGAAAATTTCAGAGAAATTCTAGAAAAACCAGAAAAAGATTGTAAGCACTTATGTGTATCAACTTTAAACGAAAATCATCGTTTCATACAACAAGAAATAGATTATACCAAATCTATCAATAACATCCAACAAATGAAACGAAAATTTATAAAAATTAAATCCCTTAAAGTTGAACAACTTCAATTACATCTAACTTGATCTTATGAGTAATGCCTTTATCAAATCATCAATTCGGTAAAGAAAATGAAATACAAAGATCAATAGATGTCTAACATCCCCGATAAGTTAGATAATATATCTAGTCAATTTATTAAAGAGAGTGGCTCTTTGAGCATCTTTCATTAAAAATCCCACCTTATACCAACCTTGAAATTTTGACAGAGTCAAGTATTTCAACATGCATTTTAATTAATCAAACTTGAAAAACCTTGCTTGGTATACATGTGGTAGCTGCACACAGTACTCGGACGACCGAGGTGGTAGCTCTTTCCTCTATGTGGTGGTAGTTTTCACACTCCTCATTGGGATGTAACTCTTTCCACATCTTTTGAGCATAATACTTTTTCTTTGACTCTCCCTCAATTGGCTATCAATTATCTAAGATATAAAGTATTTAGCCAAATATTGATCTCAATTTCATACTCGACTAAACAGTCAAATAAGATAAAAACTATACCAAGAGATCATCGAGAGAGAAATTGACTTTGATCAAAACAAAGATGAGTTAATTGACATAAATGATCATTGCATCAAATGAAATATTATGATATCTAAAGCATAATAGATTTCTAAATATATAAAAGGATGCAGTTAAAGTCAATAAAACTAATGCTCAATTAATGTTCTATGTCTAAGCATAGATAATGAACAAAAACACAAAAACAAAACCTAACCTAAACAAGAGTTTCAAAAAGAGGTTATTTCAAGGAAAGCATTCCAATTGCTTTACGCAAATGAATAAAACGTTTTTGATCCAAAGGTTTTGTTAAAATGTCAGCTAATTGATCTTCAGTTGAAATGTAGGAAATTTGAAGAATATTTGATTCAACTAGCTCTCTAAGAAAATGATATCTAAGTTCAATGTGTTTTGTTCTAGAGTGCAACACAGGGTTTTTTGAAATGTTTATAGCACTTGTGTTGTCACATAAAACAGTTACCGAAGTTGCTGAAATCCGGAAGTCGCTCAACACACTTTTCATCCAAATAAGTTGAGTTGAACAACTACCCGCTGAGATGTATTCCGCTTCGGCAGTCGAGAGTGCAATGCAGTTTTACTTTTTACTATGCCATGCAACAAGACAATGGCCAAGATAAAAACATGCACCACTCGTACTTTTCCGATCATCCACAGATCCTGCCCAATCGGCATCTGAGTATCCAATAATATCTAAACTTGTTCCCATAGGATACCAAATTCCGAAGTTACAGTTCCTTTGACGTATCGGATGATCCGTTTCACCGCTTTCAGGTGAACCTCCTTTGGTGATGATTGATATCTCGCGCAAATCCCAACACTAAAGGATATATCCGGGCGACTAGCTGTGAGGTAAAGTAGACTTCCAATCATGCTGCGATAGAGTTTCTCGTCTACATTATCACTAAGAGATTCACTTCCTAATCCCTTATTGCCAGTTCCCATAGGAGTAGGAAAATCTTTAGAATCTTCTAATCTGAATTTCTTTACCAACTCCTTTGCGTACTTGGATTGACACAGATGGATGCCTCCATCATTTTGTTTCACTTGCAATCCAAGAAAGTATGTCAGTTCGCCCATCATAGACATCTCAAATTCGCTTTCCATGGTTTCTGCGAATTTAGAAGCATCATTATCCTTTGTTGCTCCAAACACAATGTCATCGACATAGATTTGTGCAACAATGAAGTTATTTTGATAATGCTTCACAAAGAGAGTCCGATCTGCTCCCCCTCGAGTATAGCCCTTCTCCAAAAGGTGCTTTGTCAACCTTTCGTACCATGCTCGCGGTGCTTGTTTTAAACGGTAAAGAGCATTTTTCAAACGAAAAAACATGGTTAGGTAGTTTACAGTCTACAAAACCTTTCGGTTGAGGCCACATAAACTTCCTCATTTAAAAACCCTATTTAAAAACGCGCTCTTAACGTCCATTTGAAAGAGTTTTATTTTAAAGTGACAAGCAATAGTGTCACGCCCCGGGGTCGAAACTGCGACCCGGGCTCGCCAACAGATCCGCGTCTGTGCGGAAACTGCCGCACAGACGAAGCGTCTATCCTGCAAAAGATCTATAGCTAACATGTATCAGAGCTGAAAAAGAACTAATAGCTATAGAAATCAACTGAACATCTGGATAAAAGAAAATCCTCAATACAAAGTCTGATAAGCTATGAAAAACGAATACAATCCTCACAAGTCTCACAGAATGTCCAGTACAAAAGTGGAGTCATAAAATAAAAACGGGTACATCTACCTCTGACTCTCAATGCTGGTAAGGAACTAATCGGCCACGTCCTCACCTCGATCTGCTGTCTCCGCGCGAACCAAGCCGGAACAGCTACCTCAACCTGTCACCGCAGCGGGTGTGAGATCTACTACAGAAGGCAGATCTCAGTGGGTACCGTCCCAATATCCACGGTATGCCCACTAAGTCTACTGGAGAAACAGATAGATATGCAGATAGATAGATAGATAGATAGATAAGCTGAAGGAAAACTACAGCTAATATGTCTCAAAAGGAAAGTCTATCATAAACATGCTATGCATACTCTCGCTACTGCTACAATGCCTCAGTATCAATGCTCTCAGGAAAAACCATCTAAGAACATAATATGTAACTACCCGCTCATAACACCCAATCTCAAAGACTGCCCAAAACTGGCTCAGTCCAGCCTGCGCCTGTCGTGTAGGAACGCACCTGCCCAGTACCACGCATCCACAAGAGGACGGGATTTACGTGGGGCGTCCTAAACCGGCTATCTCAATCTCACACAAAGTGACCCCATGGTAGCTCGGCCAGGGGTATCAAGCGACCACTAGTAAATCAACTAGGCGCATAACCACATCGTAGCCTCGTCAGGCTCGGTATCATCATCGCACCCGGGGCGTAGCTCGAGGGGTGCGACCCCACCGAACTCAAGTATCACATCTGTCTCACTGTCTCAAATATGCGGCACATGCAGGCTATAATCCACGATCAAACAGATCGGTATCTCAAAGCTCAGAGCACAACTCAGTCGGAAAAAGAACCTCGACTCAAAAGGAATAGCCCAAATACTCTCACAGCTATGTCGGAGAACCCTCAACGACTCAATCTGATAATGCACGACCATGGCTGAGTCGGGAAACCTCCGCGACTCGATCTACCAGAACCCCAAATATCCTCAGAACTAAGTGGGAGAACCATCTCCACCACTAAATCAGATACATAACCCATGATCTAGGATAAACCCCATCGATCCCCAACAAGGAAGAAGAACTCACAGGACACTAGAACTCAGCACACATGCTCTAAAAATCCACTCGGCCCCCCGGCACGAGTACACAAGCACCCTGAACCTATGCCAGACTTTTGGCAACCCATAACTTAAAAACCATCTTTGAAAACATTGATTTTTCCTTAAAACGGACTTTTCGATTTTTAAAACGGTTCAGGTGCAATCACGATGCAAACAAAGCATGAAACCTAGTGTCATGTGATATCAGGAGTCTACTAAAAATAATCCGGGGTTCCAATAAATTTTGGAGAAAATTTCAGGCAATTATCAGATGTAAAAATAGCGAAAATGCTAAATAAACATGAACAACTTGCATTCAATAGCATTAAGGGGCACTCCATAAATTTTGGAGAAATTCCAACCCACCTGGAACGCATTCCGCGGGCAATCACTGAAGTCGGTGAAGCGTCGAATCGCTCGCTGCCGCGAATCTGCCGAAAAAAAATCCCCGGAAGCTCAATAATTACCCTCGAGTCTTCACAAAATTCTGCGTGCAATTCGGCTCACTCCTCGGCCAAAACACAGTGCAAACAAGGGCTCAACTAAACTACAATCCACCAACAGCTAGCTCACTACAAACAACAACTCCGCCATGAGTTACAGCTTCCCAATGCACCAACACCATACAACACTAAGTATCAGCACAATTTAATTACATACCCCTTAAACACTAACTACATAAGTCCATACAACCCTCAAAAGCTCCAATGCATATTGATAAGTAAAGTCCACAGCTCACATACACATTTCTAACATAAATCCTTTAATACATAGATCCAAGCCCAATTTGCTCAGACTACACCACACTTAAATCCATAGCACTCACACATACTTCAGCATCAGGTAACAGCCCACATCAAGTCCTCCCCGACCTCAAGTCTACACATAAATACAAACTCCACTTAAGATCCAATTGCACATTAAAAATAAAGTTACAGGCTCAACCTCTTAATTCCACCCTTACACTCTATCAATGTGCATAATTAATTCCATTAAAAATTAACATATAACCCACACAAAGCTCACAGCTACACAAAAGGATCCTCATCATCATCATCATCATCTTCATCACCATCATCATCAGCTCATCAACACCATCATCAGCTTCATCACAAACCAAAGCTGCTGCAACAACAAGGGAGAGAGAGAGAGAGAGAATAAAAAAAAATCCGAACTCAAGCCGCAGCCTGCCGCGGGGTTCCCAAGGACGTTGCGCAGCGCATGGGCCCGCCGCGCGGCGGCCCAGCCTGCTGCACGCGCGCCCGCGCGGGGCCTGCGCAGCGCCCGTGCGGGGCCCTGCGCAGCGCCCTGCGCGGCGCCCTGCGCGGGGCCTGCGCAGCGCCCGCGCGGGGCCTTGCGCAGCGCCATGCGCGGCGCCCTGCGCAGCGCGCCCGCGCAGCGCCCCCGCGCGGGGCCTGCGCAACGCCCTGCGCGGCGCCCTGCTGCGCTTGCCCGCGCAGCAGAGCGCACCAGCCGCGCGCGCACCCTTGTGCGCGCGCGCGGCTCCTGCTGCCGCGGCCCCACAGCACCACGAGCCCAAGGACAAGCAGTCCAGAGCAACACACCGCTCACCAACTAAGCGAGCTCTCTTTCTCTCTCAACCAGAGCTCACCCTTTCTCACTCTAAAAACACAAAAACTGAACATACCACGATGGGGGCTCGACGGGTGCGCTCGCCGCTAGCTCCACACGGCTTCGAGTTAGAAACCCACCATCGCATCACCCTTCCATTTCCTCTCCTCCCCCCTCTTTTCTTCTCCTTGATCTTCTTTTTCCTCTCATTCTCACCCTTTCCTCAATTCCTCTGCTTCCCATAATTTCCCCTGCTTCACCCTTGAAGAAGATGGTGATGACGTGGCAGATAATTAGCAGCAGGCTAATTAATTAAGGGGTGGGAGGGGTAGTTGGCAGTCATAAATGCGCCTCAAAATATCTCAAGACTCTCACTTTAAAATCTCTTTTCCATGCCACTTAACTATTTCTTCTTACTTCCACAAGCAAAAACCACATTAATTAAATTAAATTAATTAATTAATCCAAATTAGGCCAACTCCGAGTCACTTTTTGCCTTCGGGGCCTCCGCACCTGTCCGGAACCTCCCGAACTCCGCTGAAATCTGAAAATACGCCTGTTACAAGTGTTTCCCAATTTTTCTGAACACCACTGTGGAGTCGAGGCTTCCCACACCAGTCCTCTATCGGCGCACTATGCCCGGAAAACTCCGATTCAAGCTGGGGCTTCCGCGTTGATCCGAATCAACCCGCAATCATCTGTAAACACATAAGCAACACGCCCGAGGTAAATCCTCCGTGCCACGCCATCTCACAAGGTCGGTGCGCCATCCGAAACATCCGGTATTCTACACTCTCCCCTCCTTAAAAGGGTTTCGTCCTCGAAACCAGAATAAATCCATAACTCATGAGGGTGACTAAATACACTTCTTCCAGTCAGCCAAACTCGCGGATTAAACTCCCCATATAAACTCAAGTCTAAAATCCCTGCGGATTGTTGCTTCCACAAATCAAGTTCTTCAAGACCCAAGTCTAAGCCTCCAATTGGCATAACCCCTCCATTGCTCCTTAGCAACTAGAAACTCAAGCTCAACATCGGGAAACAATGCTCAATTTCCAACTCTCAATTCTAAGTTCCAAAAGTGGCGACCACAGATCAAACACCTCATTCCAAGGTTGCACTGCCCGCCTTGCCAAGGCGTACTGACCATAATGTCCTTGCCGGGATAATGATATGCTATACGGTCAACCTTACAATCCCAATAACTCTGTTCACCGGCGTTACCTCAACCAAAATCTTCCTGAGTAACCAAGTACTTCAGGTCCGAGGGTCACTAGATAACTTCACACTCTTTCTATCGCTGGCAACTTCAACAACAAAGCTGGTATCCTCCTCAGCTTTATCTCTTCCAAGCTACACTGGCCTTGCATAATCCAAGAGCTTTGTCCTTCGTCGCTAACATAGGCTAATTCCCAACCGCATTACTCTTCGTTGGGTCCCATCACCCATGCAGCTAATATCGCAAGGTCTAACAACAAACCTTCCAAAGCCAAAGTTCAAATCCTCAAGTGCTCATCATGATCTACGTCGCCTCAGAAGTAGATCTAATTACCCTCGACGGTACTACTACCAACCCGTCCGACATAACTGGAACACTCAATTTTCCCCAAATCCTAAAGGCCGCAAGGCCTCAGTCAATCCACTTGACCTTGCTAAAAGCCCATAATGCCGCTACTGGTTCCTGAACACTATCAGGGCACAGCCCTCGGCTGTAAGGTTCCAAAATACTGACAATCTCTCGAAGGCATCTGCCAAAACACAATCCAAATCTATCTGTGTTCGAACCATCCAAGAACTCTCACCGTTGTGTACTCACAACGTAGCATCACTACCGTGTACCACGGCGTGGCATCCTACTCAAGTATCAATCTCTCGTATGCTCCCTGTCGTAATCCCACGACGTAGCACTGGGTCACACGGACTTCTCAATCCATCAGAATCCGCAACTGCGCTATCACCCCACTCTCTGTCTCGAGTGATACTCCAGGAGGTGCTACCGAAGTTGGCACAATTTCGAAAATTGCGTCAATCACTATCTCGATCTCAATCTAACTAAACGGCGGCTCACTAACAGCTCAAGTAGACTTACTCCCGGGATCACGCGGCGGTAAGGAAAATCTTTACTCCCGGTGCCGCCGTCGCACCTCCTCTACAGTCGCAAGCCATGCGCTACAACCACGACTCAACTTCCGTCGTGCTCGAGCTCCCACTATAAACACACTCCTCCTGACCAGGTTCACGGAGGGTCATTGTCCTCTCTCGATAATCCATGGAAGCATAAAATTGGAATAGCCAATCCCTATCCAACCTCATAACAATATTTCTAAACTGATGTAGGACTAATACTCAGTGGTCAAATCCAAAGTCCTATCTGCACCGGGCAGGACTGGCAACACTCATCCATGTGCTAAACATGAACTGGAACCTGACCCTCACGTGCACAAGCTAATAGTCCTATCTCTGGCCCATACGAAGCTATCCCTGCTCTACTAAAGCACACACAAGCGGCGTCGGCATTAACACGCTCTATCTCCGATGAACACGAGGAAAAATCACCCCAGGTAAGACGCGATCCACTAACCTTGCGTCCTCTAGCCGGCTGCACAATCTCATCTTCTAGATGTTGGTGGCCATCACTCAATCCGTCTCGGCGTCACATCTCAATCAGCCTGCCGGTAAGTCGGATGAACCTCTTCATCCTGAAGGGGGGTAGTGGGGGTGCCGTCGCAAGCGGCAAAACCAAGAGCACTACTCAGGGACACTCTACTGGTACCTCGTCTATCGAGAACCTCCTTGTCTCTGTCTCCTCTGAGACCCATGGTCCAGGGACTGGAATCATAGTAACCTCGATCCACTCGACTATCCCAAAAAAAAAAAATCAGGCGATACTGGACGCCTTTCCCTGGAGCGGGTCCCTCGTTCCTCGTCCCTCTTGGACGTGGTCACTGATCCTCGGTCAAACCATCGAGCATGCACCATCGCTGCATCTAAGGTCGGCACTCGCCGAGAATGCAGAAAGAGATAGCCATCCAGATGCAGTCCCCTCTCAACATAATCAACCTCTAATTCTCATCCTGGGCGACAGGGGTACACTGCTCAGCCGTCGTAGAAACTCGCCCCCGGTGGTCCAGCAGGACGAACTCGACGCCACTAACCTCGGCGTCCCTATCCTAAGTGCATAACCAAGTGCACCTGATGCTTCTCCTGGATGAACAAATCTTCGAACAGCTCTTCCATAGCAGGGATCCAGTTCTCGGCCTCCCAAGGCTCCAAACTCAATTCGAAAACTGAAGGGGATGGAACTGGATGAAATAAAACGACCGATCAGCAACCTCTCACTGCTTCTGCACCATCAATGGTGCGATCAAGGTCGAAGTCGATGATGTCACGGCCGGAAGTACCACTAGCAATACCCAGGAAAATGCCCTCAACTCAAGCATGCACATCACGCGCTCCATGATCTCTTCCTAGCGCCGCATCGCCTCAACATCTGGGATATTTGGGCCTGTAACTCTCAGACCTCACTCTGCTCTATCCATACAGCCTCCTGCTGTTGACTCCTCATCCAAGGTCAAACACGCCCTCGTCGCTGCACGGCGTCTCGGAAGCATCAAAACCACTGCAACAGAACAAACATTAGGACCAAAATTCTCTCGACCCAATCAAGCGAAAGTATAAAACATGTTACCCTTACTAAAGCATTATGTTGTCTGCAGCCAACATAATCATCTTTAGAGAATAACATGTAAGATCACTCGCCCCAATCCTCTGGGGGAGGCACAAACTCAATCCGGACTCTCGCTAAAATCACGTCTCTCACGACAGTCATCCTACTGTCCAACCAACAGCCTAGGGTCTCTAAGTCCTCAACGACCTATTTTCCTAGTCTCTGATACCACTCTAATCTGTCACGCCCCGGGGTCGAAACTGTGACCCGGGCTCGCCAACAGATCCGCCGTCTGTGCGGAAACTGCCGCACAGACGAAGCGTCTATCCTGCAAAAGATCTATAGCTAACATGTATCAGAGCTGAAAAAGAACTAATAGCTATAGAAATCAACTGAACATCTGGATAAAAGAAAATCCTCAATACAAAGTCTGATAAGCTATGAAAAATGAATACAATCCTCACAAGTCTCACAGAATGTCCAGTACCAAAGTGGAGTCATAAAATAAAAACGGGTACATCTACCTCTGACTCTCAATGCTGGTAAGGAACTAATCGGCCACGTCCTCACCTCGATCTGCTGTCTCCGCGCGAACCAAGCCGGAACAGCTACCTCAACCTGTCACCGCAGCAGGTGTGAGATCTACTGCAGAAGGCAGATCTCAGTGGGTACCGTCCCAATATCCACAGTATGCCCACTAAGTCTACTGGAGGCAAAACAGATAGATATGCAGATAGATAGATAGATAGATAGATAAGCTGAAGGAAAACTACAGCTAATATGTCTCAAAAGGAAAGTCTATCATAAACATGCTATGCATACTCTCGCTACTGCTACAATGCCTCAGTATCAATGCTCTCAGGAAAAACCATCTAAGAACATAATATGTAACTACCCGCTCATAACACCCAATCTCAAAGACTGCCCAAAACTGGCTCAGTCCAGCCTGCGCCTGTCGTGTAGGAACGCACCTGCCCAGTACCACGCATCCACAAGAGGACGGGATTTACGTGGGGGGTCCTAAACCGGCTATCTCAATCTCACACAAAGTGACCCCATGGTAGCTCGGCCAGGGGTATCAAGCGACCACTAGTAAATCAACTAGGCGCATAACCACATCGTAGCCTCGTCAGGCTCGGTATCATCATCGCACCCGGGGCGTAGCTCGAGGGGTGCGACCCCACCGAACTCAAGTATCACATCTGTCTCACTGTCTCAAATATGTGGCACATGCAGGCTATAATCCACGATCAAACAGATCGGTATCTCAAAGCTCAGAGCACAACTCAGTCGGAAAAAGAACCTCGACTCAAAAGGAATAGCCCAAATACTCTCACAGGTATGTCGGAGAACCCTCAACGACTCAATCTGATAATGCACGACCATGGCTGAGTCGGGAAACCTCCGCGACTCGATCTACCAGAACCCCAAATATCCTCAGAACTAAGTGGGAGAACCATCTCCACCACTAAATCAGATACATAACCCATGATCTAGGATAAACCCCATCGATCCCCAACAAGGAAGAAGAACTCACAGGACACTAGAACTCAGCACACATGCTCTAAAAATCCACTCGGCCCCCCAGCACGAGTACACAAGCACCCTGAACCTATGCCAGACTTTTGGCAACCCATAACTTAAAAACCTCTTTGAAAACATTGATTTTTCCTTAAAACGGACTTTTCGATTTTTTAAAACGGTTCAGGTGCAATCACGATGCAAACAAAGCATGAAACCTAGTGTCATGTGATATCAGGAGTCTACTAAAAATAATCCGGGGTTCCAATAAATTTTAGAGAAAATTCCAGGCAATTATCAGATGTAAAAACAGCGAAAATGCTAAATAAACATGAACAACTTGCATTCAATAGCATTAAGGGGCATTCCATAAATTTTGGAGAAATTCCAACCCACCTGGAACGCATTCCGCATGGCAATCACTGAAGTCGGTGAAGCGTCGAATCGCTCGCTGCCGCGAATCTGCCGAAAAAAAAATCCCCGGAAGCTCAATAATTACCCTCGAGTCTTCACAAAATTCTGCGTGCAATTCGGCTCACTCCTCGGCCAAAACACAGTGCAAACAAGGGCTCAACTAAACTACAATCCACCAACAGCTAGCTCACTACAAACAACAACTCCGCCATGAGTTACAGCTTCCCAATGCACCAACCACCATACAACACTAAGTATCAGCACAATTTAATTACATACCCCTTAAACACTAACTACATAAGTCCATACAACCCTCAAAAGCTCCAATGCATATTGATAAGTAAAGTCCACAGCTCACAGACACATTTCTAACATAAATCCTTTAATACAATAGATCCAAGCCCAATTGCTCAGACTACACACACACTAAATCCATAGCACTCACACATACTTCAGCATCAGGTACAGCCCCATCAAGCTCCTCCCCGACCTCAAGTCTACACATAAATACAAAACTCCACTTAAGAGCCAATTGCACATTAAAAATAAAGTTACAGGCTCAACCTCTTAATTCCACCCTGACACTCTATCAATGTGAATAATTAATTCCATTAAAATTACATATACCCCACACAAAGCTCACAGCTACACAAAAGGATCCTCATCATCATCATCATCATCTTCATCACCATCATCATCAGCTCATCAACACCATCATCAGCTTCATGCACAAACCAAAAGCTGCTGCAACAACAAGGGAAGAGAGAGAGAGAGAATAAAAAAAAATCCGAACTCAAGCCGCAGCCTGCCGCGGGTTCCCAAGGACGTTGCGCGGCGCATGGGCCCGCCGCTGCGCGGCGGCCCAGCCTGCTGCACGCGCGCCCCGCGCGGCCTGCGCAGCGCCCGCGCGGGGCCCCGCGCGGCGCCCGCTCGGCGCCTGCGCGTGGCCTGCGCAGCGCGCCCGCGCGGGGCCTTGCGCAGCGCCTGCGCGGCGCCCTGCGCAGCGCGCGCCGCTCAGCCGCCCCCCGCGCGGGGCCTGCGCAACGCCCTGCGCGGCGCCCTGCTGCGCTTGCCCGCGCAGCAGAGCGCACCAGCCGCGCGCCAGCCTTGTGCCGCTGCCACCCGCGGCTCCTGCTGCCGCTCCCCACAGCCAGCACCACGAGCCCAAGACAAGCAGTCCAGAGCAACACACCGCTCACCAACTAAGCGAGCTCTCTTTCTCTCTCAACCAGAGCTCACCCTTTCTCACTCTAAAAAACACAAAAACTGAACATACCACGATGGGGGCTCGACGGGTGCGCTCGCCAGCTAGCTCCACACGGCTTCGAGTTAGAAACCCACCATCGCATCACCCTTCCATTTCCTCTCCTCCCCCCTCTTTTCTTCTCCTTGATCTTCTTTTTCCTCTCATTCTCACCCTTTCCTCAATTCCTCTCTTCTTCCATAATTTCCCCTGCTTCACCCTTGAAGAAGATGTTGATGACGTGGCAGATAATTAGCAGCAGGCTAATTAATTAAGGGGTGGGAGGGGTAGTTGGCAGTCATAAATGCGCCTCAAAATATCTCAAGACTCTCACTTTAAAATCTCTTTTCCATGCCACTTAACTATTTCTTCTTACTTCCACAAGCAAAAACCACTTATTAAATTAACATTAATTAATTAATCCAAATTAGGCCAACTCGAGTCACTTTTGCCTTCGGGGCCTCCGCAACCTGTCCGGAAGAACCTCCGAACTATCTCCGCTGAATCTGAAAATAACGCCCTGTTACAAGTGTTTCCCAATTTTTCTGAACACCACTGTGGAGTCGAGGCTTCCCACACCAGTCCTCTATCGGCGCACTATGCCCGAAACTCCGATTCAAGCTGGGGCGTCCGCCGTTGATCCGAATCAACCCGCAATCATCTGTAAACACATAGCAACACGCCCGAGGTAAATCCTCCGTGCCACGCCATCTCACAAGGTCGGTGCGCCATCCGAAACATCCGGTATTCTACACTCTCCCCCTCCTTAAAAGGGTTTTCGTCCTCGAAACCAGAATAAATCCATAACTCATGAGGGTGACTAAATACACTTCTCCGTCAGCCAAACTCGCGGATTAAACTCCCCATATAAACTCAAGTCTAAATCCCTGCGGATTGTTGCTTCCACAAATCAGTTCTTCAAGACCCAGTCTAAGCCTCCAATTTGGCATAACCCCCTCCATTGCTCCTTAGCAACTATAAACTCAAGCTCAACATCGGGAAACAATGCTCAATTTCCAACTCTCAATTCTAAGTTCCAAAGTGGCGACCACAGATCAAACACCTCATTCCAAGGTTGCACTGCCCGCCTTGCCAAGGCGTACTGACCATAATGTCCTTGCCGGGATAATGATATGCTATACGGTCAACCTTACAATCCCAATAACTCTGTTCACCCGCGTTACCTCAACCCAAAATCTTCCTGAGTAACCAGTACTTCAGGTCCGAGGGTCACTAGATAACTTCACACTCTTTCTATCGCTGGCAACTTCAACAACAAAGCTTATCCTCCTCAGCTTTATCTCTTCCAAGCTACACTGGCTTGCATAATCAGAGCTTTGTCCTTCGTCGCTACAGGCTAATTCCCACCGCATTACTCTTCGTTGGTTCCCATCACCCATGCAGCTAATATCGCAAGGTCTACAACAAACCTTCCAAAGCCAAAGTTCAAATCCTCAAGTGCTCATCATGATCTACGTCGCCTCAGAAGTAGATCTAATTACCCTCGACGGTACTACTACCAACCCGTCCGACATACTGGAACACTCAATTTTCCCCAAATCCTAAAGGCCGCAAGGCCTCAGTCAATCCACTTGACCTTGCTAAAAGCCCATAATGCCCTACTGGTTCCTGAACACTATCAGGGCACGCCCTCGGCTGTAAGGTTCCAAAATACTGACAATCTCTCGAAGGCATCTGCCAAACACAATCCAAATCTATCTGTGTTCGAACCATCCAAGACACTCTCCCGTTTGTACTCACAACGTAGCATCCTATCACTAAACGGTGTACCACGGTCGTGGCATCCTACTCAAGTATCAATCTCTCGTATGCTCCCTGTCGTAATCCCACGACGTAGCACTGGTCACACGGACTTCTCAATCCATCAGAATCGCAAAACTGCGCTATCACCCCCTCTCTGTCTCGAGTGATACTCCAGGAGGTGCTACCGGAGTTGGCACATTTCGAAAATTGCGTCATCACTATCTCGATCTCAATCTAACTAAACGCGGCTCACTAACAGCTCAAGTAGACTTACTCCCGGATCACGCGGCGGTAAGGAAAATCTTTACTCCCGGTGCCGCCGTCGCACCTCCCTCTAACAGTCGCAAGCCATGCGCTACAACCACGACTCAACTTCCGTCGTGCTCGAGCTCCCACTATAAACACCACTCCTCCTGACCAGGTTCACGGAGGGTCATTGTCCTCTCTCGATATCCATGGAAGCAAAAATTGAATAGCCAATCCCTATCCAACCTCATAACAATATTTCTACACTGATGTAGGACTAATACTCAGTGGTCAAATCCAAAGTCCTATCTGCAACCGGGCAGGACTGCAACACTCCTCCATGTGCTAAACATGAACTGGAACCTGACCCTCACGTGCACAAGCTAATAGTCCTATCTCTGGCCCTACGAAGCTATCCCTGCTCTACTAAAGCACACACAGCGGCGTCGGCATTAACACGCTCTAATCTCCGATGACACGAGGAAAAATCACCCCAGGTAAGAACGCGATCCACTAACCTTGCGTCCTCTATCCGGCTGTCACATCTGCATCTTCTAGACTGTTTGGTGCCATCACTCAATCCGTCTCGCGTCACTCTCCATCAGCCTGCCGGTAAATCGGAATGAACCCTTCATCATGAATGGGGTAGTGGGGGTGCCGTCGCAAGGGCAAAACCAAGAGCACTACTC
>CM055073.1:10910348-10958241 GCA_029204045.2 Tillandsia leiboldiana
CACCTTTCCGAATCATCCGATTCATTGTCCGTTGCATTCTTTTCAACAGTGGAGTTGGACAATGACTCGGACGTACTTGCCATTAAGCACATGAAGCGTGAAGATGTGGACGCGTGGAACGCAGTTGCGTTGTCTTCTTCATCACTCGACGATGACTCATTTGACGATGAGGTGTCATCCCAAGTGACGGCTTGCATCGCCTTCTTCTTAGACGGATTCTTAGTTGGACATTCCGTTGAGATATGGCCGTACCCTCGGCACTTGAAGCATTGGACTTGTCCTTCTGTGGTTTTCTTATCCTTAGAAAAGCCCTCTTGCTTTCTTGACTTGTAACTTGAAGAACCCTTGCCTTTCTTCCACTTTCCGAAGGATGGAGTTTTGCTTGAATTACCCCTTCGAAAATTTCGGCGAAACTTCCTTGTCAAGAGAGCGAGCTGCTTCTCAAAGTCCTCCATAGATAGGTTCTCGTCATCGCCTGAGGAGGATGAATCCGCGTCTTCTTCTTTTGTTGTTTTCAAAGCATAACCTGAAGACTTAGAAGAGGATGCCTTTCCCGAAGAATAGTTAGTAGGAAATGTCATTTCATAAGTTTGTAAAGAACCAACTAATTCTTCTACACGGATTTCGTCCGGGTGTTTAATAGTTTCAATGGCTGTAACCTTGGAACGAAATCTTTCAGGAAGAGTTCTTAAGATCTTTCTTACAATTTTAAATTCTGGAATCTTCTCTCCCAAGTTAGCACATGAGTTTACGATGTCTTGCAATCGTGTGTAATAGTCTGTGAACGATTCATTTTCTGCCATGAAAATAGAGTCAAACTTGCTCGTAAGCATTTGCAGTTTCTGAATCTTCACAAGGTTAGTTCCCTCATGCGTAACTTGAAGAACATCCCAGATTTCCTTCGCAGTCTCACATGCCGAGACGCGAGAGAACTCTGTTTGTGATAAGGCATTAAATAAAGCATTTATTTCCTTGCCATTGTAAGAAGATATATCAATCTCTTCCTTGGTCCATTTCGACCTAGGTTTGATGGTGCGAACATCACCAATAAATTCAGTTGGATTAGACCATCCTAATTCAATTGATTGCCACACCCGTTCGTCGATGGAAATTAAAAAGGCTTTCATCCGTACTTTCCAGTACGCATAATTTGTTCCATCGAAGAACGGGGGTCTGTTGATGTTTCCACCTTCAACCATTGTTTACAACCCTATTCCCTCTCTGATACCACTTGTTGGGTTATATGAATAATAGGATCTAAATAGGGGAAAAAACACCTAGAGGGGGGGTGAATAGGTGTAAACCATAAACACTCAAAAATTTTTGCGATATAAAAACCCAATGCGGAAAAATAAATAACACGCAGAGATTTTTTACGTCGAAAACTCCAAACCGGAGTAAAAAACCACGGGACCGATAACACGGTGAAATCCACTAGAATTAAACACGTACAAGGTGATATACCGTACTCACAGACGACTCAACCTTTTCCATACGCTCTTAGTTGATCTTCTCCGCTCGCTCCACGACGCTTCTCGAATCCACGATGTGCGTCCAACGCCGAATCCACGGCGTCCAACGTCGAGTCCACGACGTCCGACCGAATCCACGGTCTTCACCCAGTAGCACGCTTCGAATCCACGAACGTACCTCGCTCCGAATCCACGAGAGCGGTTGCACCTTGAATCCACAAGGCCACGCGAGTCCACGCGCCGATTTTGGGGTAAATCATTGTTTTTTGGGTGGTGATGTGACGCCCCACTTCCCAGGGGGTCACCCATCCTAGAACTACTCTAGCTCTAGCACGCTTAACTCTCATGTTCCTCTTGGATCTTGCTACCATCCAAAATGCTATAGCCGGGTTAGAGATTTTAGTCCTATTATATCATTTATATAGAGGACTAATCCAAATTCCGGGGGTGTTACATTCTTCCCCCCTTTAAGCCCTGACGTCCACGTCAGGCTCAAGCACACTCACAAGCACCAGGCGATGTGAGACTCGTCTCGCTAGCCTTAGCCGACCTTGTGAGGAGCTGCACTCCACTCACAACGGTCATTAGCCGGGGAGCCTCGCTCTGCCCACTATATAACCTGGCTCAGCCGAGACTCATCTCACATTTCCGGCTGGTGAATGGCTCTGATACCAACTGTGACGCCCCAACTTCCCAGGGGGTCACCCATCCTAGAACTACTCTAGCTCTAGCACGCTTAACTCTCATGTTCCTCTTGGATCTTGCTACCATCCAAAATGCTATAGCCGGGTTAGAGATTTTAGTCCTATTATATCATTTATATAGAGGACTAATCCAAATTCCGGGGGTGTTACAGGTGATGATCCGCCGAATACTTAGATCAAAGATAGATAGGAAATACCATCTAAGTATTCATTAGTTTGATTCAACTCAAAATGTGAGTATGAAAACATAGAATCAAACTAATCAATATAGATGAAGAAACATAGAATTAATCTAGTTATTTCCTTTCTTCTCTATATGTGGATCTGAGGCCGTATAAGATGATATTTGATTATGACGGCTATTTGGATTTACGGCCTCTTTTTGGACTAACCCTAGAAAAAGAATCATAGGGTTTATTTATAGGTTAGAAACCCTTGGAAGAAGATAAGGATCAAAAACTAACCTTTTCTGGAGTTTTTACATGACGACGATCCGGATCGGAGATCGGCGATCCGGATTGCAGTAGCGAGAAAAACATATTCCAGAAAAACGAAGGTTCGGGATACGGATCGAAGTGCTTGATCCGGATCGTTCATACAGTTCACCAAACATCAACGTTCGGGATCCGGATTGCAGTAGCCTGATCCGGATCGTTCAAATAAAATGGTAAACTCAATGTTCGGGATCCGGATCAAGGGAAGCTACGATCCGGATTGAACTGGTGTATGAACGAACCACCTTCGGGATCCGGATTGAACAATCTGATCCGGATCCTGAACATGTCCCATGTCCAGTTTTTGATATTTATGCAATAATTAATCCATCCAAGTGTTTCTACGCTATAAGAAGTATTCGGATCACCAAAGATATTAAGTTAAACATACCTGATCTTTTTGAATTCTTCTTTCTTGAGATTGAGTTATATGATCCAACTTCCTTTACCTTCAATCTTCAAGACTTAACCGAATTCACGAAATACGCCAACTCAAATTCCGTAACATGTTGCATGGCATAGTAAAAAGCAAAACTGCATTGCACTCTCGACTGCCGAAGCGGAATATATCTCAGCGGGTAGTTGTTCAACTCAACTCATTTGGAAGAAAAGCGTGTTGAGCGACTTCCGAATTTCAGCAACTTCGGTAATAATTCTTTGTGACAACACAAGTGCTTTAAATATTTCTAAAAATCATGTGTTGCACTCAAGAACAAAACACATTGAACTTAGATATCATTTTCTAAGAGAGCTAGTTGAATCAAATATTCTTCAACTTTCCTACATTTCAACTGAGGATCAATTAGCTGACATTTTAACAAAACCTTTGGATCAAAAACGATTTATTCATTTGCGTAAGGCAATTGGAATGCTTTTCTTGAAATAATTTCTTTTTGAAAACATTGCTTAGGTTAGGTTTTGTTTTGTGTTTTTATTCATTATCTATGTTTGTACATAGAACATTAATTGAGCATTAGTACTATTGACTTTAACTGCATCCTTTTATATAATTTGGAATTTATTATGCTTTGGATATCATAATAATTCATTTGATGCAATTGTGAGGTCCCGGAATCCCCCGCGTAGAGTTTGCTGGTTGTTGGGCAGCTTTTGGTGGCCGTTGGGAGTGTTTGTGCGCATGTCGGGCCCGAGAAATGGATTTGTGGTGCAATTCGGGTTTTAGTTTGCATCACTGGAGGCCTGCGTGATGTGTCGGTGGTGTTTGTGCGCAATTTGGACACAAGTTTTGGACCTTGGGCTCAAAAGGAGATCCCGTGGAAATTGGAGGACCCGTCGAGTGTTTGGAAGTGGTTTCGCGCGACGCAGATGTCAAATTTGGACTCCGGGCGAAGTTTGGATAAAAGATTACCCCTCCGGTTGCCTTCGGGAATTTTTAGAGTTGCAATTTGGCAAATCAGACTTCAGAATTGGGCCCGGCGCGGAAATCGGATCAAATTGGCTATCCGGGGGCACTCCGCAATTTTCGGTTCAGAATTTGGAAAAATGGACATCGTTTTTGGATTCAGCGCGCGAAATCGCTAGGAATGGACTATTTACTTGTTTGGTTTGGAGCCCGGTTGAGTTGCGCGTTTTTCGAGACATCGCGGCACGTTTTTCGAGGTGTGGCGCGGATCCCGAGGTGGCGCGCGGCTCGAGGCGGCGTACGGACGCGGGAATGCGCGCGTCTGGCGCGCATTGGGAACACGCACCTGCGCGGCTCAGCGCAGGGGCCGCCACGTGGCGGCCCCCCGTTGGCGCCCGCGCGAGCGCGGGGGCACGCGCGCCTGTGTAACGGGCGCGTGTCCCGCGCCTGGGGGGCGCGCGGTGTAACGCGCCCGTGTGGCGGGCGCGTTACCGCACGCCGCGTGGCACCGTGGGCGCGCGCGTGGACCGGGCACGCGCACCCATGCGCCGTGGACCGGCGGTTGTGGCCTCCCATTGGCCAGCGCCGTGGACCGGGCCCGTGGACCGGGACCGTGGACCACCTCTTTCTCTTTTCTTTTTCTTCTTCTTCTTTCTCCCCCGAGCGCCATTTCTTCTCCTCTTTCTTTTCTTCCTTCTTCACCCGAGCGAGAGAGGGAGTGAGGAGGAGATTTTTGGGGGTTGTGGCGGTGCGCCGTGGACCTCGCGGAGCGCGCGAGGTGTTCCAAACGGGTCGGTTGGGCGGTGCGACGCGTCGAGGTTGGTCCCGCACTTTGTTTTTTCGGTGTTTTTAGCACAGTTTTGGAGCGTTCTTTTGAACAGTGTTTTAACCCTCTTGCTCTTATCTGTGTTAGGGACTGTGTTTTACTGCACTGTTTTGCGTGCGGTCCCCGACGGCGTGCACCGTTTTGCGTGCGGACTCCGTTTTGCGCACGGGTCTCGGCACAGTGCTCCGTTTTGCGTGCAGACTCCGTTTTGCGCGCGGGTTTCGGCACCGTGCTCCGTTTTGCGTGCGGACTCCGTTTTGCGCGCGGGTCTCGGCACAGTGCTCCGTTTTGCGTGCGGACTCCGTTTTGCGTGCGGGTCTCGGCACAGTGCTCTGTTTTGCGTGCAGACTCCGTTTTGCGCGCGGGTTTCGGCACCGTGCTCCGTTTTGCGTGCAGACTCCGGCAGCGGGCATCGTTTTGCGTGCGGATCGCGCGGAGGCCAATTGCAAGTGTCTACGAGCAATTGGTGGCAATCGAGGTGGGTGGCCTTGCTTTCAGGATCTATGGACTGTGCTCTAATTCTATTGATATAGAATCATGCATGATAGTGGTTGGACTTGGTAGCATGCTAGAATTTGAATGTTATTATTCCTTGTATTTATCTGTTGATCGTTTGATCTCTTCTACTTCCTACCGCCTGTTAAATATCTGTTATCTTGGAACCTGACCTAGCACCCCTGTCATATGTTGCATGTGTAACCAGACCAGTAGAAAACCCTCACTTGGGCTAGGGTTATTTATGTTTAGACATCCACACTTTATGTTTCATTCCTGGACTTAGTGTTATCCTCGCCCGGGTAGTGGGCCGAGCGGTCGGGACTTCTTTTTAGTGTGGGATGCGTTTGCACTCGTGCTTGGGAGCAGAGTGGAGTCTGGTAGATGTAGTGTACCGCTTATCTGTACCGGGAACCGTTTTGGGTAAACGGTGGTCCCGGGAGGTCTTGTTTTCCCCTGTTGGGGTTGTCGCCACTGTGTTAGTGGGTGTAGTTTACTAGTGTTAGCCGGACCTAGAACCCAGAACCCTTTTCGACATACACATGATTTTAGTCTACCAATGTTTTCTTCCAAGCATCGAAGGGCCGCTGGAGTCTGTTCTTGTTTGATTGGACAAAGGCATCAGCCCTTCGGGGCTTGGGTAAAACACTTTTTTTTCTAACTGTTTTTCTAAAGAAAACTAAAATCATTAAATATGGATTTCTTCTAGATCAAATGATTTTCAATAACAAATGTCACCTTTTTCTTGTAAATCTCCCCACTCGAAAGGATTCGAGTGATCCGGGTTCTAGGGGCCGTTCCGTTGTCGGGACGAAAGCCACTGGGGCCGAGCCTGGAACCTGTTCTTGTTTGATAGGGTTGTAGGTGTAGGTCTCCCGGGACTTTCGGGCCCTGTTGGTGTTTTCTGCGTGTCGTACCGAGGTTATTGTGTTCCCGAACTATAAGGGATCGGGAACTTCGATAGGCGGAGCCTAGAGTCTGTTCTTGTTTGATAGGGTTCTTAGCACCGGTCTATCGGGTTTCCGAACCCTTATGGTGTCGGTCTTTCCTGTGAGTTTAGTGTTCTGTTGTGGGAGCCGTCTGGTGGACGGTGGCCCCAGCTGTGTGGTTTTCCAGCCTGTGGTTGAGAGTTGGTGTTGTTGGTCGATCTTGTTGATCGTGGTTGGACTATAGCCTGCATGAGCCATATTTGAGCTCGACAGAGATACGCGGATACTTTCCTCGGTGGGGTCGCTCCCCTCGAGAGCCACTCCGGAGTTGGGCCTGTTACTTGCTATCGCAACTTGTCGACGCCGTCCCTCTGACTGTGCCAGTTAGTGGCAGTCACGGACCCCCTACGGTAGACCCGTCCTGTTGAGGATGTGCGGCAGTAGGTGGGCGCAGGTTTGACTGGACCCTTTGAGGCAGTCAGTATAGATTTGGTGAGTTTACTGTGTGTGTTAGTAGATGCATCATGTTCCATCTGTTCCTTTTCTTGAGCATCTAGATAGAGGCATAGTAGCTGTAGAGTTACTTTTCCAGCCATTTCATTTCAGTATTATTGTTACTTTATGCCTCTAGTAGACTTGGTGGGCAGACCGTCGGGCTTGTTGGCGGCACCCACTAAGAACTACTTGGGACGTAGTTCTCACAGCCGTCGTGGTGTATTTTCCCACAGGGACTTCTACTCCTGTTCCTGCTGCTCCTGTTGCTGCTTCTTCTGATCGAGGTAAGGGAGTCGCGAGATAGTTCCCTACCAGTCATCGTCCAGAGAGTAGATGTGCCCCCGGTCTTGTTTGAGAGTTTATGTTGAGCGACCTTGTAGTGAGGTATAGAGTTGTATTTTATTTTACTGGTTGAGAGACTTATGTACTTTTGGTGAGGACCTTGTGTTGTATATAGCTTTTATTTCTAGCAATTTTACTTTCAGCTCTGATATCTGTATAGTATAGATGCTCTTTTGCCGGTTAGTCGCTTCGTCTATACGGGGCTTCCCGTATGGGCGGCGGATCTGTTGGCGAGCCCGGGTCGCAGTTTGGACCCCGGGGCGTGACAGATTAGGTGGTATCAGAGCCTAGGTTGTAGGTCGTGGTGGACTTAGAAACCCTAGGCTTGTGGTTGGACATTAGGATGACTACGTGAGAGTCGTGACTTATAGCGAGAGTCCTGATTGAGTTTCATACCTCTCCTAAGAGACGGGATGAGTGATTGGCATGTTTATTCTCCTAAGTGATTATGTTGGCTGCAGACAACATAATGCTATGGAATGGGTGACATGTCTTAGACTTTCGCTGGATTGGGTCGTATGGTTGTTGTGTCCTGATGTTTGTTATTGTGCAGTGGACTATGATGCCTCTGAGACGTCGTGCAGTGTGGTGAAGATGGCACATCCCGCATCTGATGGGTACCCGAGCAGCGGGAGGCAGAGCTATTAGAGCAGAGCGAGACCCAGGGTTATGGACCCAGATGTTACCGATGTCGGACGCTGTCCGATGCCAGGAGTAGGCCATGGAACGTTTGATGCGCCTGTTGGAGCAGAGAACACAGCCAGTTGCAGTACTGCTTGAGAGTCCTCCAGCACCTCCTTCCCATGCAGTGGCATATGCAGTTGTATTAGTGGCACCGATGGAGCGAGCAACCCCCTCCGTGTCGACGAGTAGTGCCGAGGCACCGAGGTAGGGTGGATGGCGGATAGTAGATAAACTTTGGGACATCATCGGTCGATAGGGCCAGTCCCGGCAGTCCGATCCACCCCGATTTGCAGGTTTGAGCTTGGAGCAGTGGGAGGCTGAAAACTGGATAGCAACAATGGAGAAGCTTCAGGTACACTTGGCTACGCACTTTTGGGAAGAGGACGCCGAGATTTGGTGGCGTCGAGTTCGTCCTGCTGGACCACCGAGAGTGCAGTTGTTGACTTGGAACCAGTTTCGTGCTTAACTGCTCAAGGCCTTCTTTCCTGACAGTGTAAGCAGAAACTGGAACGGGATCCTAGACGCCTGCAGCAGGGGAGTCGACCTCTTCTGGAGTATGTTCGCGAGTTTTGCGATTGTTGAGCAGTGTACCCCATGTCGCCCAGGATGAGGCCCAGGAAGTTGAGCTAGTTGAGAGAGGACTGCATCGGAATATCTATCACTTGGTGTATTCTCGACGAGTGCCGACATTAGATGCAGCGATTGAGCAGGCTCGGTGGGTTGACCGAGGATCAGTGATCACGTCAGAGAGAGACGGAGCGCCAGGGACCAGCTCCGGGGAGAGACATCCAATGCCGCCTGAGTTTGGATAGTTGAGTAGATCGAGACCCCCGGGGCCGCCATGATCCCTGTCTGAGGGTCGTGAGTCTCAGAGGAGACAGAGACCAGGAGGTTCTCCACAGCCGATGTATCAGCAGCAGCAGCGGGATGACTATGTCATTTGTGGTAGGCCGCATTCTGCGTCGCAGTGTGACCACGGGCAGAGGCGATGTTTTTCGTGTGGACAGTCGGGGCATTTTCAGGCAGCATGCCCTCGAGTAGTACTTACAGCAATACCGCTTGCGACGGCACCCCCTCTCCCTCTTCGGGATGAAGGAACTCCGCCGATTACCGCCAGGCAGATAGGGATACGACGTCGGGGCAGACTGAGCGACGACCACCTACATCGAGCGGATGAGTCTGTACCGCCCGGTTGGAGGGCGCTACGGCAGTGGACCAGGTTGTCACGAGCATGTTTTCTTTACAGCAGTTTGGGTTGAGTGTTTTCGGCTTTGCTGTCTGGACTGGAGGTAGAGTTGTTACCACGTGCACTAGAGGTACAGGTTCCTGTTGGTGTTGTGCATGTGGGGGAGCCTTTTGGATTGTGTCCAGTACTGTCGAGGCTTGGAATTATACCGGCAGGTGTTACAGTTCAGGGGCAGCTCCACGACTCAGATTGAGCACACTGGATGGACCAGTTGTTGCGGTATTGTTCAACGGCTAATTGTGGAATGAGATCAGTTAACCTTCCGCGAGTTGGACTAGAGGAGTTCATTTTCATAGATCACCGGGGTATCCTTCCTTCAGCTGTGGCTTCAGCGGTTTGCGGCTTGGTGCTACTTTTGGATCGTTGGCGACGATTAGGACTAGAGGTTGTGTCCGTAGGGGTCGCGATTAGATCGTAGCTTTCGTTTTGTTGCCACGGCAGGAACGACTTCAACACTTCTCTCCCTTTTCTCCCCGGTGTGCTGAAATTTTCGAACGGAACGAAAACTTCGAAAGACTGCTCCAGAAATGGAGACGGTGCCCGAACCTGTTCTTGTTTGATTGGGGCAAGGGCATTGGTGCTTTCGAAATTTTCGGACTTTTCGTTAATTTCAGCCGTTTTCTAAATTGAGAGTTGTGGTTGACGACTTTCCAGCTGGTGGGGCCTTTACCCTTCTTGTTGGTTGTGTTGGCGTAGCACGTGTAGTATTGGACGAGTAGAGTTGGTCGTTCTTCCTTGTCCTCTGTCCTTTGGAACTTCTGAGTTTTTCCAGCTTTCGGACTCCTGGCCGTGTGGAACTCGCTTCGCGGAGTGTGCGTAGCGACTGGGGAGATGGAGACGGTGTTGATGGATACTTACTTGTGGCTTCGGAACTCCCCTTTTGGGCTGTGTTAGTTTCGAGGACGAAACTTTCTTTTAGTGGGGGAGAGTGTGAGGTCCCGGAATCCCCCGGGTAGAGTTTGCTGGTTGTTGGGCAGCTTTTGGTGGCCGTTGGGAGTGTTTGTGCGCATGTCGGGCCCGAGAAATGGATTTGTGGTGCAATTCGGGTTTTAGTTTGCATCACTGGAGGCCTGCGTGATGTGTCGGTGGTGTTTGTGCGCAATTTGGACACAAGTGTTGGACCTTGGGCTCAAAATGAGATCCCGTGGAAATTGGAGGACCCGTCGAGTGTTTGGAAGTGGTTTCGCGCGACGCAGATGTCAAATTTGGACTCCTGGCGAAGTTTGGATAAAAGATTACCCCTCCGGTTGCCTTCGGGAATTTTTAGAGTTGCAATTTGGCAAATCGGACTTCAGAATTGGGCCCGGCGCGGAAATCAGATCAAGTTGGCTATCCGGGGGCACTCCGCAATTTTCGGTTCAGAATTTGGAAAAATGGACATCATTTTTGGATTCAGCGCGCGAAATCGCTAGGAATGGACTATTTACTTGTTTGGTTTGGAGCCCGGTTGAGTTGCGCGTTTTTCGAGACATCGCGGCACGTTTTTCGAGGTGTGGCGCGGATCCCGAGGTGGCGCGCGGCTCGAGGCGGCGTACGGACGCGGGAATGCGCGCGTCTGGCGCGCATTGGGAACACGCACCTGCGCGGGTCAGCGCAGGGGCCGCCACGTGGCGGCCCCGCGTTGGCGCCCGCGCGAGCGCGGGGGCACGCGCGCCTGTGTAACGGGCGCGTGTCCCGCGCCTGGGGGGCGCGCGGTGTAACGCGCCCGTGTGGCGGGCGCGTTACCGCACGCCGCGTGGTACCGTGGGCGCGCACGTGGACCGGGCGCGCGCACCCATGCGCCGTGGACCGGCGGTTGTGGCCTCCCATTGGCCAGCGCCGTGGACCGGGCCCGTGGACCGGGACCGTGGACCACCTCTTTCTCTTTTCTTTTTCTTCTTCTTCTTTCTCCCCCGAGCGCCATTTCTTCTCCTCTTTCTTTTCTTCCTTCTTCACCTGAGCGAGAGAGGGAGTGAGGAGGAGATTTTTGGGGGTTGTGGCGGTGCGCCGTGGACCTCGCGGAGCGCGCGAGGTGTTCCAAACGGGTCGGTTGGGCGGTGCGACGCGTCGAGGTTGGTCCCGCACTTTGTTTTTTCGGTGTTTTTAGCACAGTTTTGGAGCGTTCTTTTGAACAGTGTTTTAACCCTCTTGCTCTTATCTGTGTTAGGGACTGTGTTTTACTGCACTGTTTTGCGTGCGGTCCCCGATGGCGTGCACCGTTTTGCGTGCGGACTCCGTTTTGCGCGCGGGTCTCGGCACAGTGCTCCGTTTTGCGTGCAGACTCCGTTTTGCGCGCGGGTTTCGGCACCGTGCTCCGTTTTGCGTGCGGACTCCGTTTTGCGCGCGGGTCTCGGCACAGTGCTCCGTTTTGCGTGCGGACTCCGTTTTGCGCGCGGGTCTCGGCACAGTGCTCCGTTTTGCGTGCGGACTCCGTTTTGCGTGCGGGTTTCGGCACCGTGCTCCGTTTTGCGTGCAGACTCCGGCAGCGGGCATCGTTTTGCGTGCGGATCGCGTGGAGGCCAATTGCAAGTGTCTACGAGCAATTGGTGGCAATCGAGGTGGGTGGCCTTGCTTTCAGGATCTATGGACTGTGCTCTAATTCTAATGATATAGAATCATGCATGATAGTGGTTGGACTTGGTAGCATGCTAGAATTTGAATGTTATTATTCCTTGTATTTATCTATTGATCGTTTGATCTCTTCTACTTCCTACCGCCTGTTAAATATCTGTTATCTTGGAACCTGACCTAGCACCCCTGTCATATGTTGCATGTGTAACCAAACCAGTAGAAAACCCTCACTTGGGCTAGGGTTATTTATGTTTAGACATCCACACTTTATGTTTCATTCCTGGACTTAGTGTTATCCTCGCCCGGGTAGTGGGCCGAGCGGTCGGGACTTCTTTTTAGTGTGGGATGCGTTTGCACTCGTGCTTGGGAGCAGAGTGGAGTCTGGTAGATGTAGTGTACCGCTTATCTGTACCGGGAACCGTTTTGGGTAAACGGTGGTCCCGGGAGGTCTTGTTTTCCCCTGTTGGGGTTGTCGCCACTGTGTTAGTGGGTGTAGTTTACTAGTGTTAGCCGGACCTAGAACCCAGAACCCTTTTCGACATACACATGATTTTAGTCTACCAATGTTTTCTTCCAAGCATCGAAGGGCCGCTGGAGTCTGTTCTTGTTTGATTGGACAAAGGCATCAGCCCTTCGGGGCTTGGGTAAAACACTTTTTTCTAACTGTTTTTCTAAAGAAAACTAAAATCATTAAATATGGATTTCTTCTAGATCAAATGATTTTCAATAACAAATGTCACCTTTTTCTTGTAAATCTCCCCACTCGAAAGGATTCGAGTGATCCGGGTTCTAGGGGCCGTTCCGTTGTCGGGACGAAAGCCACGGGGGCCGAGCCTGGTACCTGTTCTTGTTTGATAGGGTTGTAGGTGTAGGTCTCCCGGGACTTTCGGGCCCTGTTGGTGTTTTCTGCGTGTCGTACCGAGGTTATTGTGTTCCCGAACTATAAGGGATCGGGAACTTCGATAGGCGGAGCCTAGAGTCTGTTCTTGTTTGATAGGGTTCTTAGCACCGGTCTATCGGGTTTCCGAACCCTTATGGTGTCGGTCTTTCCTGTGAGTTTAGTGTTCTGTTGTGGGAGCCGTCTGGTGGACGGTGGCCCCAGCTGTGTGGTTTTCCAGCCTGTGGTTGAGAGTTGGTGTTGTTGGTCGATCTTGTTGATCGTGGTTGGACTATAGCCTGCATGAACCATATTTGAGCTCGACAGAGATACGCGGATACTTTCCTCGGTGGGGTCGCTCCCCTCGAGAGCCACTCCGGAGTTGGGCCTGTTACTTGCTATCGCGACTTGTCGACGCCGTCCCTCTGACTGTGCCAGTTAGTGGCAGTCACGGACACCCTACGGTAGACCCGTCCTGTTGAGGATGTGCGGCAGTAGGTGGGCGCAGGTTTGACTGGACCCTTTGAGGCAGTCAGTATAGATTTGGTGAGTTTACTGTGTGTGTTAGTAGATACATCATGTTCCATCTGTTCCTTTTCTTGAGCATCTAGATAGAGGCATAGTAGCTGTAGAGTTACTTTTCCAGCCATTTCATTTCAGTATTATTGTTACTTTATGCCTCTAGTAGACTTGGTGGGCAGACCGTCGGGCTTGTTGGCGGCACCCACTGAGAACTACTTGGGACGTAGTTCTCACACCCGTCGTGGTGTATTTTCCCACAGGGACTTCTACTCCTGTTCCTGCTGCTCCTGTTGCTGCTTCTTCTGATCGAGGTAAGGGAGTCGCGAGATAGTTCCCTACCAGTCATCGTCCAGAGAGTAGATGTACCCCCGGTCTTGTTTGAGAGTTTATGTTGAGCGACCTTGTAGTGAGGTATAGAGTTGTATTTTATTTTACTGGTTGAGAGACTTATGTACTTTTGGTGAGGACCTTGTGTTGTATATAGCTTTTATTTCTAGCAGTTTTACTTTCAGCTCTGATATATGTATAGTATAGATGCTCTTTTGCAGGTTAGTCGCTTCGTCTATACGGGGCTTCCCGTATGGGCGGCGGATCTGTTGGCGAGCCCGGGTCGCAGTTTCGACCCCGGGGCGTGACAGCAATGATCATTTATGTCAATTAAGTCATCTTTGTTTTGATCAAAGTCAATTTCTCTCTCAAATGATCTCTTGGTATAGTTTTTATCCTATTTGACAATTTAGTCGAGTATGAAATCGAGATCAATCTTTGGGTGAATACTTTATATTTTAAATAATTGATAGCCAATTAAGGGGGAGTTAATGCAAATTGTTATGCTCAAAAGATGTGGAAAGTGTTACATCCCAATGAGGAGTGTGAAAACTACTACCACATGGAGGAAAGAGCTACCACCTCGGTAGTCCGAGTAATGTGTGCAGCTACCACATGTATACCAAGCATGGTTTTTCAAGTTGATTAAATAATATGCATTTTGAAATACTTGACTCTGTCAAATTTCAAGGTTGGTATAAGATGGGGATTTTATTGAAAGATGCTCAAAGAGCCACTCCTTACTATAATTTGACTAGATATATTATCTAATTTATTTGGGATTTCAAACATCTATTGATCTTGGTATTTCATTTTCTTTACCAAATTGATGATTTGATAAAGGCATTACTCATAAGATCATGATAGATGTAATTAAACTTGTTCAGCTTTAAGGGATTTAATTTTGTAATTAAACTTGTTCAACTTTAAGGGATTTAATTTTTAAAAATTTTCGTTTCATTATTTGGATATTTTTGATAGATTTTGCATAATCTATTTCTTTTATTATGAAATGATGATTTTCATTTAAAGTTGATACGCAAAAGTGCTTACAATCTTTTTCTGGATTTTCTGGAATTTTTCTGAATTTTTCTGAGGAAAAAGTTTGGAGCCGATCCGGACTGTACAATCCGTTCCGGATCCCGAACGCACGAAACTCCTGCGGGTAGCCGTTCCGGACTGCATTCATAGGGCGTTCCGGACCGCGTCTAGGGTTTATATGAAACAAAAGGGTTTTTGATTTTATTTCACCACAAGCTTTTGTTTCCAAGACTCTAGAGTTTCTCTCTCTAGAAAACATTCAATTTGCAGTCTTTTCAACTCAAGTTCTTCGATTCAAAGTGAGTTTTCTTGATCAAAACTTCGGTTTTTCACCGTTTTTATCTTTTTGCTCAAAACGTGAAGGAAATCATGTAACTTTTTCGTTTGAGATTGGTTTTTGATCAAATTTCTTTTGAAATAAGAACTCTGAGTAGATTAGTTTTGATTATATGCTAGGTATTCACTTGATTAACGGATTTTTAGGCCTCGATTTCTGAAAATTCGATTTTAGGGCATATAATAGAAATTTTTGAAAATCATGGGATTGATCTATTTTTAAAATTCTTTTTGCAAAACTAATTTGATTCCTAGTCTCTCTACACGATAATGATTGTTTAGGTACAATTTTTCAAATTTTTAAAAATAAACAATTTTTTCGTGTTCTTGAGTTGTTGCTCGCAGGACTCTTTTTCACAAAGATAGCAGAGATGGTGATCACCTGGATAATCTTTCTTCTTACTGCCATGGTTCACACAAGAGCAACTAAGAAGCCCTCTTGGGCTAAGAAGGGTCGAGAGGACTCGGATTCGGGATCAGAAACTGAATCCATTGACTGGGATGAACTATTGGTAGAAGCAACTGCACCAACTACTTCAAAGGGAAAAGCCCCTGCTGCATCTACAAAGACTGTACCAACTGCTGCAGATAAGGGCAAAGCTCCAATGGAAGAAACTCCTCACAAGTCGAAAAGAAAAAGCGTTGCACGCAAGAGAGGGAGTGCTCGTGGAATATCGATTGAGGAGCCACTAGCTAGTCAGCCTCCTCCACGAGATTTTATAAGCTCAGAAAGAATTAAGGACTTCGAAAAGAGGGAATGCATTGGTGAAAGGCATGTCAATCTCAAAGCTCTGAGGGAGCGATCTGCACTCTTTGGCACTCTCGTTGACAATGCGGGTCTTGCCCCCATCTGTCATTTCCCTGACCCTACTGGATATTGTCTTCACTCCGTGAGGATGTTTTATCAGAATGCATCAAAGTTGGTTGATCAAGAGGACGGGCATCGAGAATTTCTAACAATGGTTAGAAATGTTAAGATTAAGGTCACACCTCAACTAATTAGAGAGGTGCTAGGAATGAAGGCCCGGATTGAAGGAGCACATTACCTGAAAGGTCAAACCTTCTCCACCACCTCATGGAGAGTGGTAGTGGATGGAATTTGTCTTCCAGATACTCAGTCGATGGGGAACTCTGTCTTTTCAAAAGAACTTCAACCGGAGTATCGCTATTTGAATTTTATCATTTGCTACAACATTCTTCCTAACATGCAAACAAAAATTCTTAGATGGGATAGGATGTTATTTCCCTATCTTCTTGGAAACCCCACAGCGGCGATGGGATCAAACCTAAACATTCCATATCTCATTTGGTCAAGGATGACGCGGTATGTGGAACATGCGCATCCCACAGAGCGACTTCCCTACCCAGTTATAATTATGCGAATTCTGAAGAAGTTCAAAGTTGATATTTCATCATCGGCTTACATGCATAGCTTGGGAACAATCAACGATAGAATTATCGTGAAGTCCCTCTCAACTAAACAAGATGAGCGTCCTTCACCTCCTCGCAGACGCCGACCCTCAACTTCAGCAGCTACAGCTTCAGTACCACCAGCACCTTCAGCACAACCTGCACCTCCTTCGACTTCAAACGATGAAGCATCCGTTACATCGCTCTTTAAGGAGCAGCTGTGACGCCCCACTTCCCAGGGGGTCACCCATCCTAGAACTACTCTAGCTCTAGCACGCTTAACTCTCATGTTCCTCTTGGATCTTGCTACCATCCAAAATGCTATAGCCAGGTTAGAGATTTTAGTCCTATTATATCATTTATATAGAGGACTAATCCAAATTCCGGGGGTGCCACATTCTTCCCCCCTTTAAGCCCTGACGTCCACGTCAGGCTCAAGCACATTCACAAGCACCAGGCGATGTGAGACTCGTCTCCCTAGCCTTAGCCAACCTTGTGAGGAGCTGCACTCCACTCACAACGGTCATTAGCCGGGGAGCGCCTCGCTCTACCCGCTATATAACCCTGGCTCAGCCGAGACTCATCTCACATTTCCGGCTGGTGAATGGCTCCGATACCAACTGTGACGCCCCACTTCCCAGGGGGTCACCCATCCTAGAACTACTCTAGCTCTAGCACGCTTAACTCTCATGTTCCTCTTGGATCTTGCTACCATCCAAAATGCTATAGCCGGGTTAGAGATTTTAGTCCTATTATATCATTTATATAGAGGACTAATCCAAATTCCGGGGGTGTCACAGCAGCAACGCTTATCATTTGAGCAAGAGCAAATTACTAAAGAGCAGAAGCGAATTTCCGATGAACTTGAACTCATCACAGCAGCCCAGATTACCTTAACTAAGAAGTTCACTTCAATGAGCAAGTTGGTGAAAAAGATGTTCTAAAAGATGGGTTGTACTAGCTCTGAGGAATCGGAATCTGATGATTGATTTTCTTTCTAACTTTCTTTTGCAGGTTTTTAAGTTTTTAGTTCTTCCATTTACTCTTTGAACTTTTAACTCTCCTTCAGTTTTTGTAATTTTGGCTTGATTTAGTGACAAAAAGAGGGAGAGAGAGAACAAACAATGATCGACAATGATCGACTAATGGTTGTGAAAACTTTGAACTATGAAGGTAAGTACAACTTCAACTTTGGTTTTGTATTGGGTTTTGATGCATGCCTCGACTAACTATTTGGGCATGTAATATAACTAACAAGTTGTTGTTGACTAACAATTCTGTGACATTTGGAATTTTAATGCTTAGAAGATATGTCAATTTTTGATTGTGATCTTATTACATATCTAAATTCGTGAATGTCATGGTGAGTATAAACACTATCTCTGTGTTTGGTTTTGTATGCTAAAATTCTTGAGGTATCTAATGATCTCGTTTGTCAAGAATGATTTCTTTTTGCAGAGAGTACAGATGTCTAAGTCTAGAGTCTGTTCTAGGAGTTTATCTCATGTATTTATCTTTATTTGGATCTCCATTGTAAATTTTTGTTGTATGGTGATAGCAATAAAAATACATTTTTTGAATTTTCTTGAGTGGATTTTTGTTTTGTCACGAAATCGCCAAAGGGGGAGATTATTAAGGAATTTGTTTTGGCGTATTTCGTGAAAGTGGCTAAGTCTTGAAGATTGAAGATGAAGAAGCTTGAATCATATACCTCAATCTCAAGCAAGAAGAATTCAAAAGGATCAGGTATGTTTAACTAAATAATTTTGGTGATCCGAATACTTCTTATAGTCTAGAAACACTTGGATGGATTTTTAATCGCATAAAAATAAAAAACTGGACATATTATATGTTCAGGATCCGGAACAGGCAACCACAGTCCGGACCCCGAACATAGGGTAATTCATGCGCAATCCAGTCCGGAACACACCTGGTTTTGTTCCGGACCCCGAATGTGGGTTTTGCTGAAAATGCATGAACAGTCCGGACCGTGGCATTTCATTCCGGACCCCGAACGTGTATTTTTCTGGAAATAGTCTGTTTAGCCACGACAGTCCGGACCGCCGATTTCCAGTCCGGACCGTCGTCCTGAAAAATTCCAGATAAGGTTAGTTTTTGATTCTTATCCTCTTCCAATGGTTTCTAACCTATAAATAAATCCTACGATTCATTTTTTAGGGTACTCCAAAATACGGTCGAAAAAGAGAAATCCACCTATAGAGAATAAAGGAAATAACTAGATTTAATTTTATGTTTCTTCATCTATATTAATTAATTTGATTCTAGGTTTTCATACTTAGATTTTGAGTAGAATCAAATTAATGAATACTTAGATGGTATTTCCGATCTATTTCTAATCTAAGTATTCGGCGGATCATCACCACCCAAAAACAACGATTTTCCCAAAATCGGCGCGTGGACTCGCGTGGCCTTGTGGATTCAAGGTGCTACCGCTCTCGTGGATTCGGAGCGAGGTACGTTCGTGGATTCGAGATGTACTACTGGGTGAAGACCGTGGATTCGGTCAGACGTCGTCGATTCGACGTTGGACGCCGTGGATTCGGCGTTGGACGCTAATCGTGGATTCGAGGAGCGTTGCGGAGCGAGCGGAGAAGATCTACTAGGAGCGTATGGAAAAAGGTCGAGTCGTCTGTGAGTACGGTACATCACCTTTGTACGTGTGTTAATTCTAGTGGATTTCGCCGTGTTATCGGTCCCGTGGTTTTTTACTCCGGTTTTGTTGTTTTCCACATAAAAATCTTGCGTGTTATTTTTCATTTCCGTATTTGGTTTTATTGCGCAACGATTTTTGAGTGTTTATTGTTTACACCTATTCACCCCCCCTCTACGTGTTTTTTCTCCTATTTAGATCCATATTATACATAACCCATCAGATTGATCATACTAAGAAGAGATACCAAGCTTCAGATTTGCTTAAGTTTAAATTGGTAGATAGTAAACTAATGTCTGACCAGTTTCAGGATTTTGAGTACATTATTTAGCAGCTTAGATCTAGTGGTATAGATCTAGATGAGAGTTTTCTAGTTGCAACTTTAATAGATAAGTTGCCTCCTTCCTGGTCTAGCCATGCCAATTATCTGAACCACAATCAAAGAGAACTTTTCCTGAATTTTGTCCTAAGATCTCTTAGGATAGAAGAAACCAACCGAGCTAGAGATAAGAAGCCTAGCGAGCCTTCTACCCAAGCCAACCTAGTAGAGAACCTGAAACCTAAGGGTGGAAATTTCCAACCCTTTAGGAATTTTAAGAAGAAGCCTTTCCAACATAGAAAGTTCAACCCAAACTTTAAGAAGCCTGCACCTAAGGAGAGTGGAGTGAATTCTAGATGCTTTGTGCAGTAACCATGATTTTTAAAACAAGATTTTAAGTTTAAATAAATTTTCGAAATTAATTAATTGGCAAAAATATAATATTACTAGTGCAATTATGGCCCAAAAATACCAACTTTTGATCGGAGTCTGATCTTGAAAATCCGAGATCACCAGTGAGACCGTCTCGTCGAAACAAGAAAAGTTGATATTCACATGTCAACGATCCAACGGTCGGATCTTCCGCAAAATAGCGAAGAAAAGCGAGCCCCACAACTTAAGTTGTGAATAGTAACCCCTGATTTAAATACCTTCTCGACCAACATCGGCCGTTTCGCCGTCTGGACCCCAGACATAGTGGTATGAGTAGTCAATTCCAGCTATTTTCGACGTTCTGAGCGCAATGGCACTGACGAAATTTGCGTTTGGCGATCCGGGTGCATCGAAATGCGTGAGTCGTTCTATAACATAAAGAACTTTATGGCCCGAGATTTTATTCGAGCGCCGAATCAAGCAAGAAAATATGCTACTTGAAAGGTCTCGACGAGCCGGACGTCGTAGCGAAGTCCGTTTCGCAATTCGACGAACAGTTTGTCTCGAAATGTGTGAAAAGTGCCGAAAAAGCGGGTATTTTTGAAGAAACCCTAATATTTTATGTACCAAAATTTATGAGGCTTTTTGGTGAGGGTTCTGGGTGCATTTATCACCTGCAGCAGGGACCCTAGGGTTTTAGGTTAGTTGTGTGGGGGGTTCTTTGCAAATTTTGCAAAAATATGCATTAAAGCCAACTTGGCTCTTGGGCTTCTTGTGGGGGTTACACGAGGTGGCTCTTGGGATTTCTAACTCCCAGGAGTTATTCCTCATAACCCTGGGTGCGGGGATAGCTGAGGAGCCATCACCATTGAGGCCAACCCGAGGGGAAATCCGAGAGTGAGAGGGAGAGAGGAAGGTTGCACAAGGATCTCTAGCTTGCACCCTGAGGCTTCTAGGGAGTTCTTCTGCTTCCTGGGGAGTGAACCGAGGGAGTTGGAGGGCTGTGCGTGGCCGTGGAGAGTACCGGCTTCTTCCTTTATCTTCTCCAACTCCGGCGAAGGTAAGACTCTCTTCTCTCTGGTTTGTTGTCACGCCCCGGGTTCGAACTGCGACCCGGGCTCGCCAACAGATCCGCCGTCTGTGCGGAAACTGCCGCACAGACGAAACGTCTACCCTGCATAAGATCTATAGCTAAGCATGTATCAGAGCTAAAAAAGAACTAAAAGCTACAGAATGTAAAACACTGAACATCTAAATAAAAACAAATCCTCAATACAAGTCTCTCAACTTGTAAAAAGTGAATACAATCTCACAGATCTCTCAGACTGTCCAGTACAAAAGTGAAAACATAAAATATACCGGGTACATCTACCTCTGACTCTCAATGCTGGTAAGGAACTACTCGGCCACGTCCTCACCTCGATCTGCTGTCTCCGCGCGTCCTAAACTGGAACAGCAACCTCAGTAACCTGTCACCGCAGCGGGTGTGAGATCTACTGCAAAAGGTAGATCCCAGTGGGTACCGTTACCAATATCCACGGTATGCCCACTAAGTCTACTGGAGGCAAACAGATAGGTATGCAGATAGATAGATAAAAGGTAAGCTGAATGAAAACTACAGCTAATATGTGTCAACCATCATGCTCAAAAGGAAACTCTACTATAAACATGCTATGCATACCCTCGCTACTGCTAAAATGCCTCAGTATCAATGCTCAAAGGAAAGAACTCATCTAAGAACATAATATGTATACACCACTCGCACACGAGGTGCCCAATCAACCCAATCGAACTGACTGCCTCCTCGGGTCCAGTCAAACCTGCGCCTACCTACTGCCGTTATATCCATGTAGGACCGGACTGACGTAGGGCGTCCGTGACTGCCAAAACTGACCTAGCCAGAGGGACCGTGTCCGTAACTGCCAAAACTGGCCCAGCCAGAGGGACTGCGTCGACAAGTCGCGATACAAAAGTAACAGCTCCACTCCGGACGTGGCACTCGAGGGGCGCGACCCCACCGAGGAAAAGGTATCCGCGCACTCTGTCGAGCTCAATGTGGCAGTGCAGGCTATGGTCCAAAATCCACGCTCACTCTCAGAACGGAAAGACTCAGGATCCTCAAACATCTCGCACAACGGTCGGAGCACTCTCGACGACTCAGCTGATCAGCTCTCTCGAATCACGAGAAACAAGCAAACTCTACCAACTCGTGGCACAAAACACACTGGCTGGAGATACTCCACAGCCGGGATCGACTCACAACTCAGGGCTAATAAAACTGGTCGGACAACACACAACGACCCGGGACCACCGTCAACCCCAACGGTTCCCAACGACACTAGCACAGTCTAAACTCAGCTACCGGACTCCACTCAGCCCCCAGGCACGAGTGCAACAATGCCCCACAGAAACCTGACCCCTCGGCCCACTACCCGGGCGAGGCAACACTATGTCCAGGAAAGATGCAAAGTGTGGGATGTCTAATACATAAAGGAACCTAGCCCAAGTAAAGGCTCTCTACCATGGATTTAAGTGCCGTGGCACGGGGTCGTGCCGAAAACTTGCCGGCACGGTACGGCACGGTGCGTGCCGAGCCGTGCCGATGAGTGCCGGTCACAAATAATACATGCGTGCCGACACATAATGGCATGAAATATTTAATTTCTTTAGCAACAAAATTTTTTAATTGCTTATTATGTATCTTTATCAAATATTTTGAACTTTATTAAGAAAATTACTTAGTAATTTTAAGAAAAAAAGGTTTTGAACTGTGTCATCGGCACGGGAACTGTATCGTGCCGGTATCTTGTTGGCACGGTACGGCACGGTAGATACGGCCCGTGCCGATGGATACTTAAAACCTTGCTCTCTACTGACTCATCTGTGTCAATAAGCGGCACATGCAGGCTATAATCCACGATCAGACAGATCGGAAACTCAATGCTTTAAAGCACAACTCAGTCGGGAAACCTTCCACGACTCGAACTGATATGCCCTCACCAACCCCCGAGACACTGTTAAAAACATCCAAAAGTCAAATAAAAATCTCCTCGGCCCCCAGGCGCGAGGTTACATGCACCCTGGGACCCTGTCATCTCACTGGCAATCTCGCAGTTTAAAAACCACATTTAAAAAGCCAATTTTTCCTTAAAACGGGTTTCATGATTTTTAAAAATGATCCCGGTGCAAAAGTAATGCTTTCTAATCATGCAATCTAGTGTCATACTGTACCAGGAGTACACTAAAAATAATCTGGGGTTCCAAAGAATTTTCTGTAATTTTCTAGGCAACTATCAGATTTACCAACAGTGAAAATATTACACTAGACATGTTCAAATTGCATTCAGAAGAATTAAAGGGCATTCCATACATTTTGGAAGAAATTTCAACCCACCTGAAACGCTTTCCGCAGGCAACGCTGAAGTCGGGGAAGCGCCGAATCCTCAAATGACGAAAATTCCGAATATCGCACCGCGCGCGCGCACTGTCGTGAACCACAGAAAAATCCCTCGGAAGCTCAAATGAATCACTCGAGTCCTCTACAGTTTCTTGCGCGCATCCAGCTCACTCAATTGTCTACTCATAGTGTTCACAAAACTCAAGTACACTACAAATCCACCACCCAAGCACCACATTAAGCATTTGCCCACACTAATGAGTATGTGCTCACACAAACACAATTATTCCTATCCACCTACTCACAGCACATACACAGCCAAGCTTCAGCACAAATTAAACAAGGTACTCACAATCCCACAGCACACACACACTTCATACATACCTCCTCCATTACTTTACAAAAAACCACAGCACACTTAAAAAGCTCCAATTGCGCACACACACACACACACTCAAGTCCACATAATATCTGCACACTAATTAATAATGCTCACTTACACACTATAGAAGGGTTCTCTCTTCTCTGAGCTCAACAGTCCACACCAACAACTCACACTAAGCTCCAGCACAACATAATCCACAACATAAATCTTATACTCACAGCCCACTACAAGTCCCCATCAACACCACAAAACACAATTCTACAGCATCCTGAACATGCCTGCAGATTTCGCGGCAACTCCCTCGCACCCCGCGGCTCCGCGCAGTTCCCTGGCATGAACCCCGTCACAGACGACACCAACCTGAGAGAAAAAGAGAAAAACCCACAAAACTCAGTCAATCCCGGCACACAAACCGCCCCGCGACACCCCGGCAACCACAGCCTCGGCGTGCGCGCAAATAGTTCGCCGACACCAAAGCCGCGCCAACAGCGCGCTGTATGCGGCAGCCGCGCACTGCGCGCGGCCTTGCGGCCAAGTACAACACCAGCGCGGCGCTCCTGCAGGCATACCGCGCCCCCGCCTGGCTCCCCAGCGCGCAGGCCGCGCGCCCCTGCGCACTCGCTGCGCGGCCGCGCGGCATGCTTGCGTGCCCGCGCGCGCCTGCGCAGCGCCCGGGCGGCGCCCGCGCGGCGCCCTGCGTGCTCCTGCGCAGCGCCCGCGCGGCGCAGGGTCCCACCGCGCGACGCCCAGGCCCGCTGCGCGCGCCTCCTGTGTGCGCCCGCAGCGCGCCTGCCAGCAGCGCGGCGCCCGCTGCGCGCCCGCCTGCAGCGCGCGCGGCTCCCTTGATGCGGCAGCACCAAACCCAACCGTAGCCTCCCACACAAGGACAACCAGTCCAAAACCCACTCCAACCTCAAACCAAGCTAAGATAACAAAATCATCAACCGAAAAAATTCAAACCCAAGGCCTCTACAAAAAACTGCTACCAACCTTGATCGAGGCTCGGCGCGCTCCGCTCGTCGCGCTCTCCGCTCGGCTTCACGCAGGGGTCACCACCACTTGCCTTAGTCATTTCCTCCCTTTTTCCCCCTCTTTTCTCTTCTCTTCCCACATCATCTTCTTCTTCTTCCCCTTTTTCTTTCTTACTCTGTTTCTTCCAATTTACTCTGTTGCAGGTTGGAGGAGAAGAGGTGACGTGGCTACTTTAATTAGTGGATGGCTACTAATTAAGGGTGAATGGAAAACTATTAAATATTCCCAACATCAAAAATATCTAACTCCCTTATAACCATTTCCACTAATTCCAATCTCCTTTATTCACTAACTTCTTTTTCTTTCTTTCCATCTCTAATTCCATAACATACAAAAATTATCCAAATTAATTAAATTAATTAATTAATCCCTTTTTTGCGAACTCTAAGTCACTTTTTACCCTCGGGGCCTCCGCACCAGTTCGGAATCTCCCGAACTCCGCTGTAATCTAAAAATACACATGTCCACAGCTTTCCCAACTCAAAAAGCTCAACTGTGGAGTCGGTGTGCTCAATCCAAAAACCGGCTCCAAAATTGCCAGTTCCAACTCACTTTTCGTCTTCGGGTCCTCCGCATCAGTCCGGAACCTCCCGAACTTCGCTGAAATCTGAAAGTACACCCGTTCCAAGTAGTTCCCAATTTTCTGCATACCACAGTTGAGTCGTGGCTTCCACAAAATCAGACCTCCATCGGCGCACAATGCCCGGAATACTCCGATTCAAGCTGGGGCTTCCGTATTGATCCGAGTCAACCCGAACTCACCTGTAAACACATATGGAACACGCTCGAGGCAATTTCTCCGCACCACGCCATCTTGCGAGGTCAGTGCGCTATCCGAAATCCCGGTATTCTACATTTGTAGCACCCAAGACCACTAGCAGTAGCTTCTATAAGTTATAAGGATGCTCCCTGGCGAGCCTTGAGCCCCCATGCATGGCCGGCTGCCGGCGGAGGAAACTCCTTCGCCAGAACCCTAACTTGCTCCGCCGCGGCCAAGCTTCGCAACCACTTGACCAAATGGAAAACCAAAATGATGGGAAGAAACTGTAGAAGGTGTGGATCAACTCTACCAAATTTGGTAGAGTTTGATCAAGTGAGTGAATGGCAGATTTAAACCCTAGTTTTCGGGTTTTTGCACCAAAGCCGAGCTTTGTGCTCCGGTGCCGGCGAGCCTCCCCACCTCCGGCCAAGTGGCCGAGAAGCTTCCTAGGAGCAAGGAGGTTCCATCCATGCCCTTGCATGGCATCCATGTAGCCCAAAGAGAGAGTTGCCATGGATGACCCGAGCTTGAGCTCGAGGGTCGTGGCCGACCTTCCGGTCGTTTCCGTCGGGGAAGACTTGCCCAGAAATGATCCCTGGATCACTTAGATCCCATCCATGCTGTTGCATGAGCCCGATGCTGCCCCGAGGAAAATCCGCCATTGTTGGTGGTGAAGCTCAAACCGAGCTTTGCTCCACCGCCGCCGCCGCCGTGCCCTGTCGCCATGCATGGGTTCAGGTAAGTTAGTAATGAGTTTTTGCACCTATTGGTGCAAGTGGTTGAGTCCCAGAACCCCTGGATGGGTGGTCACCATTTTCGAAGCAAAGGCTTCATCTTCAACCATGGATTCCGGCCAACCGTGGGTGCAAGATGGACCCATACTTGCTGGGATTACTCCTTATGCCTTATAGAATATTTCCTTCCATCTTAGGAAGTCCCAGGTAGCTTCTCTGCAGAGAACTAGCTTGGGTTTGGGAAGCTTGTGTGTTGAGGAAGTGTGCACACCAAATGTTTGAGGAAATGCCTCAATGAAGAAAAATTTGGAATTAGACTTTGAACAAAATATGAAAGTTGCTACATACAATCCCTTGAGCTTGATGCTCACTTCAGATCAAATGTGGTATGTGTGGATTGGTGTTTGGGGCATTGTCGAGTTGTTAGAGAGCTAGGGATTTGGATCTCATTGATCCAGCAATTCTGGGCTGCACCAGGGCAAGACTCTGAGTCCCTGTGCTGTCCAGAGATGAATGATCAAGTTATTTTAAGTTTGCACAGTTAGATTTCAAATTGGAGCAAGTTGAAGCTCTATGAAGGCTAGATGGCCTTGGGTCTGTTTGGGGCTGTTTGCGAAGCTGCGACAGTGAGCTCCTGGCTATTTTGGGGTCACTGGACGCGATGCTCGTGTTAGATTTGGGTTTGGCCGAGCCGAAGAATTTAAAATGCCTTAAGGCTAGGTTAGTATAGTAAGTTATGGCCCGAAGTTTTCCTCGGGTTCCGTGCTGCTGTAAATTGGTGAGCACGGTGTTCAGCGAGTCGAGGGTCACCTACTGGAGGTGACGGTTCGTAAAAATAATATCCCGATTAAGAGAACGAGCGAAAACGGCTCTCAAATGGCTATAAAAGTGCAATTTTGGAAACCATAGGGGTCTAATTACAATTGTAACAGCGTGTGCTTCCTAGGGCAGTGTGTATGTAATTCCTAAGCTTTTCGTTAGGAATCCAACGGCTTCCGTTGAGCGAAAATTTGTTATCGGTCTGAGAATCGGCAAAATCGTCGATTTAACGGCGTCCCGATTTTAATTGCGCAATTCGGGAAATTGCGGCGGTTCCGCCTAGCCGACTGTTGAGTCCCAGTAAAATCTGGTTGAGCCAGCGAAAAAAGGTTGAGGCCCGAGTCTCCCAGAAATCCAAAAGGAATTCCCGGGAGGGGCATTTTGGTAATCTTATTACCATAGGGTTGTAATTAGCCAAGTGATATCGTCGAGTGTTATTGTTGGAACATTCCAACGCTGTAGATAAAGTCGGATTCTGCTATTCGGGTCTAGGTGAGTCATTGGTCGGGTTTGAGTTTCCCCTGATCAGTACTTTTGATTCAGGTTGGCACGGTTTGACTCCGGTCTTCAAGCATTCCGTCAGGTGCGGTTTAGTCACCTGCAAACGACAGGTGGGTTTATCTTCGGTCCTGGCTTTATCATTTCGGCCCTCTGGGGTATAGTATTGGTTGGACCCCTGTTCTTATAGCCTAGGTGTAATTTGAGCCTGCATTTTTATTGATCAGTTTCATTGTGCTATATGATCCTTATCTATATGATGCCTTGCATGATTGATCTTTAGTTGCTTCCAGTTATTATGACTTATTCCTGGACATTTGCCATGCCTGATTGGTCATTAGCTAGCCTGCACATTTATACTTGTTTATCAGTATATCCTGATCCATGTTCTAGTAGTTGTTGATTATATTCTGCATATGAATGAGATTTAGTGGCTATTCTGCATTGCACCCTTGTTGGGATTTTGGTCATTTGCTAGTTTGCATACCTGATTATCAGTACTCCCTGATTATATCTGATCCATGCTATAGTAGTTGATGATTATTCCTGCATATGAGTTGAGATTTAGTTGGTTTCTGATATTGCATCCTTGTTGGGATTGTTTCGGCTTGTTGTCGATCATTTGAGTTGAGATTCTGTTGGCATATTACTGTTGCATCCCAGTGGGGATTTTCCCGGCTTGTTGCCGATTAATCGGTCAGTGGACCGTGAGCTTGAGCATTTGCATTATGATCGCCCGCACCGCTGTACTTCACGCACACTAGCGGATTTGCTACCCGCAGTGGTGTACTTTACCGGTAAAGTGGTTTGTTGAAAGACCCGTGACCCCCAAGGGGGGAATGTCAGCCAGGTGGTGCCAGGTGAGCAGTTTCCCTGAGGTCTTGTAGACCAATATGGTGGCTTATGATTGGGTATTTCTTATTTTAGTTATTGATGCATAGTACCTGTTCAGCATGCTTTCTTATTATGATTGTTCAGTTCTTTTCATTATTTGCTTCAGTATACTCTTGATTAAATCGTTACCTGCTTTACATATTGATTGATTATCCGCTTCTTCAGTATACTTCTGTTGAGATCTATATATGCTTTACTGATTGATTAGTCATCCGCTTCAAAATCATGCTTACCTAATATGTTGATTTTTACTATCCTCTAGTATTGTATGCCAGTAGGTACGATCTGCTATTTATCAGCTCATCGTGCCCACTGGGATACACTGTCGATGTATCTCACACCCCCTGGGTGACCATTTTTCAGGTCGATCGGGTGCTGGGATGTCGGGACGTGTTGGTGAGGTTCCGTGTTAGCGAACGACCCTGGACAACCGTTTACCATATTATCAGTTGTCATATTGTAATTAATTGTTTAAGTTGTTGAAATATCTTTTGGTTATACGTAGTTTAGACTACTCTGATGTTGTTGTAAAAGCTTAGCCGTGCATATATAGAAAAGGCTCAATCCCAAGGGGGATTGGGACTCTTCTATATATGTGGCGGTCTGTCATGCCCTGGCTTGGTTTTAAAACTCTGATTTGGAAAAAAAATAAAATAATTTTAGACACTGTTTTTCAAACTCGGGGCGTGACACTTTGTGTGCGGGAAGACGGACCACTTTGTGAAGGATTGCTATTATCGCAAGACTTGGCCTTCCGCGCCAAAGAAGAAGGGAGCTCCTCCTGAGCGTCTGCTGAACATGTTGACTGATGTACCCAACCCTTCTGGCTCCACTATCAGGTTTGGATCTAGCTTACCCGAGGTTAACCTTGCTCTTAGTTCTTCTGATTGGTGGATTGACACTGGAGCAAATGTTCATGCTTGCTTTGACCGTTCTTGGTTTTCCACTTATTAGGACTCAAGTGGAGGATCGGTGAACATGGCGAATGCAGCATCTTCGCGCGTGCTTGGGACTGGTCGTGTGGACCTGAAGTTGACCTCTGGGAAGATTCTTTACTTGCACGGCGTGCATCATGTTCCTGATCTTAGGAAGAACTTGATTAGTGCTTCTCTTTTAGTTCAGCAAGGATTTAAGTTTGTTTTTGAATGTAATAGGGTAGTAATTACTAAAGGTGTGAACTTTATTGGGAAAGAATTTTTGAGTGATGGTTTATTTAAGCTTTCTGTGATGACTTCTACTATTAATGAAAGTATTATTTTGAATGTTGTTTCATCTGATGTTTGGCATGGAAGATTGGGGCATGTGAATTTTAATACTATTAAGAGATTGATGAATTTTGATTTAATTCCCAAATCTGTTTCTAATGATCATAGATGTGAAATATGTGTGCAAGCTAAGGAACCTAGGAAACCATTTAGATCTGTAGATAGATATTCTGATCTGCTAGAACTTATACATAGTGATGTTTGTGATGGATGTAGACCCAGTAGGGGTGGAAGCAAATATTTTGTAACTTTCATTGATGATCATTCGAAGTATTGTTATATTTATCTGATTAAGAATAAAGATGAAGTTGTGAATAAATTTAAGATTTATAAAGTTGAGGTTGAAAATCAATTGAATAAGAAAATTAAGATTGTAAGATCTGATCGAGGAGGTGAATATACATCAAATGAGATGACTGTTTTCTGTCAAGAATTTGGAATTGTACATCGAGTGACTGCACCTTATACACCTCAATCTAATGGAGTAGCTTAAAGGAAAAATAGAACTTTGATGGATATGGTAAATTCGATGATTATTAGTTCTGGTGCACCCGATAACTTGTGGGGCGAAGCTTTGATGACTGCTTGTGTAATTCTTAATAGGAGTCCCCACAAGAGTTCTTCTGTATCTCCTTATGAACTTTGGAAGAGAAGGAAACCTAATCTGAATTATTTTAAAGTGTGGGGGTGCCTAGCTAAAGTAAAGATTCCTAAAAATAAAAAAAGAAAGATTGGTCCTAAGACTGTGGATGCTGTTTTCTTAGGCTATGCAGATGGTAGTATGTCGGGTTATGTATAATATGGATCTAAATAGGGAAAAAAACACCTAGAGGGGGGTGAATAGGTGTAAACGTTTAAACACTCATAAATCGTTGTGCAATAAAACCCAATGCGAAAATAAAAAATAACACGCAAGATTTTTACGTGGAAAACTCCAAACCGGAGTAAAAAACCACGGGACCGATAACACGGTGAAATCCACTAGAATTATAACACGTACAAAGGTGATATACCGTACTCACAGACGACTCAACCTTTTTCCATACGCTCCTAGTTGATCTTCTCCGCTCGTTCCGCAACGCTTCTCGAATCCACGATCTGCGTCCAACGCCGAATCCACGACGTCTGACCGAATCCACGGTCTTCACCCAGTAGCACGTCTCGAATCCACGAACGTACCTCGCTCCGAGTCCACGAGAGCGGTAGCACCTTGAATCCACAAGGCCACGCGAGTCCACGCGCTGATTTTGGGGAAATCGTTGTTTTTTGGGTGGTGATGATCCGCCGAATACTTAGATTAGAAATAGATCGGAAATACCATCTAAGTATTCATTGATTTGATTCTACTCAAAATCTGAGTATGAAACCCTAGAATCAAATCAATCAATATAGATGAAGAAACATAGGATTAAATCTATTGATTTTCTTTCTTCTCTATAGGTGGATTTATATGGCCGTCTTTTGATTTTTTTTTCGGCTTTTACGGCTTATGCGCCTTACCCTAGAAAAAGAATCATAGGGTTTATTTATAGGTTAGAAACCGTTGGAAGAGGATAAGAATCAAAAACTAACCTTTTCTGGAATTTTACAGGACGACGATCCGGATCGGATTTACGGCGATCCGGATTGTCGTAACGAAACAGACAATTTCCAGAAAAACAAAGGTTCGGGATCCGGATTGAAATGCCCGATCCGGACTGTTCATACATTTCAGCAAAAACCAATGTTCGGGATCCGGATCAGAAATGGCTTGGATCCGGATTGGATTTGCGTATGAATCAACACCCTTCGGGATCCGGATTGCCGTGTCTGATCCGGATCCTGAACATGTCCCATGTCCAGTTTTTGATTTTTATGCAATTAAAAATTCATCCAAGTGTTTCTACACTATAAGAAGTATTCGGATCACCAAAATTAATTAGTTAAACATACCTGATCCTTTTGAATTCTTCTTTCTTGAGATTGAGGTATATGATCCAACCTTCATCATCTTCAATCTTCAAGACTTAATACTTTCACGAAATGCGCCAAAACAAATTCCTTAACAATCTCCCCCTTTGGCGGTTTCGTGACAAAACACAAATCCACTCAAAAAAATTCAAAAAGATATTTTTGTTGCTATCACCATACAACAAAAATTTACAATGGAGATCCAAAATTAAATACATGAGATAAACTCCTAAAACAGACTCTAGACTTAGACATCTGCACTCTCTGCAAAAAGAAATCATTCTTGACAAAAGAGATCCTTAGATACCTCAAGAATATTTAGCATTCAAAACCTAACAGAGATAGAGTTTATACTCACCATGACATTCACGAATTCAGATATGTAATAAGATCACAATCAAACATCGACATATCTTCTTAGCAATAAAATTCAAAATGTCATAACTTTGTTAGTAATCAAACAACTTGTTAGTAATATTACATGCCCAAATAGTTAGTCGAATAGTTAGTCGAGGCATGCATTGAAACAATACAAAACCAAAAGTTGTGATACTTACCTTCAAGTTGAGGTTATACTTACCTCCATAGTTTCAAGTTTCTCACAATCTCAAGCATTATAAAGTAACATTGTATCATTGTTTACACTTCTCTCCCCCTTTTTGTCACTAAAGTTAGCCAAAATTACAAGAGAAGGAAGAGTTAAAAGTTCAGAAAATGTGAAAAACCTGAGAACTAAAAAATACTAAAAGCCTGCAAAAGAAAAATGAAAGTTAGAGAGAAATCAATCATCTGAGTCTGATTCATCTGAGGCGCTGCATTCCATTCTCGACAACATTTTCTTCATCAACTTCTTCATTGAAGAGACTGTCTTGGTCAATGTGATGTGGGATGCGGTGATGATTTCAAGTTCCTCTGAAATACGCCTCTGTTCTTTTGTAATTTGTTCTTGTTCAATAGATAAGCGTTGTTGCTGTTTATAAATTGAGGTGACCGACGCTTCATCATCTGGTGTGGGTGTTTGCCGTGACGGAGATGCAGAGGTGCCCACACAAGGTTTCTTTCCGGATGAGGGAGCCGTAGTGACATGTGGCAGTTTATGAAGAGACTTAACAACAGTGGATTCATTTATCATGCCTAGGCAATGTTGATATGATGTTGAGCTGATGTCAATCTGGAACTTCTTCAAGATCCTCATAATGATCAATGGAAAAGGAAGTCTTTCGGTAGGATGAGGATGCTCAACATATCTAGACATCCTGTTCCAGATAATGTATGGGATATTCATGTTCAATCCCATTGCTTCAGATGGGTGTCCTAGAAGGTACAAAAATAGCATTCGATCCCATCTCACCACCTTTGTCTGCATGTTTGGGAGAATGTTATAACAAGTGATGAAATTGAGAAACCGGTATTCAAGCCGAAGTTGCTTGGACTTAACAGATTTCTCCGTTGATTCAGTGCGTTCCAAACATATTCCTTTTATAACTGTTTGCCACAAAGCATTCGTCAAGCTTCTTCCAGTTAAGTAGTTCAAACCTGATCTGCTCGATTGCATCCCTAGGACTTCCCCAATTAACTGCGGAGTTATCTTGAGTCTTGTCCCTTGGATGTTTGTATAGAACTGCATAGAGCCGTGATCATCTTCCTGAAGATGTCTTGAATTTGTGTAAAAAGTTCTCACTCGGTGCAGACAATATCCAAGCAATTCAGGGAATCTGCAAACTTGAATAAGATTGGCTTGTTCTATTAAAGTCCCGAATTTCGGTGAGTGATCACGAAGAGCACCAATATTGACATGTCTCTCGCCGATGCATTCTCGATGTTCAAATGCCTTAAGACGGTCAGTATTAACGAACACTTCTTCCAAGCGAGGTGGAGAATCAGGAGCCACTGGTTCATTAATTTCAATACCTCGCGCTCGTCCAAGCCGTCTAGCAAGTCTTTTTCTTTTTATCGAGATGGATGAAGAGGTCATTGGTGCTTTTCCTTTATCCATGGCAGTTTTTCTTTTTGATGAGACGGGTGTCGTCTTAGCAGGCGTCACTTCCTCATTTATTAATTCGTCCCAATTCACTTCATCCTTTTCTGATTCGGTCTCTGAATCTTCAACAAGAAGACATTCTCCCTTTTTTAAAGGTTTCTTTGCCCTCTTCAATTTATTAGTTGCTCTCGTGTGCACCATTGCAACCAAAAGGAAGATTATCCATGCAAACGCCATTATTGCTATTCAAAACCAAGAATCTGTGAGCAACAACTCAAGAACACGACAAAAATTATTTATTTTCAAAAATTTGAAAAATTGTACCTAAACAATCATTATCATGTAGAGAGACTAAGAATCAAATTAGTTTTCCAAAAAGAATTTTAAAAATAGATCAATTTCATGATTTTCAAAAATTCTTATTATATGCCCTAAAACCGAATTTTCAGAAATCGAAGACTAAAAATCCGTTAATCAGGAGAATACCTAGCATATAATCAAAACTAATATACCCAGAGTTCTTATTTCAAAAGAAATTTGATCAAAAACCAATCCAAAATGAAAAAGATACAAAATTTTCATCACGTTTTGAGGAAAATCATGAAGAACTGTGAAAAACCGAGATTTTGATGAAGAAAACTTACTTAGAATCGAAGAACTTGAGTTTGGAAGCCTCCAAAATGGATGAATTCTAGAGAGAGAAGCTCTGGAGACTTAGGAACAAAAGATTGAAGTAAAAAGAAATCCAAACCCTTTTGTTCTATATAAAACCCTAGCCGCGATCCGGATCGGATCGTGAATCCAGTCCGGATCGGCTACCCGCTGGAAATACCTGCGTTCGGGATCCGGATCGGCTTGTCCAATCCGGATCGGCTCCAACTTTTTCTTCAGAATAATTCAGAAAAATTTCACAAAATCCAGAAAAAGTATGTAAGCACTTTTTTATATCAACTTTAATTGAAAATCATCGTTTCATACAACAAGAAATAGATTATGTCAAATCTATCAACAATATCCAACAAATGAAACGAAAATTTATAAAAGTTAAATCCCTTAAAGTTGAACAACTTCAATCACATCTAACATGATCTTATGAGTAATGCCTTTATCAAATCATCAATTTGGTAAAGAAAATGAAATACCAAGATCAATAGATGTCTGAAATCCCAGATAAGTTAGATAATATATCTAGTCAATTTATTGTAAGGAGTGGCTCTTTGAGCATCTTTCAATAAAATCCCCACCTTATACCAACCTTGGAATTTGACAGAGTCAAGTATTCCAAAAAGCATTTTATTTAATCAACTCGAACAACCATGCTTGGTATACATGTGGTAGCTGCACACAGTACTCGGACGACCGAGGTGGTAGCTCTTTCCTCCATGTGGTAGTAGTTTTCACACTCCTCATTGGGATGTAACTCTTTCCACATCTTTTGAGCATAACACTTTTTCTTTGACTCCCCCTCAATTGGCTATCAATTTTTTAAAATATAAAGTATTCAACCAAAAATTGATCTCGATTTCATACTCGACTAAATAGTCAAATAAGATAAAAACTATACCAAGAGATCATTGAGAGAGAAATTGACTTTGATCAAAACAAAGATGATTTAATTGACATAAATGATTATTGCATCAAATGAATTATTATGATATCCAAAGCATAATAAATTTCTAAATAGACGAAAAGATGCTATTAAAGTCAATAATACACATGCTCAATTAATGTTCTATATCTAAGCATAGATAATGAACAAAAACACAAAACAAAACCTAACCTAAGCAAAAGTTTCAAAAAGAGGTTATTTCAAGGAAAGCATTCCAATTGCTTTACGCAAATGAATAAAACGTTTTTGATCCAAAGGTTTTGTTAAAAAGTCAGCTAATTGATCCTCAGTTGAAATGCAGGAAATTTGAAGAATATTTGATTCAACTAGCTCTGTTAGAAAATGATATCTAAGTTCAATGTGTTTTGTTCTCGAGTGCAACACAGGGTTTTTTGAAATATTTATAGCACTTGTGTTGTCACAAAGAATTGTTACCGAAGTTGCTGAAATTCGGAAGTCGCTCAACACACTTTTCATCGAAATGAGTTGGGTTGAACAACTACCTGCTGAAATATATTCCGCTTCGGCAGTCGAGAGTGCAATGCAGTTTTGCTTTTTACTATGCCATGCAACAAGGCAATGGCCAAGATAAAAACATGCACCACTCGTGCTCTTCCGATCATCCACAGATCCTGCCCAATCAGCATCTGAATATCCTATAATGTCAAGCGTTGTTCCCATAGGATACCAAATTCCGAAATTCAAAGTTCCTTTGATGTACTGGATGATCCTTTTCACCGCTTTCAGGTGAACCTACTTTGGTGCTGATTGATATCTCGCGCAAATTCCAACACTAAAGGATATATCCGGGCGACTAGCCGTGAGATAGAGTAGACTTCCAATCATACTGCGATAGAGCTTCTCGTCTACACTCTCACTAAGAGATTCACTTCCTAATCCCTTATTGCTAGTTCCCATAGGAGTCGGAAAATCTTTAGAGTTTTCTAAATCGAATTTCTTCACCAACTCCCTTGCATACTTGGATTGACACAAATGAATGCCTTCTTCATTTTGTTTTACTTGCAATCCAAGAAAGTATGTCAGTTCCCCCATCATGGACATCTCAAATTCGCTTTCCATGGTTTCAGCGAATTTAGAAGCATCATTGTCTCTAGTTGCACCAAATACAATGTCATCGACATAGATTTGTGCTACAATGAAATTATTCTGATAATGCTTCACAAAGAGAGTCCGGTCTGCTCCCCCTCGAGTGTAGCCCTTTTCTAGTAGGTGCTTTGTTAGCCTTTCGTACCATGCTCGCGGTGCTTGTTTTAGACCGTAAAGAGCCTTTTTCAAACGAAAAACATGGTTAGGTTGTTTATAGTCTACAAAACCTTTCGGTTGAGCCACATAAAGTTCCTCATTTAAAAACCCATTTAAAAATGCGCTCTTAACGTCCATTTGAAAGAGTTTTATTTTAAAATGACAAGCAATTGCAAATATGATACGTATTGACTCGAGTCGAGCAACTGGGGCGAACGTCTCATCAAAGTCTATTCCTTCTATTTGAGAATAGCCTTGAGCAACTAAGCGTGCTTTATTCCTGATGATGGTACCATCCTCGTTCTTCTTATTCTTGAAAATCCATTTAGTACCAATCACATTGTGTTGCTTCGGAGGCTTTGTTAATTCCCAGACTTTGTTTCGTTCGAACTGATGGAGCTCTTCCTGCATAGCTTCAATCCAGTAGTCATCCTGAAGAGCTTCATCGATGTTCTTTGGTTCAATCATGGAGACGTAGCATGCGACTCCACAAACCAACTGTCTCCGAGTTCTAACTCCTTCTTGTGGGTCTCCAATAATGTTAGATTCCGGATGATCCTTGGAGATGCGTAACGTTTGCGGTAACGGAGTAGTCGGAGGTACATGTGATAATTCCTGCACATTAGATACACTTGAAGAACCATTAGATGCATCAACTTTATTGAAAGAGTTATTACGAGAAGATGCACTTACAGGAGTATCATCATCTAGAGACATATCAAGGGTAGATTTATCAGATGCAAAGTGGAAAGCTTCATCTACTTTAACATTTATAGATTCTATCATCGTTTTAGATTCCAAGTTAAATACCCAATATGCTCTACTGTTAGTAGAATAACCCATGAAAATCCCTTCGTCGCTTCGAGAGTCGAACTTACCAAGGTTTTCGCGATCACGCAGAATAAAACATCGACTCCCAAAGATACGAAAATATTTGATATTCGGTTTTCTACTAAACCACAGCTCATATGGTGTATTTAAAGTTCCAGGGCGCAAATACACTCGATTAATTACATAGACAGCGGTGTTCACAGCTTCAACCCAAAAATATAACGGTAAATTCCGGCTATGAAGCATCACACGCGCCATCTCTTGAACAACCCTGTTTTTGCGCTCAACAACACCATTCTGCTGAGTGTATAGGGTGCTGAGAATTCATGTTTTATCCCATTGGAAGTGCAAAAATTAATGAATTTAGAATTAATGAATTCTCCACCTCTATCACTTCGAACACGAACGATCTTTTCATTTCTTTCATTCATAATACGATGACAAACCTCATGAAAAGAGTCGAAAGTATCCGCTTTCTCTTTTAGAAAAGTTACCCATGAATACCTAGAGAAATCATCAACCAAAAGAAAAATATACCATTTACCTCCCAAAGATGGTTGACGAATCGGCCCCATTAAATCCATATGCAGTAATTCCAAGGGTCGTTTGGTACCGACGTGGTTCAAGTTCTTGTGTGCAACTCTTGATTGTTTTCCCTTTTGACAACCACCACACACAATGTTTTCTTTAAATAAAAGTTTAGGAACCCCCTTAACCACGTCCTTGTTTGAAATCCTTGCTAGTTCTTTAAAATTCATGTGACCTAGTCTTTCATGCCAAACAGTTTCATTATCCAAAGAAACTAGGTTACATTTTTCAGAAACTTTGTTTGAAACAACATAGCAATTATTTTCTGATCTAACCCCTTTTAAAAAGAATACCTGGTCCTTATCAGTTACAACACATTCTACAGAAAAAAAATTAACTGAGAACCAATTGTCACAAAGTTGACTTATACTGATGAGGTTAGTCTTAAGGCCTTCTACAAATAAAACATTGTTTAGAATCGGGCCATCAGGAATAGCGATTGTTCCCTTTCCAACAATTTTGGAAGAACGACCGTCTCCGAAAACAACATGTCCTCCGGAGATTTTCTCTAAAGTTTGAAAACTGTTTTTGTCACCGGTCATGTGACGAGAACAACCACTATCCAAATACCAAGATGAATTATCATAAGCGTGTAAAGAAGTATGAACAACAAGACAAGGGAAGATTTCACCTTTGCGTACCCAAACCTTTTGAGTTTTAGAGTACGTCGAAAATGATTGTGAAGTTGATACCTTTGGTGAAAGCGTCTTGATTGATCCATCGCTTTTCCTTGACGTCGTCGTCTTGTTTGATGTACTACCAATGTTCTTTCCTTTTGAAAGATCCTTCTTTGATTTGTGGGAAATGAACTCATTGGTAGTAGTTGCAAGATGTGCTTGATTTGATCTTAGCGCTCCATTCTTGCAATTTCTTCTTATGTGCCCTGTATAACCACAACGAAAACATACCTTAGTGCTTGACGATCCCGAAGAGGGGGAAGTAGGTTTGTTGTCGTTGTTTGTCGTCAATTCCGGTGTCGGAGGAGGAGATACCGACTGGGGCACAAAGACTGTCCCAACTGAACTAAAATTGTCTTCAGTTCGATTGTATCCAAGGCCGAATTCGTTTGTTTGACCAAGACCAAGAATCTTATCCAACTTACCCCTTCCAGAAGAAAATTGCTTTAAATCATCCTTGAGTTGGAAAATGGTCTCCGTCATTTCCATTTTTTCCTGTCGAGCCTCGCCGTAGAGCTTCAAGAAGTAATTCGCTTTGTTCACCATATCTACATAATTCTTCTCGAAATGCTCATTGGACTCTTGAAGGGAAACATTTACTTTGATTAGACTATCCCTTTCCACTTCAAGAGCGTTTGAGAGAGAAGTTGCCCTTTTTGCTTCTTCTTCAAGATCCTGCAATCTCCCTCTCAAACTCTTGTTTTGCTTTGCCAGTTTCTTTGAATCCCTCAAAAGCTTATGGTAGGCAAGAGCAAAATCTTCACCTTCAGAGTTACTCGATTCGTCGTCCGTTGCAGTTTTTTCAACCTGGGAGAAGTTGGGCAATGAATTGGATGTACTTGCCATTAAGCATATGAAGGGTGAAGATGTGGATGCGTGGAATGCCGTTGCGTTGTTCTCTTCATCACTTGAAGATGACTCATTTGTCGTTGAGGTGTCATCCCAAGTGACGGCTTGCATCGCCTTCTTCTTGGACGGATTCTTATTTGGACACTCCGTTGAGATATGGTCGTATCCTCGGCACTTGAAGCATTGGACTTGTCCTTCTGAGCTTTTCTTATCCTTTGAAAAACTTTCTTCCTTTCTTGACTTTTGGCTTGAAAAACCTTTGCCTTTCTTCCACTTTCCGGAGGATGAAGTTCTACTTGAATTACCCCTTCGAAAGTTTCGGCGAAAATTTCTTATCAAGAGAGCAAGCTGCTTCTCAAAGTCCTCCATAGATAGGTTCTTGTCATCGCCTGAGGAGGATGAATCCGCGTCTTCTTCTTTTATAGTTTTCAACGCAAAACCTGAAGACTTAGAAGTAGATGCTTTTCCAGAAGAATAGTTAGTAGGAAATGTCATTTCATATGTTTGTAATGAACCAACTAATTCTTCTACACGAATTTCGTCCGGGTGTTTAATAGTTTCAATGGCCGTAACCTTGGAACGAAATCTTTCAGGAAGAGTTCTTAAGATCTTTCTTACAATTTTAAATTCTGGAATCTTCTCTCCCAAGTTAGCATATGTGTCACGCCCCGGGGTCGAAACTGCGACCCGGGCTCGCCAACAGATCCGCCACCTATGCCAAACCCGCATAGGCGAAGCGTCCTACCTGCAAAAAGAGCTACAGCTAACAGATATCAGAGCTAAAAGATAAAACTGCTATAGAAATAAAATCAACCACTGTACAACTGAAGATAAAACAACAAGGTCCATCTCCCAAAAAGATAATCATACAATAACCTCGAGTACAAAACTCATAGCTCAACAGGGAGATATCTCAAATAAAATATCAGTGTACAAGCTCTCAATACATCATATCCTCACTACATCAGTCTCTCAAAAGAGGAAATAAATACCAATCTACCGACTACTGAAGATCTCCTCCAAAGGGGGGGTACCGCTACTCTCCGAAGATGGGTCTGGATCTAGCTCGCTACACCCTCACCACGCACAGCAACCACAGAACGGCAACACCCGCCAAGACTCTGCAAAACAAAGAGGAGAAAGGACAAAAGGGGGAAAACCCCCAACGGGCGTGAGAACTACGCAAAAAGGGAGTTCTCAGTGGGTATCGCCACTAGGCCCGACGATCTGCCCACCAAGACTACTAGAGGCAAAAGATAACCGATGCAGTAAAACTGAAAGAAGAAGCTGGAAACACTCTACAGCTACCATGCCTCTATCCAAATGCTCAAATGGGGAAACTCTGATGAAGATATGCAACACTCGCACACGAGGTGCTCAACTGACCCAATCGAGCTGACTGCCACATCGGGTCCAGTCAAACCTGCGCCCACCTACAACCACCTCCCGCTGACGGGCAGGAATTACGTAGGGCGTCCAAACGGACTAACTCGCTGTTGAGTAGTGGCTCATGCAGGCTATAGTCATAATCCATGCTCTCTCTCTCAGAACGGATAGACTCAAGATGCTCAACCTCTCACACAATGGTCAAAGAACTCACAACGACCATGGGACCACCGTCAAACCCCGACGGTTCCCAACAATACTAGCACTGGTCTAAACACAGCTACTAGACTCCACTCGGTCCCCCAGGCACGAGTGTAACAAAAAGTATCTGCCTGAATAAACCCAATCGATAGACCAGTAATCACTGGTACTGCCTGCTCTGCTGTCGAACTCAAGAACCCTGCCTGGTGCCCGGCGCTCACACCGTGGAAAGCCTACTCCGGAGTGGCACTCGAGGGGAGCGACCCACACGAGTAAAGTATCACTTTAACAAGCATCACTGTATCGAGTATCTCTGTAACCACTGTCTCATAATAGCAGGACTGGATCAAGACTATGATCAAAGTGGGAAACTCCGTCCACTAACAAAACCCCGATCTGATGCAATAGTACTCAACAAGTGGGAAACACCATCCACTAGAACAGATCTGATACCCAATCTGATGCAATAGTCAACATCCGGTCAACCACCCAAAGTCCGCGGTCACCGCAATAACCCACAACCCACAATTGGGTAAATTAATCAAGATCCGGTCAACCGCCTACTGTCCGCGGTTGCCGCAATAACCCACAATCCACAATTGGGTAAATTAATCAAGATCCGGTCAACCGCCTACTGTCCGCGGTTGCCGCAATAACCCACAATCCATCATCAAGCACACCCTGTCTCTGACCCTAAGGTCCCAGCTACACTATCCCAAACCTCTGCTCGAACCGAGCAACATGACTCAAAAGTCTAATAAAAGGAGAAAGAAAGCAATCATGGTTTCTCCTAAGTCAATTCCAATATGTAGTGCAGCAGTAAAAGATGGCCTAACTATATGTCCATACACATATGTCCATACAAGCATGCATTTGTCCTCAAGAAGAATAAAGAAAATAAACCTCATGCCAAAATTATCAATGACCATACCTGTCCATAATTCTCAATCCATAATGGCTCCTCAGAGTAGAACCTGCACATAACTACATAATCCTATCCCAATGCATAAACCATCCTCATAAAAGGTTATGTGCTAATATGGCATGATAATTAATCATATAGGTATCCTTGCCTTAGATAAGCTTCCACTAATCATCAACATGACTATTTGATTAATACCATTGTCATACTGTGAATAATTCACTTGCAATTTCCATAAAATCCTCATTGTTAAACTACCGATCAGTCCCAGCTATTGTACCATTCACCTGCATGCAATGCTAACATATAAAATTTAGAGAAACCGTCCACCGGTTCCGGGAATAAGGCACCCACCTGAAAAGCTGACTGTCCAAAGCTCAACAGCTGAAAACACCAAATAACTCTAATCCCTTGCTCCAATAAGTTCAGCACACCCGTAACACTCCTGGCACAATACAAAGTCCACTAATTACACTAGGCTCCCAAATATAGCACTTAAAACCACATACAACCTCGAATTTTGAACTGTTAAATTATCACCTGCAGATAGTGCCCAGAAAATTCCAATAAAAATATCACAGCAATCCTTGCGTCGATAGCTTCGAAACGGTACCTTGCACGCCCAAATCGGAGTTCGGTAAGTCAAGATAAAAATTCGGCAAGGGGGTACACTCATATAAAAATCTGTATTAGAACTGTACACTGTTCACTGAGAAAACAGTAATTTTCACCTCTGATGAAATCTCAGAAAAATCCAAAGAAAAATACGAGCGCGTTCCTTGCGATCTGTAGATGAAAAAGTTGTATAAGCTCGTTTCCGGCTGACGCTTGTGCGCAAAGATATGGCCAAAACACCTCGATGCGGTCCCACAAAGCCAAACAGAAAATTGGTCACAGTGTTGCCTCGGGATCCGTGCCAAAAAACTGGCAACAGGAAAGCGCGATCAAATACGAAAGATGAAGCCCTACCTCTTAGGAGTCTGTCGGCGCAAGAATCACAGCAAAATGATCTCGGGTAGCCCAGGGGGAGCTAAAACACTGTCGCTGCGCCAAAGAAGAACCCAGGAATGCAACGTCGCACCGCGCCGTAAATCCAGAACCTCGGGATGCGTGCTCCTAAAATCGTAGAACTTGGCAGGAAGATCAAGAATTAAGAGTTGAACAAGTCTTCTTCAAGGTGCTCGGGCAGATGGTGCGTGGGCTGAGAGAAAAGAGCCAAAGAAGAGGGCTCGGGCTGCCTATTTATAGGCTGAGGGAAACAATTGGAAAAATTCCCATTGTGTCCCAATTTCCGGGGCGCCCGAAACTTTTCGGGCGCGCACAGAGCGGCCCGGGCCCACAACTTTCGGGCGCGCACAGTGCGGCCCGGTCCACCACACAGTCCAGTCCACTACTCCCCCGGGCCCCCACTGCACCCGTGCACCTGCGCCCAGCGAATGGCGACGCGACACGTGGCCCGGCAACCCGTGCACCACGCACGTCGCGCCGTGGGACCGCGCACTGTCGCGGCTGACCCGGGCCGTACGGCCACCTGCCCCGCCGTACGGCCACCTGCCCCGTCACCCACTCCACCCGGTTGCGTGGACCGGGAGCACAACACCGAACCAATCACCTCCTGCCACGTGTCCACCCGGTCTACCGTGCACCCGGACCAAATTCCGTAGACCGCGCCTTCAGATACAACCAACCCCAAGCCGCCACGTGGCACCCGCCCTGGTGCACGACCCCCGCGGTGGACCGCGCACCTGACCGCGCCCCCGCGCGCCTGCCCGCGCTCCTGTGCGCCTGCCCGCGGCCGCGCGCCGCCTGCCCGAGCGCCTTCCGCCGCCTTCCGCCGCTGCCCGCCGCCGCCAGCCGCCGCCGGCGATCGCCGGAAACACTGTTCCGGCGATGAACAGTAAAATTACTGTAGCAAGCTCCGAAAAATACATGTAAATACCCATCTTGACCGTTTTCGCGCGCTGATTCCAAATCCGGCGTCCATTTTGGCCAAATTCCAATCCTATAAATTGCCGGAGGCTCCCCGGAAAGGGTATTTTATCCGAGATTCCGCGCCGAGCCTAAATTTGATATCCACTCTCGCGTAAACTGTTCTAAACATCCGATGGGGTCCCCCGATTACCTACGAGATCCATTTTAAGCCCTGAGTCCATCTCTTGTGTCCAAACTGGCGCGCGAACACCGCCGACATGCCACGTAGGCTTCCAGAAGCTGCTGGTCACACTGTAGAAGCCCTGCAAAGATCCGGGTCACCACAATATGTGTTTACGATGTCTTGCAATCGTGTAAGTAGTCTGTGAATGATTCATTTTTCTGCCATGAAAATAGAGTCAAATCTGCTCATAAGCATTTGCAGCTTTTGAATCTTCACAAGGTTAGTTCCCTCTGTGTAACTGAAGAACATCCCAGATTTCTTTCGCAGTTCTCACATGCTGAGACACGCGAGAGAATTCAGTTTGAGACAAGGCATTAAATAAAGCATTGATTCCTTTGCCATTGTAAGAAGATAAGTCTATCTCTTCGTTGGTCCATTTCGACCTCGGTTTGATGGTGTGAACATCAACAATAACTTCAGTGGATTTGACCATCCTAACTGGATAGATTGCACACACCGTTCGTCGATGGAAATAAGAAAGGCTTTCTCCGCACTTTCCAGTACGCCATAATTTGTTCCATCGAAGAACGGAGGTCTGTTGATGTTTCCACCTTCAGCCATTGTTTACAACCCTATTCCCGCTCTGATACCACTTGTCGGGTTATGTATAATATGGATCTAAATAGGGGAAAAACAACACCTAGAGGGGGGTGAATAGGTGTAAACGTTTAAACACTAAAAAATCGTTGCGCAATAAAACCAATGCGGAAATAAAAAAAAACCGCAAGATTTTTACGTGGAAAACTCCAAACCGGAGTAAAAAAAACCACGGGACCGATAACACGGTGAAATCCACTAGAATTATAACACGTACAAAGGTGATATACCGTACTCACAGACGACTCAACCTTTTTCCATACGCTCCTAGTTGATCTTCTCCGCTCGTTCCGCAACGCTTCTCGAATCCACGATCTGCGTCCAACGCCGAATCCACGACGTCTGACCGAATCCACAGTCTTCACCATTAGCACGTCTCGAATCCACGAACGTACCTCGCTCCGAATCCACGAGAGCGGTAGCACCTTGAATCCACAAGGCCACGCGAGTCCACGCGCCGATTTGGGGAAATCGTTGTTTTTTGGGTGGTGATGATCCGCCGAATACTTAAATTAGAAATAGATCGGAAATACCATCTAAGTATTCATTGATTTGATTCTACTCAAAATCTGAGTATGAAACCCTAGAATCAAATCAATCAATATAGATGAAGAAACATAGGATTAAATCTATTGATTTCCTTTCTTCTCTATAGGTGGATTTATATGGCCGTCTTTTGATTTTTTCGGCTTTTACGGCTTATGCGGCTTACCCTAGAAAAAAGAATCATAGGGTTTTATTTATAGGTTAGAACCGTTTGGAAGAGGATAAGAATCAAAAACTAACCTTTTCTGGAATTTTACAGGACGACGATCCGGATCGGATTTACGGCGATCCGGATTGTCGTAACGAAACAGACAACTTTCCAAAAAACAAAGGTTCGGGATCCGGATTGAAATGCCCGTGTGACGCCCCACTTCCAGGGGTCACCCATCCTAGAACTACTCTAGCTCTAGCACGCTTAACTCTCATGTTCCTCTTGGATCTTGCTACCATCCAAAATGCTATAGCCGGGTTAGAGATTTAGTCCTATTATCATTTTTATATAGAGACTAATCCAAATTCCGGGAGTGTCACATTCTTCCCCCCTTTAAGCCCTGACGTCCACGTCAGGCTCAAGCACACTCACAAGCACCAGGCGATGTGAGACTCGTCTCGCTAGCCTTAGCCGATCTTGTGAGAGCTGCACTCCACTCACAACGGTCATTAGCCGGGGAGCCTCGCTCTACCCGCTATAACCCTGGCTCAGCCAAGACTCATCTCACATTTCGGCTGGTGAATGTCTCTGATACCAACTGTGACGCCCCACTTCCCAGGGGGTCACCATCCTAGAACTACTCTAGCTCTAGCACGCTTAACTCTCATGTTCCTCTTGGATCTTGCTACCATCCAAAATGCTATAGCCGGGTTAGAGATTTAGTCCTATTATATCATTTATATAGAGACTAATCCAAATTCCGGAGTGTCACAGCCCGATCCGGACTGTTCATACATTTCAGCAAAAACCAATGTTCGGATCCGGATCAGAAATAGCTTGGATCCGGATTGGATTTGCGTATGAATCAACACCCTTCGGGATCCGGCTTGCCGTGTCTGATCCGGATCCTGAACATGTCCCATGTCCAGGTTTTGATTTTTATGCAATTAAAAATTCATCCAAGTGTTTCTACACAATAAGAAGTATTCGAATCACCAAAATTAATTAGTTAAACATACCTGATCCTTTGAATTCTTCTTTCTTGAGATTGAGGTATATGATCCGACCTTCTTCATCTTCAATCTTCAAGACTTAATACTTTCCGAAATGCGCCCAACAAATTCCTTAACATAGTATGCTATAGATTTTTTGTGGTAATTCTGAGGTTAATGAGTTTCTAACAATACAATTATTAAGCTAGAGATGCAGATACTTTGAGAATATCTTTCCTTTTAGAACTAGAGTAGATAGACCTGTTCTGTTGAGACTATAGGTGGATCTAGTAGACCCAGCATAGTGAACCTATAGAAGAGTCTGAACCTAGGAGAAGTAAGCGTCCTAGTGATTGAGAAGACTTTTGGTGATGATTTCTATGTCCTTCTTGTAGAAGATACCCCATCTACCTTTGACCAAGCTATGACTTCTGTAGATGCATCATTTTGGAAAGAAGCTGTTAAATTGGAGATGCAATCTATTATACAGAATCATACTTGGGAGCTATCTGATTTACCTGTAGGTTCTAAGCCTGTAGGATGTAAGGATCTTTAAGAAGAAGTTGAAAACAGATAGGTCTGTAGATAAGTATAAGGCTAGACTTGTAGCTCAGTTTTTTCCCAGAAGCCTAGAGTAGATTATTTGATGTGTATTCTCCTGTAGCTAGGATTCTTCTATTAGAATTCTGCTTGCTTTAGCCTCTGTCCATAATTTGATTATTCATCAGATGTTGTTAAGACTACTTTTCTAAATGGTGATTTAGAGGAAGAGATTTATATGAAGCAACCTGAGGGATTTATTGTTGCTGGACATGAAACAAAGTTTGCAAGTTGACAAAATCTTTATATAGACTTAAACAAGCTCCTAGCAATGCATTTGAAATTTGACTCTTTAGTAGTGAAAGCTGGTTTTCATGTGAACATGTCTGATGATGCGTGTACTCTAAGGAATACAATGGACAGATAGTGATTCTATGTTTGTATGTTGATGATATTTTGATATTTGGTACAAATATGGATGTGATAATGGATGTTAAGAAATTACTTAATGATAACTTTGATATGAAGGATCTTGGGCAAGCTGATGTGATTATGAACGTGAAGATCATAAGAAAATCAAATGAAATTTTTATGAGTCAATCTCACTACAGTGAACAAGTGCTAAAGAAATTCGAATATTTTGATTCTAAGATTGGTTGTAACACCTATGATCTAGTGTACATCTTAAGAAAAATAAAGGTGATCCTATAGGACAGAATAGGTGTGCTCAGATTATAGGATCTCTAGGTATCTTGAGATTACACTAGACCTGATTTAGCCTATGCTGTGAACAGATTGAGAAGATATACCCATAACCCAAATAGAGAACATTGGAATGCTTTAGAAAAAGTTTTGAGTATTTGAAGGCACTGTATCTTATGGATTGCTTTTTGTGGATTCCCTGCGTATTAGAAGGATTTAGTGATGCCAACTAGATAAGTGATACAGCTGATGTGAAGTCAACTACTGATTTATTTTTCTCCTTGGTGGAGCAGTTTCGCTCAGACTGTTTCTTGGAAGTCATCAAAATAATCATTGCCTAACTAGAAGTACAGTGGATGAATTGAACTAATAGCTTTAGTACCACTGTAGCAGAGGCTAATGGATAGATGGGAATTTCTGTATGACCTTGCCACTGATTAGAGCGACCTTGGCACCATATGTCTACACTTGTGATTGAAGATCTGCCATTATAAGTTGCTCAAGAAAAATGTGGAAACCAAAGATGAATAGACGTTTCATGAAAGTAGGACAAAACAGTTTTTCGGCAGAACTATAAGGGAAATATATTGCATTGGAATTTGTGAGATCTGCGAAGACTAGCTTATCAGCTTACATAAAGGTTTGTCTAGGACAAGTGCTCTAGAATCGTCGAGGGGATGGGGCTTAGCCCACA
>CM055073.1:10958341-10992375 GCA_029204045.2 Tillandsia leiboldiana
CCATGCCTGCCTGCCTTCTATGCTACTATGCCTGCCATGACCTGCCTGCCTGGTATGCCTACTATGCCTGCATGCCTGTCCTGCCTTCTATGGCCTACTATGGCCTGCCATGCCTGCCATGCCTGCTATCCCGACGTGATCCCTGCCATGGCCTTCTATGCCTGCCATGCCATGCTGCTTGCTTGGCCTGTCTGCTAGCCGACTATGCCTGCCATGCTGCCTGCCTGCATGTCCTACTATGCTTGCTATGCCTGCCTGCCTGCTATGCCTACTGATGCCTACAGGCCTGCCAGGCCTTCCGGGCCTCTATGCTGCCATGCCTAATAATGCCTGCCATGCCTGCTATGCCTTTCCTGACCTCAACCTAAGTGCCACTAGTAAAACTGATGCTGCCTTAGAATGTGCCTGCCAAATCGGGTATGTGGCCAACGCATAACACCGATAAGGGGATAGGAGTCTCAAGGACTCAAAGGTTCCTGCCAAATCGGTATGCCAGCCTACTCATAACACCGATAGGGATAGGAGTCTCAAGGACTCAAAGGTGCCCCAAATCGGGTATGGCAGCCTACGCATAACAACCGATAGGGGATAGGATTCTCAAGGACTCAAGTCTGGGGTAATAAGTATCATAGTAGAATACAGTCAGCAGGACTGGATCATGACACTGATCTAAATGAAATGAACCATCCACTAAAAAAAAAAAACCAAATCCTCCCCGCTTTGATGCAATCAACACTGTCCTGTCAACCGCCCCAAAATCCGCGGTTGCCGAAAAAATACCCTGCCCTCAAGCCTGCCTGTCCCAAAATCCCAACGCTGACTACACTATCCCAGCCCCGCTCTAAACCTGGAGCATAATATCCCATATGTCTAGGTAACTGGAGAAGTAATAAAAACATGGTTTCTCCTAAGTCAATTCCAGCATGATAGTGCAGCAGAAAAAGGTCACCATCACGCAGCAAGTCCTTTACTTTAACAATATGATTTCAGGTATTCCATTTCTTACAAATTTAGGGTATACTATTTAATGAATACTATTGTAACAAGTTGCCACAAGCCGGTCTCTATAGACAATGCATAAGATGTCCCAAGTACATACACATGAACTAGTTTTAGCAAATATTTCCAGTGAGTTTTAGACAAAATATCCTTTGCAAGAATAACTTCAATTCATATTTTAGTCTCTAAAGATGTAAGAGCTACCATAAGTCCAATTATGCATGCTATATCCAATTCACTAGTACACCTAGCTTATCACATCAGACTAGCTCCAAGATGCCTATAGGTTTCACATGTAAAGGTTAACAACGGTACCCACCTCGAGCGCTAAAATCCTTGTCCCAAATGCGAAACCCGCGCTTGATAGAAAGCTCACCTCAACACTGTGAAGAATTCCCAAAAGAATATAACACAAATTAAGCTTCAATGATCATGAAAATCTATCCAATCTGTCAATCCAAAGTTTCCCTACATTCACCTGTGAAGGGTGCTCAGAAAATTCAAAGAAAATATCGTCGCGATCCTTGCGACGAACCGGTCGAAACGAGTCCCTGCACGACCAAACACCGAGCTTCCTTCACTGAGATACAAATTCGGCAAGCGAGGCACCCCAACAAAACTGTGCAGAAATTCTGTACCGAAGGACTACAGAGAAAGGAGATTTCACCTTCGAATAATATCCAGAAAGATCTGAGAAAAATCCAGGAGATTCCTAGCGAGATGTAGATGAAAAACGCCTTTTGATCACCTCGATCCGTTGCCTGAACGCGGAGTTATAGCCAAATCAATCAGGTGTTGGTCCGAAACTCCACGAGGAAAAATGGGTCACAAAGAAGCTCGGAAACTCAAAATCCACATGAAAACCAGGGAAAACTCAAAAATTAAAATGAAGCCCACCTGTCAAGAGTCCAACGGCGCAAGAATCACCCGAATTGGAGGTCGGGTGAGCCGGGGGAGCCTGAACACTGCGAAGGGACGGAACGGGTGTCGGTGAAATGGCAAACCTCGAAAAGCGTGCTCCTAAAATCCCAGGGAAGATCAGTGAGGTAGGTCTCAGGTGGAGGGAAAAATATTGCTTAAGGGTCCACTGTGAAAAACCTCCCAGAAAAAGGTACAAAGGGCCCCCAAAGGCTATTTATAGGCTGCCTATCACCCCCCCCCCCCCCCACCAATCGGATTCGGGCGCCACTTTTGGCGCCCGAATCCGCAAAGCGGGTCTGACGGGGGGCCGTCCGACCGCCCGGATCGCTCGGTGCGGCCACGTGTCCCCCGCACAGCAAACAGCTGTGCGGGGGACCGGGCGCCGCCGCGTGGCAGGGACCCGCTGGGGGCGGTGGATGCACCCGCCCCCTGGTCGGCCCACACGTGGCCCGCACTTGAGTGCGGGCCATGTGCGGCCGACCGGCAGCACTGTGGCCCTGCGCTGGCGCACGCCCCGAGGCACCGCCATGCGCACCCGTGGACCGCGCCAGGTGAGCCGTCCAATCCCCGGCGACGCGTGTCGTTGCACCCGGTCCACGAGTCCCGCGCCCACTTCCCTGGACCGCGCCGGCACTCCCGCCAATCCGGAAGCGCCACGTGGCCCGCCGCGCTGTCCATGCACCGCCGCGCCTCCTCCGTGGACCGAGCGACGTGAGCCGTCCAATAATGGGCCGCCACGTGGCACTGGCCAGTCCACGGAGCACCCCAAGCACCATAATCCCCCCGAAACTTCTGGAAGCCCGCTTTTGGTCATCCGGACTCCAAATTTGACAAACAAACAGCCGTTTTCAAGCGTTTTTCCGCGCTGAATCCAAATCCAACCTCTGTTGGTCCAATTCCTTTTCTAAAATTCGGCAAACACAGCCGAAGGCCAAATCAGCTGAAAATGTCACACAAGGTCCAACAGTAGTGTCCAATTGGTGCGCAAACACCACCGACGCGCCAAATAAGCCTCCAGCAGCTGCTGGTCAATAGTATCTCGTCGTGGGATCCAGGTCCTCACTCTGTTGGGTCGTATATAATACGGATCTAAATAGGGGAAGAAACACCTAGAGGGGGGTGAATAGGTGTAAACGTATAAACACTCAAAAATCGTTGCGATAAAAACCCAATGCGGAAATGAAAATAACTCGCAAGATTTTTACGTGGAAAACTCCATCACCGGAGTAAAAAACCACGGGACCGATAACACGGCAGAAATCCACTAGAATTAAAACACGTACAAGGTGATTTACCGTACACACTTACGACTCAACCTTTTCCATACGCTCCTAGAGGATCTTCTCCGCTCGCTCCAGACGCTTCTCGAATCCACGATCTGCGCCCAACGCCGAATCCACGGCGTCCAACGTCGAATCCACGACGTCCGACCGAATCCACGGTCTTCACCCAATAGCACCCTTCGAATCCACGAACGTGCCTCGCTCCGAATCCACGAGAGCGATTGAACCTTGAATCCACAAGGACACGCGAATCCACGCGCCGATTTTGGGGTAATCGTTGTTTTTGGGTGGTGATGATCCGCCGAATACTTAGATCAAAGATAGATCGGAAATACCATCTAAGTATTCATTAGTTTGATTCAACTCAAGATGTGAGTATGAAAACCTAGAATCAAACTAATCAATATAGATGAAGAAACATAGAGTATTCTCTAATGATTTCCTTTCTTCTCTATATGTGGATCTATAGCCGTATAAGATGATATATGAAAATGACGGCTATGTGGATTGACCCTAGAAAGAAAGACATAGGGTCTATTTATAGGTTAGAAACCCTAGGAAGGAGATAAGAATCAAAAACCTGCCATTTCTGGAATTTTACGGACGGCGATCCGGATCGTGATAACTGAGATCCGGATCGTCATAACGAAACAGCCAATTCCAGAAAAACGAAGGTTCGGGATCCGGATCATGTGACTACGATCCGGATCGTTCATACAGTTCACCAAACATCAACGTTCGGGATCCGGATTGCGAAGCAAGATCCGGATCGTTCAAGGTAGATGGTAAACTCAACGTTCGGGATCCGGATCAAGAGACTACGATCCGGATTGCGACGATGTATGAACGAACCACCTTCGGGATCCGGATCGAACAACCTGATCCGGATCCTGAACATGTCCCAAGTCCAGTTTTTGATTTTTATGCAATGAAAGATTCTTCCAAGTGTTTCTACACTACAAGAAGTATTCGGATCACACAAATTCTTTAGTTAAACATACCTGATCCTTTTGAATTCTTCTTTCTTGAGATTGAGTTAAATGATCCAACTTTCTTCACCTTCAATCTTCAAGACTTGAAACTTTCACGAAACTACGCCAACTCAAATTCCGTAACAATCTCCCCCTTTGGCGGTTTCGTGACAAAACACAGATCCACTAAAGAAAATTCAAAAAGATATTTTTGTTGCTATCACCATACAACAAAAATTTACAATGGAGATCCAAAATACAATACATGAGTTAAACTCCTAAAACAGACTCTAGACTTAGACATCTGTACTCTCTGCAAAAAGAAATCATTCTTGACAAAAGAAATCGTTAGATACCTCAAGAATTTTGTATCATTCAAAAACCACAAACAGAGATGAAGTTTAAACTCATTTATACTTACCATGACATTTATATTCAGATATGTAAACTGATCATAGTTAAAAAAACACCAACATATCTTCTTTGCACGTAAAAACCAAATGTCATGAACATGTTTGTGACAAACTAATATATATATAGATATGTAATTGATCAGAGTTAAGAACCAACATATCTTCTATGCAATCAAAAACCAAGTGTCACAAACTTGTTAGTGAACATCAACTTGTTAGTTATATTACATGCCCAAATAGTTAGCAAATAGTTAGTCGAGGCATGCATTCATACAGCTGAAAAACCTCAAGTTGAGAATGAAAGTTGGAGTAATACTTACCTTGATATTCATCCAGTTTTCATATCAAACATTGTTCACTTACCTTGATGTTTCATGCAGTCAACATTGTTCAAAGTTCTCTCTAACTCTCTCCCCCTTTTTGTCACAAAACAAAGCCAAAATGTAGTTAAGACTACGAAATGTTAGGAGAGTGAAAAAGTTCCAATAAAACGTAAAACCTGAGAACTAAGCTAAACGTAAGTATAAGACTAAATTCCTAAATCAAAATCCTGCATCAAATAGAAGAAAAGGATGGTGCAGTTCAGTCAGAGGAGTCGGAGCTGGTACAACTGAGCTTGCTCAAAATCCCTTTAAGCATTGTCGAAATAGTGAGCACTTCTTCTTGATCTCTCTTCTGTTAGAGGAAAGTTGCTGAAGTTCCTTCGACATTCGTTCTTGTTCAGCAGACAGTCTTTGTTGTTCCTGTCGAAGTGATTTCCAACACATCAGCGTCTGTAGCCTGTCTCTTCGTGTGTGATGGATGCTGTGTAGATGCAGATGGGGGCATCCGGTCCCGTAACCCATGGAGATTCAGTTTGTAGAATTCCAGAGAGGTGAGCGAGCTCTGGTGAGAGGCCTACTAGGCTGACTTTCACTCCATTGGACAGTCTTCCGTCTCGTATATTGCTTAGTAGTTGATGCAGATTTCATTAGCCTTTTTTCCCTTGACAGATTTCCTGTTTTCCTCATCAATTTTCTGTTGAACATCTTTGAAGAATTCATCCCATTCTTCATCATCATAGTCTGAGCTGTCTTCCTCTGCATTTTTCGTCTTGTTTGGAGTTGAATCATCTGGTTCCCTTTTAACAGATGTACTTGTGTGCATCATTGAAGCCAGGAGAAGGATTAACCAAGAGAACTCATTGAATTAAGTGCCATTGATCAAAGTGCTTGAGTTAAGGAAGGTGTCCTGTGAAAGCCAACTTAAGAACACAAAAATTCTTAGTTTTCAAAAATTGAAAAAATTGTATCCAAAGAATCATTACTCATGTAGAGAGACTAAGAATCAAATTAGTTTTGCAAAAGGACTTTTAAAAATAGATCACATTGCATGAATTTCGAAAATCCTTATTATATGCCCTAAAACCGAAATTTTAGAAATCGAAGCCTAAAAATCCGTTAATCAGGAGAAAACCTAGCATATAATCAAAACTAATCTACCCAGAGTTCTTATTTCAAAAGAAATTTGATCAAAAACCATCCACAAACAAAGTGATCCAAGAAATTTCGTGCGTTTGAGGAGGAAAAGAGAAAACGGTGAAAAACCGAGATTTTGATCAATAAAACTTACTTGGAATTGAAGAACTTTGAGTTTGAAAGCTTCCAAGAAGGATGAAATCTAGAGAGAAGCGCTCTGGAAACTTTTGAACAAAGAAGATTGGAGTAAAAGAAATCAAAACCCCTTTTGTTCTTTATAAAAACCTAGCCGCGATCCGGATCCTCCCGAGCTTGCGATCCGGATCGGCTACCCGCAGGTGAGAAAACTGCGTTCGGGATCGGAGTCGGCAGGTCCAATCCGGATCGTCAGCCCGCAGGAGAAAACCTGCGTTCGGGATCCGGATCACCTTGCCCGAATCCGGATCGGCCCCTAACTTTTTCTTAGAAAATTCAGAGAAATTCAGGAAAATCCAGAAAAAGATTGTAAGCACAAATGTGTATCAACTTTAAACAAAAATCATCATTTTCATACAACAAGAATTAGATTATGCCAAATCTATCAATAATATCCAAAAATGAAACCGAAAAATTTACAAGAATTAAATCCCTTAAAGTTGAACACCTTCAATCACATCTAACTTGATCTTATGAGTAATGCCTTTATCAAATAATCAATTTGGTAAAGAAAATGAAATACAAAGATCAATAGATGTTTGAAATCCCAAATATAGTAGATAATATTTCTAGACAATCGTTGAAGAGAGTGGCTCTTTGAGCATCTTTCTTTAAAATCCCACCTTATACCAACCTTGAATTTGACAGAGTCAAGAATTTCAATATGCATTTTACTTAATCAAAAATTTGAACAACCATGCTTGGTATACATGTGGTAGCTGCACACAATACTCGGACGACCGAGGTGGTAGCTCTTTCCTCCATGTGGTGGTAGTTTTCACACTCCTCATTGGGATGTAACTCTTTCCACATCTTTTGAGCATTTTACATTATCTTTGACTCCCCCTCAATTGGCTATCAATTATTTAAGATATAAAGTATTCAACCAAAAATTGATCTCGATTTCATACTCGACTAAACAGTCAAATAAGATAAGGACTATACCAAGAGATCATTGAGAGAGAAATTGACTTTGATCACTTTAGAAGATGATTTAATTAACATAAATGATCATTGCAACAGTGAAATATTATGATGGCAAAAGCATAATAAATTTCTAATGTGTGAACAGATGCAATTAAAGTTAATTATGATCTATGCTCAATTAATGTCCTATGTACAAACATAGATATTGAATAGAACAAAACAAATACAAATACAAAACCTATCCTAAGCAAAGATTTCAAAAAGAAGATTATTTCAAGGAAAGCATCCCAATTGCTTTTCCGTAAATGAATAAAACGTTTTTGATCCAAAGGTTTTGTTAGAAAGTCAGCTAATTGATCTTCAGTTGAAACATATGAAAGTTGAAGAGTATTTGATTCAACTAGCTCTCTAAGAAAATGATATCTAAGTTCAATATGTTTTGTTCTAGAGTGCAACACAGGGTTTTAGAAATGTTAATTGCACTTGTGTTGTCACAAAGAATTGTTACCGAAGATGCTGAAATGCGGAAGTCACTCAATACGCTTTTCATCCAAATGAGTTTGAGTTGAGCAACTTCCAGCTGAAATGTATTCCGCTTCGGCAGTCGAGAGTGCTATGCAATTCTGTTTTTTACTGTGCCATGCAACAAGGCAATGGCCAAGATAGAAGCATGCACCACTCGTGCTTTTCCGATCATCCACTGATCCTGCCCAATCGGCATCTGAGTATCCAACAATGTCCAGACTTGTTCCCATAGGATACCAAATTCCGAAATTAATTGATCCTTTGATGTACCGGATGATCCGTTTCACCGCTTTCAGGTGAACCTCCTTTGGTGCTGATTGATATCTCGCGCAAATCCCAACACTAAAGGATATATCCGGGCGACTAGCCGTGAGGTAAAGTAGACTTCCAATCATACTTCTATACAGTTTCTCGTCTACATTCTCACTATGTGATTCACTTCCAAGTCCCTTGTGGCTAGTTCCCATTGGAGTTGGAAAATCTTTACAATTTTCTAGATCAAACTTTTTGACCACTCCAGTGCATACTTGGATTGACTCAAGTGAATACCTTCATCATTTTGTTTAATTTGCAATCCAAGAAAATAAGACAATTCGCCCATCATGGACATCTCAAATTCGCTTTCCATGGTCTCCGCGAATTTAGAAGCATCATTATCTTTTGTTGCACCAAATACAATGTCATCGACATAGATTTGTGCTACAATGAAATATTTTGATAATGCTTCACAAAGAGAGTCCTGTCAGCTCCCCCTCGAGTATAGCCCTTCTCCAAAAGGTGCTTTGTTAACCTTTCGTACCATGCTCGCGGTGCTTGTTTCAGACCGTAAAGAGCCTTTTTCAAACCGAAAAACATGGTTAGGTTGTTTATGATTTACAAAACCTTTCGGTTGAGCTACATAAACTTCCTCATTTAAAAACCCATTTAGAAATGGCGCTCTTGACGTCCATTTGAAATAATTTGATTTTAAAATGACAAGCAATAGCAAACAATATACGAATGGACTCGAGTCTAGCTACAGGGGCGAAAGTTTCGTCAAAGTCTATACCTTCTACTTGAGAGTAGCCTTGAGCAACTAGTCGTTGCCTTGTTCCTGATGATATACCATCTTCATCTTTCTTGTTCTTGAAGATCCATTTGGTACCTATCACATTATGTTGCTTTGGAGGCTTCGTTAATTCCCAGACTTTGTTTTCGCTCAAATTGATGGAGCTGCTTCCTGCATTGCTTTAATCCAGTAGTCATCCTGAAGAGCTTCATCTATTGTCTTTGGTTCGATTAAAGATACGTAGCAAGCAAATCCGCAAACCAACTGCCTTCGAGTTCTAACTCCTTCTTGTGGATCTCCAATGATGTTCGATTCCGGATGATCCTTGGAGATTCGTAGCGTTTGTTGAAACGGAGTACTCGGAGGTACACGAGATGATTCCTGCACATCAGATAAACTAGAAGAACCATTAGATGCATCATTAATATTGGAAGTATTATTATGAGAAGATGCACTAGCAGGAGAATCATCATCTAGAGAGATATCGAGGGTAGATTTTTCAGATTCAAAATGAGAAGCTTCATCTACTTTAACATTATAGATTCTACGATCGTCTTAGATTCAATGTTAAATACTCGATATGCTCTGCTATTCGTAGAATAACCCAAAAAGATCCCTTCATCACTTCGAGAGTCGAACTTTCCAAGATTTTCACGGTCACGGTAAGATGTAACATCGACTCCCGAAGATACGAAAGTACTTGATATCCGATTTTCTACTAAACCACAGCTCATATGGTGTATTCAAGGTTCCTGGGCGCAAATACACTCTGTTAATGACATAGACAGCGGTGTTCACAGCTTCAGCCCAAAAATGTAGCGGTAATTTCCGGCTATGAAGCATCACACGCGCCATCTCTTGAACAACCCTGTTTTTGCGCTCAACAACACCATTCTGCTGAGGTGTATAGGGTGCCGAGAATTCATGTTTAATGCCATTTGAAGTACAAAAATCAATGAATTTTGAATTTATGAATTCTCCACCCCTATCACTTCTAACACGAATGATCTTTTCATTCTTTTCAATCATAATACGATGGCAAATCTCATGAAAAGAGTCAAACGTATCAGCTTTCTCTCTCAAAATGCTACCCATGAAAACCGAGAGAAATCATCAACCAATAAAAAGATGTACCATTTACCTCCCAAGATGGTTGACGGGTCGGCCAAAAGAAAAAGAAGAAAAGAAAAATAGTCTACACAAACTATACAAGATTTAATCGTAGAGCGATTAAGGACAAGGAGGGGTTTCACCTTTGCATACCCAAACCTTTTGAGTTTTGGAGTATGTCGGTAAAGGTTGAGAGATTCTCCTTGAAGACGACGTCTTGTATGATTGATCTTTTTCTTTTGTTATCGTCTTGTTTGAGGTGCTACCAATGTTCTTTCCTTTTGAAAAATCCTTCCGTGAATTTCGGGAAGTGAGCTTATTGGTAGCAATTGCAAGATGTGGTTGATTTGTTCTTTGAGCTCCAATCTCGCAATTTCTTTCGATGTGCCCTGCAAAATTACAACGAAAACATACCTTTGAGCTTGACGATTCCAAAGAGGATGAGGTAGGTTTGTTGTGGTTGTTTGTCTTGAATTCCGATGTCGGAGGAGGAGATACCGACTGAGGCACAAAGACTGTCCCACTCGAACCTGGACTGTTTCCAGTTTGAGTGTACCCGAGGCCGAACCGATTTGTTTGACCAAGACCAAGGAGTTTATCCAACTTACTCCTTCCTAAGGAGAATTGCTGTAAGTCATCCTTGAGTTGGTGAATGGTCTCTGTCATTTCCCGTCTTTCCTGTCGGCCCTCGCCATAGAGCTTCAAGAAGTAGTTTGCTTTGTTCACCATATCTATATAGTTCTTCTTGAGCTGCTCATTGGACTCTTGAAGGGAAACATTTGCTTTTATCAAACTATCCCTTTCCACTTCAAGATCGGTCGAGAGAGAAGTTACCCTTTTTACTTCTTCTTCGAGATCCTGTAATCTCCCTCTCAACCCCTTGTTTTGCTTAGCCGGTTTCCTTAAATCCCGTATAGATCTATGATAGGCTAGAGCAAACTCTTCACCTTCCGAATCATCCGATTCGTTGTCCGTTGCGTTCTTTTCAACAGTGGAGTTGGACAACGACTCAGATGTATTTGCCATAAAGCACATGAATGGTGAAGATGTGGACGCGTGGAATGCGGTGGAGCTCTTTTCTTCATCACTTGAAGACGACTCATTTGACGTTGAGTTGTCATCCCAAGTGACGACTTGCATCGCCTTCTTCTTTGCCGGATACTTGTTAGGACACTCCGTTGCAATGTGGCCGTAGCCTCGACATTTGAAGCATTGCAGTTGTCCTTCTGAGCTTTTCTTATCCTTTGAGAAGTTCTCCTGCTTTCTTGACTTGTGACTTGGAGTACCCTTGCCTTTGTTCCACTTTCCGAAGGATGGAGATTTGCTTGAATTACCCCTTCGAAAGTTACGGCGAAAATTCCTCGTCAAGAGAGCGAGCTGCTTCTCAAATTCCTCCATAGAAAGGTTCTCGTCATCGTCCGAGGAGGATGTATCCGCGTCTTCTTCCTTAGTTGTTTTCAACGCATAACCTGAAGACTTAGAAGTGGATGCTTTTCCAGAAGAATTGTTAGTATTAAAAGTCATTTCATAAGTTTGTAATGAACCAACTAATTCTTCTACACGTATTTCGTCCGGGTGTTTAATAGTTTCAATGGCAGTAACCTTTGGGCGAAATCGTTCAGGAAGAGTTCTTAAGATTTTTCTTACAATCTTAAATTCTGGAATCTTCTCTCCCAGATTAGCACATGAGTTTACGATGTCTTGCAATCGTGTATAGTAGTCCGTGAAAGATTCATTTTCTGCCATCAAGATGGAGTCAAACTTGCTCGTAAGCATCTGCAGTTTCTGAATCTTCACGAGGTTAGTTCCCTCATGTGTAACCTGGAGAACATCCCAGATTTCTTTCGCAGTCTCACATGCCGAAACGCGAGAGAATTCAGTTTGAGATAAGGCATTAAAAATAGCATTAATTCCCTTGCCATTGTAAGAAGATAACTCAAACTCTTCCTTGGTCCATTTCGACCTAGGTTTTAAGGTGTGAACATCAGAGATAAGTTCAGTTGGATTAGTCCATCCTGATTCAATTGAATGCCACACCCTTTCGTCGATGGAAGATAAAAAGGCTTTCATCCGTACTTTCCAGTACGCATAATTTGTTCCATCAAAGAAAGGGGGTCGATTGATGTTTCCACCTTCAACCATTGTTCACAACCCTATTCCCTCTCTGATACCACTTGTTGGGTCGTATATAATACGGATCTAAATAGGGGAAGAAACACCTAGAGGGGGGTGAATAGGTGTAAACGTATAAACACTCCAAAAATCGTTGCGATAAAACCCAATGCGGAAAATAAAATAACACGCAAGATTTTTACGTGGAAAACTCCATCACCGGAGTAAAAAACCACGGGACCGATAACACGGCAGAAATCCACTAGAATTAAAACACGTACAAGGTGATTTACCGTACACACTTACGACTCAACCTTTTCCATACGCTCCTAGAGGATCTTCTCCGCTCGCTCCAGACGCTTCTCGAATCCACGATCTGCGCCCAACGCCGAATCCACGGCGTCCAACGTCGAATCCACGACGTCCGACCGAATCCACGGTCTTCACCCAATAGCACCGTTCGAATCCACGAACGTGCCTCGCTCCGAATCCACGAGAGCGATTGAACCTTGAATCCACAAGGACACGCGAATCCACGCGCCGATTTTTGGGGAAAATCGTTGTTTTGGGTGGTGATGATCCGCCGAATACTTAGATCAAAGATAGATCGGAAATACCATCTAAGTATTCATTAGTTTGATTCAACTCAAGATGTGAGTATGAAAACCTAGAATCAAACTAATCAATATAGATGAAGAAACATAGAGTATTCTCTAGTGATTTCCTTTCTTCTCTATATGTGGATCTATAGCCGTATAAGATGATACAAGAAAATGACGGCTATGTGGATTCCCCCTAGAAAGAGAGTCATAGGGTGTATTTATAGGTTAGAAACCCTAGGAAGGAGATAAGAATCAAAAACCAAGCATTTCTAGATATTTACGGACGGCGATCCGGATCGTGATAACGAGGATCCGGATCGTCACAACGAAACAGCCAATTCCAGAAAAACGAAGGTTCGGGATCCGGATCATGTGACTACGATCCGGATCGTTCATACAGTTCACCAAACATCAACGTTCGGGATCCGGATTGCGAAGCAAGATCCGGATCGTTCAAGGTAGATGGTAAACTCAACGTTCGGGATCCGGATCAAGAGACTACGATCCGGATTGCGACGATGTATGAACGAACCACCTTCGGGATCCGGATCGAACAACCTGATCCGGATCCTGAACATGTCCCAAGTCCAGTTTTTGATTTTTATGCAATGAAAGATTCTTCCAAGTGTTTCTACACTACAAGAAGTATTCGGATCACACAAAATCTTTAGTTAAACATACCTGATCCTTCTGAATTCTTCTTTCTTGAGATTGAGTTAAATGATTCAACTTTTCTTCACCTTCAATCTTCAGGACTTGAAACTTTCACGAAACTACGCCAACACAAATTCCGTAACAATAAAATTTCTAATGTTAACGGCAATATGGTATGTTTTCTTCTTTGACAATATAGAAAAGTTCAAAACAACTAAATTATTTTTTTAAAAAAAAACCAAATTATTTAAAATAAGATCTAGACTTTAAATCTTGAATACAAAAATCATATCTTGCATCAATTTTTGAAGTATATTTATTTTCAAATATTTATTTTTATGTCTATTTGACGCATAAGAAACCAACATCATAAAAATATAAAATTTGTTTTCTAAATTATTTAAATTATCTAAATCATAATTAAGCCAATTGTCAAATTCAAAGGACTATTATCAAAACTAAGTCAATAGTAAACTGAGCTATTACAATCGATAGTAACACAGCAAAACTATACATATATGAAAACCTAAAGTCTAATTGCATCCAAATGCAATGCATGAATCTCCGTTATTGTGGTGAAAGAGATGTAGACGACAACAAATTAAAGAGGTAGTGGAGAACACACACACACACACACACGAGTTGTTGACCCACATTTTTTGTGAGTTCTAAATGTTGGAAAAAATTATCTTTTCAAATTAATTCTTTTAAATAATTAAAACTTAATTTAAACTTGAAATACTATTTAGCAAAGTTTAGATGAAGCCTGTGAATGTCGAGGCGTGCGTAAACACTGTCCTAGAAGCGAGATTGCCCCTCCACGTGCGAGGCTCCGGCAATCACCCCTAGCGATACAACGACCACTGTCCACCCCGTCGGCAACGACTCCGGGATGGTGCGTAGCGAATCCAACGTCTTTCAGAGATCCAGCAAAATAGAAACTTAAAGAGGGAAAATGAAAATGTATCTCAGTATTTTGTAGCACTGTAATTTAAGAGAAGAGATCTGTAGCTTATATCTCTAAACAAGCTCTCTTGCTCTATGTATATACAAAGCCCAACAGGGGACAAGGCCCAACGGCTAGCTACCTCGAGTAGTCCACAATCCCCTTCCCAAGGGAGGCTTTTGGGTAGCCCAAGAAGCAAGTTCCCAAGAAGGCTTTAATGCAAAAAGCACAAGTCAAAATAAAAATTAACCAAGTCAATATCGCGCGCGACCCGGCTCGGCTCGGCTCGTGCTCGTGCCGTGCGCGCGTGTGTATTTGAGAAGCAAGCTTTGCTCTCACTTTCTCCTAACTAATACATGCACAAGAGAGGGAGTAAATAAACCAACTCTACATGTGATGAGTTTTCGATGTGGGACTAAACATCACATGTAGAGGGAAAATGGGTTTGGGCTCCCAGGCAAAGCCCATTTATATTGGGCCGCCCAGAAAAGCCCAAAGGCCAAAATACAAGTTTAAAATCACCAAATCCAAATAAAACCCAACAATCCCCACATGATTTAAAACTTGTAAAAATGAAATACAAAATAAAATAAACGAAATACAAAAACTAAAACAGATGCTGGATCCCTTATACTACGTATTCGACGAAGGTACCTTTCGGGTTTGAACCTTCACTTAGTACAGGTCTATGTACATCCGAGGGCACAATGGTGGACTTCGCCTTGAACCAAGGCCGGTGAATCGGATTTCCACAAACAGTACACATGGTACAATCGTTTAGATTCTATACAGGTTAGCGCTTTTATGGCCATGCGCTCATATCAATTTATGTGTGTTTTTAGGGAACCACCCTCTTCCCACAGTCACGGCCTCACGACTACACACATATAGTAGGTCCTGATAAGGGTGCCTACAAGGTCACACCCTGCTTCAAGGGTCTCGGAACCATTCAGGGTAAGAACCCTTACTAACCACTTGCATTAATGAGCACTGTCGCCATAGGGATGAGTATATAAAAACAGTGCTCCGCATAACTACCAATTCGACTTGTTTCTACCCATTGAACCTCCAAGAGGTTGGGTTGCCGTCGCCGGTAGTTTCTATTGTGGGCTAAGCCCCATCCCCCTCGACGATTCTAGGATCACTGTCCTAGACAAACCTTTAGTAAGCTGATAAGCTAAGTTCTTCGCAGATCTCACAAATTCCAATGCAATTATATTTTCCTTAATATTCTGCCGAATAAACTTTTGTCTTACTTTCATAAATCTATTCATCTTTGTTTCCACATTTTCTTGAGCACACTTATCAATGGCAGATCTGCAATCACAATGTATACATACTGGTGCCAAAGGTCGCTCTATCAGTGGCAAGTCATACAGAAATTCTCTAATCCACTTAGCCTCTGCTACAGTGGTATCTAAAGCTATTAGTTCAAATTCCATTGTACTTCTAGTTATCAATGATTATTTTGATGACTTCCAAGAAACAGCTGCTCCACCAAGGAGAAAAATAAATCCAGTAGTTGACTTCACATCAGCTGTATCACTTATCTAGTTGGCATCACTAAATCCTTCTAATACAGCAGGGAATCCACAAAAATGCAATCCATAAGATACAGTGCCTTTCAAATATCTCAAAACTTTTTCTAAAGCATTCCAATGTTCTCTATTTGGGTTATGGGTATATCTTCTCAATCTGTTCACAGCATAGGCTAAATCAGGTCTAGTGTAATCTACAAGATAACCTAGAGATCCTATAATCTGAGCACACCTATTCTGTCCTATAGGATCACCTTTATTTTTCTTAAGATGTACACTAGGATCATAAGGTGTTACAACAATCTTAGAATCAAAATATTCGAATTTCTTTAGCACTTGTTCACTGTAGTGAGATTGACTCATAAAAATTTCATTTGATTTTCTTATGATCTTCACGTTCATAATCACATCAGCTTGCCCAAGATCCTTCATATCAAAGTTATCATTAAGTAATTTCTTAACATCCATTATCACATCCATATTTGTACCAAATATCAAAATATCATCAACATACAAACATAGAATCACTATCTGTCCATTGTATTCCTTAGAGTACACGCATTCATCAGACATGTTCACATGAAAACCAGCTTTCACTACTAAAGAGTCAAATTTCAAATGCCATTGCTTAGGAGCTTGTTTAAGTCTATATAAAGATTTTGTCAACTTGCAAACTTTGTTTTCATGTCCAGCAACAATAAATCCCTCAGGTTGCTTCATATAAATCTCTTCCTCTAAATCACCATTTAGAAAAGTAGTCTTAACAACCATCTGATGAATAATCAAATTATGGACAGAGGCTAAAGCAAGCAGAATTCTAATAGAAGTAATCCTAGCTACAGGAGAATACACATCAAAATAATCTACTCTAGGCTTCTGGGAAAAACTCTGAGCTACAAGTCTAGCCTTATACTTATCTACAGACCTATCTGGTTTCAACTTCTTCTTAAAGATCCATTTACATCCTACAGGCTTAGAACCTACAGGTAAATCAGATAGCTCCCAAGTATGATTCTGTATAATAGATTGCATCTCCAATTTAACAGCTTCTTTCCAAAATGATGCATCTACAGAAGTCATAGCTTGGTCAAAGGTAGATGGGGTATCTTCTACAAGAAGGACATAGAAATCATCACCAAAAGTCTTCTCAATCCTAGGACGCTTACTTCTCCTAGGTTCAGACTCTTCTATAGGTTCACTAGTGCTGGGTCTACTAGATCCACCTATAGTCTCAACAGGAACAGGTCTATCTACTCTAGTTCTAAAAGGAAAGATATTCTCAAAGTATACTGCATCTCTAGCTTTAATAATTGTATTGTTAGAAATCTCATTAACCTCAGAATTTACCACAAAAAATCTATTAGCATTACTATGTTAAGGAATTTGTTTGGGCGCATTTCGTGAAAGTATTAAGTCTTGAAGATTGAAGATGAAGAAGGTCGGATCATATACCTCAATCTCAAGAAAGAAGAATTCAAAAGGATCAGGTATGTTTAACTAATTAATTTTGGTGATTCGAATACTTCTTATTGTGTAGAAACACTTGGATGAATTTTTAATTGCATAAAAATCAAAAACTGGACATGGGACATGTTCAGGATCCGGATCAGACACGGCAATCCGGATCCCGAAGGGTGTTGATTCATACGCAAATCCAATCCGGATCCAAGCTATTTCTGATCCGGATCCCGAACATTGGTTTTTGCTGAAATGTATGAACAGTCCGGATCGGGCTGTGACACTCCCGGAATTTGGATTAGTCCTCTATATAAATGATATAATAGGACTAAATCTCTAACCCGGCTATAGCATTTTGGATGGTAGCAAGATCCAAGAGGAACATGAGAGTTAAGCGTGCTAGAGCTAGAGTAGTTCTAGGATGGGTGACCCCCTGGGAAGTGGGGCGTCACAGTTGGTATCAGAGACATTCACCAGCCGGAAATGTGAGATGAGTCTTGGCTGAGCCAGGGTTATAGCGGGTAGAGCGAGGCTCCCCGGCTAATGACCGTTGTGAGTGGAGTGCAGCTCCTCACAAGATCGGCTAAGGCTAGCGAGACGAGTCTCACATCGCCTGGTGCTTGTGAGTGTGCTTGAGCCTGACGTGGACGTCAGGGCTTAAAGGGGGGAAGAATGTGACACTCCCGGAATTTGGATTAGTCCTCTATATAAATGATATAATAGGACTAAATCTCTAACCCGGCTATAGCATTTTGGATGGTAGCAAGATCCAAGAGGAACATGAGAGTTAAGCGTGCTAGAGCTAGAGTAGTTCTAGGATGGGTGACCCCCTGGGAAGTGGGGCGTCACACGGGCATTTCAATCCGGATCCCGAACCTTTGTTTTTCTGGAAATTGTCTGTTTCGTTACGACAATCCGGATCGCCGTAAATCCGATCCGGATCGTCGTCCTGTAAAATTCCAGAAAAGGTTAGTTTTTGATTCTTATCCTCTTCCAACGGTTTCTAACCTATAAATAAACCCTATGATTCTTTTTCTAGGGTAAGCCGCATAAGCCGTAAAAGCCGAAAAAAATCAAAAGACGGCCATATAAATCCACCTATAGAGAAGAAAGGAAATCAATAGATTTAATCCTATGTTTCTTCATCTATATTGATTGATTTGATTCTAGGGTTTCATACTCAGATTTTGAGTAGAATCAAATCAATGAATACTTAGATGGTATTTCCGATCTATTTCTAATTTAAGTATTCGGCGGATCATCACCACCCAAAAAACAACGATTTCCCCAAAATCGGCGCGTGGACTCGCGTGGCCTTGTGGATTCAAGGTGCTACCGCTCTCGTGGATTCGGAGCGAGGTACGTTCGTGGATTCGAGACGTGCTACTGGGTGAAGACTGTGGATTCGGTCAGACGTCGTGGATTCGGCGTTGGACGCAGATCGTGGATTCGAGAAGCGTTGCGGAACGAGCGGAGAAGATCAACTAGGAGCGTATGGAAAAAGGTTGAGTCGTCTGTGAGTACGGTATATCACCTTTGTACGTGTTATAATTCTAGTGGATTTCACCGTGTTATCGGTCCCGTGGTTTTTTACTCCGGTTTGGAGTTTTCCACGTAAAAATCTTGCGTGTTTTTTTTTATTTCCGCATTGGGTTTTATTGCGCAACGATTTTTTAGTGTTTAAACGTTTACACCTATTCACCCCCCTCTAGGTGTTTTTTCCCCTATTTAGATCCATATTATACATAACCCGACAAGTGGTATCAGAGCGGGAATAGGGTTGTAAACAATGGCTGAAGGTGGAAACATCAACAGACCTCCGTTCTTCGATGGAACAAATTATGCGTACTGGAAAGTGCGGATGAAAGCCTTTCTTATTTCCATCGACGAACGGGTGTGGCAATCTATCCAGTTAGGATGGTCAAATCCAACTGAAGTTATTGTTGATGTTCACACCATCAAACCGAGGTCGAAATGGACCAACGAAGAGATAGACTTATCTTCTTACAATGGCAAAGGAATCAATGCTTTATTTAATGCCTTGTCTCAAACTGAATTCTCTCGCGTCTCAGCATGTGAGACTGCGAAAGAAATCTGGGATGTTCTTCAAGTTACACATGAGGGAACTAACCTTGTGAAGATTCAAAAGCTGCAAATGCTTATGAGCAGATTTGACTCTATTTTCATGGCAGAAAATGAATCATTCACAGACTACTATACACGATTGCAAGACATCGTAAACACATATTGTGGTGACCCGGATCTTTGCAGGGCTTCTACAGTGTGACCAGCAGCTTCTGGAAGCCTACGTGGCATGTCGGCGGTGTTCGCGCGCCAGTTTGGACACAAGAGATGGACTCAGGGCTTAAAATGGATCTCGTAGGTAATCGGGGGACCCCATCGGATGTTTAGAACAGTTTACGCGAGGAGTGGATATCAAATTTAGGCTCGGCGCGGAATTCGGATTAAAAATACCTTTCCGGGAGCCTCCGGCAATTTATAGGATTGGAATTTGGCAAAATGGACGCCGGATTTGGAATCAGCGCGCGAAAACGGTCAAGATGGGCTATTTACATGTATTTTTCGGAGCTTGCTACAGTAATTTTACTGTTCATCGCCGGAACAGTGTTTCCGGCGATCGCCGGCGGCGGCTGGCGGCGGCGGGCAGCGGCGGAAGGCGGCGGAAGGCGCTCGGGCAGGCGGCGCGCGGCCGCGGGCAGGCGCACAGGAGCGCGGGCAGGCGCGCGGGGGCGCGGTCAGGTGCGCGGTCCACCGCGGGGGTCGTGCACCAGGGCGGTGCCACGTGGCGGCTTGGGGTTGGTTGTATCTGAAGGCGCGGTCTACGGAATTTGGTCCGGGTGCACGGTAGACCGGGTGGACACGTGGCAGGAGGTGATTGGTTCGGTGTTGTGCTCCCGGTCCACGCAACCGGTGGAGTGGGTGACCGGGGCAGGTGGCCGTACGGCGGGGCAGGTGGCCGTACGGCCCGGGTCAGCCGCGACGTGCGCGGTCCACGGCGCGACGTGCGTGGTGCACGGGTTGCCGGGCCACGTGTCGCGTCGCCATTCGCGGGCGCAGGTGCACCGGGTGCAGTGGGGGCCCGGGGGAGTAGTGGACTGGACTGTGTGGTGGACCGGGCCGCACTGTGCGCGCCCGAAAGTTGTGGGCCGGGCCGCTCTGTGCGCGCCCGAAAAGTTTCGGGCGCCCGGAAATTGGGACACAATGGGAATTTTTCCAATTGTTTCCTCAGCCTATAAATAGGCAGCCCGAGCCCTCTTCTTTGGCTCTTTTCTCTCAGCCCACGCACCATCTGCCCGAGCACCTTGAAGAAGACTTGTTCAACTCTTAATTCTTGATCTTCCTGCCAAGTTCTACGATTTTAGGAGCACGCATCCCGAGGTTCTGGATTTTACGGCGCGGTGCGACGTTGCATTCCTGGGTTCTTCTTTGGCGCAGCGACAGTGTTTTAGCTCCCCTGGGCTACCCCGAGATCATTTTGCTGTGATTCTTGCGCCGACAGACTCCTAAGAGGTAGGGCTTCATCTTTCGTATTGATCGCGCTTTCCTGTTGCCAGTTTTTGGCACGGATCCCGAGGCAACACTGTGACCCATTTTCTGTTTGGCTTTGTGGGACAGCATCGAGGTGTTTTGGCCATATCTTTGCGCACAAGCGTCAGCCGGAAACGAGCTTATACAACTTTTTCATCTACAGATCGCAAGGAACGCGCTCGTATTTTTCTTGGATTTTTCTGAGATTTCATCAGAGGTGAAAATTACTGTTTTCTCAGTGAACAGTGTACAGTTCTAATACAGATTTTTATATGAGTGTACCCCCTTGCCGAATTTTTATCTTGACTTACCGAACTCCGATTTGGGCGTGCAAGGTACCGTTTCGAAGCTATCGACGCAAGGATTGCTGTGATATTTTTATTGGAATTTTCTGGGCACTATCTGCAGGTGATAATTTAACAGTTCAAAATTCGAGGTTGTATGTGGTTTTAAGTGCTATATTTGGGAGCCTAGTGTAATTAGTGGACTTTGTATTGTGCCAGGAGTGTTACGGGTGTGCTGAACTTATTGGAGCAAGGGATTAGAGTTATTTGGTGTTTTCAGCTGTTGAGCTTTGGACAGTCAGCTTTTCAGGTGGGTGCCTTATTCCCGGAACCGGTGGACGGTTTCTCTAAATTTTTATATGTTAGCATTGCATGCAGGTGAATGGTACAATAGCTGGGACTGATCGGTAAGTTTAACAATGAGGATTTTATGGAAATTGCAAGTGAATTATTCACAGTATGACAATGGTATTAATCAAATAGTCATGTTGATGATTAGTGGAAGCTTATCTAAGGCAAGGATACCCTATATGATTAATTATCATGCCATATTAGCACATAACCTTTTATGAGGATGGTTTATGCATTGGGATAGGATTATGTAGTTATGTGCAGGTTCTACTCTGAGGAGCCATTATGGATTGAGAATTATGGACAGGTATGGTCATTGATAATTTTGGCATGAGGTTTATTTTCTTTATTCTTCTTGAGGACAAATGCATGCTTGTATGGACATATGTGTATGGACATATAGTTAGGCCATCTTTTACTGCTGCACTACATATTGGAATTTGACTTAGGAGAAACCATGATTGCTTTCTTTCTCCTTTATTTAGACTTTTGAGTCATGTTGCTCGGGTTCGAGCAGAGGTTTGGGATAGTGTAGCTGGGACCTTAGGGTCAGAGACAGGGTGTGCTTGATGATGGATTGTGGGTTATTGCGGCAACCGCGGACAGTAGGCGGTTGACCGGATCTTGATTAATTTACCCAATTGTGGATTGTGGGTTATTGCGGCAACCGCGGACAGTAGGCGGTTGACCGGATCTTGATTAATTTACCCAATTGTGGGTTGTGGGTTATTGCGGTGACCGCGGACTTTGGGTGGTTGACCGGATGTTGACTATTGCATCAGATTGGGTATCAGATCTGTTCTAGTGGATGGTGTTTCCCACTTGTTGAGTACTATTGCATCAGATCGGGGTTTTGTTAGTGGACGGAGTTTCCCACTTTGATCATAGTCTTGATCCAGTCCTGCTATTATGAGACAGTGGTTACAGAGATACTCGATACAGTGATGCTTGTTAAAGTGATACTTTACTCGTGTGGGTCGCTCCCCTCGAGTGCCACTCCGGAGTAGGCTTTCCACGGTGTGAGCGCCGGGCACCAGGCAGGGTTCTTGAGTTCGACAGCAGAGCAGGCAGTACCAGTGATTACTGGTCTATCGATTGGGTTTATTCAGGCAGATACTTTTTGTTACACTCGTGCCTGGGGGACCGAGTGGAGTCTAGTAGCTGTGTTTAGACCAGTGCTAGTATTGTTGGGAACCGTCGGGGTTTGACGGTGGTCCCATGGTCGTTGTGAGTTCTTTGACCATTGTGTGAGAGGTTGAGCATCTTGAGTCTATCCGTTCTGAGAGAGAGAGCATGGATTATGACTATAGCCTGCATGAGCCACTACTCAACAGCGAGTTAGTCCGTTTGGACGCCCTACGTAATTCCTGCCCGTCAGCGGGAGGTGGTTGTAGGTGGGCGCAGGTTTGACTGGACCCGATGTGGCAGTCAGCTCGATTGGGTCAGTTGAGCACCTCGTGTGCGAGTGTTGCATATCTTCATCAGAGTTTCCCCATTTGAGCATTTGGATAGAGGCATGGTAGCTGTAGAGTGTTTCCAGCTTCTTCTTTCAGTTTTACTGCATCGGTTATCTTTTGCCTCTAGTAGTCTTGGTGGGCAGATCGTCGGGCCTAGTGGCGATACCCACTGAGAACTCCCTTTTTGCGTAGTTCTCACGCCCGTTGGGGGTTTTCCCCCTTTTGTCCTTTCTCCTCTTTGTTTTGCAGAGTCTTGGCGGGTGTTGCCGTTCTGTGGTTGCTGTGCGTGGTGAGGGTGTAGCGAGCTAGATCCAGACCCATCTTCGGAGAGTAGCGGTACCCCCCCTTTGGAGGAGATCTTCAGTAGTCGGTAGATTGGTATTTATTTCCTCTTTTGAGAGACTGATGTAGTGAGGATATGATGTATTGAGAGCTTGTACACTGATATTTTATTTGAGATATCTCCCTGTTGAGCTATGAGTTTTGTACTCGAGGTTATTGTATGATTATCTTTTTGGGAGATGGACCTTGTTGTTTTATCTTCAGTTGTACAGTGGTTGATTTTATTTCTATAGCAGTTTTATCTTTTAGCTCTGATATCTGTTAGCTGTAGCTCTTTTTGCAGGTAGGACGCTTCGCCTATGCGGGTTTGGCATAGGTGGCGGATCTGTTGGCGAGCCCGGGTCGCAGTTTCGACCCCGGGGCGTGACACATATGCTAACTTGGGAGAGAAGATTCCAGAATTTAAAATTGTAAGAAAGATCTTAAGAACTCTTCCTGAAAGATTTCGTTCCAAGGTTACGGCCATTGAAACTATTAAACACCCGGACGAAATTCGTGTAGAAGAATTAGTTGGTTCATTACAAACATATGAAATGACATTTCCTACTAACTATTCTTCTGGAAAAGCATCTACTTCTAAGTCTTCAGGTTTTGCGTTGAAAACTATAAAAGAAGAAGACGCGGATTCATCCTCCTCAGGCGATGACAAGAACCTATCTATGGAGGACTTTGAGAAGCAGCTTGCTCTCTTGATAAGAAATTTTCGCCGAAACTTTCGAAGGGGTAATTCAAGTAGAACTTCATCCTCCGGAAAGTGGAAGAAAGGCAAAGGTTTTTCAAGCCAAAGTCAAGAAAGGAAGAAAGTTTTTCAAAGGATAAGAAAAGCTCAGAAGGACAAGTCCAATGCTTCAAGTGCCGAGGATACGACCATATCTCAACGGAGTGTCCAAATAAGAATCCGTCCAAGAAGAAGGCGATGCAAGCCGTCACTTGGGATGACACCTCAACGACAAATGAGTCATCTTCAAGTGATGAAGAGAACAACGCAACGGCATTCCACGCATCCACATCTTCACCCTTCATATGCTTAATGGCAAGTACATCCAATTCATTGCCCAACTTCTCCCAGGTTGAAAAAACTGCAACGGACGACGAATCGAGTAACTCTGAAGGTGAGATTTTGCTCTTGCCTACCATAAGCTTTTGAGGGATTCAAAGAAACTGGCAAAGCAAAACAAGAGTTTGAGAGGGAGATTGCAGGATCTTGAAGAAGAAGCAAAAAGGGCAACTTCTCTCTCAAACGCTCTTGAAGTGGAAAGGGATAGTCTAATCAAAGTAAATGTTTCCCTTCAAGAGTCCAATGAGCATTTCGAGAAGAATTATGTAGATATGGTGAACAAAGCGAATTACTTCTTGAAGCTCTACGGCGAGGCTCGACAGGAAAAAATGGAAATGACGGAGACCATTTTCCAACTCAAGGATGATTTAAAGCAATTTTCTTCTGGAAGGGGTAAGTTGGATAAGATTCTTGGTCTTGGTCAAACAAACGAATTCGGCCTTGGATACAATCGAACTGAAGACAATTTTAGTTCAGTTGGGACAGTCTTTGTGCCCCAGTCGGTATCTCCTCCTCCGACACCGGAATTGACGACAAACAACGACAACAAACCTACTTCCCCCTCTTCGGGATCGTCAAGCACTAAGGTATGTTTTCGTTGTGGTTATACAGGGCACATAAGAAGAAATTGCAAGAATGGAGCGCTAAGATCAAATCAAGCACATCTTGCAACTACTACCAATGAGTTCATTTCCCACAAATCAAAGAAGGATCTTTCAAAAGGAAAGAACATTGGTAGTACATCAAACAAGACGACGACGTCAAGGAAAAGCGATGGATCAATCAAGACGCTTTCACCAAAGGTATCAACTTCACAATCATTTTCGACGTACTCTAAAACTCAAAAGGTTTGGGTACGCAAAGGTGAAATCTTCCCTTGTCTTGTTGTTCATACTTCTTTACACGCTTATGATAATTCATCTTGGTATTTGGATAGTGGTTGTTCTCGTCACATGACCGGTGACAAAAACAGTTTTCAAACTTTAGAGAAAATCTCCGGAGGACATGTTGTTTTCGGAGACGGTCGTTCTTCCAAAATTGTTGGAAAGGGAACAATCGCTATTCCTGATGGCCCGATTCTAAACAATGTTTTATTTGTAGAAGGCCTTAAGACTAACCTCATCAGTATAAGTCAACTTTGTGACAATTGGTTCTCAGTTAATTTTTTTTCTGTAGAATGTGTTGTAACTGATAAGGACCAGGTATTCTTTTTAAAAGGGGTTAGATCAGAAAATAATTGCTATGTTGTTTCAAACAAAGTTTCTGAAAAATGTAACCTAGTTTCTTTGGATAATGAAACTGTTTGGCATGAAAGACTAGGTCACATGAATTTTAAAGAACTAGCAAGGATTTCAAACAAGGACGTGGTTAAGGGGGTTCCTAAACTTTTATTTAAAGAAAACATTGTGTGTGGTGGTTGTCAAAAGGGAAAACAATCAAGAGTTGCACACAAGAACTTGAACCACGTCGGTACCAAACGACCCTTGGAATTACTGCATATGGATTTAATGGGGCCGATTCGTCAACCATCTTTGGGAGGTAAATGGTATATTTTTCTTTTGGTTGATGATTTCTCTAGGTATTCATGGGTAACTTTTCTAAAAGAGAAAGCGGATACTTTCGACTCTTTTCATGAGGTTTGTCATCGTATTATGAATGAAAGAAATGAAAAGATCGTTCGTGTTCGAAGTGATAGAGGTGGAGAATTCATTAATTCTAAATTCATTAATTTTTGCACTTCCAATGGGATAAAACATGAATTCTCAGCACCCTATACACTCAGCAGAATGGTGTTGTTGAGCGCAAAAACAGGGTTGTTCAAGAGATGCGCGTGTGATGCTTCATAGCCGGAATTTACCGTTATATTTTGGGTTGAAGCTGTGAACACCGCTGTCTATGTAATTAATCGAGTGTATTTGCGCCCTGGAACTTTAAATACACCATATGAGCTGTGGTTTAGTAGAAAACCGAATATCAAATATTTTCGTATCTTTGGGAGTCGATGTTTTATTCTGCGTGATCGCGAAAACCTTGGTAAGTTCGACTCTCGAAGCGACTAAGGATTTTCATGGTTATTCTACTAACAGTAGAGCATATTGGGTATTTAACTTGGAATCTAAACACGATGATAGAATCTATAAATGTTAAGTAGATGAAGCTTTCCACTTTGCATCTGATAAATCTACCCTTGATATGTCTCTAGATGATGATACTCCTGTAAGTGCATCTTCTCGTAATAACTCTTTCAATAAAGTTGATGCATCTAATGGTTCTTCAAGTGTATCTAATGTGCAGGAATTATCACATGTACCTCCGACTACTCCGTTACCGCAAACGTTACGCATCTCCAAGGATCATCCGGAATCTAACATTATTGGAGACCCACAAGAAGGAGTTAGAACTCGGAGACAGTTGGTTTGTGGAGCGCATGCTACGTCTCCATGATTGAACCAAAGAACATCGATGAAGCTCTTCAGGATGACTACTGGATTGAAGCTATGCAGGAAGAGCTCCATCAGTTCGAACGAAACAAAGTCTGGGAATTAACAAAGCCTCCGAAGCAACACAATGTGATTGGTACTAAATGGATTTTCAAGAATAAGAAAACGAGGATGGTACCATCATCAGGAATAAAGCACGCTTAGTTGCTCAAGGCTACTCTCAAATAGAAGGTATAGACTTTGATGAGACGTTCGCCCCAGTTGCTCGACTCGAGTCAATTCGTATATTATTCGCTATTGCTTGTCATTTTAAAATAAAACTCTTTCAAATGGACGTTAAGAGCGCATTTTTAAATGGGTTTTTAAATGAGGAAGTTTATGTGGCTCAACCGAAAGGTTTTGTAGACTATAAACAACCTAACCATGTTTTTCGTTTGAAAAAGGCTCTTTACGGTCTAAAACAAGCACCGCGAGCATGGTACGAAAGGCTAACAAAGCACCTATTGGAAAAGGGCTACACTCGAGGGGGAGCAGACCGGACTCTCTTTGTGAAGCATTATCAGAATAATTTCATTGTAGCACAAATCTATGTCGATGACATTGTATTTGGTGCAACTAGAGACAATGATGCTTCTAAATTCGCTGAAACCATGGAAAGCGAATTTGAGATGTCCATGATGGGGGAACTGACATACTTTCTTGGATTGCAAGTAAAACAAAATGAAGAAGGCATTCATTTGTGTCAATCCAAGTATGCAAGGGAGTTGGTGAAGAAATTCGATTAGAAAATTCTAAAGATTTTCCGACTCCTATGGGAACTAGCAATAAGGGATTAGGAAGTGAATCTCTTAGTGAGAGTGTAGACGAGAAGCTTTATCGCAGTATGATTGGAAGTCTACTCTATCTCACGGCTAGTCGCCCGGATATATCCTTTAGTGTTGGAATTTGCGCGAGATATCAATCAGCACCAAAGGAGGTTCACCTGAAAGCGGTGAAAAGGATCATCCGGTACATCAAAGGAACTTTGAATTTCGGAATTTGGTATCCTATGGGAACAACGCTTGACATTATAGGATATTCAGATGCCGATTGGGCAGGATCTGTGGATGATCGGAAGAGCACGAGTGGTGCATGTTTTTATCTTGGCCATTGCCTTGTTGCATGGCATAGTAAAAAGCAAAACTGCATTGCACTCTCGACTGCCGAAGCGGAATATATTTCAGCAGGTAGTTGTTCAACCCAACTCATTTGGATGAAAAGTGTGTTGAGCGACTTCCGAATTTCAGCAACTTCGGTAACAATTCTTTGTGACAACACAAGTGCTATAAACATTTCAAAAAACCCTGTGTTGCACTCGAGAACAAAACACATTGAACTTAGATATCATTTTCTAAGAGAGCTAGTTGAATCAAATATTCTTCAAATTTCCTACATTTCAACTGAGGATCAATTAGCTGACATTTTAACAAAACCTTTGGATCAAAAACGTTTTATTCATTTGCGTAAAGCAATTGGAATGCTTTCCTTGAAATAACCTCTTTTTGAAACTTTTGCTTAGGTTAGGTTTTGTTTTGTGTTTTTGTTCATTATCTATGCTTAGACATAGAACATTAATTGAGCATGTGTATTATTGACTTTAATAGCATCTTTTCGTCTATTTAGAAATTTATTATGCTTTGGATATCATAATAATTCATTTGATGCAATGATCATTTATGTCAATTAAATCATCTTTGTTTTGATCAAAGTCAATTTCTCTCTCAATGATCTCTTGGTATAGTTTTTATCTTATTTGACTATTTAGTCGAGTATGAAATCGAGATCAATTTTGGTTGAATACTTTATATTTTAAATAATTGATAGCCAATTGAGGGGGAGTCAAAGAAAAAGTGTTATGCTCAAAAGATGTGGAAAGAGTTACATCCCAATGAGGAGTGTGAAAACTACCACCACATGGAGGAAAGAGCTACCACCTCGGTCGTCCGAGTACTGTGTGCAGCTACCACATGTATACCAAGCATGGTTGTTCGAGTTGATTAAATAAAATGCTTTTTGGAATACTTGACTCTGTCAAATTCCAAGGTTGGTATAAGGTGGGGATTTTATTGAAAGATGCTCAAAGAGCCACTCCTTACAATAAATTGACTAGATATATTATCTAACTTATCTGGGATTTCAAACATCTATTGATCTTGGTATTTCATTTTCTTTACCAAATTGATGATTTGATAAAGGCATTACTCATAAGATCATGTTAGATGTGATTGAAGTTGTTCAACTTTAAGGGATTTAATTTTTATAAATTTTCGTTTCATTTGTTGGATATTATTGATAGATTTGACATAATCTATTTCTTGTTGTATGAAACGATGATTTTCATTTAAAGTTGATACACAAAAGTGCTTACATACTTTTTCTGGATTTTGTGAATTTTTCTGAATTTTCTGAAGAAAAAGTTGGAGCCGATCCGGATTGGACAAGCCGATCCGGATCCCGAACGCAGGTATTTCCTGCGGGTAGCCGATCCGGACTGGATTCACGATCCGATCCGGATCGCGGCTAGGGTTTTATATAGAACAAAAGGGTTTTGATTTCTTTTTACTTCAATCTTTTGTTCCTAAGTCTCCAGAGCTTCTCTCTCTAGAATTCATCCATTTGGAGCTTCCAAACTCAAGTTCTTCGATTCTAAGTAAGTTTTCTTGATCAAAATCTCGGTTTTTCACAGTTTTTCATGTTTTCCTCAAAACGTGATGAAAATTTTGTATCTTTTTCGTTTGGATTGGTTTTTGATCAAATTTCTTTTGAAATAAGAACTCTGGGTAGATTAGTTTTGATTATATGCTAGGTATTCTCCTGATTAACGGATTTTTAGGCTTCGATTTCTAAAATTCGGTTTTAGGGCATATAATAGGAATTTTTGAAAATCATGGAATTGATCTATTTTTAAAATTCTTTTTGGAAAACTAATTTGATTCTTAGTCTCTCTACATGATAATGATTGTTTAGGTACAATTTTTCAAATTTTTGAAAATAAACAATTTTTGTCGTGTTCTTGAGTTGTTGCTCACAGATTCTTGGTTTTGAATAGCAACAATGGCGTTTGCATGGATAATCTTCCTTTTGGTTGCAATGGTGCACACGAGAGCAACTAATAAATTGAAGAGGGCAAAGAAACCTTTAAAAAGGGAGAATGTCTTCTTGTTGAAGATTCAGAGACCGAATCAGAAAAGGATGAAGTGAATTGGGACGAATTAATAAATGAGGAAGCGACGCCTGCTAAGACGACACCCGTCTCATCAAAAAGAAAAACTGCCATGGATAAAGGAAAAGCACCAATGACCTCTTCATCCATCTCGATAAAAAGAAAAAGACTTGCTAGACGGCTTGGACGAGCGCGAGGTATTGAAATTAATGAACCAGTGGCTCCTGATTCTCCACCTCGCTTGGAAGAAGTGTTCGTTAATACTGACCGTCTTAAGGCATTTGAACATCGAGAATGCATCGGCGAGAGACATGTCAATATTGGTGCTCTTCGTGATCACTCACCGGAATTCGGGACTTTAATAGAACAAGCCAATCTTATTCAAGTTTGCAGATTCCCTGAATTGCTTGGATATTGTCTGCACCGAGTGAGAACTTTTTACACAAATTCAAGACATCTTCAGGAAGATGATCACGGCTCTATGCAGTTCTATACAAACATCCAAGGGACAAGACTCAAGATAACTCCGCAGTTAATTGGGGAAGTCCTAGGGATGCAATCGAGCAGATCAGGTTTGAACTACTTAACTGGAAGAAGCTTGACGAATGCTTTGTGGCAAACAGTTATAAAAGGAATATGTTTGGAAGGCACTGAATCAACGGAGAAATCTGTTAAGTCCAAGCAACTTCGGCTTGAATACCGGTTTCTCAATTTCATCACTTGTTATAACATTCTCCCAAACATGCAGACAAAGGTTGTGAGATGGGATCGAATGCTATTTTTGTACCTTCTAGGACACCCATCTGAAGCAATGGGATTGAACATGAATATCCCATACATTATCTGGAACAGGATGTCTAGATATGTTGAGCATCCTCATCCTACCGAAAGACTTCCTTTTCCATTGATCATTATGAGGATCTTGAAGAAGTTCCAGATTGACATCAGCTCAACATCATATCAACATTGCCTAGGCATGATAAATGAATCCACTGTTGTTAAGTCTCTTCATAAACTGCCACATGTCACTACGGCTCCCTCATCCGGAAAGAAACCTTGTGTGGGCACCTCTGCATCTCCGTCACGGCAAACACCCACACCAGATGATGAAGCGTCGGTCACCTCAATTTATAAACAGCAACAACGCTTATCTTTTGAACAAGAACAAATTACAAAAGAACAGAGGCGTATTTCAGAGGAACTTGAAATCATCACCGCATCCCACATCACATTGACCAAGACAGTCTCTTCAATGAAGAAGTTGATGAAGAAAATGTTGTCGAGAATGGAATGCAGCGCCTCAGATGAATCAGACTCAGATGATTGATTTCTCTCTAACTTTCATTTTTCTTTTGCAGGCTTTTAGTATTTTTTTAGTTCTCAGGTTTTTCACATTTTCTGAACTTTTAACTCTTCCTTCTCTTGTAATTTTGGCTAACTTTAGTGACAAAAAGGGGGAGAGAAGTGTAAACAATGATACAATGTTACTTTATAATGCTTGAGATTGTGAGAAACTTGAAACTATGGAGGTAAGTATAACCTCAACTTGAAGGTAAGTATCACAACTTTTGGTTTTGTATTGTTTCAATGCATGCCTCGACTAACTATTCGACTAACTATTTGGGCATGTAATATTACTAACAAGTTGTTTGATTACTAACAAAGTTATGACATTTTGAATTTTATTGCTAAGAAGATATGTCGATGTTTGATTGTGATCTTATTACATATCTGAATTCGTGAATGTCATGGTGAGTATAAACTCTATCTCTGTTAGGTTTTGAATGCTAAATATTCTTGAGGTATCTAAGGATCTCTTTTGTCAAGAATGATTTCTTTTTGCAGAGAGTGCAGATGTCTAAGTCTAGAGTCTGTTTTAGGAGTTTATCTCATGTATTTAATTTTGGATCTCCATTGTAAATTTTTGTTGTATGGTGATAGCAACAAAAATATCTTTTTGAATTTTTTGAGTGGATTTGTGTTTTGTCACGAAACCGCCAAAGGGGAGATTGTTAAGGAATTTGTTTTGGCGCATTTCGTGAAAGTATTAAGTCTTGAAGATTGAAGATGAGAAGGTTGGATCATATACCTCAATCTCAAGAAAGAAGAATTCAAAGGATCAGGTATGTTTAACTAATTAATTTTGGTGATCCGAATACTTCTTATAGTGTAGAAACACTTGGATGAATTTTTAATTGCATAAAAATCAAAAACTGGACATGGGACATGTTCAGGATCGGATCAGACACGGCAATCCGGATCCCGAAGGGTGTTGATTCATACGCAAATCCAATCCGGATCCAACCATTTCTGATCCGGATCCCGAACATTGGTTTTTGCTGAAATGTATGAACAGTCCGGATCGGGATTTCAATCCGGATCCCGAACCTTGTTTTTCTGGAAATTGTCTGTTTCGTTACGACAATCCGGATCGCCGTAAATCCGATCCGGATCGTCGTCCTGTAAAATTCCAAGAAAAGGTTAGTTTTTGATTCTTCCTCTTCCAACGGTTTCTAACTATAAATAAACCCTATGATCTTTTTCTAGGGTAAGGCGCATAAGACGTAAAAGCCGAAAAAAGCAAATCAAAAGACGGCCATATAAAATCCACCTATAGAGAAGAAAGAAATAATAGATTTAATCCTATGTTTCTCATCTATATTGATTGATTTGATTCTAGGGTTTCATACTCAGATTTTGAGTAGAATCAAATCAATGAATACTTAGATGGTATTTCCGATCTATTTCTAATCTAAGTATTCGGCGGATCATCACCACCCCAAAAAACAACGATTCCCCAAAATCAGCGCGTGGACTCGCGTGGCCTTGTGGATCAAGGTGCTACCGCTCTCGTGGACTCGGAGCGAGGTACGTTCGTGGATTCGAGACGTGCTACTGGGTGAAGACCGTGGATTCGGTCAGACGTCGTGGGCGGCGTTGGACGCAGATCGTGGATTCGAGAAGCGTTGCGGAACGAGCGGAGAAGATCAACTAGGAGCGTATGGAAAAAGGTTGAGTCGTCTGTGTGAGTACGGTATATCACCTTTGTACGTGTTATAATTCTAGTGGATTTCACCGTGTTATCGGTCCCGTGGTTTTTTTACTCCGGTTTGGAGTTTTCCACGTAAAAATCTTGCGTGTTATTTTTTATTTTCGCATTGGGTTTTATTGCAAACGATTTATGAGTGTTTAAACGTTTACACCTATTCACCCCCCTCTAGGTGTTTTTTTCCCTATTTAGATCCATATTATACATAACCCGACATACTACCATCTGCATAGCCTAAGAAAAACAGCATCCACAGTCTTAGGACCAATCTTTCTTTTTTATTTTTAGGAACTTTACTTTAGCTAGGCACCCCCACACTTTAAAATAATTCAGATTAGGTTTTCTTCTCTTCCAAAGTTCATAAGGAGATACAGAAGAACTCTTGTGGGGACTCCTATTAAGAATTACACAAGCAGTCATCAAAGCTTCGCCCCACAAGTTATCGGGTGCACCAGAACTAATAATCATCGAATTACCATATCCATCAAAGTTCTATTTTTCCTTTAAGCTACTCCATTAGATTGAGGTGTATAAGGTTCAGTCACTCGATGTACAATTCCAAATTCTTGACAGAAAACAGTCATCTCATTTGATGTATATTCACCTCCTCGATCAGATCTTACAATCTAATTTTCTTATTCAATTGATTTTCAACCTCAACTTATAAATCTTAAATTTATTCACAACTTCATCTTTATTCTTAAATCAGATATAATATAACAATACTTCGAATGATCATCAATGAAAGTTACAAAATATTTGCTTCCACCACTACTGGGTCTACATCCATCACAAACATCACTATGTATAAGTTCTAGCAGATCAGAATATATATTACAGATCTAAATGGTTTCCTAGGTTCCTTAGCTTGCACACATATTTCACATCTATGATCATAGAGAAACAGATTTGGGAATTATTAAATCAAAATTCATCAACTCTTAATAGTATTAAAAATTCACATGCCCCAATCTTCCATGCCAAACATCAGATGAAACAACATTCAAAATAATACTTTCATAAATTAGTAGAAGTCATCACAGAAAGCTTAAATAAACCATCACTCAATAATTCTTTCCCAATTAAAAAGTTCACACCTTATAAATACCCTAATTACATTCAAAAACAAACTTAAAATCCTTG
>CM055073.1:10992475-11055682 GCA_029204045.2 Tillandsia leiboldiana
ACTAGACCTGATTTAGCCTATGCTAGGGAACAGATTGAGAAGATATACCATAACCCAAATAGAGAACATTGAATGCTTTAGAAAAAAGTTTTGAGATATTTGAAAGGCACTGTATCTTATGGATTGCATTTTTGTGGATTCCCTGATGTATTAGAGGATTAGTGATGCCAACTAGATAAGTGATAAGTGATGTGAAGTCAACTACTGGATTTTTTTTTTCTCCTTGGTGGAGCAGCTGTTTCTTGGAAGTCATCAAAATAATCATTGATAACTAGGAAGTACAAGGAATTGAACTAATGCTTTAGATACCACTGTAGCAGAGGAAGGGGATAGAGAATTTCGGTAAGGACTTGCCACTGATAGAGCGACCTTTGGCTCACCAGTATGTATCCATTGTGATTGCAGATCTGCCATTGATAAGTGTGCTCAAGAAATGTGGAAACAAAGATGAATAGATTTAGAAAGTAAGACAAAAGTTTATTCGGAGAATATAAGGAAAATATACATTGCATTGGAATTTGTGAGATCTGCGAAGAACTTAGCCTTATCAGCTTATAAGGTTTGTCTAGGACCGTGATCTAGAATCGTCGAGGGGAGATGGGGCTTAGCACACAATAGAAACTACCGGCGACGCAACCCAACTCTTGGCGTTAATGGGGTAGAAAAAGTCGAATGGTAGTTATGCGGAGCACTGTTTTTATATATCATCCCTATGGCGACACAGTGCTCATTAATGCAAGTGGTTAGAGGGTTCTTACCTGAATGGTCGAGACCCTTGAGCAGGGTGTGACCTTGTAGGCACCCTTATCAGGACATACTATTGTGGTAGTCGTGAGGCCGGGACGTGGGGAAGAGGGTGGTTCCCTCAAAAACACACAAAATTGATATGAGCGCATGGACATAAAAGCGCAACCTGTATAGAATCGAAACGATTGTACCATGTGTATGTTTGTGGAAATCCGATTCACCGGCCTTGGTTCAAGGCGAAGTCCACCATTGTGCCCTCGGATGTACATAGACCTACTAAGTGAAGGTTCAAAACCCGAAGGTACCTTCGCGAATACGAGTATAAGGGATCCAGCATCTGTTTTAGTTTTGTATTTCGTTTATTTATTGTATTTCATTTTTACAAGTTTTAAATCAGGTGGGATGTTGGGTTTATTGGATTGGTGATTTAACTTGTATTTTGCCTTTGGGCTTTTTTGGGCGGACCAATATAAAGGGGCTTTGCCTGGGAGCCCAAACCCATTTCCCCTACATGTGATGTTTAGTCCCACATCGAAAACTCCTCCCAGTAGTAGAGTTGGTTTATTTACTCCCTCTCTTGTGCATGTATTCGTAGGAGAAAGTGAGACAAGCTTGCTTCTCAAATACACACCGCGCGCACGGCACGAGCACGAGCCGCGCCGAGCGGGTTCGGCGCGAGATTATTGCTTGTTAATTTTATTTTGACTGTGCTTTTGCATTAAAGCCTTCTTGGGAACTGCTTTCTTGGGCTACCCAAAAGCCTCCTGGGAAGGGGATTGTGGACTAACGAGGTAGCTAAGCCGTTGGGCCTTTCCACGTGGGTTTGGATATACATGAGCAAGAGAGCTTGTTTAGAGATATAAGCTAAGATCTCTTTCTTAAATTACAGTGCTACAAAATTAGAGATACATTTTCATTTTCCACTCTTTAAGTTTATACTTTTGAGTGATCTTGAAAGACGTTGGATTCGCGTGTCACCACCATCCCGGAGTCGTGCCGACGGGGTGGACGTGGTCGTTGTATCGCTAGGGGTGATTGCCGGAGCCTCGCCGTGGAGGGGGGCAATCTCGCTTCTAGGACAGTGTTACGCACGCCTCGACATCACAGGATTCATCTAAACTTTGCAAATAGATTCAAGTTTAAATTAAGGTTTTAATTATTTAAAAGAATTAATTTGAAAAGATAATTTTTCCACCATTTAGAATCACAAAAACGTGGGTCAACACTCGTGTGTGTGTGTGGTGTGTTCTCCATCCCCTCTTTAATTTTTGTAGTCTACCTTCTTTCACCACAATAACGGAGATTTCTGCATTGATTGGATGCAATTAGACTTTAGGTTTTACATATATGTATAGTTTTTTTTGCTGTGTTACTATCGATTCTAAATAGACTCAGTTTACTATTGACTTAGTTTGATAATAGTCCTTGAATTTGACAATGGCTAATTATGATTTAGATAATTTAAATATTAGAAAACAAATTTTATACTTTTATGAGTGTGTTTCTTATGCGTCCATAGACATAAAAATAATATTTGAAAATAAATATACTCAAAACTGTGATGCAAGATATGATTTTGTATTCAAGATTTAAGGTCTAGATCTGATTTTAAATAATTGGTTGTTTTTTTTTAAAACTAATTTAGTTGTTTTGAACGTTTCTTATTGTCAAGAAGGGAAAAACACCATTATTGCCGTTAACATTAGAAATTTATTGTTACGGAATTTGAGTTGGCGTAGTTTCGTGAAAGTCTCAAGTCTTGAAGATTGAAGGTGAAGAAAGTTGGATCATTTAACTCAATCTCAAGAAAGAAGAATTCAAAAGGATCAGGTATGTTTAACTAAAGATTTTGTGTGATCCGAATACTTCTTGTAGTGTAGAAACACTTGGAAGAATCTTTCATTGCATAAAAATCAAAAACTGGACTTGGGACATGTTCAGGATCCGGATCAGGTTGTTCGATCCGGATCCCGAAGGTGGTTCGTTCATACATCGTCGCAATCCGGATCGTAGTCTCTTGATCCGGATCCCGAACGTTGAGTTTACCATCTACCTTGAACGATCCGGATCTTGCTTCGCAATCCGGATCCCGAACGTTGATGTTTGGTGAACTGTATGAACGATCCGGATCGTAGTCACATGATCCGGATCCCGAACCTTCGTTTTTCTGGAATTGGCTGTTTCGTTATGACGATCCGGATCCAGTTATCACGATCCGGATCGCCGTCCGTAAATTCCAGAAATGGTTGGTTTTTGATTCTTATCTCCTTCCTAGGGTTTCTAACCTATAAATAGACCCTATGACTCTCTTTCTAGGGGAATCCACATAGCCGTCATTTTCATATATCATCTTATACGGCTATAGATCCACATATAGAGAAGAAAGGAAATCATTAGAGAATACTCTATGTTTCTTCATCTATATTGATTAGTTTGATTCTAGGTTTTCATACTCACATCTTGAGTTGAATCAAACTAATGAATACTTAGATGGTATTTCCGATCTATCTTTGATCTAAGTATTCGGCGGATCATCACCACCCAAAAACAACGATTTACCCAAAAATCGGCGCGTGGATTCGCGTGTCCTTGTGGATTCAAGGTTCAATCGCTCTCGTGGATTCGGAGCGAGGCACGTTCGTGGATTCGAAGGGTGCTATTGGGTGAAGACCGTGGATTCGGTCGGACGTCGTGGATTCGACGTTGGACGCCGTGGATTCGGCGTTGGGCGCAGATCGTGGATTCGAGAAGCGTCTGGAGCGAGCGGAGAAGATCCTCTAGGAGCGTATGGAAAAGGTTGAGTCGTAAGTGTGTACGGTAAATCACCTTGTACGTGTTTTAATTCTAGTGGATTTCTGCCGTGTTATCGGTCCCGTGGTTTTTTACTCCGGTGATGGAGTTTTCCACGTAAAAATCTTGCGTGTTATTTTATTTCCGCATTGGGTTTTTATCGCAACGATTTTTGAGTGTTTATACGTTTACACCTATTCACCCCCCTCTAGGTGTTTCTTCCCCTATTTAGATCCGTATTATATACCCAACAAGTGGTATCAGAGCGGGAATAGGGTTGTGAACAATGGTTGAAGGTGGAAACATCAATCGACCCCCTTTCTTTGATGGAACAAATTATGCGTACTGGAAAGTACGGATGAAAGCCTTTTTATCTTCCATCGACGAAAGGGTGTGGCATTCAATTGAATCAGGATGGACTAATCCAACTGAACTTATCTCTGATGTTCACACCTTAAAACCTAGGTCGAAATGGACCAAGGAAGAGTTTGAGTTATCTTCTTACAATGGCAAGGGAATTAATGCTATTTTTAATGCCTTATCTCAAACTGAATTCTCTCGCGTCTCGGCATGTGAGACTGCGAAAGAAATCTGGGATGTTCTCCAGGTTACACATGAGGGAACTAACCTCGTGAAGATTCAGAAACTGCAGATGCTTACGAGCAAGTTTGACTCTATCTTGATGGCAGAAAATGAATCTTTCACGGACTACTATACACGATTGCAAGACATCGTAAACTCATGTGCTAATCTGGGAGAGAAGATTCCAGAATTTAAGATTGTAAGAAAAATCTTAAGAACTCTTCCTGAACGATTTCGCCCAAAGGTTACTGCCATTGAAACTATTAAACACCCGGACGAAATACGTGTAGAAGAATTAGTTGGTTCATTACAAACTTATGAAATGACTTTTAATACTAACAATTCTTCTGGAAAAGCATCCACTTCTAAGTCTTCAGGTTATGCGTTGAAAACAACTAAGGAAGAAGACGCGGATACATCCTCCTCGGACGATGACGAGAACCTTTCTATGGAGGAATTTGAGAAGCAGCTCGCTCTCTTGACAAGGAATTTTCGCCGCAACTTTCGAAGGGGTAATTCAAGCAAATCTCCATCCTTCGGAAAGTGAACAAAGGCAAGGGTACTCCAAGTTACAAGTCAAGAAAGCAGGAGAACTTCTCAAAGGATAAGAAAAGTTCAGAAGGACAACTGCAATGCTTCAAATGTCGAGGCTACGGCCACATTGCAACGGAGTGTCCTAACAAGTATCCGGCAAAGAAGAAGGCGATGCAAGTCGTCACTTGGGATGACAACTCAACGTCAAATGAGTCGTCTTCAAGTGATGAAGAAAAGAGCTCCACGGCATTCCACGCGTCCACATCTTCACCATTCATGTGCTTTATGGCAAGTACATCTGAGTCGTTGTCCAACTCCACTGTTGAAAAGAATGCAACGGACAATGAATCGGATGATTCGGAAGGTGAAGAGTTTGCTCTAGCCTATCACAGATCTTTACGGGATTTAAAGAAACCGGCTAAGCAAAACAAGGGGTTGAGAGGGAGATTGCAGGATCTCGAAGAAGAAGTAAAAAGGGTAACTTCTCTCTCGACCGATCTTGAAGTGGAAAGGGATAATTTGATAAAAGCAAATGTTTCCCTTCAAGAGTCCAATGAGCAGCTCGAGAAGAACTATATAGATATGGTGAACAAAGCAAACTACTTCTTGAAGCTCTATGGCGAGGGCCGACAGGAAAGACGGGAAATGACAGAGACCATTCTCCAACTCAAGGATGACTTACAGCAATTCTCTTTAGGAAGGAGTAAGTTGGATAAACTCCTTGGTCTTGGTCAAACAAATCGGTTCGGCCTCGGGTACACTCAAACTGGAAACAGTCCAAGTTCGAGTGGGACAGTCTTTGTGCCTCAGTCGGTATCTCCTCCTCCGACATCGGAATTCAAGACAAACAACGACAACAAACCTACCTCATCCTCTTCGGAATCGTCAAGCTCAAAGGTATGTTTTCGTTGTAATTTTGCAGGGCACATCGAAAGAAATTGCGAGATTGGAGCTCAAAGAACAAATCAACCACATCTTGCAATTGCTACCAATAAGCTCACTTCCCGGAATTCAAGGAAGGATTTTTCAAAAGGAAAGAACATTGGTAGCACCTCAAACAAGACGATGACAAAAGAAAAAGATCAATCATACAAGACGTCGTCTTCAAGGAGAATCTCTCAACCTTTACCAACATACTCCAAAACTCAAAAGGTTTGGGTATGCAAAGGTGAAACCCCTCCTTGTCCTTAATCGTTCTACGATTAAATCTTGTATAGTTTGTGTAGACTATTTTCTTTTCTTCTTTTCTTTTGGCCGACCCGTCAACCATCTTTGGGAGGTAAATGGTACATTTTTTATTGGTTGATGATTTCTCTCGGTTTTCTTGGGTAGCATTTTGAGAGAGAAAGCTGATACGTTTGACTCTTTTCATGAGATTTGCCATCGTATTATGATTGAAAAGAATGAAAAGATCATTCGTGTTAGAAGTGATAGGGGTGGAGAATTCATAAATTCAAAATTCATTGATTTTTGTACTTCAAATGGCATTAAACATGAATTCTCGGCACCCTATACACCTCAGCAGAATGGTGTTGTTGAGCGCAAAAACAGGGTGTTCAAGAGATGGCTGCGTCGTGATGCTTCATAGCTCGGAAAATTACCGCTACATTTTTGGGCTGAAGCTTGTGAACACCGCTGCTCTATGTCATTAACAGAGTGTATTTGCGCCCAGGAACCTTGAATACACCATATGAGCTGTGGTTTAGTAGAAAATCGGATATCAAGTACTTTCGTATCTTCGGGAGTCGATGTTACATCTTACGTGACCGTGAAAATCTTGGAAAGTTCGACTCTCGAAGTGATGAAGGGATCTTTTGGGTTATTCTACGAATAGACAGAGCATATCGAGTATTTAACATTGAATCTAAGACGATCGTAGAATCTATAAATGTTAAAGTAGATGAAGCTTCTCATTTTGAATCTGAAAAATCTACCCTCGATATATCTCTAGATGATGATTCTCCTGCTAGTGCATCTTCTCATAATACTACTTCCAATAGTAATGATGCATCTAATGGTTCTTCTAGTTTATCTGATGTGCAGGAATCATCTCGTGTACCTCCGAGTACTCCGTTTCAACAAACGCTACGAATCTCCAAGGATCATCCGGAATCGAACATCATTGGAGATCCACAAGAAGGAGTTAGAACTCGAAGGCAGTTGGTTTGCGGATTTGCTTGCTACGTATCTTTAATCGAACCAAAGACAATAGATGAAGCTCTTCAGGATGACTACTGGATTAAAGCAATGCAGGAAGAGCTCCATCAATTTGAGCGAAACAAAGTCTGGGAATTAACGAAGCCTCCAAAGCAACATAATGTGATAGGTACCAAATGGATCTTCAAGAACAAGAAAGATGAAGATGGTACTATCATCAGGAACAAGGCACGACTAGTTGCTCAAGGCTACTCTCAAGTAGAAGGTATAGACTTTGACGAAACTTTCGCCCCTGTAGCTAGACTCGAGTCCATTCGTATATTGTTTGCTATTGCTTGTCATTTTAAAATCAAATTATTTCAAATGGACGTCAAGAGCGCATTTCTAAATGGGTTTTTTAAATGAGGAAGTTTATGTAGCTCAACCGAAAGGTTTTGTAAATCATAAACAACCTAACCATGTTTTTCGTTTGAAAAAGGCTCTTTACGGTCTGAAACAAGCACCGCGAGCATGGTACGAAAGGTTAACAAAGCACCTTTTGGAGAAGGGCTATACTCGAGGGGGAGCTGACAGGACTCTCTTTGTGAAGCATTATCAAAATAATTTCATTGTAGCACAAATCTATGTCGATGACATTGTATTTGGTGCAACAAAAGATAATGATGCTTCTAAATTCGCGGAGACCATGGAAAGCGAATTTGAGATGTCCATGATGGGCGAATTGTCTTATTTTCTTGGATTGCAAATTAAACAAAATGATGAAGGTATTCACTTGAGTCAATCCAAGTATGCACTGGAGTTGGTCAAAAAGTTTGATCTAGAAAATTGTAAAGATTTTCCAACTCCAATGGGAACTAGCCACAAGGGACTTGGAAGTGAATCACATAGTGAGAATGTAGACGAGAAACTGTATAGAAGTATGATTGGAAGTCTACTTTACCTCACGGCTAGTCGCCCGGATATATCCTTTAGTGTTGGGATTTGCGCGAGATATCAATCAGCACCAAAGGAGGTTCACCTGAAAGCGGTGAAACGGATCATCCGGTACATCAAAGGATCAATTAATTTCGGAATTTGGTATCCTATGGGAACAAGTCTGGACATTGTTGGATACTCAGATGCCGATTGGGCAGGATCAGTGGATGATCGGAAAAGCACGAGTGGTGCATGCTTCTATCTTGGCCATTGCCTTGTTGCATGGCACAGTAAAAAACAGAATTGCATAGCACTCTCGACTGCCGAAGCGGAATACATTTCAGCTGGAAGTTGCTCAACTCAACTCATTTGGATGAAAAGCGTATTGAGTGACTTCCGCATTTCAGCATCTTCGGTAACAATTCTTTGTGACAACACAAGTGCAATTAACATTTCTAAAAACCCTGTGTTGCACTCTAGAACAAAACATATTGAACTTAGATATCATTTTCTTAGAGAGCTAGTTGAATCAAATACTCTTCAACTTTCATATGTTTCAACTGAAGATCAATTAGCTGACTTTCTAACAAAACCTTTGGATCAAAAACGTTTTATTCATTTACGAAAAGCAATTGGGATGCTTTCCTTGAAATAATCTTCTTTTTGAAATCTTTGCTTAGGATAGGTTTTGTATTTGTATTTGTTTTGTTCTATTCAATATCTATGTTTGTACATAGGACATTAATTGAGCATAGATCATAATTAACTTTAATTGCATCTGTTCACACATTTAGAAATTTATTATGCTTTTGCCATCATAATATTTCACTGTTGCAATGATCATTTATGTTAATTAAATCATCTTCTAAAGTGATCAAAGTCAATTTCTCTCTCAATGATCTCTTGGTATAGTCATTATCTTATTTGACTGTTTAGTCGAGTATGAAATCGAGATCAATTTTTGGTTGAATACTTTATATCTTAAATAATTGATAGCCAATTGAGGGGGAGTCAAAGATAATGTAAAATGCTCAAAAGATGTGGAAAGAGTTACATCCCAATGAGGAGTGTGAAAACTACCACCACATGGAGGAAAGAGCTACCACCTCGGTCGTCCGAGTATTGTGTGCAGCTACCACATGTATACCAAGCATGGTTGTTCAAATTTTTGATTAAGTAAAATGCATATTGAAATTCTTGACTCTGTCAAATTTCAAGGTTGGTATAAGGTGGGATTTTAAAGAAAGATGCTCAAAGAGCCACTCTCTTCAACAGATTGTCTAGAAATATTATCTACTATATTTGGGATTTCAAACATCTATTGATCTTTGTATTTCATTTTCTTTACCAAATTGATTATTTGATAAAGGCATTACTCATAAGATCAAGTTAGATGTGATTGAAGGTGTTCAACTTTAAGGGATTTAATTCTTGTAAATTTTCGTTTCATTTTTGGATATTATTGATAGATTTGGCATAATCTAATTCTTGTTGTATGAAATGATGATTTTTGTTTAAAGTTGATACACATTTGTGCTTACAATCTTTTTCTGGATTTTCCTGAATTTCTCTGAAATTTTCTTAAGAAAAAGTTGGGGCCGATCCGGATCGGGCAAGGTGATCCGGATCCCGAACGCAGGTTTTCTCCTGCGGGCTGACGATCCGGATTGGACCTGCCGATCCGGATCCCGAACGCAGTTTTCTCACTGCGGGTAGCCGATCCGGATCGCAAGCTCGGGAGGATCCGGATCGCGGCTAGGTTTTTATAAAGAACAAAAGGGTTTTGATTTCTTTTACTCCAATCTTTTGTTCAAAAGTTTCCAGAGCGCTTCTCTCTAGATTTCATCCTTCTTGGAAGCTTTCAAACTCAAAGTTCTTCAATTCCAAGTAAGTTTTATTGATCAAAATCTCGGTTTTTCACCGTTTTTCTCTTTTCCTCCTCAAACGCACGAATTTCTTGGATCAACTTTGTTTGTGGATGGTTTTTGATCAAATTTCTTTTGAAATAAGAACTCTGGGTAGATTAGTTTTGATTATATGCTAGGTTTTCTCCTGATTAACGGATTTTTAGGCTTCGATTTCTAAAATTTCGGTTTTAGGGCATATAATAAGGATTTTCGAAATTCATGCAATTGATCTATTTTTAAAAGTCCTTTTGCAAAACTAATTTGATTCTTAGTCTCTCTACATGATAATGATTCTTTGGATACAATTTTTTCAATTTTTGAAAACTAAGAATTTTTGTGTTCTTAAGTTGGCTTTCACAGGACACCTTCTTAACTCAAGCACTTTGATCAATGGCACTTAATTCAATGAGTTTCTCTTGGTTAATCCTTCTCCTGGCTTCAATGATGCACACAAGTACATCTGTTAAAAGGGAACCAGATGATTCAACTCCAAACAAGACGAAAAATGCAGAGGAAGACAGCTCAGACTATGATGATGAAGAATGGGATGAATTCTTCAAAGATGTTCAACAGAAAATTGATGAGGAAAACAGGAAATCTGTCAAGGGAAAAAGGCTAATGAAATCTGCATCAACTACTAAGCAATATACGAGACGGAAGACTGTCCAATGGAGTGAAAGTCAGCCTAGTAGGCCTCTCACCAGAGCTCGCTCACTCTCTGGAATTCTACAAACTGAATCTCCATGGGTTACGGGACCGGATGCCCCATCTGCATCTACACAGCATCCATCACACACGAAGAGACAGGCTACAGACGCTGATGTGTTGGAATCACTTCGACAGGAACAACAAAGACTGTCTGCTGAACAAGAAAGAATGTCGAAGGAACTTCAGCAACTTTCCTCTAAACAGAAGAAGATCAAGAAGAAGTGCTCAACTATTTCGACAATGCTTAAAGGGATTTTGAGCAAGCTCAGTTGTACCAGCTCCGACTCCTCTGACTGAACTGCACCATCCTTTTTCTTCTATTTGTGCAGGATTTTGATTTTAGAATTTAGTCTTATACTTACTTTTAGCTTAGTTCTCAGGAATTTCTTTATTTTGTTCTATTTAACTCTCCTTAATTTTTGTGATTTTGGCTTTGTTTGTGACAAAAAGGGGGAGAGAGTTTATAGAGAACTTTGAACAATGAACAATGTTGACTGCATGAAACATCAAGGTAAGTGAACAATGTTGGATATGAAAACTGGATGAATATCAAGGTAAGTATTACTTCAACTTCCATTCTCAACTTGAGGTTTTTTCAGCTGTATGAATGCATGCCTCGACTAACTATTTGCTAACTATTTGGGCATGTAATATAACTAACAAGTTGATGTTCACTAACAAGTTTGTGACACTTGGTTTTTGATTGCCTAGAAGATATGTTGGTTCTTAACTCTGATCAATTACATATCTATATATATAAATTTGTCACAAACATGTTCATGACATTTGGTTTTTACGTGCAAAGAAGATATGTTGGTGTTTATTTAACTATGATCTGTTTACATATCTGAATATAAATGTCATGGTAAGTATAAATGAGTTTAAACTTCATCTCTGTTTGTGGTTTTTGAATAGTACAAAATTCTTGAGGTATCTAACGATTTCTTTGTCAAGAATGATTTCTTTTTGCAGAGAGTACAGATGTCTAAGTCTAGAGTCTGTTTTAGGAGTTTAACTCATGTATTGTATTTTGGATCTCCATTGTAAATTTTTGTTGTATGGTGATAGCAACAAAAATATCTTTTTGAATTTTCTTTAGTGGATCTATGTTTTGTCACGAAACCGCCAAAGGGGGAGATTGTTACGGAATTTGTGTTGGCGTAGTTTCGTGAAAGTTTCAAGTCCTGAAGATTGAAGGTGAAGAAAAGTTGAATCATTTAACTCAATCTCAAGAAAGGAGAATTCAGAAGGATCAGGTATGTTTAACTAAAGATTTTGTGTGATCCGAATACTTCTTGTAGTGTAGAAACACTTGGAAGAATCTTTCATTGCATAAAAATCAAAAACTGGACTTGGGACATGTTCAGGATCCGGATCAGGTTGTTCGATCCGGATCCCGAAGGTGGTTCGTTCATACATCGTCGCAATCCGGATCGTAGTCTCTTGATCCGGATCCCGAACGTTGAGTTTACCATCTACCTTGAACGATCCGGATCTTGCTTCGCAATCCGGATCCCGAACGTTGATGTTTGGTGAACTGTATGAACGATCCGGATCGTAGTCACATGATCCGGATCCCGAACCTTCGTTTTTCTGGAATTGGCTGTTTCGTTGTGACGATCCGGATCCTCGTTATCACGATCCGGATCGCCGTCCGTAAATATCCAGAAATGCTTGGTTTTTGATTCTTATCTCCTTCCTAGGGTTTCTAACCTATAAATACACCCTATGACTCTCTTTCTAGGGGGAATCCACATAGCCGTCATTTTCTTGTATCATCTTATACGGCTATAGATCCACATATAGAGAAGAAAGGAAATCACTAGAGAATACTCTATGTTTCTTCATCTATATTGATTAGTTTGATTCTAGGTTTTCATACTCACATCTTGAGTTGAATCAAACTAATGAATACTTAGATGGTATTTCCGATCTATCTTTGATCTAAGTATTCGGCGGATCATCACCACCCAAAACAACGATTTTCCCCAAAAATCGGCGCGTGGATTCGCGTGTCCTTGTGGATTCAAGGTTCAATCGCTCTCGTGGATTCGGAGCGAGGCACGTTCGTGGATTCGAACGGTGCTATTGGGTGAAGACCGTGGATTCGGTCGGACGTCGTGGATTCGACGTTGGACGCCGTGGATTCGGCGTTGGGCGCAGATCGTGGATTCGAGAAGCGTCTGGAGCGAGCGGAGAAGATCCTCTAGGAGCGTATGGAAAAGGTTGAGTCGTAAGTGTGTACGGTAAATCACCTTGTACGTGTTTTAATTCTAGTGGATTTCTGCCATGTTATCGGTCCCGTGGTTTTTTACTCCGGTGATGGAGTTTTCCACGTAAAAATCTTGCGTGTTATTTTATTTTCCGCATTGGGTTTTATCGCAACGATTTTTGGAGTGTTTATACGTTTACACCTATTCACCCCCCTCTAGGTGTTTCTTCCCCTATTTAGATCCGTATTATATACGACCCAACATTTATGACTTTTGACCGTTCAATTATTGACGTTGGAAAAGTATGAAATTTTTTTTCTAAATAGTTTAAATGATTTAGATCATTTTCAGCTATTTCCGTCGTTGATTTGAAAATTGTTTCATCGAAAACAAATTGGTAGTAAACCAAATTGTATACTGAAACTTAATTATAACAATTTAAAAATTTTAAGCCAAAAATTATAATAATTTAAAGCTCGACGACCAAAGTGTTAGGCATCTAATATATATATATATATATATATATATATATATATATATATATATATATATATATATATATATATATATATATAGTCTGGTTACTATGCTTGTAAGTTTTCTACCGTTAGATCTAATATTTTGATTAATTCTATCTCTTAGATTATACTATTCCACCAACCACCCACTAAATCCAAGAGGTCCACCATCATTCTAATCACACATTCCTACAACTAAGGGTAAAAAACTTACAAGCACAAATAATTTGGTGCTTTTACAAGCATAGAAGCTCAATTATATATATATATATATATATATATATATATATATATATATATATATATATAGTTGGAGGATCAAAAATGTAATTTGGCTTAAAATAAAATTAAAGCTTTAATCTCAATCCATGCTTCATCAGTTCCTAAATTAAGAAAACCCAAAAAAAAAAACGCACAAATAGTGAAATATAATTCAGAATTACAATGCAAATGAAATAAGTAAAGAGTGATTGATATTGAACTTCAAATTTTTAGTTTTGGTTTTGATATTTCACACTCATGAAAATGGTCAATTAGTGTCCTTTTCGTCACGAGAGAACAAATTAGAAAGTCCCGAAACATTTTCAAAGCATCTTCCCATCCCCAGGGATTCAGTAGTAGATTAGTTATAAATTAGTGAGTTGCTTTTGGTATCTTCCTTTGACTTTTTATGGACTTAATTATCTGGGACAGTTCAAATGTGACGTTAAGCTACATTAATTACCTAAATCAATTTGGTTATCCCAGGAGATGCCGCGAAGCTTCGTCGATCCCAAAGAAAACTTGCACGAAATTTCTACGGTTAAGCATTAATTAGGCCAAATGGAGCAATTGGAGATCACTACAATGATGTTTTGTTGATGGTTCATACAACAATATTGTGTAATATCAATTCTTTCCTCCTATGTTGTAGACATAAGGCATCTTTACAGATCATCACTAGCTAGGTTTCAAGCGAAAAGATATTATTAATATTGTTTCAGCATGATTAAGTTAAACAATTACGTAAATTGAAACCATCCGTAACAAGAAAGATGAGTAGACTTGTGTTGTTGATTACTGCAAAAAATGTCGAGAAATTAAGATATGATTTAGACATTGAGTGACGAAGGCATGTGAACAAAGTCATCTCTGTAGCAGTTAATATTGAAATTTCTTGCAACTTGTTCAATACTACGTAATTGTTTATTGCAAAAACAAATGTGTCTTTACTATGTTAACCATATTCGTGTATATATACCTTCATGGAAGTGATTCTTAAAGAAACTTTTGTAGGGTTTTAGCATTGAATTTGTTTAGAAACATTTCTCCACTTGTCAAAGTCTAAAATAGGTGTAGGAAATAGATTGAGAGCAAACTTGTTTGTAGTAAAAACTAACTTTAGAACGACGGCATTTGACCAACTTTTGGAACTATGTACACATTTGAGTTGGAGTTCGATTTCCCGAAAAATTATAAAAACTTTTTTTTTGAAAAATAATAACTTTTTTTATTGAAAATACTAGTTATTTTTCTCAATTTTTGTTTTTCGGATAAAAATTTGAAAATTGAAAATACTAAATTTGTTATGAAATCTGAAAATAAAGTTTTTTTTTAAAAAAACTACCTTTTCTTAGAACCAAACAAACAAAAAATACATTTCCAATCAAAAAAAAATTTTATGAGATATTTTTTAGAAAATCGAACATTCCATATTGTTTAGTGAAGGGATAAAGCGTGGGGTTATCGAACACATCACAAACACACATACCACACAAGAGTAACGAAAACAAAATCTTTCATAGATAAAAATAGACGAAAACGATCGTAGAAAACAAGCACGAGGATAATAAAACAATAAAACGAATAAGAGAATACAAGAGTATAGAATTTACATGGTTTAGCCAACGGTGTGTCAACCTACGACCACAGGTGTTAAGGTCAAAATTTTTACCACCTGAGAAAGTGACACGTGGCGTATACCATCGCCTAAAGGTATCAGCCGGTAGGAGAAGCGGCTAACAACAGGGGTATCGTCTTATTTAGGACCGACCTCAGCCGAAGGCAAATATCAGGCTGCCCCAGTAGAACGACGAAAATGCGAAGTCAGAGTCAACTCTCGGCTGCTTGAGCCGCAGAAGGAAAGACCTTGGAAGGAAAGAGTAAGAGATTTGGGCGCGAATCTCGTAACCGACTCGGGAATGGCAAGCAGCGCCCAGAATTGGAAAGCGCCGAAGATCACGCTTCGGCGCGTCGATTAAGGGGTGAACTTGGACGAAAAATGGCTACTATCCAATTGAGGTGAATCCACTCAAAAAGAAATAGTTGAGAAATTTATGATGACTCCCCTTAGATTACGTCGATTACTCAAATCGGCGATTATACACATGGTTCAAACGGGTATTGTGAGGACCTGGATCCCCACGACGAGATTACTAGTTGATCAGCAGCTCCTGGAGGCCTATGTGGCGTGTCGGTGGTGTTTGTACACCAATTGGACACTAGTGATGGACTCAGAGTGGTTAATGGATCACGAGAATAGTCAGATGACTCCGTCGAATGTTTAGAATTGGTTTTGCGCGCAATGGATATTAAAATTGGGCTCAGCGCGAAGTTTGGACAAAAGAATATCTTTCCGGATGCCTTCGGCAATTTTTAGAGGCGGAATTTGGCAAATCGGACTTCGGATTTGGATTTACCGCGCGAAAACGATGAAAATGGACTATTCACTTGCATTTTTCGGAGCCCGGATGACGCGCATGATTTTCGAGGCAAGGGATCACTGTTCCGGCGGCTGGGGCAGCGCCGGCGACGGCGGCGGACGGCGGCGCGGGCTCGGGCAGGCGCAGGCACGGCGGCGGGCAGGCACGGGCAGCGCGCAGTGCGCGGGCAGGCGCGCGGGCAGGCGCGCGGGCGTGCGGGCAGGTGCGTGGTCCACGGGCGGGCGTGCACCGGAAGGCAGGACACGTGGCAGCTTGTGGCTTGTTGGTGTTGTGGGCATGCTCCACGGGAAATTTGTACGGTGGACCGGGGGAGGACACGTGGCGATCTATGGTTGGCTGATCCACATGCGCGCGGTCCACGGAGCGGGTGCAGGCCGCCTCGGGGCGCCTGCGTGCAGGGGTGCCAGGCGGCGGCGCAGGCGCGCACGTGGGCGACTGTTTGACCGAGTGCGGTCCACGTGTCGCCACCTCAGTGCGCCACGTGTCGAGCAGCGGATGGCCGATGTGGCTGTCCGCTGTTCGGGTGAGACGTGGCGGGCCCTGGGCTTTTCGGGCGTGAACAGTGTTGGGCCGGGCCCAACACTGTAGGCCCCGGGTCGTGCGGGCGCCCGGAAAATCGGCCCAAAAGCCCAATATCCGGATTTTCGGGTTGAGCCTATAAATAGGCCCTTTTGCTCAACGAGTACAGCTTTTTCTCGAGCTCTTTGGCCAGTGCACCCTTCACTAAAGTTGTTGATCTCCTCGCTGTGCATCTCGTGGAGAAGGCTCGGAATTTTTGGAAGGCGCGGCGTCGACGACTTCGGCATCGTAGCACAGAGCGACATGCTTTCATCGCAGGCCCGTTATCGTCGCATTTCGGTCTGAGAGATTCACAGAGCTACCCCGACAGTATTTTTGGACGATTTTCCCGGCGTTGGATTCACGAGAGGTATATCTACGATTCTTGTATTGTCCATTTTTCTCAGATTTGAGCTTTGTTTGGGGTTCTAGGTACGATTTTAAACCCCTTTGCCGCTGATGGAATTTCTGGAAAGCGACACCTTGCCGGATTTTTATCTCCGCAACCGGGCATCGGATGGAGATGTGCCTATAAACTTTTTGCATCTACGCGTCGCGAGGATCATCACCGTATTTTTCTTGGATTTTTCCGAGACCTTCCCGGAGGTATACTTTTCCCCTTTTATCTGTGCAAGATTTTACAGTTATGTGGTTGTATGTTTTTGCGCGCCTGTACTGTGAAATTTGTAACTTGGCCTATGAGGATCGGAATTGGGTGTGCAGCTACCCGTTTCGAAGGTATCGACGCGAGGATCGCTGTGATATTTTTATTGGATTTTTCTGGGCAATTTCAGCAGGCGAAATAGGCGTATCTTTGGGACTAATTTTCAGTGTGTTTGTGCGTGGTTAATTTTGGGAATTGAAGTGTAACTTTGGACTTTTTGTGGTACCCAGGAAGGCTCGCGAATGTTTTTGGAACACTGCTAGGAGCCGAGGTTGGCGTGACATGTACCGTGGATATGGGTTTAGAGGATCGTGCGTGCAAGTGGCCACACTCTTCGCCGACCCCAGGTTTGCCTTGGATTGAGCACTTCAGGTGGGTAAGCTTAATTTGGTAACTGTATAAGGTTTTTATATCATGGTGAATGTAAGTGCACATGTGGGGATATCACCCCTCTATGATTGATAACAGGCATATTTGTTGTACAACCGATATGAGCGAGAGGTAAGCAAGGAATGGCCTACTTGGGTGAGATTGGTATACCATAGTAGGAATGTTTTAGCATGCTTTACTAATATATGTTTCACCCACTTTTATTGTTTCTGAGGACAAAGCATGCTTGCATGGACATGTAGTTAGGCCATCTTTTACTACTGCACTACTTTTGGAACTTGACTTAGGAGAAACCATATTATCCTTTTCTCCTTCTTTGTTAGTCAGGTGGTCTGTGTTGCTCGGGTTCGAGCAGGGGTTCTGGGTAGTGTAGTCGGGACTTGGTGTCTGGGACAGGTTGGATTAGTTGTGGGGCTTTGCGGCAAACCCGGATATTGGGCGGTTGACCGGATATTTATTTATGCACCAGATTGGGTATCTGATTTCTCTAGTGGACGGAGTTTCCCACTTAGATCAGTGTCATGATCCAGTCCTGCTGATTTATTCTACTATGATACTTGTTACTCAGACCTTGAGTCCTTGAGACTCCTATCCCATATCGGTGTTATGCATTGGCCCGCATACCCGATTTGGCAGGCATAGAGTGTGCGATATACATACTCTGAGTCCTTGAGACTCTTATTGTCACGCCCCGGGGTCGGAACTGCGACCCGGGCTCGCTAACAGATCCGCCATCTGTACGGAAACTGCCGTACAGACGAAGCGTCTACCCTGCAAATAAATCTATAGCTAACAGATATCAGAGCAAAAGTAAGTACATGCTATAGAAAGGAAACAGAACAACTGTACTAGAGTAAATAAAATCCAAGATACAAGCTGTCCTCAAGATACAAAGATAACACCTCTCAAAATCTCACTCTACAAAAGTGGAAACTCAAAAGGGTACTGCTACCACTCCACTAAACTGACTCGGGTAAGCGACTAGTCGGCCACGCCCTTACCTCGATCTGAAGACTCCGCACGGGAAGGAGTCGGAGCAGCTGCCTCAGGAAAACCTGCACCGCAGCGGGTGTGAGAACTACTGCAAAGGTAGTTCCCAGTGGGTACCGTCCTCAAAGCACACGGTATGCCCACTAAGTCCACCGGAGGCACAAAAAGGTAAACAAATAGATAGATAGATAGATATGAAAACTGGAAATCTATCTCTATATGCCTCTACATATGCTCAAAGGAAAAACACTCATCTATGAACATGCAGTGCAACTCACTCACACATCTCACCCAAATCTCAATGACTGTCCTCTTTGGACCAGTCAAGATAAAGTCAAGCCTGCGCTCATCTACTGCCGCACATCCCGGAGGAACGGACTTACGTAGGGTGTCCCTCAAGGACTCTCAGTAACTCATCGCAGCCTCGTCAGGCTCGGTATCATCATCGCACCCGGGGCGTAGCTCGAGGGGAGCGACCCCACCGAACTCAAGTATCTCAAGTATCTCATAACTGGCAAACATGCCAGGCTCAGCAGGCTATAATCCACGATCAAATAGATCGGAAACACAGTGGATACACGACACACACTCATGTCAAGGTCGGAGTAAACTCCACGACTGAATCTGAAGTGCTCAAATAGAACCCCCAATGACACTAGTAAAACTCAAAAAGCCACAGAAAGGCTTTAATAAACAACCAACTCTCCTCGGCCCCCCGGCACGAGAGAACATGCTCCCCGAACCCATGCAGCATCACTAGAACCCTCAGACATTTTAAAACCATTTTTAAAAGTCGGTTTTCCAATAAAACAAGCATTCGGATTTTTAAAACGGTTCGGGAGCTTAAATGAGGCCAACCAAGTACACAGTCTAGTGTCATATAATGTCAAGAGTCCACTAAAAATACTCTGGGGTTCAGATAATATTTCTATAATTTTCTAGGCAACTATCAGATCATTTAACAGCTAAAATATACAGTTTTGACATGATCAAAGTGCGTTCTGAAGCATTAGAGGTCATTCCGCGATTTTTGGAAGAAAAACCAACCCACCTCAAATGCTTCCCGAAGGCCGCGCCGAAATCGGTGAAGAAACGGGCGCAATCTGACGAAAAACTGAACTGCGCCTCTCGCGCGCAGCGCGCACCGTCGCGCGTCTCGAAAAAATCCACGGAGCTCCAAACAACCTCCACAGCACCCAGCTAGGCCACCATAAAAATCTCAGCTCAACCCGATCACTCCAATCCACGAATCAAGCATGCGTAGTGTTGCGGATTTGCACAGTAATCCCTCTGCATGCATGCAGCCCGAGAGCACAGGGAGAGAGCAAGGATAGAAATTAGCTCAAATTACCATTCAAAACCATCAATAAAACCCAAGAGGAGAATCAAAGAGTCCAAATCCACAATCTCCAACAATCAATTTACCTCAATTTGCTCCTCGCGCGCGCACGTTGACTCGGTCAACTCTCACAAGCAGCACACTCCACAGCCACCTTCACTTCTCCCTCTACTTCCTCTTCTTCTTCTCCTCTGGCAGCAAGAAATGGAGAGAATGAAAGAGAGATGAGGAAGGGGGAGGGAGCAGGTGGTCAAGGGTATAAATTGAGTCTGGGGTGGTTGGAACAGGAACAGAGGCCATACCTCAACACTGTGCACCAATCCGAGCCAAACTGGGCATTCCTGTGCTTGTGTACCGGTACCACCCATTTGGTACCGGTACACAGCCCCTGGTTCCGGAACCAAAGAGCCAGTTCCGGAACCAGGCCACTCAAAGGCTCCAGAACCAGCTAGAACTCTCCCAAACCGCGCCATCAACTCACTTTCTCGCCTCGGGACCTCCGCATCACCCCGAAACCAACCGAACACCTCTGTAAAAACATATTACACATGTCCCAAGGGATCAACTCACATCCAAACCATCCAGGAAGCCAAAGCTCGACCCGCAAGCTCTCAAGCCGACGCCAACTCACTTTCCTTCAAAAAGACTTCCGCGTCGCTCCGGGACCACCCGAACCTCTCTGCAAATACAAACAGAAACTGCTGAAGGTATTTCCACAATACCAGGCTGCCCCGTGGGGTCGGCGCACTGCCCGAAGCTCCGGTACTCTACACTCTCCCCTCCTTTTAACGGTTTCGTCCTCGAAACCGCAAAAATCCAAATCTCAAGAGGGCGACTCAAATAAGTGGGGATATGAAACTCTCAACTCATCCTCAGGCTCCCATGTGGCCTCTCGCTCCTCATGATGACTCCATAAAACCTTAACAAAAGGTATGATCCGGTTGCGCAATTCTCTCGTCTCTCGAGCAAGAATTCGCACCGGTCGCTCCTGATAGCCCAAGTCCTCGTCTAGCTCCAAGGATGTGAAGTCCAGGATATGTGAGGGATCAAACACATATTTCCTCAAGGTGGATACATGAAATACGTCGTGGGTGCCTGCCAACCGCGGCGGTAGCGCAACTCGATATGCAACTGGGCCAATGCGCTCTAGCACCTCAAATGGCCCGATAAACCGCGGACTAAGCTTTCCGCGTACTCCAAATCGGCGAACTCCTCGAGATGGCGAGACTTTCAGAAAAACATGGTCTCCCACCTGAAACTCCAAGTCTCGCCGCCTCCTGTCTGCATAACTCCTCTGACGGCTCTGAGGGGTCTCTATGTGTCGCCGAATGATCCTGACCTTTTCCTCAGCTTCTACAAGCAGATCTGGCCCCAAGGTCTTCCTTTCACCCACGTCACTCCAAAATAGAGGCGATCGACACTTTCGACCATACAATGCTTCGTAGGGCGCCATCTGAATGCTCGCCTGGAAGCTATTGTTATACGCGAACTCGGCTAACCTCAAGTGTCGATCCCAACTGCCACCGAAGCTCAGGACACATGCTCTCAACATGTCCTCCAGAGTCTGAATGGTCCTCTCCGACTGTCCATCAGTCTGTGGGTGAAAGGCGGTGCTAAACTGAAGCTGGGTCCCCAAGGCTCTGTGCAAACTCCTCCAAAACTGTGAAGTAAACCTCGGGTCCCTGTCAGACACAATCGATACCGGCACCCCGTGTAGTCTCACAATCTCGTCCATATATAACTGTGCTAACCTCTCCAAGGACCAACTCAACTGCATCGGCAGAAAGTGGGCTGATTTGGTCAAACGATCCACAATCACCCATATGGCATCAGAACCACTCTGAGTCCTCGGCAATCCCACAATAAAATCCATAGTGACACGGTCCCATTTCCATTCAGGTATTGGAAGGCTCTGCAACTTGCCAGCTGGAACCTGATGCTCAGCTTTAACTTGCTGACAAGTTAAACAACGAGCCACAAACCTTCCAATATCTCTCTTCATGCCGCGCCACCAAAACTGTGCCCTCAAGTCCCTATACATCTTAGTTCCCCCAGGGTGGAGGGTGTAAGGTGTATAGTGAGCTTCCCTCAAAATTAGCTCTCGAACCTCTGAGTCCACGGGCACACAGAAGCGATCCCTGTACCTGAGTACTCCCGCTGTATCCACAGAAAAGTCCCCACCCTGATCCTGCCGAAGCTGATCTCGAATCCTCACAAGCTCGGGGTCCTCACTCTGTTTCTCTCTAATCCTGTCCAACAGAGCGGGCTGCAAGACCATGGACATAAGTCTTGCAGAAACCCCAGGGGACACCACCTCTATATCCAAGCGCCTCAACTGCTCTCTCAAGGGCATCTGCTGGGTAATCAACAAACTCAAGGACTGCCCTGATCGCCTGCTCAAGGCGTCTGCGACCACATTGGCTCTGCCGGGATGATACTGAATATTCAGATCATAATCCTTTAGCAGCTCTAGCCACCGGCGTTGCCTCAAGTTGAGTTCCTTCTGGGTGAACAAATACTTCAAACTCTGGTGGTCGGTGAAGATCTCACAATGCTCGCCATAAAGATAGTGCCGCCAAAGCTTCAAAGCAAAGACAACAGCGGCTAGCTCCAAGTCATGCGTAGGGTAATTTTTCTCATAGTCCTTTAGCTGGCGCGAAGCATAAGCGATTACCCTACCATGCTGCATCAACACACATCCTAGGCCGCTGTGGGAGGCATCACTGTAAATCACGAATCCCTCTCCCATAACTGGTAGTGAAAGGACTGGCGCTGTAATCAACCTCTGCTTCAACTCCTCGAAGCTCTGCTGACACTGCTCTGTCCACACAAACTTGATCCCCTTCCTAGTCAACCGAGTGAGGGGAGTAGAAAGCTTCGCAAAGCCTTCTACAAAACGACGGTAGTACCCTGCAAGGCCCAAGAAGCTGCGCACCTCTGTCACCGTCGTGGGTCTAGGCCAATCCCGAACTGAATCAATCTTCGCCGGGTCCACTGCCACTCCTGCGGCTGAAACTACGTGGCCTAGAAAAGAAACCTCCCGAAGCCAAAAAGCGCACTTCTTTAACTTGGCATACAACTTCTTCTCTCTCAGAAGCTGCAGCACTATCCTCAAGTGCTCCTCGTGCTCCGTGTCACTTCGGGAGTAAACCAGAATGTCATCAATAAACACAACTACAAAACGATCCAAGTAGGGCTGAAACACTCGGTTCATTAGATCCATAAATGCGGCTGGGGCATTAGTCAATCCAAAAGGTAGCACTGTGAACTCATAATGCCCATACCGAGTCCTGAAAGCTGTCTTGGACACATCCTCGGCCCTCACCTTAAGCTGGTGGTAACCGGACTGAAGGTCGATCTTGGAGAAGACCGTAGCTCCCTGAAGCTGATCAAACAAATCATCAATCCTGGGGAGAGGATACTTGTTCCGAACGGTCACTTTATTCAACTCTCGATAATCCACACACAATCTAAGTGATCCATCCTTCTTTTTCACAAAAAGAATCGGCGCTCCCCACGGAGAGACGCTAGGTCTGATGAACCCTCGATCCAAAAGATCCTGTAATTGAGCCTTTAGCTCTCTCAACTCTGCTGGGGCCATCCTGTAGGGCGCTTTAGAGACTGATGTAGTTCCAGGGACTACATCAATCACAAACTCTATCTCTCGATCCGGCGGCATAGATGATAACTCCGAGGGAAAAACATCCGGGTACTCGCAGACAACAGGGATGTCTTCGAGTCCGGGCATCGCCGTAGGCGCCTCTACAACAGTCGCAAGAAAAGCGACACAGCCTCTACTCAACATCTGTCGGGCTCTGGCGGAAGACACTGCCACTGCAAACAATGCACTCTGACATCCCCTATACACATACTCCTCCTGACCCGGCTCCCGAAGGGTCACAGTCCTCAATCTACAATCAATAGTAGCATAGAACCGGGATAACCAATCCATACCCAAAACCACATCAAAATCCTGAAGTTGGCGCAAGACTAATAGGTCAATGGGTAAAATCCACGGTCCTAACTGCACTGGGCAGGACCAACAGCACTCATCTACATGCAATACACAACCCGGAATCTGGACCTCTAATGCATGAGTCAATGGCCCTATCTCAAACCCATGCGAAGATGCAAAAGTACTACTGATGAATGAATGTGATGCTCCAGTATCAAAAAGCGCTCGAGCACGGGTAGAGGAGATAAGAATAATACCTGCTACTACCTGATCCGCTGCTGTGGAATCCTCGACCTGAGCGGCGTACATTCGCCCGCTCGCTGGAGGTCGTCTCTCAGACTGTCGTGAGGAGGTGGCACGATCCCCCCGGGTGAAGCTCGATGAAGCTCCCACTGCCTGTAGGGGCAAGGGAGAAGTCGATGCTGTCGACGGTGCTGATGACCCTGCCCTCGGGCAAGTCCAAGCTATATGTCCCGGCTGTCCACATCGATAGCATCTGCCCTGTCGCTGCTCGCACTGCTGAGGTGCGTGAGGCCCGCCGCAAATCACACACTAATCTGAACGCCTCTGCTGCTGCTGCTGCTGTCTAGGCGGCCGATGACCCCCTGGCCTCTGCCTCCTCTGTGACCCGCGGCCTCGAGGCTGAAACTGTGGCTGCGGTGGTCTCGGGGGCCTCGGTCTGCTTGACTGCCCAAAATCCTGAGGTGTTGGGCGCTTCTCCCCGGAGCTGGTCCCTGGCGCCTCGCCCCTCTCTGTCATAATAACGGTCCCTCGGGAGACCCATCGAGCTCGCTCAATAGCTGCGTCCAAGGTAGGTGACCGATGGGAGTGGACGTGATGGTAGATATCCTGGTGCAATCCTCTCTCAAATAGATCAACCCTCTGTGGCTCATCTGGGGCGACGTATGGAACACTGTTCAGTAAGCGCTGAAACTCTCGTATATACTCCTGTAGTGGTCGGCTACCCTGCTGTAGCCGTCGAAGATCTCCTTCGAGTTTCTGCTTTGCACTGTCGGGGAAGTAAGCCCCGCGCAGTAAAGCTCGAAACTCGTGCCAAGTCAGCAACTGTACGCCCGGCGGTCCAACAGGGCGAACCCGACGCCACCAAGTCTCGGCGTCTTTCTCCAAAAAGTGAGTTCCCAGGTGCACTTGATACTCCTCCTTGATGAACAGATTCTCGAATAATTTTTCCATAGCTGCAATCCAGTTCTCGACCTCCCACGGCTCCGAGCTCAGACCAGAGAACCGCGGGGGATGGAACTGGCTAATATATGACAGTCGATCCGTGAGCTCTCTCTGCTCTGCCTCCGTCAAAGGAGCAATCTGTGACGAGGTCACCGAGGTAGCTACTGGGGGCGTCGCTGGAGGTGCCCTCTGCTCGAGTAACCTCACCAACCGTTCCACATTCTCTTGCTGGCCCTTGGCTGCCTCCTCCTGGCGCCCAACTGTCTCCTCCTGGCGCCTGGCTGTCTCCTCCTGGCGTTTGGACGCCTCATCTTGGCGTTGCAACGCCTCCGACAAATAGGCCACTTGGGCCCGCAGCGCCTGAACCTCTCCCTGATCAACCGGTGGAGCCTCCTGCCGCTCAGGCTCCTCGTCTGCGGCTGGGTGAGCCCTCGTCGTAGCTCGACGTCTCGGAGGCATCGCAAATCCTGAAATCAAAACCGAACATCAGGACCAAGAATCGCTCAACCCAATCAAACGAGAGTCTATACATGCTACCCATTCTAAAGTGTAATGCCGTCTGCAGCCGACAGGTCCCCTTTAGAGAATAAGCATGCAAAATTACTCACCCCAAACCCCAGGGGGAGTTATAACTCAATCATGACTCTCGTAGAAATCACGTCTCTCTCGAAATCAACCTACTGTCCAGCCAAAAAGCCTAGGGTCTCTAAGTCCTCAATGACCTATAAACCTAGGCTCTGATACCACTCTAATCTGTCACGCCCCGGGGTCGGAACTGCGACCCGGGCTCGCTAACAGATCCGCCATCTGTACGGAAACTGCCGTACAGATGAAGCGTCTACCCTGCAAATAAATCTATAGCTAACAGATATCAGAGCAAAAGTAAGTACATGCTATAGAAAGGAAACAGAACAACTGTACTAGAGTAAATAAAATCCAAAATACAAGCTGTCCTCAAGATACAAAGATAACACCTCTCAAAATCTCACTCTACAAAAGTGGAAACTCAAAAGGGTACTGCTACCACTCCACTAAACTGACTCGGGTAAGCGACTAGTCGGCCACGCCCTTACCTCGATCTGAAGACTCTGCACGGGAAGGAGTCGGAGCAGCTGCCTCAGGAAAACCTGCACCGCAGCGGGTGTGAGAACTACTGCAAAGGTAGTTCCCAGTGGGTACCGTCCTCAAAGCACACGGTATGCCCACTAAGTCCACCGGAGGCACAAAAAGGTAAACAAATAGATAGATAGATAGATATGAAAACTGGAAATCTATCTCTATATGCCTCTACATATGCTCAAAGGAAAAACACTCATCTATGAACATGCAGTGCAACTCACTCACACATCTCACCCAAATCTCAATGACTGTCCTCTTTGGACCAGTCAAGATAAAGTCAAGCCTGCGCTCATCTACTGCCGCACATCCCGGAGGAACGGACTTACGTAGGGTGTCCCTCAAGGACTCTCAGTAACTCATCGTAGCCTCGTCAGGCTCGGTATCATCATCGCACCCGGGGCGTAGCTCGAGGGGAGCGACCCCACCGAACTCAAGTATCTCAAGTATCTCATAACTGGCAAACATGCCAGGCTCAGCAGGCTATAATCCACGATCAAATAGATCGGAAACACAGTGGATACACGACACACACTCATGTCAAGGTCGGAGTAAACTCCACGACTGAATCTGAAGTGCTCAAATAGAACCCCCAATGACACTAGTAAAACTCAAAAAGCCACAGAAAGGCTCTAATAAACAACCAAACTCTCCTCGGCCCCCCGGCACGAGAGAACATGCTCCCCGAACCCATGCAGCATCACTAGAACCCTCAGACATTTTAAAACCATTTTTAAAAGTCGGTTTTCCAATAAAACAAGCATTCGGATTTTTAAAACGGTTCGGGAGCTTAAATGAGGCCAACCAAGTACACAGTCTAGTGTCATATAATGTCAAGAGTCCACTAAAAATACTCTGGGGTTCAGATAATATTTCTATAATTTTCTAGGCAACTATCAGATCATTTAACAGCTAAAATATACAGTTTTGACATGATCAAAGTGCGTTCTGAAGCATTAGAGGTCATTCCGCGATTTTTGGAAGAAAAACCAACCCACCTCAAATGCTTCCCGAAGGCCGCGCCGAAATCGGTGAAGAAACGGGCGCAATCTGACGAAAAACTGAACTGCGCCTCTCGCGCGCGCGCGCACCGTCGCGCGTCTCGAAAAAATCCACGGAGCTCCAAACAACCTCCACAGCACCCAGCTAGGCCACCATAAAAATCTCAGCTCAACCCGATCACTCCAATCCACGAATCAAGCATGCGTAGTGTTGCGGATTTGCACAGTAATCCCTCTGCATGCATGCAGCCTGAGAGCACAGGGAGAGAGCAAGGATAGAAATTAGCTCAAATTACCATTCAAAACCATCAATAAAACCCAAGAGGAGAATCAAAGAGTCCAAATCCACAATCTCCAACAATCAATTTACCTCAATTTGCTCCTCGCGCGCGCACGTTGACTCGGTCAACTCTCACAAGCAGCACACTCCACAGCCACCTTCACTTCTCCCTCTACTTCCTCTTCTTCTTCTCCTCTGGCAGCAAGAAATGGAGAGAATGAAAGAGAGATGAGGAAGGGGGAGGGAGCAGGTGGTCAAGGGTATAAATCGAGTCTGGGGTGGTTGGAACAGGAACAGAGGCCATACCTCAACACTGTGCACCAATCCGAGCCAAACTGGGCATTCCTGTGCTTGTGTACCGGTACCACCCATTTGGTACCGGTACACAGCCCCTGGTTCCGGAACCAAAGAGCCAGTTCCGGAACCAGGCCACTCAAAGGCTCCAGAACCAGCCAGAACTCTCCCAAACCGCGCCGTCAACTCACTTTCTCGCCTCGGGACCTCCGCATCACCCCGAAACCAACCGAACACCTCTGTAAAAACATATTACACATGTCCCAAGGGATCAACTCACATCCAAACCATCCAGGAAGCCAAAGCTCGACCCGCAAGCTCTCAAGCCGACGCCAACTCACTTTCCTTCAAAAAGACTTCCGCGTCGCTCCGGGACCACCCGAACCTCTCTGCAAATACAAACAGAAACTCCTGAAGGTATTTCCACAATACCAGGCTGCCCCGTGGGGTCGGCGCACTGCCCGAAGCTCCGGTACTCTACACTTATCCCTTATCGGTGTTATGCATTGGCCAGCATACCCGATTCGTCAGGCACCTTTGAGCCCTTGAGACACCTATCCCCTATCGGTGTTATGCGTTGGCCCGCATACCCGATTTGGCAGGCACAGCAGGCAGTACCAGTTCTACTAGTGGCACTATGTTGAGGTCATTACAGGCATAGTAGGCATAGCAGGCATGGCAGGCATAGCAGGCATAGTAGGCATGGCAGGCATGGCAGGCATGGCAGGCATAGTAGGCATGGCAGGCATAGCAGGCATGGCAGGCATAGCAGGCATAGCAGGCATGGCAGGCATAGCAGGCATAGAAGGCATGGCAGGCATAGCAGGCATAGTAGGCATGGCAGGCATAGCAGGCATGGCAGGCATAGCAGGCATGGCAGGCATATCAGGCATAGCAGGCAATGCCAGTGATTACTGGTCTATCGATTGGGTCGATTGTGCACTTCATGTTCTGGTGGTTGCATACAACTCTTTGGTTCTCCCCTTTTGGGCATTTAGATTAAGGCATGATAGCTGTTGAGAGTCTCCAGCTTCCTTATTTCAGTCTTTACGGCTTTGGTTAGTTTTTGTCTCTTGAGGACTTAGTGGGCAGACCGTCGGGTCTGGCGGTGGTACCCACTGAGAACTCCCTTTTTGGTGTAGTTCTCACACCCTCTGGGGGTTTTCTCCCTCCTTTTTCCTTCCTCTCCTTTGTTTTGCAGAGTCTTAGCGGGTGTTGCTGATTCAGCGGTTGTTGATCGAGGCGAGAGAGTCGCGAGCTAGATCCCTACCCGTCGTTGGAGAGTAGCGGTACCCCCCCTTCAGAGGAGATCTTCTTTGGATTAGTTATTTTATTTTCCTCTTTTGAGAGACTGTTTTAGCGAGGATGATATGTATTGAGAGCCTGTACACTGATGTATTTATTGGAGATACCTCCCTGTCGAGCTTTGAGTTTTGTATCTGAGGATATTGTACGATTATCATTTTTGGGAGGTGGACATTGTTGCATTATTTCCAGTTGTACAGTGGAAGATTTTATTTTTACAGCAGTTTTATCTTATAGCTCTGATATCTGTTAGCTGTAGAACTTTTCTTGCAGGTAGGACGCTTCGCCTATGCGGAGTTTGGCATAGGTGGCAGATCTGTTACGGCATTTTGGTATTGGCATATTTCGTGAGTCAAGTCAGTGAGTTGAGTCGGGGTCTTAAAGGGATCAAATTGTCAATCAGCAATCAAAGACTTAGAGAAGATTCAACAAGAGCTCAAGTTGACACTCAGTATCTTGAGTCTTGAAGATTGAAGTTGAAGAATTGTGGATCAGTTACATCAATCTCAAGAAGAAAGTATTCAAGAGGATCAGGTATGTTTAACTAAATAATTGTGGTGATCCGAATACTTTCTTATAGTGTAGAAACACTTGGATAAACTTTTAATTGCATAATAATCAAAAACTGGTGTTCGGACATGTTCAGGATCCGGATCAGAGCCAACGATCCGGATCCCGAAGGTTGTTGCTTCATACAAGACTTCGATCCGGATCCATGCAATTTCCGATCCGGATCCCGAATGTTAAGTTTTCTGATTTGTATGAACGATCCGGATCGGGCAATGCGATCCGGATTCCGAACCATGGTATTTCTGGAATCGTCAATCTCGTTACGACGATCCGGATCGCAGTAAATCCGATCCGGATCGCCGTCCTGAAAATTTCCAGATAAAGTATGTTTTTGATTCTTATCTCTTTCCAAAGGTTTCTAAACTATAAATAGACGTTTAGTGTTTCTCAAAATCGTGGGAGCTACGGCCGATCTTTTTATAAAACTCTTGAGAGCAACCCTAGAGGCTAGGTTTTTATCGATCTTCTTTATAGCCTCTTTTAGGTCAATTCGATGGTTCTTTCAAGAACATATCTTTTGTCGAATTGATCTAATCTTTGCTTAGAGATTTCTTCTACGGTTCCTCATTGATAATCTAAGCAAAGGATCACCATCGAAGTCAATATTCTTATCGACTGAGTTTGCGTCGTGGATTCGACGTGGCATCGTGGATTCGGTGTGCTAAAGGCGTTTCGTGGATTCGAAACGTGTGCTCGTGGATTCGAGTGGCGTTCGTGGATTCGAACGTGTGCAGTGGACGTGCAAAACGGTGGAGCGCGAGGTCCAAGAAATTGAAGGAGGGGTTAAATCCGTGGAGACGGTAATCACCTTGTTATTCTTCTTTTCTTAGGGATTGTTATTGCGTGGATATCCAACCGGTCAGCGCAAGGTCCGAAGAAGCTGAAGGAGGGGTTTGAGTCCGTGGAGTCGGTAATCACCTTGTTATTCTTCTATTCTTAGTGGATTGTTATTGCGTGTTGGTCCCGTGGTTTTTCTCCTGGATTGGAGTTTCCACGTATATCTCGGTGTGCTATTTTTATTTTCCGCATTGTTTTTTATTTTGCACTGAGATTGAGTTTTTAAGTATTACACCTATTCACCCCCCCTCTAGTTGTTTGATAGTACCTATTTAGATCCTTGTGGATCCTATAAAAACCAACAATTGGTATCAGAGCGGGTTTTAGGTTTATCTATCATGATGGGTGAAAGTGGTAATATTTATAGACCTCCTCTTTTTGATGGGACTAATTATGCTTATTGGAAAGTGCGGATGAGAGCTTTTCTCATCGCAATTGATGAGCGGGTATGGCAATCCGTGGAATACGGTTGGGTGCATCCTGTTGAGGAAGTAGGAAATTCTACTACCCCAAAACCTCGCTCTAGATGGTCCAAAGAGGAACTCGAAAGATCTTCTTACAATGGGAAAGGTATGAACGCTCTTTTTAACTCTCTTTCCTCGACTGAGTTCACAAGAATTTCCGCGTGTGATACCACGAAGGAAATTTGGGATATTCTCAAAATTACACATGAGGGTACTAATCTTGTAAAAATTCAAAAGCTCCAGATGCTTACAAGTCAATTTGACTCTATTCATATGGAAGAGCATGAATTGTTTACAGATTATTACACTAGACTTCAAGATGTAATAAATACATGTGCTAATTTAGGAGAAAAGATCCCGGAGTCGAAAATTGTAAGAAAGATACTTCGGACTCTTCCGGAACGGTTTAGGGCAAAGGTTACCGCCATTGAAACCGTTAGTCATCCGGATGAGATGAGTATAGAGGAATTAGTAGGTGCTTTGCAAACTTATGAAATGACTTTTCCTACTAATCAAGTTTCTTCCAAGTCTTCTTCTAATCTTACAGGTATTGCATTCAAACCAACAAAGGAAGAAGATAGCGAATCAAGTTCCGACGATGAAATCTCTTTTGCCAATTTTGAAGAACAATTGGCGCGGATCACAAAGAAATTTCGTCGGAAATTTTGGAAGAATCGAACCGATGGATCTTCATCCATGAAACCATCTAAAGGATCATCGGGTTCTAAATCCTCTAACCTCAAAAGCTTTGCAAAATCTTCTAAAGAAAAAGAAAAAGATGATTTCGAAGGGGAAATCCAATGCTATCGATGCAAAGGCTACGACCATTTTTCAACGGATTGTCCTTCTCCGAAATCATATAAAAAGAGGGCTTTGCAAGCAAAATCTTGGGACGATTCTACTTCTAATGAATCGACCTCAAGTAAAGGGGAAAAAGTTGTTGCCTCTCATGCCTCTTATATTCCCTCTTCTAATGGTTGCTTATCATCTTTAATCACTGACTCTATTCCTTTGATTTTGCATGAAACATCAACATCCGGCGGAGAGTCATCAAGTGAGGGGGAGTCGGACGAGGAAGAACTCGTTGAGGCATATCAACAACTTCTTGCGGAATCTAAGAAGATGGCCAAGCATATCAAGAAGTTGAGGAAGCAACGACTTGAGAATCAAGACAAGAATCATGCTTTAAAGATAAAACTTCATGATCTCGAGGAAGAACAAGGACGTTTATTGAATAACAATAAAATCCTCCAAGAAAAGCTAAACCAATCGGAGACAAACGCTAAATCATATACGGACAAGATTGGTTTTCTAGAAAAACAGTTTGAGGAGATTCATGTCACCAACCAAGTATTGACCAAGCAAGTTCATGAACTCAAATCCGACATACAAAGGCTTTCAACTGTTTCCAAGAAATTTGATTGTATATCCGGATTAGGTCAAGCAAGCAAGGTTGGTTTGAGATTTAAAAAGGATCAAACTGTGCATGCTTCAAGTTCCACATTCAAATTGAAAGGAAGAACGTGTCACTTATGTGGACTTGAAGGTCATTTGGTGAAGAATTGCCGGAAAAAGAGAAAGAAGAGTTCTTCGGCAACTTCATCTACGGAGCGAACTCAACGGAATCAAAAGACACATCAAGTCAAAGGAGTTCACTCAACCCACCAAAGGTCCGAGCCACAATATCAATCATACAAGTGGATCACTACGAGGCAAAGACCTAAGGTGGACCAACAGTCAAAGCGGACAACCCCCGGCCACAACGAATCAAGACAACCCAAAATCCAGCGATTTTGGATTCAGAAAGGTGATATCTTTCCTTGTCTTAAGTTCTAATTAGCTTATGACTGTATGTAATGCTTTGATTGGTTTTCCCTTCATATTTTTCTGAATCTCTGCATTACATGTTTTCAATGCTCTTCGTTTTTATGTTTTGTTTCTTTTAAGACAAAAGGTTTTTTAACGAACAAGTGCATTGAATGAAAAGGGTTTTCACTTTCAATCACTCCAATTTAATTTTATTTGGATTATCAACTTTACTCCATAATCATAATCTTGAAGATACTTCATTATAGGAGTTTTTGATATTATAAGCATCAAATTTTAGAAATCATGTGTGATCTTTAGATGCTTAATCTATCTCGGTTGTGTGAATTCATTGTGATAAACGTGAGACAACCGATTGACTAAAATTTAGGATTTAATTCTTTCACGTAAGAGATTGCATTCTTACAAGGGTATTGAAATGATTTGCAAAAGATGTGGAAAGAGTTACATCCGAAAGGAGTGTGAAAACTACCACCACATGTTGGAAAGAGCTGCCACCCCGGTCGTCCGGTCTGTGTGTGAAGCTACCACATGTTTTGATGCTCGAAAAATATTTTCTTGAAATTTTTAGTTGAAGCATTTGGAGATTTATATGCAAAGCTCTTATATTTTGAATAATCTCCTGGTTGGTATAAGGTGGGATAGTTGAAAGATGCTCAAAGAGCCACCCTTAGGAATTTTAGTGATTATCTCAATTTGAAAGGGTAGAATTCAAGATTGATGTCGTTTGGAAATCTCCGTATGTCATCTTTGTAAATCCGTTATATCTTGATAGACTTTGGATCTCAAGATTATTTTTGATGACTTGTGTTTGATGAATATAACATGAAAAACCGTTTATAATGTTTTACCTTTATTTTTCATGATTTTGGAGTAAATCTTTTTAATTTTGTGAAATTAATTGGATTGAATGACATCTGTGTGAATTCACTGTTTAAAACACTTAAATTGATTTCTTGATGGAATACAAATCGGTATTTGAAAAGATTCTAAAATCTGGATTTGTTTCAAGAAATTATTTGATTTTTGCTTTCTGGTACAGGTACGGAATCTGCATTTTTGTTATATACCAGAACTGAGCTTTTATCTCTCTTTCTCTATGAACTAATATTGTTAGTGATTTCCTTTTGTCTAGTATGTTCACTGTTTGACAATTTGTGACAAAAAGGGGGAGAAAGAAATGACGGAGATGAGATCATCAAGAGAGGATAAACGAAACGAAAATGGAAAAATGGGGGAGAACGGAAAATGATGATCGTATCACAAAGGGGGAGAACATAGATGCTCAAGAACATGGAGAACATGTTAGAGATGCTCAAGATAGGGGGAGACAAAGAAAAAATTGAAAGAGCAGAAAAACAAAAGAACCAAAAGGAAGACGGATCAAATGTAGGATTTTAATTTCTAACAACTAACGTTTGATTTTGTTTGGAGTTTTGTTTTGCAGGAATTACATCACTTTAAGACTCCAAGTCCTAAGTCATAGAGTATGTTCTAGGACTGTTTGGTTCAAATGTAATTTTGTATTTATTGGATCTTTCACGCAAAGAAAATCAATGTTTTGGTGATGACATTGAGTTTCGATTTTTTGGTTTAAGATGAGTGACTTGAGCGCTTTTATGTATTTTTGGGTTTTGTCACGAAATTGCCAAAGGGGGAGATTGTTACGGCATTTTGGTATTGGCATATTTCGTGAGTCAAGTCAGTGAGTTGAGTCGGGGTCTTAAAGGGATCAAATTGTCAATCAGCAATCAAAGACTTAGAGAAGATTCAACAAGAGCTCAAGTTGACACTCAGTATCTTGAGTCTTGAAGATTGAAGTTGAAGAATTGTGGATCAGTTACATCAATCTCAAGAAGAAAGTATTCAAGAGGATCAGGTATGTTTAACTAAATAATTGTGGTGATCCGAATACTTTCTTATAGTGTAGAAACACTTGGATGAACTTTTAATTGCATAATAATCAAAAACTGGTGTTCGGACATGTTCAGGATCCGGATCAGAGCCAACGATCCGGATCCCGAAGGTTGTTGCTTCATACAAGACTTCGATCCGGATCCATGCAATTTCCGATCCGGATCCCGAATGTTAAGTTTTCTGATTTGTATGAACGATCCGGATCGGGCAATGCGATCCGGATTCCGAACCATGGTATTTCTGGAATCGTCAATCTCGTTACGACGATCCGGATCGCAGTAAATCCGATCCGGATCGCCGTCCTGAAAATTTCCAGATAAGGTATGTTTTTGATTCTTATCTCTTTCCAAAGGTTTCTAAACTATAAATAGACGTTTAGGGTTTCTCAAAAACGTTGGAGCTACGGCCGATCTTTTTATAAAACTCTTGAGAGCAACCCTAGAGGCTAGGTTTTTATCGATCTTCTTTATAGCCTCTTTTAGGTCAATTCGATGGTTCTTTCAAGAACATATCTTTTGTCGAATTGATCTAATCTTTGCTTAGAGATTTCTTCTACGGTTCCTCATTGATAATCTAAGCAAAGGATCACCATCGAAGTCAATATTCTTATCGACTGAGTTTGCGTCGGGGATTCGACGTGGCATCGTGGATTCGGTGTGCTAAAGGCGTTTCGTGGATTCGAAACGTGTGCTCGTGGATTCGAGTGGCGTTCGTGGATTCGAACGTGTGCAGTGGACGTGCAAAACGGTGGAGCGCGAGGTCCAAGAAATTGAAGGAGGGGTTAAATCCGTGGAGACGGTAATCACCTTGTTATTCTTCTTTTCTTAGGGATTGTTATTGCGTGGATATCCAACCGGTCAGCGCAAGGTCCGAAGAAGCTGAAGGAGGGGTTTGAGTCCGTGGAGTCGGTAATCACCTTGTTATTCTTCTATTCTTAGTGGATTGTTATTGCGTGTTGGTCCCGTGGTTTTTCTCCTGGATTGGAGTTTCCACGTATATCTCGGTGTGCTATTTTTATTTTCCGCATTGTTTTTTATTTTGCACTGAGATTGAGTTTTTAAGTATTACACCTATTCACCCCCCCTCTAGTTGTTTGATAGTACCTATTTAGATCCTTGTGGATCCTATAAAAACCAACAAGATCTGTTGGCGAGCCCAGGTCGCAGTTTCGACCTCGGGGCGTGACAGATTAGGTTGGTATCAGAGCCTAGGTTGTAGGTCATGGAGGACTTAGAAACCCTAGGCTTATGGTTTGACCCTTGGTTGACTTCGTGAGAGTCGTGATTTATAGCGAGAGTCCTGATTGAGTTTATTACCTCTTCCAAGGGACGGGAAGAGTGATTGGCATGTTTATTCTCCTAAGTGATTATGTTGGCTGCAGACAACATAATGCTGTGGAACGGGTGACATGCTTTAGACTTTCGTTGGATTGGGTCGAGCGTTGTTGTGTGCTATTTTGTAGTTTCGTCGTGGCGAGCTGTGTCTCCCCGACGCTGGGTTTTGACCCGTGTACTTCCTGTCATAGCAGTTGAGCTTGAGCGGTTGGTTTTGGGTCGGATACCCGGGTTGAGGTTAGAGAGTTCCGGACCCAGATGACAGGATCGTTTGAGGCCTGTCAGCGGCAGAGTGAGCGAGCAGCTGGTTTTAGTGACACAGTTGTCGGAGCAGCGGGCAGCTCGACAGTGCTTCCTTCTGAGACCACCCGGTTGCAGTATCCTCAGGGGCGGGGATTTCTGTGGCACCGATGGAGTGAGTAGCCCCTTCTGTGCCAATATTTAGTGCCGAGGCACCGAGGCGGGGTGGATAGCTGACAGCTGGTGAGCTGAGGGGACGCGATCGATCTATTGAGCCAGATTTGGCAGATGAACCACCCCGACTCGTAAGATTGAGTTTGGAGCCTTTAGAGGCAGAGTCGTGGTTGGTGGTGATGGAGTGATCAATTGAGAGCCTCCCAGCGCTAGAGAGTTTTCGGCAGTTGTTGAACTGCGCGCTCCAGGTTCGAGGGACGAGGCGCATAGGATATGTGGCTGGGAGTGGATTGCGCCAGGATACCTTTCAATTCATTCAGTCCCTCCGTTATAGGTTTTGGCACCTCGTTGGAGTAGGCATTGTGTATGGAGCGTGGCGTTGCAGTTCCTTTGGATAGGGATCTGCCGTTAGAGGCGAGTTCAGGATATTGGCGCTTGGCGCCGGGTGATGGAGGACAAATCGGCCGGCCGAGGCACTTCTGATTTCCTTTCCAGGATGACAGGTTCCTGAGATGCCTGAGATCGGGTGGACCCCGATGGCAGCATCAGCATCTATATCAGAGTGGCGCAGCGGTAGCGTGGATTTGCTATCTGCGGAGGACCTTATTCGTCGCCTCAGTGTGAGCAGAGACAGAGGTTGTGCTCCCTTTGTGTTTGGTCTAGATTTTTCCTTGCAGATTGAGCGACAACCGCCGGCATCGAATGGATGAATCTGTGCCGCCCGGTTGGAGGGCGCCACGGAAGTGGATGGAGTTGTTGCAAGTGTGATTTCATCACAGCAGCCGGAGTTAGAGCATGTTGCATTCCTGCATGGACTAGAGGCAGAATTATTACCACATGCACTAGAGGTACAGGTTTCTGTTGTTGTTGTGCATGTGGAGGAGACTTTTGGATCATGTCCAGTGCAGTTGAGACTGCGAGTTACCGGCAGACTTAATGGTAATTGTGGCAGTTCGGTATCTTGACCATGTGCTTGAGAGTGATTGGCACAACGCCACAGGATGTTTTGGTTGAGGAGTGAGAGGACGTCGATTTTCTACGAGGCAGACGAGAGGAGGTTTGGTTGTTAAGACTGTTAGAGCACATAGGCTTTAGCGACAGTGTGAGAGGTGCTTTTTGGCGGCACCGGGATTCAAGGATATCTCTGTTGCCCACGAGATCCCGGGTGTGATTTCACCTGAGCTGTTGACGATGCCGCCGGTTAGGGAGATAGAGATTGCGTTTGACGTGGTTCGGGGAACTGCGCCACCCTTGATAGCACCTCATTGGATATCGCCTGTAGAGCTGAGAGAGCTGATGGCGCAGTTGCAGGATCTGATGGATCGAGGGGTCTGTTTGACCTAGTGCCACGCCGTTGATATACGGTGGTGATGCCACGTCGTTGATACACGACTGTGAGGGTCCTTTTATGGTTCGAGTGTAGACAGGTCCTGTGAAGCCCCACTTCCCAGGGGGTCACCCATCCTAGAACTACTCTAGCTCTAGCACGCTTAACTCTCATGTTCCTCTTGGATCTTGCTACCATCCAAAATGCTATAGCCGGGTTAGAGATTTAGTCCTATTATATCATTTATATAGAGGACTAATCCAAATTCCGGGGGTGTTACATTCTTCCCCCCTTTAAGCCCTGACGTCCACGTCAGGCTCAAGCACACTCACAAGCACCAGGCGATGTGAGACTCGTCTCGCTAGCCTTAGCCGACCTTGTGAGGAGCTGCACTCCACTCACAACGGTCATTAGCCGGGGAGCCTCGCTCTACCCGCTATATAACCCTGGCTCAGCCGAGACTCATCTCACATTTTCGGCTGGTGAATGGCTCTGATACCAACTGTGACGCCCCACTTCCCAGGGGGTCACCCATTCTAGAACTACTCTAGCTCTAGCACGCTTAACTCTCATGTTCCTCTTGGATCTTGCTACCATCCAAAATGCTATAGCCGGGTTAGAGATTTAGTCCTATTATATCATTTATATAGAGGACTAATCCAAATTCCGGGGGTGTTACAGGTCCGGGTGGTATCTAGGACCTTTTGATGGGGCTATATGCAGGCAGTTATTGTATGATGCGAGTACCTACTCAGAATCAGACAGCCGAGGATCTTGTCTAGATGGCGTTTAGGACACGGTAGGGCATCTCGAGCTCACAGTGAGGCCAAGCGGATTGATTAATGCCCTGCCACTCTTATGATTTGAGGAATTGTGCGCCAGCTATGCTTGATTGGTTTGGTAACAAGATCCTCCAGGGATATTTTGATTTACTCCCAGAGCGATGTGGAGCACGAGGAGCACTTGTGGATGTGCTACCATGCCCGTGTGGATGAAGCGGTATGCCAAGTTATTGAGGTACAAGTTTTAGCTTCTGAAGCATACCTTCTTGGGTCGCATTGTGTTAGCCGTAGGGGCGGCGGTGGAAATCCGGCCAATATGGATACCATTTGGGAATTCGCCGAGGTCGACAATTATGGTCAAGGTAAGGGGCTTCTTGGACTGGGCAGTGCCAGGAGAGCTTGGCAATCGGATGATGAGAATGATACCAGCGCCAATGCTAGCATTTCCAGTGTTGGGAGAGAGATCTGCGAGTTTTAGTGATGCCTTCTATCGTGACCGTGGAGTTATCGTTGGGTCATTGTTGAGCATTATGGATCACCCAGACAGGGCCACGGCGTTGGCGGATACCTGGAGCAGGAAAGCTGTCTGGGGTTGAGTTGGATGATTCCACAGCTGGCGCTGTGTGGACTGTTGAGGCAAACATGGCTTGTGGTTGTGTCCTTGAGGGTTCCTTTGGATGATAGATCGCGGCTGAGTAATTCACTCAGATGGTCAAGATTCGGGAGTGACCGAGTGAGGACCCCTCCTTGTTAGGGCTCTTTTCCTTATTGGATAATCGTGTGGGTGTGTTTCGGATTGCCTTGGTTAAGTTGACACAGGTTGTGGTTTGGTGCGTGTTGCACTGGCGGTTATCTTGTTTCCCCCAACTTTTGATGGAACCCCTGTTGTTTTTCATGTCTCAGCTCAGGAAGGTTATGTTTTTGGATCACTCGACCGTGATTGACTCGCCCCATTTGAGATCTAGGAATGTTTGGAGTACGAGGGACGCCCGTTGCGAATTCTGGCTCTTGAGATTAGAGGTTGCGCAATCGGGCTATGCCGTACTGGTTGTCGCTGTTGTTGTTGTTGAGGAGTGATCACGGGGAGTGAGTAGCGACTTGGAGCGGGAGATGATGATGATGATGATGAGTACTTACCCTTAGTGTTTGTGACTCCTGGTGGAATTGAGCTAGTTTCGAGGACGAAACTTTCTTTAGTGGGGGAGGATGTGAGGATGTGAGGACCTGGATCCCCACGACGAGATTACTGGTTGATCAGCAGCTCCTGGAGGCCTGTGTGGCGTGTCGGTGGCGTTTGTACACCAATTGGACACTAGTGATGGACTCAGATTGGTTAATGGATCACGAGAGTAGTCAGATGACTCCGTCGAATGTTTAGAATTGGTTTTGCGCGCAATGGATATTAAAATTGGGCTCAGCGCGAAGTTTGGACAAAAGAACAACTTTCCGGATGCCTTCGGCAATTTTTAGAGTTGGAATTTCGCAAATCGGACTTCGGATTTGGATTCAGCGCGCGAAAACGATGAAAATGGACTATTCACTTGTATTTTTCCGAGCCCGGATGACGCGCACGATTTTCAAGGCAAGGGATCACTGTTCCGGCGGCTGGGGCAGCGCCGGCGACGGCGGCGGACGGCGGCGCGGGCTCGGGCAGGCACAGGCGCGGCGGCGGGCAGGAGCGGGCAGGCGCGCGGGCAAGCGCGCGGGCGAGCGGGCAGATGCGCGGTCCACGGGCGGGCGTGCACCGGAAGGCAGGACACGTGGCAGGTTGTGACTTGTTGGTGTTGTGGGCGTGGTCCACGGGAAATTTGAGCGGGTGTACGGTGGACCGGGGGAGGACACGTGGCGATCTATGGTTGGCTGGTCCACATGCGCGCGGTCCACGGAGCGGGTACAGGCCGCCTCGGGGCGCATGCGTGCAGGGGTGTCGGGCGGCGGCGCAGGCGCGCACGTGGGCGACTGTTTGACCGAGTGCGGTCCACGTGTCGCCACCTCAGTGCGCCACGTGTCGAGCAACGGATGGCCGATGTGGCTGTCCACTGTTCGGGTGAGACGTGGCGGGCCCTGGGCTTTCCGGGTGTGAACAGTGTTGGGCCGGGCCCAACACTGTAGCCGCCCGGTTCGTGCGGGCGCCCGAAAAATCGGCCCAAAAGCCCAATATCCGGATTTTCGGGTTGAGCCTATAAATAGGCCCTTTTGCTCACAGAGTAGAGCTTTCTCCCTAGCTCTTTGGCCAGTGCACCCTTCACCAAAGTTGTTGATCTCCTCGCTGTGCCTCTCGTGGAGAAGGCTCGGAATTTTTGGAAGGCGCGGCGTCGACGACTTCGGCATCGTAGCACAGAGCGACATGCTTTCATCGCTGGCCCGTTATCGTCGTATTTCGGTCTGAGAGATTCACAGAGCTACCCTGACAGTAGTTTCAGACGATTTTCATGGCGTTGGATTCACAAGAGGTATATCTACGATTCTTGTATTGTCCACTTTTCTCAGATTTGAGCTTTGTTTGGGGTTCTGGGTACGTTTTTAAACCCCTTTGCCACTGATGGAATTTTTGGACAATGATACCTTGCCAGATTTTTATCTCCGCAACTGGGCATCGGATGGAGATGTACCGATACACTTTTTGCATCTACACGTCGCGAGGATCATCACCGTATTTTTCTTAGATTTTTCCGATACCTTCCCGGTGGTATACTTTTCCCCTTTTATCTGTGCAATATTTTACAGTTGTGTGGTTGTATGTTTTTGCGCGCCTATACTGTGGAATTTGTAACTTGGCCTATGGGGCTCGGAATTGGGTGTGTAGGTACCCGTTTCGAAAGGCTCGACGCGAGGATTGCTGTGATATTTTTATTGGATTTTTCTGGGCAATTTCAGCAGGTGAAATAAGCGTATCTTTGGGACTGATTTTTAGTGTGTTTGTGCGTGGTTAATTTTGGAAATTGAAGTGTAACTTTGGACCTTTTGTGGTACCCAGGAAGGCTCGCGAATGTTTTTGGAACACTGCAAGGAGCCGAGGTTGGTGCGACATGTACCGTGTATATGGGTTCAGAGGATTGTGCGTGCAAGTGGCCACGCTCTTCGCCGACCCCAGGTTTGCCTTGGATTGAGCACTTCAGGTGGGTAAGCTTAATTTGGTAACTGTATAAGGTTTTTATATCATGGTGAATGTAAGTGCACATGTGGGGATATCACCCCTCTATGATTGATAACATGCATATTTGTTGTACAACCGATATGAGCGAGAGGTAAGCAAGGAATGGCCTACTTGGATGAGATTGGTATACCATAGTAGGAATGTTTTAGCATGCTTTACTAATATACGTTTCACCCACTTTTATTATTTCTGAGGACAAAGCATGCTTGCATGGATATGTAGTTAGGCCATCTTTTACTGCTGCATTACTTTTGGAACTTGACTTAGGAGAAACCATGTTATCCTTTTCTGCTTCTTTGTTAGTCAGGTGGTCTGTGTTGCTCGGGTTCGAGCAGGGGTTCTGGGTAGTGTAGTCGGGACTTGGTGTCTGGGACAGGTTGGATTAGTTGTGGGGCTTTGCGGCAACCGCGGATATTGGGCGGTTGACCGGATATTTATTTATGCACCAGATTGGGTATCTGATTTCTCTAGTGGACGGAGTTTCCCACTTAGATCAGTGTCATGATCCAGTCCTGCTGATTTATTCTACTATGATATATACTTGTTACTCAGACCTTGAGTCCTTGATGTTAGGTTTTTATATATTAAGGATCCACAAGGATCTAAATAGGTACTATCAAACAACTAGAGGTGGGGTGAATAGGTGTAATACTTATAAAACCAAATCTCAGTGCAAAATAAAAACCAATGCGGAAAATAAAAACAGCACACCGAGATATACGTGGAAACTCCAATCCAGGAGAAAAACCACGGGACCAACACGCAATAACAATCCACTAAGAATAGAAGAATAACAAGGTGATTACCGACTCCACGGACTCAAACCCCCTCCTTCAGCTTCTTCGGACCTTGCGCTCACCGAATGGATGTCCACGCAATAACAATCCACTAAGAAAAGAAGAATAACAAGGTGATTACCGTCTCCACGGATTTAACCCCTCCTTCAACTTCTTCGGACCTTGCGCTCCACCGATTGCACGTCCACTGCACACGTTCGAATCCACGAACGCCACTCGAATCCACGAGCACACGTTTCGAATCCACGAAACGCCTTTAGCACACCGAATCCACGATGCCACGTCGAATCCACGACGCAAACTCAGCCGGTAAGAATATTGGCTTCGATGGTGATCCTTTGCTTAGATTATCAAATGAAGATCCATGGGAAAAATCTCTAAGCAAAGATTAGATCAATTCGACAAAAGATATGTTCTTGAAAGAACCGTCGAATTGACCTAAAAGAGGCTATAAAGAAGAACGATAAAAACCTAGCCTCTAGGGTTGCTCTCAAGTGTTTTATCAATTGATCGGCCGTGCTCCCCACGTGTTTGAGAAACCCTAAATGTCTATTTATAGTTTAGAAACCTTTGGAAAGAGATAAGAATCAAAAACTTACCTTATCTGGAAATTTTCAGGACGGCGATCCGGATCGGATTTACTGTGATCCGGATCGTCGTAACGAGTCAGGCTATTCCAGAAAAATAGGGTTCGGGATCCGGATTGAAATGCCCGATCCGGATCGTTCATGTATTCCAGCAAAAACCCATGTTCGGGATCCGGATCGAAATGATCTTTGATCCGGATCGGATTTGCCAATGAACAAGCACCCTTCGGGATCCGGATTGGACTGTCTGATCCGGATCCTGAACATGTCCCATGTTCAGTTTTTGATTTTTATGCAATTAAAAATTCATCCAAGTGTTTCTACACTATAAGAAAGTATTCGGATCACCAAAATTATTTAGTTAACCATACCTGATCCTTTTGAATACTTTCTTCTTGAGATTGATGTAACAGATCCACAATTCTTCAACTTCAATCTTCAAGACTCAAGACACTGAGTGTCAACTTGAGCTCTTGTTGAATCTTCTCTAAGTCTTTGATTGCTGATTGACAATTTGATCCCTTTAAGACTCCGACTCAACTCACTGACTTGACTCACGAAATATGCCAACACCAAAATGCTGTAACAATCTCCCCCTTTGGCAATTTCGTGACAAAACCCAAAAATACATAAAAGCGCTCAAGTCACTCATCTTAAACCAAAAAATCGAAACTCAATGTCATCACCAAAACATTGACTTTCTTTGCGTGAAAGATCCAATAAACAAAAATACATTTGAACCAGTCTTAGAACAAACTCTATGACTTAGGACTTGGAGTCTTAAAGTGATGTAGATCCTGCAAAAACAAAACTCCAAACAAATCAAAAGTCAGTCGTTAGAAATTAAATGTAAATCCTACATTTGATTCGTCCTTTTGGTTCTTTTGTTTTTCGGCTCCTTTTTCTCATCTCCTTTCTTTTTCTCGATGATCTCATCTCCGTCTTCCCCCTATCTCGATGATCTCTTCTCCCCTATTTCTCTCTTCTCCCCTATTTCTCTTCTCCCCCTTTTTGTCACAAATTGTCAAACAGTGAACATACTAGACAAAAGGAAATCACTAACAGCATTAGTCCATAGTGAAAGAGAGATAAAAGCTCAGTTCCGGTATATAACAAAAATATAGATTGCGTACCGGTACTCGAACGCAAAAATCAAATAATTTCTTGAAACAAATCCAGATTTTGAAATATTTGAATTACCGATTTGTATTCCATCAAGAAAACAATTTAAGTGCTTGAGAATAATATGAGATCGCATAGATGTCATTCAATCCAATTAATTTCACAAAAATTAAAAAGATTTACTCCGAAATCATGAAAAACAAAGATAAAACATTATAAACCGTTTTTCACATTATATACGTCAAACACAAGTCATCAAAAATAATCTTGAGATCCAAAGTCTATCAAGATGTAACGGATGTACAAAGATGACTTACAGAGATTTCCAAATGACATCAATTTGATTTCTTACCCTTTCAAATTTGAGATAAGCACTAAAATACCTAAGGGTGGCTCTTTGAGCATCTTTCAACTATCCCACCTTATACCAACCAGGAGATTGTTCAAAATATAAGAACTTTGCATATAAATCTCCAAATGCTTCAACTAAAGATTTTCTCATAAAATACTATCAAGCATCCATAACATGTGGTAGCTTCACACACAGACCGGACGACCGGGGTGGCAGCTCTTTCCAACATGTGGTGGTAGTTTTCACACTCCTTTCGGATGTAACTCTTTCCACATCTTTTGCAATTCTTTTCATTACCCTTGTACGAAAATACAATCTCTTATGTGAAAGAATTAAATCCCAAATTTTAGTCAGTCGGTTGTCTCATGTTTATCACAAAGAACTCACACAACCGAGATAGAATAATCATCTAAAGATCACACATGATTACTAAAATTTGATGAATATAATTATCAAAAAACTCTTATAATGAAGTATCTTCAAGAATTATGATTAGGGAGGTAAAGTTGATAATTCATATAAAATTAAATTGGAGTGATTGAAAGTGAAACCCTTTTTATCCAATGCACTTGTTCGTTAAAACCCTTTTGTTTAAAAACAAAACATAAAAACGAAGAGCATTGAAAACATGTAATGCAGAGATTCAGAAAAATATGAAAGGAAAACCAATCAAAGCATTACATATAGTCATAAGCTATTTAGAACTTAAGACAAGGAAAGATATCACCTTTCCGAATCCAAATTGTCGAATTTTGGATTGTCCTTGATTCATTGTGGTTGGGAGATGATAGCTTTGACTGTTGATCCACCTTAGGTCTTTGCCTCGCAGTGATCCACTTGTATGATTGATGTTGTGGCTCGGACCTTTGGTGGTTTGAGTGAACTCCATTGACTTGAATGTGTCTTTTGATTCCGTTGAGTTCGCTCCGAAGATGAAGTTGCCGAAGAATTCTTCTTTCCTCTTTTTCGGGCAATCCTTCACCAAATGTCCTTCAAGTCCACAAAGGTGACACGTTCTTCCTTTCAATTTGAATGTGGAACTTGAAGCATGATACAGTTTGATCCTTTTGAAATCCCAACCAACCTTGCTTGTTTGACCTAATCCGGACATACAATCTAGTTTCTTGGAACCGGTTGAAGCCTTTGTATGTCGAATTTGAGTTCATGGACTTGCTTGGTCAAAGCTTGGTTGGTAACATGAATCTCCTCAAACTGCTTTTCAAGAAAATCAATCTGTTAATATGGGAATTAACGATCGTTTCCGATTGATTTATCTTTTCCTGGAGGATTTTATTATTATCCAATAAAAGCTCTCGTTCCTCCTCGAGATCATGAAGTTTGATCTTTAAAGCATGATTCTCGTCTTGATTCTCAAGTCGTTGCTTTCCTCAACTTCTGATATGCTGGCCATCTTCTTAGATTCCGCAAGAAGTTGTTGATATGCCTCAACGAGTTCTTCTTCGTCCGACTCCCCCCTCACTTGATGACTCTCCGTTGGATGTTGATGTTTCATGCAAAATCAAAGGAATAGAGTCAGTGATTAAAGATGATAAACAAACATTAGAAGAGGGAATTTGAGAAGCATGTAAGGCAACGACTTTTCCTCTTTACTTGAGGTCGATTCATTAGAAGTAGAATCGTCCCAAGTTTTCGCTTGCAAAGCCTTCTTTTATATGATTTCGGAGAAGGACATTCCGTTGAAAAATGGCCGTAGCCTTTGCATCGATAGCATTGGATTTCCCCTTCGAAATCATCTTTTTCTTTTTCTTTAGAAGGTTTTGCAAAGCTTTTGAGGTTAGAGGATTTAGAACCCGATGATCCTTTAGATGGTTTCGTGGATGAAGATCCATCGGTTCGATTCTTCCAAAATTTCCGACGAAATTTCTTTGTGATCCGCGCCAATTGTTCTTCAAAATCGGCAAAAGAGATTTCATCGTCGGAACTTGATTCGCTATCTTCTTCCTTTGTTGATTTGAATGCAATACCTGTAAGCTTAGAAGAAGACTTGGAAGAAACTTGATTAGTAGGAAAAGTCATTTCATAAGTTTGCAAAGCACCTACTAATTCCTCTACACTCATCTCATCCGGATGACTAACGGTTTCAATGGCGGTAACCTTTGCCCTAAACCGTTCCGGAAGAGTCCGAAGTATCTTTCTTACAATTTTCGACTCCGGGATCTTTTCTCCTAAATTAGCACATGTATTGATTACATCTTGAAGTCTAGTGTAATAATCTGTAAACAATTCATGCTCTTCCATATGAATAGAGTCAAATTGACTTGTAAGCATCTGGAGCTTTTGAATTTTTACAAGATTAGTACCCTCATGTGTAATTTTGAGAATATCCCAAATTTCCTTCGCGGTTTCACACGCGGAAATTCGTGTGAACTCAGTCGAGGAAAGAGAATTAAATAAAGCGTTCATACCTTTCCCATTGTAAGAAGATCTTTCAAATTCCTCTTTGGACCATCTAGAGCGAGGTTTTGGGGTAGTAGAATTTCCTACTTCCTCAACAGGATGCACCCAACCGTATTCCACGGATTGCCATACCCGCTCATCAATTGCGATGAGAAAAGCTCTCATCCGCACTTTCCAATAAGCATAATTAGTCCCATCAAAAAGAGGAGGTCTATAAATATTACCACTTTCACCCACATGATAGATAAACCTAAAACCCGCTCTGATACCAATTGTAGGTTTTATAGGATCCACACGGATCTAAATAGGTACTATCAAACAACTAGAGGGGGGGTGAATAGGTGTAATACTTATAAAACCAAATCTCAGTGCAAAATAAAAACCAATGCGGAAATAAAAAACAGCACACCGAGATATACGTGGAAACTCCAATCCAGGAGAAAAACCACGGGACCAACACGCAATAACAATCCACTAAGAATAGAAGAATAACAAGGTGATTACCGACTCCACGGACTCAACCCCTCCTTCAGCTTCTTCGGACCTTGCGCTGACCGGTTGGATATCCACGCAATAACAATCCCTAAGAAAAGAAGAATAACAAGGTGATTACCGTCTCCACGGATTTAACCCCTCCTTCAATTTCTTGGACCTCGCGCTCCACCGTTTGCACGTCCACTGCGCACGTTCGAATCCACGAACGCCACTCGAATCCACGAGCACACGTTTCGAATCCACGAAACGCCTTTAGCACACCGAATCCACGATGCCACGTCGAATCCACGACGCAAACTCAGTCGATAAGAATATTGACTTCGATGGTGATCCTTTGCTTAGATTATCAATGAAGATCCATGGGAAAAATCTCTAAGCAAAGATTAGATCAATTCGACAAAAGATATGTTCTTGAAAGAACCATCGAATTGACCTAAAAGAGGCTATAAAGAAGAACGATGAAAACCTAGCCTCTAGGGTTGCTCTCAAGTGTTTTATAAAATAATCGGCCGTGCTCCCCCACGTTTTTGAGAAACCCTAAATGTCTATTTATAGTTTAGAAACCTTTGGAAAGAGATAAGAATCAAAAACATACCTTATCTGGAAATTTTCAGGACGGCGATCCGGATCGGATTTACTGCGATCCGGATCGTCGTAACGAGATTGACGATTCCAGAAAACCAAGGGTTCGGGATCCGGATTGCAAGGACCGATCCGGATCGTTCATGCAATTCAGCAAAGTCCCATGTTCGGGATCCGGATCGGAATGGCCTAGGATCCGGATTGAAATTGCCAATGAACAAGTACCCTTCGGGATCCGGATTGCAAGGTCTGATCCGGATCCTGAACATGTCCCATGTCCAGTTTTTGATTTTTATGCAATTAAAAATCTATCCAAGTGTTTCTACACTATAAGAAAGTATTCGGATCACCACAATTATTTAGTTAAACATACCTGATCCTTTTGAATACTTTCTTCTTGAGATTGATGTAACTGATCCACAATTCTTCAACTTCAATCTTCAAGACTCAAGACACTGAGTGTCAACTTGAGCTCTTGTTGAATCTTCTCTAAGTCTTTGATTGCTGATTGACAATTTGATCCCTTTAAGACTCCGACTCAACTCACTGACATGACTCACGAAATATGCCAACACCAAAATGCCGTAACAGAACGACCCACAACTCAGGGTAACCAAACAGGTCGGACAACACTCAACGACCTGGGACCACCGTCAATCCCAACGGTTCCCAACAATACGGACCGGAAGATACTCGACGGCCCGGGACTACCGTCTACTCAACGGCTCCCTCCTACGACAGCGTAAAAGGGAAACAAGACCTCTCGGGACTACCGTTTACCCAAACGGCTCCCCGCACAGATAAGCAACCCGCTACAACTACCAGACTCCACTCTGCTCCCAAGCAAGAGTGCAAAAGCATCCCACACTAAAAGCAAGTCCCGACCTCTCGGCCCACTACCCGGGCGAGAAAACACTATGTCCAGGGATGAAAGAACAGTGTGGATGTCTAAGCATAAATAACCCTAGCCCAAGTGAGGGTTTTCTACTGGTCTGGTTACACATGCAACGTATGACGGGGGTGCTAGGTCAAGTTCCAAGGTAACTATATTAACAGATAATAAAAGGAATAACAATTCCTACAATCTAGCATGCTACACAATGAAATAAACTATCATGCATAGTCCTACATCAGTAGAAATACTGTACAGTCCATAAAACTTGGAGATAAGGCCACCCACCTCGATTTGCCACCAATTGCTCGTAGACACTTGCAATTGGCCTCCACGGAGTCCGCACGCAAAACGGGGCACGGTGCCGGAGTCCGCACGCAAAACGATGCACGGTGCCGGAATTCGCACGCCAAACGAAGTCCGCACGCAACACGGTGCACGGTGCTGGAATCTGCACGCCAAACGGGGTCCGCATGCAAAACGGTGCACGGTGCCGGAGTCCGCACGCAAAACGGTGCACGGTGCCAGGATCCGCACGCAAAACGGAGTCCGCACGCAAAATGGTGCACGGTGCCGGAGTCCGCACGCAAAACGGTGCACGGTGTCAGGATCCACACGCAAAACGAAGTCCGCACGCAAAACGGTGCACGGTGCCGGAGTCCGCACACAAAACGGTGCACGGTGCCAGGATCCGCACGCAAAACGGAGTCCGCACGCAAAACGGTGCACGGTGCAGGAGTCCGCACGCAAAACGGCGCACGGTGCCAGGATCCGCACGCAAAACGGAGTCCGCACGCAAAACGGTGCACGGTGCCCAACACAGAAAGGAGCAAGAGGGTCAGTAACAGTCTAAAAGAACGCTCCAAAAACTGTACAAAAATACAGAAAAACCAACACACGGGACCTACCCGTTAGCGCCGCCGTCGCCGAAACGCTCCGCCGGGCGACCTCGCACGCAAAACGAGGTCCACGACGCGCCGCCGCACCTCACGCAACCCCCCTCCCTCACTCCCTCTCGCTCTCGGGTGCAGAAGAAAGAAAGAAAGGGAGAAAATGCGGTGCGGGGAGGAAGAAGAAGAAGAAAAGGAGGGAGAGAGAAGGTGGTCCACGGGGCGGGTCCACAGGCCCGGTGCACGGCGGCCACCAATGGGAGTCCCCCCAACCGGCCGGTCCACAACCGGGCGCGTGCGCCGGGTTCACGCACGCGCCCGGGCGCCACGTGGCGCGCGGCAACGCGCCCGCCACACGGGCGCGTTGCACCGCACCACGCGCAGGCGCGGGACACGCGCCCGTTACACGGGCGCGCGTGCCCCCGCGCCCGCGCGGGCGCCAACGGGGGGCCGCCACGTGGCGGCCCCTGCGCATTCCGCGCCGCGCGCCTGCGTGCCACCCGTCGCGACCGTACGCCTGCCGCGCCCTCGGAATCCGTGCCGCCAAAAGCTGCTTCGGGATCTACACGCCACCTCGAAAAACGTGCCGTGATGCCTCGAAAAACGCGCACGTCAACTTGGCTCCAAAACCAACAAGTAAATAGTCCATTCTTAGCGATTTCGCGCGCTGAATCCAAAAACGATGTCCATTTCTCCAAATTCTCACCCGAAAATTTGCCAAATGCCCACTCGATCCGATTTTCGCGCCGGGTCCATTTTTAAAGTCCGATTAGCTAAATTCCAACTCTAAAAATTCCCGAAGGCGACCGGAGAGGTAAACTTTTATCCGGACTTCACCCGGAGTCTAAATTTGACATCTGAAACGCGAAAAATCACCTCCAAACACCCGACGGGTCCTCCAATTCCCCACGGGATAACCTTTTAAGCACGAAGTCCAACACTTGAGTCCAAATTGCGCGCAAACACCACTGACACACCACGCAGGCCTCCAGTGATGCCAGCTAAAACCCAAATTGCACCACAAATCCATATCTGGGCCCCAACGCGCGCACCAACACCCCCAGCGGCGACCGAACGCTGCCCAACAACCAGCAATCCTATGCGGGGAATTCCGGGACCTCACATCCTCCCCCACTAAAAGAAAGTTTCGTCCTCGAAACTAGATCAAGCCCATCAGGAGTCAAGAATACCACGGCTCGGTATCTAACAATACGTCTCCAGCTCCCTAGACCCCACTCGCTCCTCGTGATTACTCCGTAACAACAACAAGTACGGTATGACCCGATGTGCAATCCTCTCATCTCTCGAGCCAGAAATTGCAACGGGCGTCCCTCGTACTCCATAATCACGGATCTCGAAGGGGCAAGTAAATCACGGGCGAGGAAAAACATATCACTACTGAGCTGAGACGTGAAATACCAAAGGGCTCCAATAAAAGGCTGGGGGAAACTGAAATAACCACTAGCGCAACACGCACCAAACCACGTCATGGTGCCAACCTCAACAAAGCGACCCGAAGCAAACCGGCACACTCATCCAATAAGGAAGGGAATCCAATAAGTTGGGGTATTCACTCGGTTACCTCCCGATCCAAAACCACCTTAGTGGACTACTCAACTGCAGGCTAACCTCAAAGGGATCCTCAAGAGACACAATCCTATGCCACAGTTGGTCACTCAACATGCTATCATAACCCCAACGGACCCACGGGTCGAAGTCGATCCCTCAACTAAAAGAGAACACCCTGACGGGCACCAAACCGTCGGTGAATGGGACTGAAAACTGGCTCGCAAGGCGATCATAAAGCTGATGCCCAAACTCGCGATCAAAAGTCCGAAACATCCCCAAAAACTCTCACCGTTGTGTACCTACAACGTGGCATCACTGCCGTGCATCAACGGCGTGGTATCACCACCGTGTATCAACGGTGTGGCATCACCACCGTGTATCAACGGCGTGGCATCACCACCGTGTATCAACGGCGTGGCATCACCACCGTGTATCAACGGCGTGGCATCACCACCGTGTATCAACGGTGTGGCATCACTGCCGTGCACCAACGGCGTGGCATCACCACCGTGTATCAACGGTGTGGTATACTCAAGCATCAAGGGCTCAGATCTTCTCAGTCCTATGCCCAACACTACCTCGAAATCCCAGAGCTGAGGAAGGGCCAAAATATCAACAGGCAAAAACCAGGGCCCCAACTGCACTGGGCAGGACCAATAACACCCATCTATGTGCAACACGTGATCAGGTATCTGAACCTCACGAGCACAAGCTAAGGGTCCTATCTCTAGCCCATCCAACAAAGCAAATGCCCTACAGAAGAAATGAATGCGATGCTCCGGTAACAAATAACGCTCAAGTGCGTGAAGGGGAGATAAGATTAGTATCTGCCACCACGTGGCTAGCTGCCCCCGAATCCTCATCCTGTGCGACATAGACGCTCTCGCTCGGGGTGGTCGTCCGTCGGACTGCCGCGAAGAAGTGGCCTTAACTATCTGGCCATAACCTGTCGAAACTCCGCCTGTCTGGAAGAGCGGAGGAGGAGGAGCCGAACCTGCCAATGTGACTGATGACCCCGCTTTAGGACAAGACCATGATCTGTGCCCTGCCTGTGGTCACACTACGGCGCAGAATGCAGCCCACCACCAAGGACACAGTCATCCCGCTGCTGCTGCTGATACATCGGCCGCGGAAAACCTCCTGGTCTCTGTCTCCTCTGAGACTCACGACCGTCAGACTGGGATCGTGGCGGCCCCGGGGTCTCGATCTTCTCGACTGTCCAAACTCAGGCGGCACTGGATGCCTCTCCCCGGAGCTGGTCCCTGGCGCTCCGTCTATCTCTGACATGATCACTGATCCTCGGTCAACCCGCTAAGCATGCTCAATCGCTGCATCTAACGTCGGCACTCGCCGAGAATACCCAAGTGATAGATATTCCGATGCAGTCCTTTCTCAACTAGCTCAACCTCCTGGGCCTCATCCAGGCGACAAAGGGTACCCGGCTCAACAATCGCAAAACTCGCGAACATACTCCAAAAGAGGTCGACTCCCTTGCTGCAGGAGTCTAAGATCCCCTTCCAGTTTCTGCTTACACTGTCAGGAAAGAAGGCCCTGAGCCGCAAAGCACGAAACTGGTTCCAAGTCAACAACTGCGCTCCTGGTAGTCCAACAGGACGAACTCGACGCCCCCAAATCTCGGCGTCCAGTCAGACCATCTCGATCTCAGTAAAGCAATCACCTGGTAACATCGACCAGGGCTATGCACCCATCTGGTAGCTCGGCCAGTGGAAGGTGTCCTCCTGGTAACTCGGCCAGGGCATGTGCCCATCTGGTAACTCCGCCAGGGAAAATGCCCTCCTGGTAACACAGCCAGAGAAAATGCACGCCTGGTAACTCAGCCAAGGAAAATGCCCTCCTGGTAACTCAGCCAGGGAAAATGCCCTCCTGGTAACTCAGCCAGGGAAAATGCCCTCCTGGCAACTCGGCCAGGGAAAATATCCTCCTGGTAACTCAGCTAGGGAAAATGCCCTCCTGGTAACTCAGCCAGGGAAAATATCCTCCTGGTAACTCAGCCAGGGAAAATGCCCTCCTGGTAACTCGGCCAGGGAAAATGCCCTCCTGGCAACTCGGCCAGGGAAAATATCCTCCTGGTAACTCAGCCAGGGAAAATATCCTCCTGGTAACTCAGCCAGGAAAAATATCCTCCTGGTAACTCAGCCAGGGAAAATGCCCTCCTGGTAACTCAGCCAGGGAAAATGCCCTCCTGGTAACTCAGCCAGGGAAAATATCCTCCTGGTAACTCAGCCAGGGAAAATATCCTCCTGGTAACCCAGCCAGGGAAAATGTCCTCCTGGTAACTCGGCCAGGGAAAATGCCCTCCTGGTAACTCAGCCAGGGAAAATATCCTCCTGGTAACTCAGCCAGGGAAAATATCCTCCTGGTAACTCAGCCAGGTAAAATGTCCTCCTGGTAACTCAGCCAGGGAAAATGCCCTCCTGGTAACTCAGCCAGGGAAAATATCCACACAGCTGGGATCGCCGTCACTCCAAACGGCTCCCACAACAACACCGCACTCAAAGGCGAGAAGAACCGACTGACGCGGCAAAGATCCAAAAATCCCGATAGACTAGTGTCTAGAACCCCAATCAAACAAGAACAGACTCTAGGCTCAGCCTATCGAAGTCCTCGATCCTTTACCGTTTAGGGATTTGGGCCCTTCTCGGTTAAAGTGGGGAAACTATCTCAATGCACAAACTCCTGGGTCTCGCTCTGCTCTGATGGCTCTGTCTCCCGCTGCTCGGGTACTCATCAGATGCGGGGTGTCTCCTCTTCACAACACGACGTCTCAGGGGTATCGCAATCCACTGCACCACAACAAACGTCAGGACACAACAACCAAGCGACCCAATCCAGCGAAAGTCTAAAACATGTCATCCGTTCCCTAGCATTATGTTGTCGGCAGCCAACATAATCGCTTAGGAAAGTAAACATGTCAATCTCTCATCCCGTCCCTTGGGAGAGGTAAAAACTCAATCAGGACTCCCGCTAAAGTCACGACTCTCACGTAGTCGTCCTAATATCCAACCACAAGCCTAGGGTTTCTAAGTCCACCACGACCTACAACCTAGGCTCTGATACCACCCTAATCTGTCACGCCCCGGGGTCGAAACTGCGACCTGGGCTCGCCAACAGATCCGCCGTCTGTACGGAAACTGCCGTACAGACGAAGCGTCTAACCTGCAGAAAGAATCAACTACAGTATACAGATATCAGAGCGGAAAGTAAACTACTAAAAACTGAAAACCAAACACTGTACAACTGAAAATAATACAATAACCATCTCCCAAAAACGATCGTATACCAAGTCCTCTTATATAAAACTCAAAAGGGAGGTAACTCCAATAAATACATCAGTGTACAGACTCTCGATACAAGAACATCCTCACTACAACAGTCTCTCAAACTGTAAAATAAAGTACAACTCTATACCTCACAACAAAGGTCTCTCAACAGAGGAAAAAGGAAGTAAACTAATCTACTGAAGCTCTCCTCTGAAGGGGACCGCTACACTCCAATGACGGGTAGGGAACTAGCTCGCGACTACCCTCGCCTCGGTCAGAAGGATCATCAACTGGAGCAACAGGAACATGAGAAGAAGTTCCTGGGTAAAAAGACACCACGACGGGTGTGAGAACTACTTCCCACAGTAGTTCTCAGTGGGTGCCGTCAACAAGCCCAACGGTCCGCCCACTAAGTCTACTAGAGGTAAAAGATAACATGCAATGAAATCTGAACAAGAAAAGCTGGAGCTACTCTACAGCTAACCGTACCTCTATCTAGATACTCAAAAAGTGGAACAGATGAAAGTAAAAGAGACCACTCGCACCCAAGGTGCTCAATAGACCCAATCGAACCAACTGCCTCATAGGGTCCAGTCAAGCCTGGGCCTGTCGACTAGGAACGCTCCTGCCCACTACCACAGATCCACATGAGGACGGATTTACATGGGGCGTCCTGTCCGACTAACTCATCCCTCGCGCAAAACGGCCTCACAGGCCCATCGTTGCCTCCACTGCGGAAAACTGCCTCAACAGGCCAACCATCGTATCCACAGCGGCATCTCAGGACGCGACTCCAACTGAGTAGAACGGCGCGGCATAGAGTATCAAACATTGGCATATGCAGGCTAGTCAAAATCCACGCTCACTCTCAGAACGGTAGGACTCCAGATCCCCAAATATCTCGCACAACAGTCGGAGCACTCTCGACGACTCAGCTGATCGGCTAACTCGAAACACGAGACACTAGCCTCTCCAACAGCTCGCAGCACAAAGCTCACTGGCTGGAGATACTCCACAGCCAGGAACGACCCACAACTCAGGGTAACCAAACAGGTCGGACAACACTCACGACCTGGGACCACCGTCAATCCCAACGGTTCCCAACAATACGGACCGGAAGATACTCGACAAGCCCGGGACTACCGTCTACTCAACGGGCTCCCTCCTACGACAGCGTAAAAGGGAAACAAGACCTCTCGGGACTACCGTTTACCCAAACGGCTCCCCGCACAGATAAGCAACCCGCTACAACTACCAGACTCCACTCTGCTCCCAAGCAAGAGTGCAAAAAGCATCCCACACTAAAAGCAAGTCCGACCTCTCGGCCCACTACCCGGGCGAGAAACACTATGTCCAGGGATGAAAGAACAGTGTGGATGTCTAAGCATAAATAACCCTGCCCAGTGAGGGTTTTCTACTGTCTGGTTACACATGCAGCGTATGACGGGGGTGCTAGGTCAAGTTCCAAGGTAACTATATTAACAGATAATAAAGGAATAACAATTCCTACAATCTAGCATGCTACACAATGAATAAACTATCATGCATAGGTCCTACATCAGTAGAAATACTGTACAGTCCATAAACTGGAGATAAGGCCACCCCACCTCGATTTGCCACCAATTGCTCGTAGACACTTGCAATTGGCCTCCACGGAGTCCGCACGCAAAACAGGGCACGGTGCCGGAGTCCGCACGCAAAACGATGCATGGTGCCGGAATTCGCACGCCAAACGAAGTCCGCACGCAACACGGTGCACGGTGCTGGAATCTGCACGCCAAACGGGGTCCGCACGCAAAACGGTGCACGGTGCCGGAGTCCGCACGCAAAACGGCGCACGGTGCCAGGATCCGCACGCAAAACGGAGTCTGCACGCCAAAACGGTGCACGGTGCCGGAGTCCGCACGCAAAACGGTGCACGGTGTCAGGATCCACACGCAAAACGGAGTCCGCACGCAAAACGGTGCACGGTGCCGGAAGTCCGCACGCAAAATGGTGCACGGTGCCAGGATCCGCACGCAAAACGGAGTCCGCACGCAAAACGGTGCACGGTGCCCAACACAGAAAGGAGCAAGAGGGTCAGTAACAGTCTAAAAGAACGCTCCAAAAACTGTACAAAAATACAGAAAAACCAACACACGGGACCGACCCGTTAGCGCCGCCGTCGCCGGAAAAGCTCCGCCGGGCGACCTCGCACGCAAAACGAGGTCCACGATGCGCCGCCAGCACCTCACGCAACCCCCTCCTCACTCCCTCTCGCTCTCGGGTGCAGAAGAAAGAAAGAAAAGGAGAAAATGCGGTGCGGGGAGGAAGAAGAAGAAGAAAAGGAGGGAGAGAGAAGGGTGGTCCACGGGGCGGGTCCACAGGCCCGGTGCACGGCGGCCACCAATGGGAGCCCCCCCAACCGGCCGGTCCACAACCGGGCGCGTGCGCCGGGGTTCACGCACCCGCCCGGGCGCCACGTGGAGCGCGGCAACGCGCCCGCCACACGGGCGTTTGCACCGCACCACGCGCAGGCGCGGGACATGCGCCCGTTACACGGGCGCGCGTGCCCCCGCGCCCGCGCGGGCGCCAACGGGGGGCCGCCACGTGGCGGCCCCTGCGCATTCCGCGCCGCGCGCCTGCGTGCCCCCCGTCGCGACCGTACGCCTGCCGCGCCCTCGGAATCCGTGCCGCCAAAAGCTGCTTCGGGATCCACACGCCACCTCGAAAAACGTGCCGTGATGCCTCGAAAAACGCGCACGTCAACTGGGCTCCAAAACCAACAAGTAAATAGTCCATTCTTAGCGATTTCGCGCGCTGAATCCAAAAACGATGTCCATTTCTCCAAATTCTCACCCGAAAATTTGCCAAATGCCCACTCGATCCGATTTTCCGCGCCGGGTCCATTTTTAAAGTCTGATTAGCCAATTCCAACTCTAAAAATTCCCGAAGGCGACCGGAGAGGTAAACTTTTATCCGGACTTCACCCGGAGTCTAAATTTGACATCTGAAACGCGCGAAATCACCTCCAAACACCCGACGGGTCCTCCAATTCCCCACGGGATAACCTTTTAAGCACGAAGTCCAACACTTGAGTCCAAATTGCGCGCAAACACCACTGACACACCACGCAGGCCTCCAGTGATGCCAGCTAAAACCAAATTGCACCACAAATCCATATCTGGGCCCCAACGCACGCACCAACACCCCCAGCGGCGACCGAAACGCTGCCCAACAACCAGCATCCTACGCGGGGAATCCGGGACCTCACAGCTTTGTCAACCTTTCGTACCACGCTCGCGGTGCTTGTTTTAAACCGTAAAGAGCCTTTTTCAAACGAAAAACATGGTTAGGTAGTTTACAGTCTACAAAACCTTTCGGTTGAGCCACATAAACTTCCTCATTTAAAAACCCATTTAAAAACGCGCTCGTAACATCCATTTGAAAGAGTTTTATTTTAAAGTGACAAGCAATAGCGAATAAGATACGAATGCACTCGAGTCTAGCTACAGGGGCGAAAGTTTCATCAAAGTCTATACTTCTATTTGAGAGTAGCCTTGAGCAACTAAATGTGCTTTGTTTCCTGATGATGGTACCGTCCTCATTTTTCTGTTCTTGAAAATCTATTTAGTACCAATCACATTGTGTTGCTTCGGAGGCGTCGTTAATTCCCAGACTTTGTTGCGTTCAAACTGATGGAGCTCTTCCTGCATTGCTTCAATCCAGTAGTCATCCTGAAGAGCTTCATCACGTTCTTTGGTTCGATTAAGGATACGTAACAAGCGAATCCACAAACCAACTGTCTCCGAGTCCTGACTCCTTCTTGTGGGTCTCCAATAATATTAGATTCCGGATGATCCTTGGAGATGCGTAACGTTTGAGGTAACGGAGTACTCGGAGGTACATGAGATGATTCCTGCACATCAGATAAACTTGAAGAACCATTAGATGCATCATTATTATTGGAAGTATTATTATGAGAAGATGCATTTACAGGAGTATCATCATCAAGAGAGATATCAGGGGTAGATTTATCAGATGCAAAGTGGAAAGCTTCATCTACTTTAACATTTATAGATTCTACTATCGTTTTAGATTCCAAGTTAAATACCCGATATGCTCTACTGTTTGTAGAATAACCCATAAAAATCCCTTCGTCACTTCGAGAGTCGAACTTACCAAGTTTTCGCGGTCACGTAAAATAAACATCGACTCCCAAAGATACGAAAATATTTGATGTTGGTTTTCTACAAAACCACAGTTCATATGGTGTATTTAAGGTTCCCGGGCGCAAATAAACTCGATTAATAACATAGACTGCAGTGTTCACAGCTTCAGCCCAAAAATATAACGGTAAATTCCGGCTATGAAGCATAACACGTGCCATCTCTTGTACAACCCTGTTTTTGCGCTCGACTACACCATTCTGTTGAGGTGTATAGGGTGCTGAGAATTCATGTTTAATGCCGTTGGAAGTGCAAAAATCAATGAATTTAGAATTTATGAATTCTCCACCTCTATCACTTCTAACACGAATGATCTTTTCATTCTTTTCAATCATAATACGATGGCAAATCTCGTGAAAAGAATCAAAAGTATCAGCTTTCTCTTTTAAAAATGCTACCCATGAGTATCTAGAGAAATCATCAACCAATAAGAAAATATACCATTTACCTCCCAAAGATGGTTGACGTGTCGGCCCCATAAGATCCATATGCAATAATTCTAAGGGCCGTTTAGTACCAACGTGGTTCAAGTTCTTGTGTGCAGTCCTGGATTGTTTTCCCTTTTGACAACCACCACACACAATGTTTTGTTTAAGTGAAAGTTTTGGAACCCCCTTGACCACGTCTTTGTTTGAAATTCTAGCAAGTTCCTTAAAATTTATGTGACCTAGCCTTTCATGCCAAAGTGTTTCATTATTCAAAGAGGCTAAGTTACAGTTTTCAGAAATTTTATTAGGAACAACATAACAATTGTTTTCAGATCTAACCCCCTTTAAAAAGAAAACATGGTCCTTATCAGTTACAACACATTCAACAGATGAAAAATTAACTGAAAAACCATTGTCACAAAGTTGACTGATACTTATGAGGTTAGTCTTAAGGCCATCAACAAATAACACATTATTCAGAATGGGCCATCTGGAATAGCTACTGTTCCTTTTCCAACAATTTTGGAAGACCGACCGTCTCCGAAAACTACAAGTCCTCCGGAGATTTTCTCAAAATTTTGAAAGCAGTTTTTGTCACCGGTCATGTGACGGGAACAACCGCTATCCAGATACCAAGACGAATTATCATATGCATGCAAGGAAATATTAGTAACAAGACAAGGGAAGATTTCACCTTTGCGTACCCAAACCTTTCGAGTTTTGGTGTACGTCGGAAATGATTGTGAAGTTGATACCTTTGGTGAAAGCGTCTTGTTTGATCCATCGCTTTTCCTTGACGTCGTCGTCTTGTTTGATGAACTACCAATGTTCTTTCCTTTTGAAAGATTTTTCTTTGATTTGCGGGAAATGAACTCATTGGTAGTAGTTGCAAGATGTGCTTGATTTGATCTTTTCGCTCCATCTTGCAATTTCTCCTTATGTGCCCTGCATACCACAACGAAAACATACCTTAGTGCTTGACGATCCCGAAGAGGGTGAAGTAGGTTTGTTGTCGTTGCTTGTCGTGAATTCCGGTGTCGGAGGAGGAGATACCGACTGGGGCACAAAGACTGTCCCACTCGAACTAGGAATGTCTCCAGTTTGAGTGTATCCGAGGCCGAACCGATTTGTTTGACCAAGACCAAGAAGCTTATCCAACTTACTCCTTCCAGAAGAAAATTGCTTTAAATCATCCTTGAGTTGGAAAATGGTCTCCGTCATTTCCAATTTTTCCTGTCGAGCCTCGCCGTAGAGCTTCAAGAAGTAATTCGCTTTGTTCACCATATCTACATAATTCTTCTCGAATTGCTCATTGGACTCTTGAAGGGAAACATTTACTTTAATCAGATTATCCCTTTCCACTTCAAGAGCGTTTGAGAGAGAAGTTGCCCTTTTTGCTTCTTCTTCGAGATCCTGCAATCTCCCTCTCAAACTCTTGTTTTGCTTTGCCAGTTTCTTTGAATCCCTCAAAAGCTTATGGTAGGCAAGAGCAAAATCTTCACCTTCAGAATTATCCGATTCATCGTCCGTTGCAGTTTTTCAACAGGGGGAGTTGGACAATGACTCGGATGTACTTGCCATTAAGCACATGAAGGGTGAAGATGTGGACGCGTGGAATGCCGTTGCGTTGTTCTCTTCATCACTTGAAGATGACTCATTTGACGTTGAGGTGTCATCCCAAGTGACGGCTTGCATCGCCTTCTTCTTGGACGGATTCTTATTTGGACACTCCGTTGAGATATGGCCGTATCCTCGGCACTTGAAGCATTGGACTTGTCCTTCTGAGCTTTTCTTATCCTTTGAAAAACTTTCTTGCTTTCTTGACTTTTGGCTTGAAAAACCTTTGCCTTTCTTCCACTTTCCGAAGGATGAGTTTTACTTGAATTACCCCTTCGAAGTTTCGGCGAAAATTTCTTGTCAAGAGAGCAAGCTGCTTCTCAAAGTCCTCCATAGATAGGTTCTCGTCATCGTCTGAGGAGGATGAATCCGCGTCTTCTTCTTTTGTTGTTTTCAACGCATAACCTGAAGACTTAGAAGAGGATGCCTTTCCAGAAGAATAGTTAGTAGGAAATGTCATTTCATAAGTTTGTAATGAACCAACTAATTCTTCTACACGGATTTCGTCCGGGTGTTTAATAGTTTCAATGGCCGTAACCTTGGAACGAAATCTTTCAGGAAGAGTTCTTAAGATCTTTCTTACAATTTTAAATTCTGGAATCTTCTCTCCCAAGTTAGCACATGAGTTTACGATGTCTTGCAATCGTGTAATAGTCTGTGAAAGATTCATTTTCTGCCATGAAAATAGAGTCAAACTTGCTCGTAAGCATTTGCAGTTTTGAATCTTCACAAGGTTAGTTCCCTCATGTGTAACTTGAAGAACATCCCAGATTTCTTTCGCAGTCTCACATGCCGAGACGCGAGAGAACTCAGTTTGAGACAAGGCATTAAATAAAGCATTAATTCCTTTGCCATTGTAAGAAGATAAATCAATCTCTTCCTTGGTCCATTTCGACCTAGGTTTGATGGTGCGAACATCAGCAATAATTTCAGTTGGATTAGACCATCCTAATTCAATTGATTGCCACACCCGTTCGTCGATGGAAATTAAAAAGGCTTTCATCCGTACTTTCCAGTAGGCATAATTTGTTCCATCGAAGAACGGGGGTCTGTTGATGTTTCCACCTTCAACCATTGTTTACAACCCTATTCCCGCTCTGATACCACTTGTTGGGTTATGTATAATGGATCTAAATAGGGGAAAAAACACCTAGAGGGGGGTGAATAGGTGTAAACAATAAACACTCAAAAATCTTTGCGATATAAAACCCAATGCGGAAAATAAATAACACGCAGAGATTTTTACGTGGAAAACTCCCAACCGGAGTAAAAAACCACGGGACCGATAACACGGTGAAATCCACTAGAATTAACACACGTACAAGGTGATTTACCGTACACACAGACGACTCAACCTTTTCCATACGCTCCTAGTAGATCTTCTCCGCTCGCTCCGCAACGCTTCTCGAATCCACGATCTGCGTCCAACGCCGAATCCACGGCGTCCAACGTCGAGTCCACGACGTCCGACCGAATCCACGGTCTTCACCCAGTAGCACGCTTCGAATCCACGAACGTACCTCGCTCCGAATCCACGAGAGCGGTTGCACCTTGAATCCACAAGGCCACGCGAGTCCACGCACCGATTTTGGGAAAATCGTTGTTTTTGGGTGGTGATGATCCGCCGAATACTTAGATTAGAAATAGATCGGAAATACCATCTAAGTATTCATTAATTTGATTCTACTCAAAATTGAGTTTGGAAAACCTAGAATCAAATAATATATAGATGAAGAAACATAGAATTAAATCTGTTTTCCTTTCTTCTCTATATGTGGATTTTTCTATTTCGGTCGTATTTTTTCACTTACCCTAAAAGATGAATCATAGGGTCTATTTTAGGTTAGAAACTGTAAGTGTTCTGGGATTTTTTTTCCGCCATCAGTCAGCTTTTCCCGTTCCTCACTGTGTATAACACCTAGTTTTGGTGTGTCTGTCCCTGGAAGGCATCATGGTGGTGCCACAATGGACCCTGAGTGGATAGTTTTCAGCTAATTTGTTCTTCGGCGCTTGTTTGCGGAATTTTTAGAAAAAGAATTGGTGCAACAGAGGTGTTGGATTTGTGGATTCAAGCGCGGAAAAACGCTTGAAAACGACTGTTTATTTGTCCAATTGGAGTCCTGATGACCAAAAACGGACGTCCGGAAGTTTTGGTGGATTGTGGTGTCATGTGGGTGAGCCGGGGACGTCCAGAGCCCGTGGCCGCTCACCACTGGCCGCTCACGTTGCCGGAGACGTATCCCACGTGAGAGGCGCGCGGGGCATCAACCGCGGCGGGTGCCACGTGGGCGACTTTCCGGATTCGAGTTAGCACGCGGTGCGGATTCCAAGGATGAGGCGCCGGCACTGGTGGACCGGGCGCCACGACACGTGCGCCACCGGGGATCTCGTCGCTCACCAGGGCGCGGTCCACGGGGGCGTAGCGCGACGCCTCGGGGCGCGTGCCTGCGCAGTGGCGCCAGTGGCGGCTGGTCGCCGCACATGGCCCGC